>CM053399.1:23973689-23998661 GCA_028644305.1 Xerus rutilus | reverse complement strand
TGTGGTATATATACACAATGGAATATTACTCAGCAATAAGAGAGAATAAAATTATAGCATTTGCAGGTAAATGGATGGAGTTGGAGAATATCATGCTAAGTGAAGTAAGCCAATCTCAGAAAACCAAATGCCGAATGTACTCGTTGATAAGTGGATGCTGATCCATAATGTGGGGAAGGACATGGGAACAATGGTGGATTTCTGTTCACAGGGGTGTAATGGGGGTGGGGGCATGGGGACAGCAAGGGTGGTGGAATATGATGGTCATAATAACCCTAACTTTATGTATGACTGCATATATGTTGTGATTCTATACAACTTACAACTAGAGAATTGATATGTTATCCTCTATGTACAATGAATCAATTTACACTGTTAACATGTAAGCCTAAATGAAAAAAAAAGAAAAAAAAACGATAATAGTTTGAACCCAGAGGTGCTCTACCACTGAGCCACATCCCTAGCCCTTTTCATTTTGAGACAGGGTCTTGCTAAATTGCTTATGGCCTTGCTAAATTGCTGAACCTGGCTTTGAACTTGCAATTCTCCTGCTTCAGCCCCCTCAGCTGCTCTTATTAAATGTGAGCCACCACACTCAGCCAAAGATGTTTTCTTAAGTCTAAATACTGTCTCCAGCTTCTATCTAAACCTATTTTACAGAGCAAATGTTGATTAGATCTTCTATTCCTCAAATCTGTAAAGGTATGAAGATTCCAGGGGCATTTGAGTAGTGGGTGAGAGCAAACTGAATTCTGATCAGGAGCATTCGAATCCCAGCACCATGCCTGCAAGCTGTGTAATGCTGAGCAAGCTGCTTAACCCCTGAACCTCCATCTATATTATTCTTATTGTAAGAACTGAGATAATGCATGCAAAGCACACAGCAAAAAAGAAAAGTATGGTATAAATAACAGATTTTAGGAAAATATTGTGGCCCCAGTTTCCTACCCTAGAAGAGATGATTATCGTGGCTGGACAGAGGGAAGACAAAAGGCAATCAACCATTAATACATGACTGAGTGAGCCAGAACCTGCAGCGCAGAGCCCACAGCCCATCCTGCATAAATATGTCGGTGGAGTTGAACACTCAGACAAGCCCGGGCTTTTGCAAACAGGAGTAGCCTGTGCCTTACTTCCTAAGTGACCTCCTGGGAAAGCAGCAGGACCCAGGCATGAAAAAAAAAAAAAAAAACACCAATCTTATCAGCAGTTTCTCAGTTCACCAATAATAATTCCCAAGTGGTTTAACCTATCTTTGTTAGAACTCCTCTTGATTTATCTTCCATCATTTTCCCCTTTACTCTATTTAAAGCTCACTATGCTGTATTTCTTTAAGTTTCTTTGTGACCTTTGGGAATTACTAGGAGTCAACATTTGTTGCATGACAGACTTTCCTGAATTAGAAGCTTAAAAAAAACCTAAAAAAACAAAACCTGCTTCCTTAGCTCATAATTCACTATACCAGCTGAGCACTTCTTTTCCGGTCTCGAGTGAGCCCCCTAATGTTGCTGAGCATCAATTGCCAGCTTGTGGTTGACAGAGTTTGTGGAGTTTGGGTAATTTTGAGGTGAGCTCCTTTGTTCTACTAGGGGCCTCTTGTCTATGAGCTACTCATGCTCAGTTTGGGTTCATGGCATTTTCCAAGTAAAGCAAGAGTTTCAGGAGAAAGTATACATGGAATCTCACTCAGAGTTGCCTGAGACCTGTAAGGTAGAAACAGCCCTCCCCATACCCAGTTTTGGCCCTCCCTTCTCTAAAGCCTACCTCAGTCCCACCCCAGGCACTTCCTGCTCATGTTTTCTGCCCAAATTAACAAACCCTAACAACCAAGTTAACTTTCAACTTCTAGAAGTGACCTCTGGGGCATCACAGCTGAACCACCAATCCTTACCCAATACACCAGCCTGAAATAACCAATCGATAATGCATTTACTTGAGACCCTATAAAATTCCATGCTCCACACCCTCCCCTTCCCTATGAGTGTCCACTTGCACTGACCCCCATGACTAAAGATCTCTTGGTTATATGGAGTGTGTTGTGTCCACTTTGAAGTGAGCCTTTCGTTGGTGCCGAAACACGGCATGAGAGTGAGCTTCCTTATCAAGGTCCCTCATCCCGAACTTGGGACGGCACCTCCAGTAGCCTTTGCCCATTCTTTCAAATGCCATCTCTCTGCACCCACCACGACCTTCATTTGGTGAGTTCCCCTTTCAAGGAGATTACAACTTTGCGTCCAGACTCCCAGGGGTCTCCCAGAGTGTCCGGTAGCCTCCTGACTGCCCCAAAGGGAGGACCACACCTCACCACTACCTACATGGCTAAAGCGGGCTTCCAATCTCCATCCCACTCTCTTAGACCCTTTACCTTCTCCCTGCTCCCTCCTTTCCTTTTACCTCTGATTCTGCCAGTGGGAGTATCCCCAACTCCTCCTTGTTTACCTTCTCTGCTGTCCGTATTGAATTCTCTGGCCACTCTGGAAGAGGTCTCCAAAAATCCTGGTTCAAGGTGATTTGTGACTCTGACCTCTCCTAGTGAGGTCTGACTCCAGTGATTTGGGTGACGATCCACTTTGTCTGGCTAGTCTCTCTGTCTCTGTTCCTGTCTTGCTAGGGAATGCTTTTCAGGACATGCTTCAGACTCCAGGTGGCAGGATGGGATCGAGCTCCTCCCGTCCATCAGACTCCCTCCTTAAAACTTTGCAGTCAAGACTGGCCCACCTACCAATTGGATATTTCCCATTCATGGCTGCCTACAGGCTCCCTAGATCCTGATCTCCTTAGAGATTTATACAACTTCTGTGAGTGATCAAAAAACTGGGCAGGGATCTCTTATATTCAGGCTTTTTCCCTTTTATCTCTCCCCAGAACCCTTCCTCCACAGACTTCGACCCAGCAGATGACCCCCCCATCACTCTCCTCCCCAGCTGTAACAACCACTCCAACCAGCAAGTTCCTCAGCCATCTGCCCCTCCTGCCTTGTCTGCACCTCCCTCTACTTCCAGCTCCTCCCTTGCCCTGAAATCACAATTCCTCCATCCTCTTCCACTGATACAACTCTTTCCCTTCTCCCAATGACCAGACATTAGCCACACAGACTGTAAGGATAAAAGACCGAGAATGATTAGTAAGAAAACATCCAGATTCCCTTTATTTGCATAGTAAACCTGACACTCTTTGAGCTGTGTTTGAAGAAATCTTGACACACATTACCCCCCTTTCATTAAGCAGGACCATGTGGCACAGCAAGTGCATTTTGTTGGGTACCTGCAGATGTGCCGCTGATGATTCTAAGCTGGTTGCTCACTCTGTGGCTGCCATGGCTCCTTCCTCTGGGGCTCAAAGCCAAGTTGCCACCAGCTCTTACATTGTGCTGTTTCCAGTTTGGTGTCTGTGAGCTGCCAGGCCGACCACCCTGCATCCCCTACCCCCTTGTCCTAAGCTTACCTATGGAGCAAGATTTAACTTGTTTGTCACTGAGAAAGGAGGAATAACCCTAGAAATAGTCACACAAAAGGATGGACCTTCTTAATAGCCAATAGCTTATCTAAATAAAGAGCTTTGTTCTTAGTAGCTTTGTTCATAGTAGCTTTGTTCTCAAAAGTAATAAAAAAATAAGAAATCATAATTTTTATCCAAAACTTTTCTGATAATAAACTAGAAAATAAGGATTATAATGCCTTAGGCATGAGGCTTCTGCTTAGAACAGCAGTTTCCCCCAGCTCCTCCCAAATCTCAGTCAGGACTTACATTGAAATGTAAATAAAAGAAGGCAGGAGGCTCAGAAGGAGACCACTCTGAGACCCAAGGAAAAAAAGGGAAAAGCATCTTTTATTTGGCTAGCCTTAACCAAAATATAAACAGTTACTGGCTGAATCATTTTTTCTAAGATTTGCTTTTCTTAAGTCCTATATATTTTTTTGAGTTCATGATTTTAATCATATCCATCCAGGTTAATGTTTTTCTGATCAGTCTTATTTTTATTCAATAATGGAGTTTTTAAACATCTAACATTGCAATGGAAATTCACCTGCAAGAAGCTACAAGGCCTTTACTATTGTATTATGTGTGCACACTTGTGTGTTGTATGTCTGTATGTATGTATGTCCATATGTCATGTATATGATATCAAAATGGGCATAGATAATGAGTGCTCATGAATTAAAATCTAAAGAAATATGGATCCAAGTATGTTTAATTCATATGATTTACAAAGGTTACATTTAAATTATGTAAACAGATAAAAGTAAAGATGTCTTTAAAATTGACTCATAGGTCTTTCTAGGCAGTCAAAGAACTAATAAAATGTTAATGTTAATGTCTATAAAATGTCTAATATTCATTGTTTCTAGGACTTTTCTTCAACAAGGGATAAATGGCTAATACTGTTAAATGCACTTGTCTAATATCTTGGTTTTAATAATGAAAATAAGTAAATCAGATTTGAAAATGCTAACTGTTAAATCTAACATCAAGTACTTTTAACTCCTTTGAATTCCACAGGGTAACATTTTGGTGTTTTCATAAATGGTAAATTTAAAAAAAGAGGTTTATAATTGCTTTGTCATCACTAACAACAAAATTACTAAGTTTAAAGTCCAACAGGTATGATTCTGTATAATTGAACATTGTGTTTTCATGAAAAGGTAACCAAATGTAATTCTATATACAAATGTTTATAGATTCCTATATATGATGGCCTGAAAGTTTCTACTGTTTCAACTAAAGTACTGTAAATAACATAAAGTATTTCTTATCATTAAAATGGAGTAATTTGTCTAAATTCATAAATTTATAAGGATTATTTGGGGAAGTGAAAAAGATCAGAGTAAGTGACAAGAGAATCTAAATAGAGGGTAAATTTAAAAAATTTATGTTTGTGATGAAATTGACTATAATTAGTACAAATTTAATGTACTTGTATAAAACAAAGTCCAAAACATTGTTCTGATCTTATTAAGATAATTTTCTTGGATTTGTCAGGTTTTATTACTTGGAGAGACTGAGTCTCAAAGAAATTAAGGTTTATAAAACTATGATTAAACAATGACTGTTATTTTGGAGTACTGTACTGTGTTACAGAGTCCAGACTTTTCTTCAAGAGCTAAAGTTGGTTAATGTAATAACATCAATGTAATTATGGTGCTATTAGTCCTATTTTTGTATTAAACATGTTCATATTTTCCAGGTATACAAGTCTTTAAAATAGAAGGTTTAAAAGAGCATTATATCAAGCTGATGTTCTCCAAACTAAAGTTGTATGGTAAGTTTAGACTTATAAGGATAACAAATTTTATTGAGGACTTATAATTTAATGTTCTATAACTAAGCCTGTCATCAATAAGATAACGTTTTATGTTACTTTTTACACTGGAGTAAAATTTAAATATATCTTTTAAGTAAATGAGGACCTAATCTATTTAAAGTTAATATTGTGAGAAATGAGAACATTTTGCTACTTTTCCACACAAAAGTAAAGTTAAAAGAACTCTCAGTCTTTCTTTAATTCATATTTTAAATGTAATATCATATTATGTTAACATTCAAATGGACTCAGGAAATAATATATGCAAACTTTGTAAAATGATATTTAAGAAACAAAGATCAACTTCAGAACTAGAACACTTTAAGATTTGTGAGGAGCCCTGCCTTACCTGAGATAAGGTTCTATCACTCAGCTTACTACATGTTACAATGATTTCAAAGTAGGCCAGATTCCAGTTCATTTCAAGTTATATTCAAAGGATTGATTTCATTGTAAAGATTACTAGGATCTCAGACAGAGATATAATGTATAACTCAGCCAAAATTCAAGATAGCTATTACACAAACTAAACTTGTTACTTTTATTTTGTATTTTCCTTAAACTGTGTGACTATTGCTTGTTAATATTTTAGAGAGGTACTGCTTCATGAACAAAAACCCAGGTTAATTTAAGATAAATAAGCCATTACCTACAGGACAGATAGACATTAAAGTTAAAACCCAGTACCCTTACTTTAAGACTAATGAGATTGGCTTGCTGGATGTTTAAGATGAGGACTTAAAAATGAAATTATTTGGCTCTTGCCCTCTGAGTCATCTTGAATCCAAGAAACAAGGGAACTTCTCTAAAGAGCTTTACAACTCTGGGCCATATAACCTCCCAGTCAGGGAGATTAATGAGACCACTGGAGAACTGAAAACCAATCAGTGTCATTTTATAAAGAGAAGGGTATTGGAAAAGGGAGACATCCCTTATGCTTCCAAGGGAAACCACATGGTCAGCCAGACCTTGACCCATCCTAGCGCAAATGGCACTAGCCGAGCTGAGAAGCTGCTTGCAAGTTCCTCAAGAGTGACTCCCATGGGGACTCAGGTGACCTAACAATAGATAAGAAGAAAAGTCAGTTTTACCTTCATCTTAAACACTTAGCAAACAGTTAAACCAAAACACACCCATTCCTGAGCATTTAAAAAATAGCTTAATGTCACACACTTGTATCAGCCCTCCAAAATAAATAAGACTTGGGGCTACAAAGGAAAGATTCTTAGGCAGGAATGTGTGATAGCTATCAAGAAAAACTGCCAGAGTTGGAAGTTTTTAGTCATTTTATGGCCTACTGATCTTCCTAACCTACATAGGTAAGCTTAATGTTGGCTAGTGTTATTATCTAGCCTTAAGTAACAAAAAATCAAGGGATCTCTACTAAACAGAGGCCATGCCAATAAAAAAATATTTTACAAAATCAGATGACATTAAATAACTACATCTTATGAGGATGGACATCTGTGACATTAAAAATTAGATACTATGTTTTCATGCCTTGTCCTCTCGAGCCTTGTTATGGGGAAAAATTCTCAGCCCTTATACTCCCTAATGAGAGATTATTTATTGATCAGAATCTAGGAAATTTATATACCTCAAATTTACATAACCATCCAGGAGAAAGAGAAAGAACTCCAACACCAGCTAGATAAAATTGCCCATCCTAAAGCTGATCCTTTTCATAAATGGTCCTAATATGTCAGCACCTTCAGCTTCTCAATTTATCTAAAGTTAATAACATATCAGACTGTTTCCTCTGCGCAGGTTTGGATCATAATTGTGATTTCCATTAATGTTCCTCTCAATACCTCAAATCGACCCCAAGGGCCCCTCTTTCTGGCCTTTGAGGAAGTACCTCTTTTTTGTAACTTATCAGGGAATTTCTCCTGCTGCTGCTACACTTCTTCTGGATCCTTGTGACCAGGTCATTTGAATCTCTTCCCCCAACCTTTGCTTCGCCAGAGTTCTTTTTCTGGTGCAATGATGTCTTAACAAAAAATCTAAGTCTCAGCATGCCCTTCACCTTTTGTGTTCCCTCCACCTTGGTTCCTCAATTAACTCTGTACAGTGAGGCTGAATTAACATGGCTTATTACCACTTCCCTTTCAGGGCAAGATAGGCTGTCTTCCTACCAGTAGTAGTTGGGCTCACCCTGGCCTCCTCACTTGCTGCCTCTGGGCTGGGGGCAGGAGGACTTGGTTATGCAGCAACCACTACTCAGAAACTTGAGCAACAACTTCAAGAAGCAGTAGAGTCATTGGCCGCCACCCTTGCCTCCCTATAATGGCAAATAACATCTATTGGCCAAGTTTCAGTACAGAACTATCAAGCACTAGATCTCCTAATAGCAGACAAAGGAGGAACATGCCTATTTCTGAAAGAAGAATGCTGCTATTATATCAATGTAACTAGAGTGATGGAGAAGAATGTCATCACCCTTCATCATTTAAGTGAAAATGAGTCAGGTTTGGTAGAGGAGAACATCAAATGCCTTCAGGATCTGACTGATCTGATGACCCCAAAGGGAGATAGGCTCTTGGGCTTTTTCCAAAATTCCCTTGTACAGATGCTTCTTCCTATAGTGAGGCTTTTAAGTACACTTCTCTTGATCTGCCTCCTCCTGCATGTCTGTTCAAATTTATCCAATCTCAAATCCAGGAGGTTTCTTTCTTTTTTTTTAATTTAATTATTTTATTTAAATGCGTTTCAAGTCATAGTACATAAACAGAGCTCAGTTTTTTTTATTTCTCTGGTTGCCAATCAGATAGAGTCACATTATTTGTGTCTAGGAGGTTTCTAATCAGACATTTGATCAGATTCTCCTCAGGGACTTCCAGATTCTCAGGGAGGACAAAGACTCACTTACAACTGTTTCTTGAAGCTCTACTCCAGGATTCTTTGCTCCTGCCTCTACATCTGCCTTCGGAAAACTAGCCCCACCAGCTGGCAATTCTATTACTACAAGGCACCTTTCAAGACTTCTCTCTCCTTAGAAGATCCTAATTTGGGGGACCTGAGTTCTCTACCTTCCCACTCCCACCCCACCGCTTGCTCAGCGGACTGCCCCCCTCAAATCTGGAGGAAGTAAACATAAGAGCCATCATCATCCCCATTCCCATTCCTATAAAACCAAAAAAGGGGGAAGGTAAGGTAAAAACATCCTCCCCATATCCAGTTTCAGCCCTCTCTTCTCTAACACCTACATCAGTCCTAGCCCAGGCACTTCCCGCCTGAGTTTCCCACCCAAGTTAACAAACTCTAACCACCTGAGTTAACTTTAAACTCCTAAAAGTGACTTTACGGGCATTATAGCCAGACCACCAATCCTTACCTGACACAGTAGCTTGAAATAACCAACCCACAATACAGTTACTTGAGATCCTATAAACTCCCATGCTCCACACCCCACCCCCTTTCCTTCTGTGTGTCCACTTGCACCAACCCCCATGAATAAAGATCTCTTGGTTACATGCAGTGTGTTGTGTCAGGTTCAGAGCAAACCTTTCAAGACCAATTGCTCCATATCAAATTGACAAAACAAGTAAAAAACACCACACCTCAAGACCTGGATAAATTTTTCCTTGATATAAGGAATATAATGAACATTTCTTCCCCTAACACAGAAGCTAAAGATGATATTTTTGGTTATTTATTAAAATTTCTCTAGAATAAATATCTGCCCACATTTCTAGAACTGATTAGGCCTCCCAGTTATATTTCCTTCTGTCACTAAACAATATAATTTTCCACAGCCTAGATTGTATGTTCTGAGAGGGCCAGGCCATATCTATCTGCAGTGTTCCTTGAATATACAGATTGTGCTCTTTAATTTGTTTTTTTAATAAAAATACAGCACAGATCTATGTAAGTTGTTTATGGATGTTTCAGTAGGTCAATGAATGGCTTAAAGAACTAAAATTCATTTTCTCAGAGTTTTGGAAACTATAGTCTGAGATCATGATGTTGGCAGGATGGGTTCCTTCTTTGTGGTGAGAGTGAAGGATCCGTTCCAGGTCTTTTGGTGGCTTTATTATCCCTCTGTCTTTATACCATCTTCCTTTTTATTTATCTAGCTCCAACTTCCTACTTTTTTAGGGACACTCATTGTAAAGTCAGATATTGATGACCAAAAGGGGGCAAATTAAAACTGCTTAGCAAGGCTTTATTGATGTATGCTCCTGGGCGAGACTCCCTGTCCAACAGAGCAGGTCCAGGAGAATCACACGTGGGCTCAGTGGGATAGAAATTTTATGGGCTTAGGGCAGGAAGGGAAGGGCCTGGGTCAGGAAAATGAGGTTTTTTGAGTCCTGTGCTCCAAGTCCCATATCAATTGTAACCAGCAATGACTGGTTACAACTGATAGGGAACACAGCCCCATGCACATGCACAAAGAATATGCCCAGTTGCAATTACATTATCTTGCTGGACATAACCAATGGACATTGACTTTCATTGGGTGTGACAAATCACCAACTTATACCACCAAATTGAAACTGTATTTAAACTGCTTGTCTTGCCACATTGAGGGTTTTGCTCCAAGGACATCAGTGAGACTGGCTACCTTGCTGTCCATCCCTGGATCAACTCCACCATTCCCTGATGTCCAGCCATTGGCTGAAGAGAATCACCAGACCAAGACAACATCTGCTCTTTGGATAAGAGAAGTCACGTGGCACTGGAAATATTTGGGGGCTCATGGTTGCCCTAGGACTGTATGAATTGCTTCTAGTGTTAAGTTGCCCTAAGATAGTGTGACTTACATATAGTGTTTAATTAGTATGTACTGAATGATAGTCGGGGTGCTCCTGTACACCCAACACTTTTTGCATTAATTGATTATATTTGATGATTGGTGTGATTGAATATACACTCACATTTAAAGACAATCCACCTCCAAGTAGTTATTAATTGCCCCACTATTGACAAAACCCAAAACCAAAACCAAAAAATTCAAAAAACACAAAAAATTCAGACAAAAACAAAAAATTCTATCTCCAACATAGTCATGTTCTGAGGTTCTTAGAATTAGAGCTTCAACATACAAATTTTGGAAAGACACAGTTCAAAATACTGTCAGAGCTTTTAAATATTTGCCCTCAAGTGAAAAATATATTCACCCACCCTAAAAGATTGAACTCTTCTATAATTTGTTCTAAATTCAAAAGCTCAGCTAAGTCATAAATGACTAAGACTTGAGATATAGTTCATTGTGGACTGAAACTGCTCTTTAGCTATGTGTACCTGTGAAGCTGGACACATCATCTGCTTCCAAAATATAATGGTGGCATAGTCCAGGGATAAACATCCCCATTTTATAAAGGAGGAGCTTGAAAGGAGAAAAGCACCAGAGGTTCAAAGCAAGTCTGAAATCAAGCAGGGAAAATTTCACTAGATTTGAAGACTTAAGAACAACTGTTTTGCCCAGTCTTCTGTCCTCACAGTAGTTTAACATTTACAACTAAGCCAATGATTCTACAGGTTCTACAAAATTCACATAAATGAGTTCAGTGCCTTCACTGTCAGATAACAATAAGAATTAAATGAAACTTACAAAATAGTATGTTAACATTCAGCTGCTCTGGAAGTTTCCCTTTGTACTTCTGTGATGCTTTTTACTTTTAGTAGAGCTGGCACTGAAAATAAGCTATAACTCATGTTTGTAGAAACAGAAGGAAATAATATTTGTCTGCAAATTTAGACATTCAGTTGGTTGTTGTTCCTTCCCTTCCCTTCTCTTTCTCTCTCTGTCCTAAATAAATAATAGAGAACCAAATGTTTATAACTTATTATATAAATATAAGCATGTTGAATCATAAAAAGAGAGAATCTTTGCCAAAAACCTGATTTTTACACATTTAAGAGTTCTTGAAACATCAGACTGAAGAAAAAATTAAATAATCATTTTTTTTTTTTTTTTTTTGGTACTGGGGATTGAACTCAGGGGCACTCGACAACTGAGCCACATCCCCAGCCCTATTTTGTGTTTTATGTAGAGACAGGGTCTCACTGAGTTGCTTAGTGCCTCGCCATTGCTGAGGCTGGCTTTGAACTCGCGATTCTCCTGTCTCAGCCTCCCTAAGTGCTGGGATTACAAACGTGAGCCACCACGCCCGGCTAATAATCATTTTTATTCATTTTTCATTAGTGCAGTATAGTTATACATACTATTGAGGTGCATCATCAATCACAATTAAACAGTCCACTTCAGTCACCAGGGCTTCCTCTTTCCTTATTCCTCTCTGCCTCTGTTCCCTTTTCTCTACACTACTGGTTTTCCTTCTATTCATTTATAGATTTCTTTAAACTTTATGCTTTATAGATGTGAATAAAGGTGAAATTTTACTGTGATATATTCATATGTGTATATAGGAATAACTGGCCTTTTAAAGACCCATTTTTGTCTTATTTTTTTTAAGTTGCCCATAGACTCCTAAGAGCCTTTGACCATTTTTAAAAAGATGACTTTGTATTGTCAAACATATTCACGCTGTGTATGTGTGTGCCTGGCTTTGATGTCCAATTAGCAGAGGTCACAGAACTATCAACACAGAAAAAGACAGTTTAGCAAAGACCTATAGAGTTGCCATGGGGACCCAATTTAAAAGAATGTAAGGTCAAAATAAATAAATAAATAAATGAAGTTAATTGACTTGCTTATCTAGATAAAAAGCCAGAAATGAATCTGACTGAGTCTAGACTTAGAAATATTGTCAGAGATACTTTTTCCTGAATTGTGAGGAATCTTTTCTTATCTCCATTTCCCCTATCTGGTATCTCTGCTTCTTTTTGCCTTTGTCTTCACCACCTTCTATTGCAGGGCACTTTTGTCATGCAGTATGGCATAATGGAATCAAGATTTTTAAGATTTGTATTTTTTTTTTTTTTAAGTTGGGGAAAAACTGCTAGGGAGAAATTTTATTAGTCCAAACCAATCAGTTTAGCCAAAACACCTGGACTTCTGAGAGGGTCACCTCCATCCAGGGCTGAGACTAAAATCTCAGCTACTGTGATTCAAATCCTATGGAGATATGGGGCATAGGGTGACATCCTCAGAGTTTAATTTCAATTTTTTAAAAGCAACCGAAGAGTGGAAGAGGATATGTTTGGGGGTCACTGATTGAAAACAAAGCCACTTCTTGAACAAATCTAGTTTCTCAGTGGTCTTGAAATTCTCCAGGACCAGGTACTTCTGTTTTCAAGAAACAAAAGCAAAGTTCCCTAGTGTTAATGAGCTATGGAGATGATAATGACAAATGTTCCACCCTTACCTGCATGTTGCAAATATTTTCTTCGTAGTGAGATAAGAACAAAGGACAGGCAGTCAGTGTAGATAGTTGATCCCTGGGGTCAGAAAGATGCCTCCCTCTCTTTTCAAAAGGAAATGGAATGGTAATATCTCCAGAATACTTCCTCCTCCTCCTCACCTACTGCCAAGGTCACTTGCCTCTAGGAAATTGTTCCTCCCAGCAAGGAGTTGTTAATGACAATACCCTGGACAACTCCCTTTCCACCTTTTGGCTGCTTAGGTGGGATGGAGGAGGGTACATGAGAAGAAAGGAAACCTGGAAACTATAAGAGGGGCCAGACACCCCCACTCCCTTGGGCACCAGCTCTGGACCCCTTCCCCTCCTGAGGATTCTCTCTCCCTCTCTGTTTTATCCTTTAAATAAAAATGCTTTTCTGTGCTTGCCTCAGTGTTCCTCAGGTATTTAAATCTTCAACACTGGGGGAACAGGATCCAATCCTGACTTTCAAGACTGGTATCACTATTTATATTCTAAGCTTGTTTATGGTGCCCTCATATTTAGTAGTAGTAGTAGTAGTAGTAGTAGTAGTAGTACTGGAGATTGAACTCAGGGGCACTCGACCACTGAGCCACATCTCCAGAACTATTTTGTGTTTTATGTAGAGACAGGATCTCGCTGAGTTGCTTAGCACATCGCCATTGCTGAGGCTGGCTTTGACCTCGCGATTCTCCTGTCTCATCCTCCACAAATGCTGGAATTACACGTGTGCACTACCGCATCTGGCCCTCATATTATTTTTATTATATCAAATTTGTGAGTTTAGTATGTTCTGTAGATTTGTCTCATAAAGGAACTTTCTCTCAACACTCATGAAGTACTAGTATAGAATTAGTACTTTCACAATTGCCCTCAGCAAGCGGTAGAGAGACACTTAAAAAAAATACGAAGGTTGAATCTAGCTAATAAATGCTTCAGGCTGACTTTTACTTTCTAGACCTCAGATCTGAAGGTTTGAAGTATTGTGTATGCCTTTCCTTAAACAGGGAAATCTAGTGTTAAATATCTGATATTCCTTGTATTCTAATTTTGAGTGCCTTCATAAAATTTGATTTAGTAATTAAAAAATATATATATGGAAAGATATTTGCTAAGTTTTATTCCCTTTTTCTTCTTTACTACATTCTATGCAAAATGAGTGATTGAGTGTTTCTTAACCGCCTTTTTGCTCTGAGATTATATGGTTTTATATTGAAATTTATAGCAGGGTCATGACTATTTTAGTCATTTAGAAATATACTTTTATTTCTAGATTTCATTAAAATCAGCTTCCTACTTTCATATTCAGAATGCAGTTTGTATTCTTATGAATTTAAATACTTCATTCATTTAGAAAAGTTTTTTTAAACTATTTTAATTGACCAAAGCCTTCTTGGAGAGTCAATGTCAATATGCTTTAGCGTGAAAATTTATTTTGATGGCCTGAGGACTACTGTGGTTTCATTAACTACACTGAAAGTCTTTAAAATTGCAGCACTAGAAGATCTAGGTCTAATTTGAAATAGCATATTTATATTGCTGATTTGACTTATCAAACCTGGAAAAATATTTCAGAAACATAAATCTAGGATTTTAAAAATTACTTAATATAGATTAGAAGGAAGTTAAGGAGATACCTTGGACAAAAGATTAAGAGAATAAATATTCAGTGTTATGGTGAGACTCAGAATTCCCTAGTGTTAAGTACATAAACTACGAACCAGGACACCTGGATTTCAATTCTTGACCCATCCACTTATGAGTTCTGAGACTTTGAACACTACAGTGTATTTTGCATTATTTGTGCTTCAGTTCCTCATCTGCAGGATGGGAACAATTATTTCTGTATGGTCACTATAAGGACTGTTATATCATAGCAATATAATAGTTATGTCTTATGTGTTGAAATATCACATTAGAGTTTATTGTGTTTCATAAATATATTATTTTAAAGCACTTAGTGTCTGGCTTCTGGTAAGACAATCATGTAGCATCTTCTCTCTTTTTTCATAATTTAGCTGAATGACCTTGAACAATTAGTTGACATATGCCCTATTTATAGTTAGAGAGAACATCAAGTGCATAGTCTGTCTTGATCTTAAGAGACCTTTCCATTTCATCTGTATTCTACGGTATGAAGATAAAATGAGTTTTCTGGATAAAAACCAACAAATGTATTTTCCCCATAAACTAAGGTGCTTTGTTTTTCAGCCACCAATCTTGAAGCTCTTATGAGGTTTAAACTTTTATAATATTTACCATATAAATATTATCCATGTCAACATTACTGATGGTACCCTATCTATTTTTAAAATTTTCTAAATTATTTCTTTTGGACTCTGAATTTTAAGTGTTTATTGATAATCAAATGTGGTCACTAAATATTTCTAAGAATACCTGTAGTTTTAGTGGTATGGCTTGGATCTGGAGTATCCCAAAGACTCATGTGTTGGAAGCATGGTTCCTAATGCGGCAAGGTTCAGAAGTGATGCATTTAGGTAATAAGCAGATTATAGGGGCTCTGACCTCATCACTTGATTGATTTACTTAGGAAAACAGCAAAGTGTTTCAACGGGGATTCAGGATTCCAACTGGTTCTTGTGAAATGAGCATGTTTATTACTGTTAGAAATGATGAAAGGCTAACCTTGGTAAGAAGAAAATATTAAAACATAAACAAAACAAAAGTTTGGTGCAGTGATGTCAAATCAAGCTGATTGGCCTAATTAATGCTAATGTAAATATAAGAGAAGGTCCTGAGAAAGCATTTGTGTAGAGAACACTTCTTCAGAGAAATTTCACTGCTATAGTTTTGGAGCTGAACTGAAGTAACATATGTAGAAAATTTGTGTTACTTATGCTGCCATTTAAACTCTCAGCCCCTGGTCACATCTATATTAATCACTGGACCCTTTCCCATTGAGTATAACAAGGGTCTCGAAATTCTTTCCACATGGCATTAAAAGTATCATTGTCAATGACTCAGAACTGGCCGTTGAAACAAAACCTAAAAGTACGTTAGATATGGATCACAAAATCTAAGCTCAAATCTTCTCTCTGTCACTGTTTATTTTGTCTTTGGTCAGTCAGTACCTCTCAAAACTATATATTCTTTTCTTTGGTAATGTAAGTATAGTGATTTGTTGGGTTACTTCAAAAATGTGTTCTTAGTACCAAATAAATTACTAAATGTGGGACTTTTTTATAAATATGTAAAATTTTCAGGCATATTAAGGAAATTATTCTCATATTTTTGTTAAGTTAGAGAATTATTAATCATAATAATGTATAGTATAACAATGTATAGTAAGTTTTTCTTTGAAGTTTGTTCATACATTTTTCAAGTAATTCTGCACTCAAATACCAATATTACAGTAACTAGTCTTAATCTTTTCCAATTCTTAAGAAGGAATTTTTTCATATATATTGATGACCTGTGAGGATTTACATGCATAATTTAATTTTTCGTTAGCATTAATCTGTGTATATATGTTTTAGTCAGCTTTTTCAGCACTGTGATCAAAAGACCCAACAACAACACTTTAGAGGAGGAACTGTTTATTTGGGCTTATAGTTTCAGAGGTCTCAGTTATTCAACAGCCAACTCTTTTGCTCTGGGCCCAAGGTGAGGCAGGACATCATGATAGGAGAGTGTGGTGGAGGTAGACAAGTCAGGACATGACCACTAAGAAGCAGAGAATGCCACTTAACAAGGAAAAAATCTATATCCCAAAGACACACCCCCAGAGACCCAATTCCTTCAGTCACACCCTACCTGCCTACATTTATCATCCAGTTAATCCCTATCAGGGGATTTTTGCACTGATGTGGTTAAGATTCTCATAACCCAATAATTTCACTTCTGAAGTTTCTTGCATTGTTTTTTGCATGAGCTTTTGGAGGACACCTAGTATCTAAACCATAATAATATGTTTCCTTTTCTGCTGATTTATCATAATAAAAGTACTATCTTTGGATAAAAATTCATTATTTTATTCCTGTAAATAATAAACTAATATTTGTAAAGATATGAAGGAATTGATAATTATGGAAACATTAGCAATATGTTTTTTCATAAAGGTAATTCATACAATTAATTGGAAACAAAATAAGAAAAATTATAGTCCTCTGAAAACACAGGCAAATATTTTAGATTTATATAGACCAAAACCAAAAAAAAACAAAAATTCAGTTGTTTCCTACAGATCATTTTGAAGCAAAGCACACTATTATTTTCTGGCCATTCTTGCATATATTGGATGTGCAATATATTTGCCTGTCATATTTTTAATTCCATTCACCCAATAAAATATTTTGAGTGAAAATGATCCATCAGCACTAAATATTCCAGTGTAAGTCACAAAATTTGTTTGTGTATGTGGAGTGCTGTATAGAATAAAGGTAAACCAAACCCCTGACAAGGAGCATATGATTTCGTTGCAGACAAGAATAACAAAGGGAACAAAGGTAAAAACACAGAATTACAACCTACCCATAATTCTTGACTAATATAGAAATCACAGGTGGAAGTTACTATGCATCTTATTATAAAAACTCTGGGCAGGATTGTGGTCCATGCTCCAACTTATATTCTTTCTAAAGAGTTTCAAGTAATTATGGAAAGCAACCATGTAAAAGCACATCATAGGAGCCACTACCAGTAAAAGGAAGATTAAAACAAACAATATAATTAATGTGAAGGAAAGAACACTTTGAGTGAGGCAGATAAATTGGACCCAAACTTGAGCCAAATACTACTAATAAGCCTTTGTTGCATTTTAAACTATATTGATGGTTGTAAAAATTTATGTTGCCTTCTCTAATTTTTTCTTTTCATCTGCTACCTTATGTTAGTTTAAACTAGCACTATATCTTTTTTTCTATCTATATTGAACCTAGGTGAACATTAGGCCATGTCGGCTATCCATCCAATGTCATGTTTTTTCTTATCTTCACTGAAGATGAAGAAACAGGAAAGTGATAGACATATCAAACTTCAGAAAAATATTCTGCCATTTCAGGTGAATAAAGCCTGAAATTAACTCTACTCTGTATTTGTTAACTACTTTATTCAACACAATTAATCTGCAACCCTATTTAGTCTTTTCTCTAGAGGAATTGTGCCTAGATTTATAAAATTCATTCCCACAAGCAATGAGACAACAATGAGAACACTCTTACATATGTTTGAAGAGTCTCTAAGGAGAAGAATTTTTGACAGATTCTTTGAATCAAATGTAGATTCCATTTGTTCTTGGTTTTATTCCAGAATTTGAATCGGTCTCTAAGGGCTTCCATATGCCAGAGGTAAACATCTAGGATGGAGCAAATGCTGTTTGTAAATTAAGGATTTTATGAAGAGATTTCAAGATATATAAACATAATATTATGGGCCAAGCTATATGGCACTGACTGAACAGATTCATTTTACCCTGAGTCTCCATGTCATGTGAGAAATTTTTCTCCAGTGAGAAAACTCTTCCTCTGCCATCCTGATCCTACTTAGCACACTCTGCTTAGAAACACAAATATTTATGTTCTTTTTATGCAATGTAAATTTGTTTTCTTTTTGGTTCCCATTTTTTCTTGGACAACGTACTCTGTCAGAGAATGATTGTCTAGGCCTTAGTTAACCATTCTTTAACTTGTACCCAACCAGCATGGTTTTGACTCACTTTCCCTTCTGCTTATGGTTTTAGATCTCATGATGTTTGTTTACATTCTTGAATCATAGCAATAGCCACTTATGATTATGTACTGACATGCATTACTTATGGTACAAAATGTGTACTCAAACCCCTGCCTGGAGTAGAAGGGTGTAGACTTGCAGCCTGGCCCTTGGCCTGCTAGCTGGTGAATCAGGATCACCACCTAGTGAATAAAGATGGTTATGTCTCCTGCTGTAAGATCAACTCAGTGATTTATTGCAATCTCTCCATAACAATAATACTTTCTAATTTATGAGAAAGGAACATTTGATCCACATTCAGAGGGGTAGATCTTCAGTTGGGTGGTCATATTTATTGATTAATTTTTTGAAAAATAACTCCTTGAATGTATTCCTTGAAATCAGCCCAAACAAGCATGAAGAGAAGGAAATTAAAGGGATACAAATAGGAAAAGAAGAAATCAAATAATATCTCTTTGCTTATGACATGATCCTATATCTAGAAGGCCTAAAAAAAGCTACAAGAATTGTAGAGCTAATAAACCTATTCAGAATGTAACAAGATACAAGATGAATATACGTTAATCGATCACTTGCCTATATTCCAATAATGAATCTGCTGACAAAGAAACCCAGAAAATTATACTGTTTACAATAACCTCAAACATAAGGATAAAAATAAAATAAAATTTTTGGAATAAATCTAACCAAGAAAGTGAAAACTCCAACAATGGAAGCTATAGAATGCTGAAGAAAAATACTGGGGAAGACCTTAGAATATGAAAAGACTTACCATGTTCTTGGGTAGGCACAATTATTATTCTCAAAATGGCCATACTACCAAAAGCATTATACAGATTCAGTTCAATCTTCATCAAAATACTAATGGCATATTTTACAGAAGAAGAAAAATATTCCTAAAATTTGTTTGTAAGAATAGAAGACCAGAATTAGGCAAAGCAACAGTGAGCAAGAAAAGTGATATTAGAGGCATCTCAATACCTGATATAAAATTATACCACTGAGCTATAGTAACAAAAACAGCAGACAATTGTATCAAAACACAGTTTTGAAAACCAATGGAACAAGAAAAAACAAAACAAACAAAAACAAGACAACCTATAGACACCTGATACATAACAAATATGCCAAGAACAAGTATTAAAGGAAAGATAGCCTTTTTAACTAGTGGTGTTGGAAAACTGTATATCCATATATAGAAGAATGAATCTAGATGTCTGTCACTCAACCTGCACAAAAGTCAACTCAAAGTGGATCAAAGACCTAACAATTAGGTGAGAAACTTTGCAACTGCTAGAAGAAAATAGGCTTAACACTCCAACATATTGTTGCAGGCACTGACACCCTTAAGACTCATACCACTCAAGAAATCAAACCAAGAATCAAAAAATTGGATGGCATTAAGTTAAAAAGATTCTGCACAGCAAAGGAAATTAGAGGGTAAAGTGTTAGCTATAAAGAATAAAATTGGGAGGGTTTCAAGATGGTGACCTAGATGGATGCCGTGGTCAGTCTCTTCAGAACGGGTGATTGAAGTTGGAGAATTATCATCTCCCAGCCAACTTCTGGACATCATTCTACAGCTGTCTCCGCATTAATTCCACTTGCGTGTGTACGCAGGGCCAGCAGGCAACCACAAACAGCGTTTGTCACAAGCCTCATGACTTCAGCAGCAACTGGCGGCAGAGCCCCGCTGCCTGCAGCTCTGCTGTGGGTGGTTCGGAGCCCCAGCCCAGGGCCCCGCCCTGGGCAGGGCCTGCTTCTACGCGAGGGGGCGTGGGACAGCACCTGGTAACAAACTGAACTCAACACAGAACACTGTGAAAAGACGGTGATTTCACCAGCGCTTTCACCAGCAGCCCGACCCAGAGTTACAACATGCTGTGAAACCCACACCCAGGACATCAGCGGGGAAAGCCCAGCAAGCAATGGACGCCACTTACTGGAGTCGTACCTGTTTATTTACATTGAGACTTTTTTTTTTTTTTTACTTTTTTATTCTTATTTTTTCATTTTATCCTTTATCTTTTTCTCCTAATATTTCTATTGTTTGATCTTTTTGTTTTATTTCACAGCTTTTTTCTTCTTTCCCTTCTTTCTTTTTCTTTCCCTCTTTTCTCTCTCACTTTTTTCCTACCCTCTAATCCCCAACAGTTGTGAAACCAAATATTTGTTATATAGTGGGACATGGTAGATTGGGATTTCTGAAGTGTATACTAGAGTGGTATTATATAGTTTTATACCTCCCACTTGCATAAGTTTTATTTTTCTTGCTATCTTCTCTCCTCACTTTCTACTACCCTAACAATCTATCCTACACCTCACCCTCAAGTTTCCCTAGCCCACCAACAGAAACTATAGATCCTTGTGTGAACTTACTGTTTACATAATAGATTGTAAAGGAACCCATAATTGTTGTATATTGTGACTAAACTGTAAGTGTATTTGGGAGCTATTAGGAACTACTTGGTTTGAAACTATATATTGCTTATATTGAGACCAATCAATATTGGTCTCCCCTTTAAAAGAGAGGTTTTGAAACCCTGCAGAGACACTATACCCGTATAGGAGTAAAAACTGCAACAACTTGGACCAGCAGAGCTAGAAGGAAAGACATGCAATCACCATGAAAAAACAAGGAAAAAAAATGACTCAAACAAACCAAGATAACACACTACTAGAATCCATGGTCAGTACAGCAGAAGAAATGACAGAACAAGAATTCAGGCTGTATATAATTAAAATGCTCTGTGACATAAAAAATGATATAAGAGAGCAAGCCCAGTCAGCAAAAGACCATTTTGATAAAGAGATACATAGGCAAATATTGGAAGTAAATATCACTTCAACAAGGAGATAGAAAACCTGAAAAGGAACCAGACAGAAATCCTTGAAATAAAAGAAAGAATAAACCAAATTAAAAACTCAAGGAAAAGCATCATTAACAGATTAGACCACTTGGAAGACAGAACCTCAGATATTGAAGACAAAATATTTAACCTTGAGAATAGAGTTGACCACTCAGTGAAGATGGTAAAAAGCCATGAACAGAACATCCAAGAGCTTTGGGATAACATTAAAAGAACAAACTTGAGAATTATTGGGATAGAAGAAGGCATAGAACTCCAAACCAAAGAAATGAGTAATCTATTCAATGAAATAATATCAGAAAACTTTCCAAATATGAAGAATGAATTGGATAATCAAATTCAAGAGGCACACAGGACACCAAATGTTCAAAATCACAACAGACCTACACCAAGGCACATAATAATGAAAATGCCTAACATTCAGAATAAGGAGAGAATCTTAAAAGCCACAAGAGAAAGGAATCAGATTACATATAGGGAGAAGTCAATTAGGATCACTGCAGACTTATCAACCCAGACCCTGAGAGCAAGAAGATCATGAAACAGCATATACCGAGTGCTAAAAGACAGCGATGCCAACCAAGAATCTTATATCCAGCAAAATTAAGTTTTAGGTTTGATGATGAAATAAAAACCTTCCAAGATAAACAAAAATTAAAAGAATTCACAGCAAGAAATCTGGCACTACAGAACATTCTTGGTAAAATATTCCATGAAGAGGAAATCAAAAACAACAATGAAAACTTGCAGAGGGAAAAACTATATTAAAGGCCAATCAAAGGAGAAAGCTAGTCAAGTTAAAAACCGAAGAATAAACCAAAATGTCTGGAAATACAAACCATGTCTCCATAATAACACTGAATGTCAATGGCCTAAACTCAACAATTAAAAGACACACACTGGCAGATTGGATTTTAAAAAAAGACCCAACAATATGCTGCCTCCAAGAGACTCATCTCATAGAAAGAGATACTCACAGATTGAAAGTGAAAGGATGGAAAAAAATTTATCACTCACATGGACTACGTAAACAAGCAGGAGTTTCCATCCTCATTTCAGATAAAGTAGACTTCAAACCAAAGTTAGTGAAAAGAAATAAAGAAGGTCATTTCATACTGCTCAAAGGAATCATACATCAACAAGACATAACAATCTTAAATATCTATGCACCAAACAATGGGGCAGCCATGTTCGTTAAAGAAATCCTTCTCAAATTCAAGAACCAAATAGATCCCAACACAATAGTATTGGGTGACTTTAACACAACTCTCTCACCACTGGATAGATCTTCCAAACAAAAACTAAACAAAGAATCTACAAGACTTAATAGAACAATAAATGGTCTAGATTTAACTGATATACATAGAATATTCCATCCATCAACAAGCAAATACACATTTTTATCAGCAGCTCATGGATCCTTTTCCAAAATAGATCATATGCTATGCCACAAAGCAAGTCTTAGTAAATACAAAAAAATAGAGATACTACCCTGCATTCTATCTGACCATAATGGACTGAAACTAGAAATTAATAGAAGTTTTAAAAAAAGAAGCCACTACAACACCTGGAGACTCAATAATTTGCTATTGAACAATGCATGGGTAACAGAAGACATCAGGGAAGAGATATAAAAATTCATGGAGGTAAATTAGAACTCTGATACAACATACCAAAATCTCTGGGACACTATGGAGGCAGTGCTAAGAGAAAAGTTCATTGCATTAAGCTCATATATTCAAAGATGTAAAAGTCAACAAATCAATGACTTGACACTACAACACAAAGCCCTAGAAAAAGAAGAACAAAGTAACACCAAAAGAAGTAGAATACAGGAAATAATAAAAATCAGGGCTGAAATCAATGAAATTGACACACAAGAAACAATTCAAAAAATTGATAAAACAAAAAGCTGGTTCTTCAAAAAAATAAAATTGACAAACCCTTAGCCACTCTAACAAAAAGAAGGAGAGAGAAAACTCAAATTACCAAAATTTGTGATGAAAATGAAATGTCACAACAAACCCTGCTGAAATACAGAGGATAATCAGAAACTATTTTGAAAACTTATATTCCAGTAGAATAGAAAATCCTGAAGACACCGACAGATTCCTAGACACATATGATCTACCCAAACTGAACCAGGAGGACATTCATGACTTAAACAGATCAATTGCATGCAAGGAAATAGAAGAGGCCATCAAGAGCCTTCCATCCATGAAAAGCCCTGGACCAGATGGATTCTCAGGTGAGTTCTACAAAACCTACAAAGAAAAACTAAGCCCAATACTCCTCAAATTATTTCATGAAATAGAAAGGGAAGGAACCCTTCCAAAACTCATTCTATGAAGCTAGTATCACCTTGATCGCAAAACCAGACAGAGACACTTCAAAAATAGAAAATTTCAGACCAAAATCCCTGATGAACATAGATGCAAAAATTCTCAATAAAATTTTGGCAAATCACATATAAAAGCATATTTAAAAACTAGTGCACCATGATCAAGTGGGGTTCATTCCAGGGATGCAAGGTTGGTTCAACATATGGAAATCAATACACGTAATCCATCACATCAATAGACTTAAAGATAAGAATCGCATAATTCTATCAATTGGTGCAGAGAAAGCATTTGACAAAATATAGCACCCTTTCATGTTCAAAACACTAGAGAAACTAGGGATAGTTGGAACATACCTGAACATCGTTAAAGCAATATATGCTAAGCCTAAGGCCAACATCATCCTAAATGGAGAAAAATTGGAAGCATTCCCTCTAAAAAAAGGAACAAGACAGGGATGCCCTCTCTCACCACTCTTATTCAATATAGTCCTGGAAACTCTAGACAGAGCAATCAGACAGACGAAGGAAATTAAAGGGATACGAATAGGAAAAGAAGAACTCAAACTATTATTATTTGCATGATTCTATATTTGGATTCTATATTTAGACATGATTCTATATTTAGAGTATCCAAAAAGTTCCACCAGAAAACTTCTAGAACTGATAAATGAATTCAGCAAAGTTGTAGGATATAAAACCAATATTCATAAATAAAATGCATTTTGATACATCAGCAATGAGTCCTCTGAAAGAGAAATTAGAAAAACTACACCATTCGCAATAGCCTCTAAAAAAATAAAATACTTGGGAATCAAACTAACAAGAGTGGTGAAAGACCTCTACAATGAAAATTACGAGACACTAAGGAAAGAAATTGAAGATCTTAGAAGATGGAGAGACCTCCCATGTTCCTGGATAGGCAGGATCAATATTATTAAAATGGCCATACTACCCAAAGTGCTATACAGATTCAATGAAATCACAAATTCCCAAAGAACTTTCTCACAGAAATAGAAAAAGCAATCATGAAATTCATTTGGAAAAATAAGAGACCCAGAATAGCCAAAGCTATCCTGAGCAAGAAGAGTGAAGCAGGATGCATCACAATACCAGACCTTAAACTTTACTACAAAGCAATAGTAACAAAAACGGCATGGTACTGGCACCAAAACAGTCATGTAGACCAATGGTACAGAATAGAAGACACAGAGAGTAATGCACATAAATACAGCTATCTCATTCTAGACAAAGGTGCCAAAAACATTCATTGGAGAAAAGATAGCCTTTTCAACAAATGGTGCTGGGAAAACTGGAAATCCATTTGCAGGAAAATGAAACTTATCCCCTACCTCTCACCATGCACAAAACTCAACTCAAAGTGGATCAAGGACCTAGGAATTAGACCAGAGACCCTGCGTCTAATTGAGGGGAAAGTAGGTCCAAATCTTCATCACGTTGGATTAGGCCCCAAATTCCTTAACAAGA
>CM053399.1:23895215-23973589 GCA_028644305.1 Xerus rutilus | reverse complement strand
ACTGATCTCCAGGATATATAAAGAGCTCAAAAAACTAAACACCAAAAAAACAAATAATCCAATCAATAAATGGGCTAAGGAGCTGAATAGAAACCTCTCAGAAGATGATGTACAATCAATAAACATATATATGAAGAAATGTTCAACGTCTCTAGCTATTAGAGAAATGCAAATCAAAACAACTCTCAGATTTCATCTCACCCCAGTCAGAATGGCAGCTATCCAAAATATCAGCAACAATAGGTGCCGGCGAGGATGTTCTGAGAAAGGTACACTTAAACATTGCTGGTGGGATTGCAAACTGGTGCAACCAATCTGGAAAGCACTATGGAGATTTCTTAAAAAACTTGGAATGCAACCACCATTTAATCCAGCTATCTCACTCCTTGGCCTATACCCTAAAGACTTCAAATCAGCACACTACAGTGAAGCAGCCACTTCAATGTTTATAGCAGCACAATTCACAATTGCAAAACTGTGGAAGCAACCCAGATGCCCTTCAATAGATGAATGGATAAAGAAATTGTGGTACATATACACAATGGAATATTATTCAGCAATAAAAGAGAATAAAATTATGACTTTTGCAGGCAAATGGATGGAATTGGAGAACATTATGCTAAGTGAAGTAAGCCAATCCCAAAAAATCAAATGCCAAATGTTCCCTCTGATTAGTGGATGATGATACATAACGGGGTGGCAATGGGGAACATAGGAGAAATGGAGCAACTCTGAATGTGGCAGAGGGGGGTTGGGGGAGGGAAAGGGGAATGGGCATAGTAGAGATGGATGATTGAGATCGTCATTACTATCTGTATTGCATGTATGAAGACACAAATGGTGTGACTCTATCTGGTTTGCAACCAGAGAAATGGAAAAATTGAGCTCTATATATGTACTATGACTTAAAATGCATTTAAATAAATTTAATAAAAAAAAGAATAAAATTATAGCATTTATTTATAAATGCATAAAACTGGAGAACACTATGCTAAGTGAAATAAAACAGACTTAGAAATTGAAGGGCCAAATGTTTTCTCCCATATGTGGAATCTAAAAGAAAATGAGGGGAAATTATAGGGGTGGATCCCATGTAAACAGAAAGGACATCAGTGGAATAGAGGAAATGATTGAGAGGGAGAGAGGAGGGACAGAAAAAGGAAGGAACTACAGAATGAAAGTGATTAAATTATGCTACACCCCCCCCACACACATATATATGTACATTGTAGTGAATATCACCTTTATGTATATCTATAAAGTAGCAACTTAAAAAACAATAAATAAATAGAAGGAAGACCCATTGAGTAGAGGAAAGGGAACCAGGAGAGAGAGAAAGGGATAGAAAGGGGATATATTAGGCACTGAAATGGAGCAAATATATTCTATGCATACATGCTTATGTCAAAATGAGTTTCAGTATTATATATGACTACAATGAACTAATAAAAACATTTTAAAATAAGTTCATTAAAGCATATTTTATTAATAGTTTAAACATGGGCAAACTTTTCAACATTGAGTAAATCATAAATACAATTATGTCATATCTCTATTGTAGAAAACAATAAAATAATTAAAATAAAATAAGCTACATTTTTAAAAATCACCAAGAAAAATTTGCTTCCATCAGGTCTCAAAATTCTTGCTTCTTGCAATCTCTAGACAAAGGCCATTTTTATTAGTCTCATCAGGATATCTGGCCTGAATAGTTTGGTTCTTCATCACAGTGGGAATAGGATTGGAAACTGGTCTGCTGGTGACCAAAATTTATGTCTATAAGTGTAAACAGCACTTCCATGTGCCAGTAGGGGATGAGCCTAATTACGCTCTTAGCTCTGTCACTCATGGGGCCATTGCTGCTACAATCTGGCTCTCTGCACCCTTTCCTGGAGTTCTCTACCATGGAGATGAAACTTTCCAGTCTCTTGCTTCAGCTCATGCTGACTTGACTCATTAACTGATTCCAGCTGTTCTTCCATAGCAACAGACAATTTCACATCTGCAGGGCCATTTGGATCTCAGATGTGAGTGGCAGAGATCACTGCTTGACTATGTTTTGCAATTTCAGGTTGTAGTTAGAATTGGAGTCAATTTGAAATGAAAAGTTTTGATTACCTTATATTCTAACTATAATGCCGAATTTCCACAAGTCTGTCTTTCGGTGGCCTCAAAATTAAACTCTACAATTTGAAATCCACTTTAAAATATGCAGATTGCACAAAAAGACAAACAACACAAAATCAAAGGCTTAAAACTAAAAATAATCTAGGATATATCATTAACTAAGAATGACAAATAAGAATGTTGGATTTCCACTAATGAGTTACATGACCCTAACAAGTTAACTAGGATGTCAACATTTTAAACTTATAAAATGAGGTAGAATTAGATGTTCTCTGGTGATATTTTGGCTCCCGATTTTACAATATTACAATTTTTATTAAGTAGGAAATAGAAATAACAAAATAGAGTAAGTATGTGAAAACGGAGTTTTCATTATAAAACACAAAGCATTTTATAAGTGGAAAAGACAGTTTCATAAGTTCAATAAAAAATATTATATTGTACACAAAATGCCAAACCATAGTGATCAATCAAGAAATGGGAAGTAAAGCTTGAAAGTAATGGCAATGTGATTTGATATTTAAAATCTATTAATTTCCAAAATAAAAGTGAAGTGAAAAAGTGGTGGGGCAAGAAGAAAAAGATGGATTGGTTTGACACACTCAAAATTCTGCTCAGTCTCTATTGACCTTAACTTGAAAACTAACAGGCATATGATTTTATCACAGGTGAATATTTTTTTTCTCAAGCTAACTGCCTTCCCTTTGGACTATTTCATTCATTAAATATTATTTTTTAAAAAAGAAGTTTTCAATATCTTCTGTTGAAAAAGATTTTTAAAAGAAGATGATTTTTTTTTTTTTTGTGCCAGCAGTTTAACTTAAACCTAGGGGCGTTTAACCACTGAACCACATCCTCCGCACGTTTTGTTTTTTTTTTTTTTTGGTACTGGAGATTAAACTCAGGGGCACTTGACCACTGAGCCATATCTCCAGCCCTATTTTTTTTTTTTTTTTTTTATGTAGAGACAGTGTCTCACTGAGTTGCTTAGTGCCTTGCTGTTGCTGAGGCTGGCTTTGAACTCGCAATTCTCCTGTCTCAGCCTCCCTAAGTGCTGGAATTACAAGCTTGTGCCATCACACCCGGCTCCTCCGCCCTTTTTAATTATTTATTTTTTTATGTAGAGACAAGATCTCACTAAGTTGCATAGGGCCTCGCTAAATTTCTGAGGCTGGTTGAACTTGTGATCCTCCTGCCTCTCAGCCTCCTGAGCCTCTGGGATTATAGGCTTGCACTATTGCATCCAGCAGATGACAGATGTTCTTGGGGGAAAAAAAAATTACTGTGCTCTCTTTGAATTGTAAGTATAAGTAGTTTCATCTCTTTTAATTCAAGTTTGGGTCTTCCTTTCTTCCATCCCTCCCTTCTTCCTTTTTTCCTTCTCTGTAGCAACTCAAAGGAGAAAATAACCTAAAAAAATTTTACTGTCATATATTGTATTTGTGTGCTATTTTCTCTCCTTTAATTTTCTCCTGAAAATACTAGATATGTTTGAATGGGGGAAAAATCTGAAATTACAACCACATATGTGAACAAATGATGAGAAAATATATGAGATATCACATACATTTTGGATTATATTTTAAAACCCTGAAGATATTAAAGAAGACAACATATATTAAGTACTAGAATCATGATAGAAAATATAAGATCTAATTAGACTCAAGATGTTTGTTTAATTTTTCACACTCTATTTAAAAAATCTGCCTTTACTAAGAAGAAAAATTCCACTAAAAATAAATGGACACTAGAAATAAATTTTAATAATGTATATCATTGACACAAACACGCACACAAGTATGTACAATAGATGGTATGATAAGGAAAATCTTGGCAAATTATGTATAACTAATGTATACTTAGCATTGGTAAGCGCTATATATATAACGCTTTACACTTCATTTTTAAAAATTTTTCTGTGATAAAATATCTCACCAATAATAGATACAAATAATTTTTTACATCAACAATTGCTTGTTGGGTCTTTTCTTAGTGTTAATTAAAAGCACATTAATTACACACATCATCCATGGTAAGATTTTCCATATAGGCAATATTTTTTTTGTAACCTGTTGCAATGAGATTGATAATGAATTTGAATAATTGCATCCTTTAGAATATGTAATAAATAAAACCTCAGTAGCTTTGCAGTTTCATATTTGAGAGAAGAAAATTATATTTGGTAAATTTCTGTTAGAATCAAAGTGCTGATAAAAAAAATTCCCACTTCAGGAATGATTTTCTGAATCAAAAATCTTTTAAATAGTTTTGCTAAAATATCACCATGATTCATATTATGAATATAGTACTGATCTTTTGAAGTTATTAGCAACTTATCTTGATGCATACTTTCTTAACCAATTTAATCCCAACATAACCACTAACATTTGCAATATACTTTGCAAATCACCAAGGTATAAAATTCATTTTATTTCATTTACTTCCCATAATCATTTGAGATAAACATTCTTTCTTTTATTTATTTGCAGGTAAGAAAACTGACACTCCAAAAGACTGAATAATTTGCTAGAGATCATGTGGCTCTGGGATAAAGTAATGTTTTTGACTCTTCCTTTTACTATAACAAGTTATTATTTATCTGGTATAAGTGTTTAAATTATGCTGAAGGTATAATTTGAGATGATTAGTTCATTGACTGGATTTATCGACTCATTCATTGACTTCTTCAGTAAATGTTAAGTACTTACCATGTGTTATCCTACACTAGAAGCAATGATAGACAAAGTTTATATAAGACTATTGCTTTACTGACTTGAATATAATTATTTAGGTGGAAAATACTAAACGTTTTACAGAGTATAAGATATATGGCTATACAGTGACAGAGAGAAAGAAATGAATATCTGATTGTGAAATTTAAACTGGGCATAACGGGAAGGGTAACACTTGAAAATCATCTAAGAAAAATAGGGAACTCAGACACATAAAGAACCAGGAATAAGGATTTTAGAAAAGAGAGAAAAACATGCTCAAAGGCAACTTGACTTTTAGTTGGTTTCGTTAATTTTTTTTTTAATTTTAAAATTTTTTTGGTAATAAGGATTGAACCCAGGGGCTTTCAACCACTGAGCCACATCCCAAGCTCATTTTTAATTTTTTATTTTGAGATAGGGTCTTGCTAAGTTGCTTAGGGCCTAAGTTGCTGTAGCTGGCCTGAAGTTTGTGCTCCTCTTGCCTCAGGCTCCTGAGTTGCTGGGATTACAGGTGTATGCCACAGTGTCTAGCTATAAATGTTTTTATAAATAGAATTTTCAATTAAAAATTATTGTATAATCACTATTTTATTTCTCCTTTTACAGATGAGGAAACTAAGGAGCAAAATGATTAGGTAATTTTCCAAGTAAATGTATCAAAAAAAAAAAAAAGGACTAAAAGCAGGCAGTTTGCTTAGTTTGCTTCCTGAACTCTTGCTCTCTATCTTTATAACACTTTGTGTGCTGTTTCTAGATATGACCTTATGGTGAGTGCTACCATGTGTTTGTTTGTTTTTAAAAATGCTAATCAATTTTTTAACACAGGAAAATATTTTATTGGAAATCACATTTATACCACTGGGCACAATGGTGCGCACTTGCAATCCTAGAGACTCAGAAGCCTAAGGGAAATTCAAGACCAATCTCAGCAATTTAGTGAGATCCTGTCTCAAAATAAAAATGAAAAAACAAAGCAGGGATGTAGCTTAGTGAGTGTAGAGCACCTCAGGTTTAAATCCCCATTACCACTAACAATTATATTTACCAAGTTTACCTTAGTGTTTTATTAATTTATTCTCTCAAAATCTTCAGTAGTCCATGATATGCACAGTTAAAAATGTTAACTAATAAAATAATAACAATAAATACTGACAAGGATGTAGGGAAATGCAGATTGGTAAAACCACTCTGGAAAATAGTGTAAAGGTTTCTAAAAAAATTAATAATAGAATCACCATACAAACTAGTTATCTCGCTTCTCAATATTTATCCCAAAGAACTAAAATCAGTATGCTATAACAATATATCCACATCAATGTTTATAGCAGGACAATTCACACTAGCCCCTATGAAACCAATCTAGGTGCCCTTCAATAGATGAAGAGGTGGTCTGTATACACAGTGGAGTTTCACCCAGCCATAAAGAAGAATGAAATTATGACATTTGTTGGTAAATGGAAAAAATGAGGGGGGGTGAATCGCATGAAAATAGAAGGGATAGGAAAAGGGAGGAACAGCAGGATGAAATTGATCAATTAATACTATGTATATAGCATTAAATTTCACCTTTATGTATATCTATAAAGCACTTATTTAAAAAAAGTGTAAATAAGTAGAAGGAAACCAATACAGTAGAGGAAGGGGAAAGAGGGAGGAATTAGAAGAGGAGAAAGGAAAGTACTGGGGGCTGAAGTAGACCGAATTATATTCCTTGCACATATGATTTTGTCAAAATGAACCCAATATTGTGTATAGCTATAGTTCACTAATAAAAACAAAAAAAATCACCCTAAAACATTAGCCAAATAAAACTGTTGTTTCACTAAAATAAACTAGCAGTAATTTAAAAATGGCAACTTTCAAACAAAGGAAAAATTGTAATAGCTGATCAAATGAACATCTACAAGTATTGTCTAATTATAATCTTTTTTACTACAATCTTACTATTTTAGTATTTCTTGACTTTGTGAAGCATAAATTCTAAATTAAAAAATTTTTTAAAAGAAACAAAGCAACATGGAAATACCATTTAGCTTTCCTTGCAACTAAAGTAGTCTAACACATTTATTTGGAAGTGAGCTGTTGAGGGAACACTCATTCATTGTTTCATTAGACACAGTGGTAGAGGCAACCTGGTTCCAGGGTCAGGAGCAAAAGTTCTCTTATTAATGGGTCCCACAGAGCTTGTGTTTTCACTGAGAGCTTAGTCTATCTGATGATTCTGTGAGCTAATAATCTTCTATGAATCCTTTACTGGTATTACAGATAGAATGATTTCTGTATTTTTCAGCTCAGATAATCAACATGTGTAGCTATTAAAACTATTGTGAAGATCCAAAGCAAAGGAGAATATAAAGCACTTGATACAACTGATGCTCACAATATTTACTTAGTGAACAATGGCTATTCCTATCTAAATCTGAATTTCTACAACTGTCTTACAACAATGCCTGGCAATTGTATTACTTGATAACTCAGTTTATGCATTGTTCTAGCCATCTTTGAAGTATTCTTTTAATTTATGTTTGCCACAGATATTCTATCAATCAAATTTTTGATAGATATTGAGTATTTTCTTAGAAAATAAAAAAATTTTGAAATACTTAAGTGATAAGAATTTTTATCCTTATTATCTTATCCTCATTCTATATATTTTTTAAAATTTTGCATAGTTTTAATGCTACATATTAAAGATCTACTTGAAAATAATTCCTCCAAGCTAACAAATTATAAGTAGTGTTTTTAAGAACAACAACATGTATATGAACTGATTGTGATTTGTGATGACATGAATATTTTAGTTGGAATCTCCAGGTAACTGATAAACAGCCTTCAAAAATATTGATGTGGCTGGGCACAGTGGCACATGTCTGTAATTCCAGCAGCATGGGAAGCTGAGGCAGGAGGATCAAGAGTTCAAAGCCAGCCTCAGCAACTCAATGGGACCCTGTCTCTAAATAAAATACAAAAGAAGGTGTAGGGATGTGACTCAGTGGTTAAGAGCCCCTGGATTCAATCCTCAGCACCAAAATAAATAAATAAATAGATAGATAAATGAAAGAAAAGAAAAACACTACTGATGTGTTAGCCTGTAAATAATGACTAATATAATCCAAAAGATTTTAAACTGGGCAGGCACAAGTAGTTTCCATATATTTAGCTTTGTTTTTTTTTTTTAGAAAACAGTTGTACATTAAGATACTGAAGACTATCAAACTCCTGGAAAGTTTCTTTAAAAAACAATGAAAATTTATATCAGAAAAAGACTACCAATTAAGAACTTATCAAATAAGTTTACGTGAAAAATCAAAGGTGGTTGTTTACATTTAATCATCTCAGAGAAGAAAAGTTACATTACAGAAAAGTCTCTTTTGCCCTCAGAAGTCATGTAATACAACATGTAGGAGGAGAGAAACTGAAGAGAAAATCCGTATGATCTCCACAGAATATTTCTGTGTAGTTTTCTTCCATAGATGGTCAGGGTTTGGGCCAAAGCATTGGGCTTAGGTTTGTGGATCTGAGAATTCATTTTATAAATAAAAACACCTATGAAATATTACTTAGCTAACTGACATGTTAGCTAAGATTCTGAATATTGGAGACTTTTGGAGAAAATGCCAAAAATTACTTGGAATATATAAAAATTATTTGGAATATATATGTGTTTATTTTATATATATGTACACACACTCTATATTCTTATATATATAGATCCTCATATATATATTTGGAATACACACACACACATATATATTATTATTAGAGTTTTTACCATTCTTTTTCTTGACTAGGGAAACAGAGTTTCAAAGTGTAATTTTTTAACAATAATATAAGAAATATGGCTTGAAAGCCTTAATGGCAAATAAATACAAGTATTTCTTAAGTATAAGCTGTGTGCCCAGCAATGTGCTAAGCAGTGACACTTGAGATGCAGTAGAGGAGGGCAAATAAGCAAGCACAAGACTATTTGTTACCTTGAGGAGGTTTACTGAAATTTCTTGAAAATGTTAAAATTCTACTTTTTGCTCCTCCTAAGAATCTCAGTGCTAATCTATATAATGACTTTTTGGCACAATGCTTTTGTTGGTATTTTCAGTAAATATCAGGGACATTGCTCTTTCCATGTGACATGATCCTTCCAGGAGCATGTTTTATGCAATATGAAGTCATCCTTTTGGCTTTAACTTATGCTACCTGGTGTGGACAACTTAAATGAGGGCTGACAATTGACAAGGCAGCACTAAGATAAATCTCTTGTATGTGGGCCTTCCTGAAAAGTGAATTCAGGCTAATGATATTTTTATTACAGTAAATATGAACTAGGAACCATAACACAATGAGTAGAAATTGAAGGTTAAAAGTCATGAAAAGATGTTTAGGAGCAGTAGGAATGATATAATGTGTAATGTGAAGTTATGAGAAAAAGATGATGAAACTTATTAGAAGATAGAACAAACATTCAATGAGATGCCACTAGAGAAAGACCAAATAGATAAGAAGATAAGATAGAAAAAAGTCTTATTATTTACATTTAGCTCAAATCCCAATAAATCCAGGTACTGCCAATGTGAATTATTATAGTAATTATTATTCTATCCATCATTTAAGGTAGCTTGAAAAAAATACTTGTTCCTGTTAACATAAACATAATTAAATTGGTACTGTGCATTTTCCTGACATTTTATCACATATGGAATCTCATTATCATTTCTAGCTTTCATAATGAGAAAACAGGCAAATGGAGTCCAGCTGAGTATATAAAATAAATTTGCCAATAGAGCAATGATTAAAACATGTCTCTTGAATTCTTGCCAATTCTTTTCTTTTAGGATGGACATTTAATTGAAATATATGCTTGTGATAATTTTAATGCACAAAGAAAACTCATTCATTCATTCACCCCCCCATTGTCTCTTTGTTGTTATCTGGGTAATGTTTAACAACTTTATAATAGAGTAAAAATATAACTTGTTCTCTAACATAATGTATGGCTTTATTCTAAATGATTAATAATCCTGCATTATCAATGTGGGTAGTATCTTAGAAATAAACAAGAATTCACACTGCACTAGGAAAGAATCTATATCTGAACACCATGATTAATTGAAAAGAAGGTAGCTACTTGCAAACGGAGAGATTGTTTATTTGATGAAGATTTTCTGAATCTCCATTCTAACTTTAATTTGTCTGTTCGACTTATGGGGCACCCTCCACATTTTTTTAACTTGTATTAAATTGTTTATTGAGCATATATCTTCTCTAGTTGTCTAGGATGAACACTGAGCCACAATTGTTGGTCCCCACAATCTCACAGTTTGTCACACAATGCCATGCATTTATATAAGTTGAAGGACAGAATATTTCCATGAATTATAATGACTATATTAGAATAATATAGCATGTTGGATATTATCAGAATTAAAGATCTTTGCTGTTATGTATGAATGTAAAACTTCATCTGTAACACTTACATGTATTCTAGACTTTACATTTTTTAGAATGTAAACTCTATGAAGCCAAGGATCTTTGTCTAATATGTTTATGTTGTTTGCCTAGAATTTAGAAGAACACCTCAAGCATGGTAGTCACTCAATACAATTGTAGAGAAAGAACTTGTTTTATCTAAAAAATACCTTACCCTTATTACACACACACATATATATGTATAAGCTATACATATATATAAACTATATATATATAAACTATACATATATATATAGGGTTTTTTTTTTTGCTCATTAATGCTGTGATACCCAGATGTACAGATGGGTTCTTTTTGGATGGAACCTCTTGCTATCTAACTTATAGACATAGTCTTCTTCATAAATCCAAGCTATTTGACTTGGCGTGTGGCTCAGTGATAGAGTGCTTCCATAGTGAGGCTGTGGGTTCCATCTCAAGAGCCACAAAAAAACAAAAACAAAAACAAATGAAAATAAGGATGAAGCTCTCTATGCTTGCCAAGAGGCTATTTCCTAGGCAGATTCCTGGTATAAGAAATGATAGAATTATTGTCAATGTTAGCAAGGTGCCCTATATTTAAATCTAATTGGGAATATATCATCATTTTAATGTATAAATAAAAAAGGGGAGGTAAAGGAAGAGAGGAAAACTGTTTTTAATTATAATTTTACATTCACAGTTTTTAGTTTGCATGATATTTTATTTTATGAGATTACAAACCTCAAATATTTGCCTAAAAACATATTTTTTATGATCAACTATGGGGATTGAAAAGAAAAATAAAATGCAGGGCAACTATAGGTAATATGCAAAATTAGCATTAAATGTAAGAAATGTAATTTTCTTTTATGTGAATTCGTATTTATGATCACATTAACTAATTTTGTGATCTGATCCTCTCAAATAAAATTTGAGAATTATCAAATGTATCCATTGCTAGTCTGCTTCCATTAAAAGTAGACAACGACAAAAGTCATTAAAATTTCTTTAGCTACAGATAACCACACAAAACACATTAGAATTTGCTCTCTCCAGAAAAGTGTTCCTTTCCCTAGGAGTCTGTCATTTTAGCAATTGATGAGTATTGCAGTATAATAATTTTTAAATGAATACTTACAAAATGTTAGGCAAATAAGCTATTAAGAGTAGAAGCTTCTTGTGCAGAAAAAAAAAAATTTAGTACTTTAGGAAAGAAAAAGAAAGGACCTTAAAATCAATCCAATCTGAGACATATACATTCAAGGTTCACTAAGCTCTGTGTTATGCTGTCGAGATTTACAGTAAGCTATTTGACTTGGATTTAAAGTTCCCTCAGAACAGAATATGGGGAGAATTCCCTGATGATAAAGTTATTGCAACTTGAACTTCACCTGGAAGGACTTTCTATATTGTGTTGCCACTGCTTAATATTACCACCACTGCTCCTTCCACGGAGGAGCTGACAAACAACTACAGAAAAGGAAAAGACTGAATAGCTCCATTTATCTTGTGCTACCAGCACATTGTTGCCATGCAATGATAAATGGACACCAATAAATCTGTTATGGACAAAGAACACTGGCATATGTGTGTATTTTCCATTCTTCTTAGAATGATGGGAAGGAGAAGCAATAGAATTGACAACAACAGAACAGACTCATATACATTCACACACACAAAACTCTGACCCAATCCAGGAAATGATAGCCACAAAACTGTTGTTCTTGTAAGCCATTATCGATCATTTCTGTCAATCAGTCTTTTTGACACATAAACATCTTTCTTTGTTGCTGAAAAAATAATGTTCACAGCTAATCTTCAGAAGGCACTTTATATGCCTGAGCTCTAAAAGAATTGTAGTTTGAAGACACATTAAGTACTAAAACAAAAATGCAGGTCGTTATTAGTATTCTTTTAAATTTCTGTATATATCTTACATGCTATAGGATTAGAACGGATGAAACAATTAAACCATGATCTACACAAGAAGTTTCTGCTGGCATTATTTTATAACATTATAAAATTCTATGTCATTATAAAAATTAATTCTGTTTCCAATCAGAAAGTTTGTATTCTTACCAATAAGGAAAGGAACATGTCACTCTCCCCAATCTAGCAACTAGGCTGATGACATTGTTCACCGCAGCAAAAGTGAATGAAAGTTCCAGAACTCAGGTTTTAGAAGAGAATAGGATTCACCAATAAATGAACTGAAAGCATTATAATAGATTATTGTTGTCTGGGTTTCTGTGAAATGAATTTGAGGCAGTCAAAGCTGATGAGAATTAATCTATGAAGTCTCTGTACTCATAGTGCATCTGACTATGCTGGACTAAATGAACATCAAAGATTCGAACATCTGCAGATGTAGCTGACTATTGGCAAAAGCAGTAGACCCAAGATCTTCATCTGGAAGCTCATGAATGTTGTTAGCACCTACAGAATTGTGCTCGGATGAGCCCAGATGAAACTCTTAGTATCCTTCTGTTTTAGCATGTAGAAAAATCCATAATGCTTCATATACTCTCTGTGCTTCCAGAAAATCTATCATTGCATGAATGCTTATCTCAATGTTACTCTGTACATTCCCTCTTCTAACTTTATTCTTAATATCTTGTTTTAGAAAAGGCTATACTATTAGGAACTCTCACAATGACATTAGCAGATTTCCCCCCCAAAAAATCAACGATCTGAATGTCTCTTCATTTTCATGAGGGTAAAAGTACTCTGTATTTTCCTAATAATATAGACTTCCCTGGAGCTCCCTCAATTAGAAAACGTATCTATTTTCTAGCCAATGTAATTAGAAAATTAAGCTGATTAAGAATCTCCCTTGCTTCTCATTTCATATTTCTCACTGTGTAGTTTAAATACTACAAAGGAAATGTCCTCAGATGGATCTCCTTGCAAAGCTATACATATTAAATAGGTAGCAAAACTCACATGTGCATAAACACACAAATATATGTTCATACATCATTTTAATAAGTGTAGATGCCATGGTCTAAGTATCCATAGCCTTCCAGAATTCATAGGTTGAACCTAAACATCCGTATGAGAGTACTTGGAGATGGCCTTAGGGAAATGACGAGGTCATGAAATCAGAATCCACACAAATGTGATTAGTGCCCTTACAAAAGACCTCCATAGAGTTTCTAGCATATCAAATTATGAAGAAACAACAACAGACCATGAACAAAAAAGAGAGCCTTCACTGCTTAAGTAATCTAGAAACAACTTGACATTGAACTTTCCAGGTTCCAGAGTTGTGCAAAATAAATTTATTATTTATAAGGCACCCAGTCTATGTTAGCTTGTTATTTGAGTTAACACAAATTGCAACACCAGGTGACATGTCAGAAATGACAGTATTTCATATTTTTTGTGATTCAATAATATTCTATTTGGTTTATTTAATGCATTTTCTTTATCCATTCATCAGTTGATGGACACATGCCATTTCATTTATTTGCTACTGTGGATAGTGTTGCAGTAAACATGGCCATGCAGATGTCTACTCAATATATCGATTTCATTCTCTTTAGATATATATCTGGTAGTTGGACTGCTAGTTATGATAGTAGTTATATTTCAATTTTTAGCATGTTGGTTACTGTTTTTCGTAAAGACTGTCCTCATTTATTTTCCCACCAAGACTGCAAAGTTCCACTGTTTTCCACATTCTGGCCAATGCATATTACTTTTAGTCTTTGTGGTAATTGTCACTTGTACTTAAGTGAGATGAAATTTTATTTTGGTTTTGGTTTACATTGCCCTGATAATTAGTGCTGTTGAGTATTTTTAAAAATACCTGTTGACTATTGGTGTGTCTTCTTTTAAGAAATGTTTCTTCGGGTCTACTGAACATTTTTAAATCAGGTCATTTATTTTTGTTTTGCTTTTGATTATCTGGAGTTACTTATTTATTCCAAATATTAACCTCTTGTCAGATGTGTGGTTTGCAAACATTTTCTCCTATTCTGTGGGTTATCTTTTCACTCTGATCATTGTTTCTTCTGCTGTAAAGAAACTTTATTTTGATATAATCTGACTCTATGTTTGCTTTTGTTTCCTGTGCTTCGGGATCTTGTTAAAAAAAATTCTTATCCATTTCAATAATCTGAAGCATTTATGCTGTTTTCTTGGGATAGTTTCATACTTTCAGTTCTTACATTCAAGATTTTAATTCTATTTGAGTTTACTTTTTGTAACTGGTGAGATACAAGGATACAGTTTCATTCTTCTGCATGTCAAGATCCAATTTTCCCAGCACCACATATTAAAAAATTCTTTCACTAACATGTATTCTTAGTACCTTTGTTGGGAATTGGCTCTGTAGCATTAGTTTACTTCTCCACTATAGTCTGTTTCTTCTGTTTTATGTCTATGCTATCTGTTTTGAATACTGTATTTTCTTTTTTCTTCTTCTTTCTTTTTTTTTTTTTTTTTTTTGGTACTGGGGATTGAACTCAGGGGTACTCGACCACTAAGCCACATCCCCAGCACTGTTTTGTGTTTTATGTAGAGACAGGGTCTCACTGAGTTGCTTAGCACCTCGCCATTGCTGAGGCTGGCTTTGAACTCGCGATTCTACTGTCTCAGCCTCCCTAAGTGCTGGAATTACAGGCTTGAGCTACCTCACCCGGCTTGTATTTTCATATTATATTTTGAAGTCAGGTAATGTAATGCCTCTTCTTCAATCTTTTTGCTCAAGGTTGTTTTGGCTATTTGAGATTTTTTTTTTGTGATTCCTTACAAATTTTACAATTGCTTTTTTTCTCATTCTGTAAATAATGTTATTGGTATTTTTATGGAAATTACATCAAATCTATGCAACACTTTGGGTAATGGGATATTTTAATGATACTGACTTTTCCAACCCATGAATATATGAGGTCTTTCTATTTTGTCATATGTGTGTCTTCTTAAAATATATTTCCCCAATATTTTATAGATTTCGATGTAGAGTTCTTTAATAGCTTTTGTTAAATTTATTCCCAGTATACACTTTTATAGCTATTTTGAAAAAGATTGCTTTCTTGATTTCTAATTCAAATAATTTGCTATTGGCATATGGCAATGCTACCTAAATTTATAGGTTGATTTGTTAATACCCTTGATTTTTTAAAGAACCAGCTCTTTGATTTATTGATATTTTATATTTTTTTGTTTCTATTTCATTTGTTTTTGTCCTGATCTTTATTCCTTTCCTTCCAATTTGGGGTTTGCTTTGTTCTTATTTTTCTAACTTCTTTTTGTGGTGTAGCAATAGGTTATTTATGTGATATCTTTCTGCTTTCTGATATACGCAAGATATGTCTTCTATAGACTTTTCTCTTGCTACTGCTTTTGATGTATCCTGTAGGGTGTGAGTATGCTGTGTTTCCTTAATGTAAAGAAATTATTTTTCTTCTTTATTTCCTCCATGATCCATGCTGAAAATTTTTACTATAAAGAAATGATAAGCATTTGAGAAAATACAAATGTTTAATCTGATTCAAAATTATACCATGTACAAGTGTATAAAAACATTACAGTTAACCCCAATATGTACAATTTTTGTGTTTCTACATATAGGTTAAAATAAATTTAATTTAAATTATGATTAAAAAAGTAAATTTTCCATTCATTTATATAATTTCCATTGTTTTTTATTCCCAGTCTATTGTATGGTGGTAAAAAAACATATTCAATATGTTTTAAATACTTTTACATGTGTTGAGTTTTGTATTGTGGCCTATTATATGATCTACCCTGGAGAATTTTACACATATTGTTGAAAAGAATGTGTATCTGAGATTGATGGGTAAATTTTCTGTAGATATCTGTTAGGCCCATTTGGTTTAGGGTGCAATTTAACTATGATATCTCTTTGTTATTTTCTGCCTAGATGATCTATCCATTACTGACACTGGGATGTTAAATTCCCCTTTTTTATTGTATTGGTGTCTATTTCTCTATTTATGTTTATTAATATTTACTTCATATGTTTGAGTATTCCAATAGTGGGTGTATATATATTTAGAATCATGATTTTTGCTGAAGTTACTCATTTAGTGTCGTATAATGATCTTCCTTGTCTGTTTGTACTGCTTTGAAATTCTATATAAAATTTTAAATTTACTTAAATTCTGTTTTATCTGATACAGTTCTGAGTACTCCTACTATTGCTTGCATTTCATTCAAATGGAATATCATCCCTTCACTTTTAGTCTACGTGCATCCTTAGAGGTAAAACTGAGTGAGTTTCTTGCAAGGAATATATAATTGGGACATTTTTTTCCCCTATTAAGTCAATCTATGTCTTTTAATTGGTGAATTTCACTCATTTATATTTAAAGTCTTATGTCAACAGGTAAGGTCAATTTGTAACTTTTTTTCTCATATTATTGTAGTTCCCTTCTTTCTTCCTCTCTTACAGTCTTCCTTCCTGGTTAATTGATTTATTCTACTAATCTGTTTTGATTCCCAGCTTATTGCTTTTGGTTTGTATCTTGTATATTTTTGATTTGAGGTTACCACAAGGCTTATGAAAAACATCGTTTGATTAGAAGTAGCTATTTCAAAATGATAACAACGTTATAAAGTAAAGAAACAAAAAATACACTGAAAAGTAACTGTACTCTCACCCTATTACTCCCTACATGTTGAATTTTTGATAGCCCATTTCAAATTTTTCTATTTCATTCAAATTTTAACATATTTTGTATTGCTTGCATTTAGTTTGCATACTAAAAATATGAATGGTTTGCACATACTGTTTGCAATATTAGAACATTTTAGTTTGTCTGAATACTTACTTTTACCAGTGAGTTTTATTCCTCATGATGCTTTCTTCTTAATCATTAACAGGTCTGTTTAATGTTGAGAAAGGTCTAGAGGCTCCTTTCTGTGATCCCTTGCCCCGGTGTGGGGGCCTTTGATTTCTGTCTAGCTCTAAGACCTGACGCTGAGCTCAAAGGAGAAGTGCTCTGCTAACTTTCCTGCCCTGATGCCCTCTATGCTACTTAAGATTGAGGGAAAGATGTCACCCAGTCCCTTGGGTGCCTAATTAAATTGTTTCAGAGAGGTTCAATTCACAGGTACTGTCCTGAAGACAGGGGTTGTGGGACTCTGTTTGATACTAAGTTTCACCATGGTAGGCTTGAAACAAATTTTCAAGACTAAGGCTTGGGCTTTATTCCCTCTCTTTCCTCTAAGTGTGAGACATATTTGCCTGCCACTGCATTGCTTGGAGTTACAGAAAAGGAGTGTTTTGACATATGTACCATGACTCATATCCACCATTATAATATCATAAAACATAGTTTCATTGCCCTAAAAATCCTCTTTTTTCCATTTATCCACCCCTTTCTTTTCTCCACTAGGCTTTATCAATGTCCCTAAAATGTCATATTAAAGACATCACATTTAGGTTATCAATATTATTTTTAAACACAAATAACAATGAAAAATATGCAAAACCTGCCCTAATACAGCCTCCTTGTATATTTTGTGGAGAGATGAAGTGATAATATGTATTTGACACTGATAATACTAGAAATGAAGAGCAAGACACATTTTTATTTTACTTTATCATACTATCTTTTACATTTGGGTTTAAAGGAGAAGACATCAAAACGTTCCATTCCTTTGGGAAATGGAATGTCCTCTTGGAAATGAAAAAGTTCTTCCTATATGCTGTTATAGGCAAGAGTCCGATAGTCATGGAGGAAGACTTCTGTAATCTTTTATAGCATCCTTTTCTTCAGAATCTGTTGGAAATAGACATCAAGCTGGATGAAACGTGAAGTTCTTATTATCACATTCCAAAAAAATTGCATTTTGTGATCTCACCATTTTTCTAGGCCTTTCTCATTTGTTAATGCTTACTATTTCATGTAGAGCACAGAAAACGTAAAAGCACTCGCTTGTCATTATGTTCCATACTGGAAATGAAATGACATGTTTCAGGAAGTTCATTGTAATTTAGGCAGGAAAGTTTTCAAATTATGATCATCTTTCTTAATTATTAGTGTTATATCTTAATTGGATTATATTGCCAATAAATGAGAATTCTTCATCTACTTATTCAAAGCTGACACTGGGAAATAAAATTTCAGCTAGAGAAATTTCAAGTGGCTTTCTTAGTAGAGATAATAACAGGCTTCCCACTCAGTAATTTCTTTTTCTGACTGCTTAATATAAAAGGTTTTTGAACAGCAATTATTTGAGTGTGCCTTTCACAGTAAGTAGAGTGGGGCAAACACATGCAGAAAGTTCTGGAGAGAAACAGAAATACCTTTACTTCACCTATCTTAAGGTTTAGTTGACAATTCAAAGACTTGAGAAATAAGGAATGTCATTAATTTTATTGACAAGTACTTTTGGTAAGTGTGTGGGTGTTAGTCATAAAGTATAATAGCAAATGTTTAATATTTTATGCAGAATATCGTGTGCCAAATATTTTATATGTTGACTCATTCAATTCCATGGTAACCCTGTAAGAAAAGGTCTATTTTCTCCTTTTTATTTAGCAAAAGAAACTGAAGTTTATTAAATCTATACAGCAAGTAAATTTCAAAGCATGATTTAGCAGAAGACAGTCGCAGTACCTAATATACATATGTTCGAAAAACTAAAATAAGCTGTGTTTAAAAAAATTAATGGAAAGAATGACTATATGACTCATTAAACAGAAAGTATTGATATATGTAGATATTTTAAAAAGATGAAATAGAAATGATACATTGAAAAGGACTACTAATGAAGTGAAATACTCTCTAGCCAGGGTTGACAATAGACCCTTTCTTTTCTTTTATGGCTATTTTTACCCAGTGTTTTCTTCATGCTGTTACTTTCTGCCTTGCAATCAATACTTTTGAAGCTTAAGTTTATTCTGTTGAAGTTAACATGTAGTTGGATCTTGCTTATCATTCAATCTGACAATCTCAGTATTTTGACTGGAGTGTCTAGTACAATCTTGCAATTATTTATGTACTTGTAATTGTATCTGCTAATCCTATATTTTTCTCTTGATATTTAAATTATTTTCTAAATTTTCCCCACTGTATTTTCTGGCAATTAAAAATATTTTTAAACTTATTATAATCTACTTCATGTTAGTATTGAGACAAATCCTGCAGAGGATGAAAATTTTGGTCCAATATAAGCCAATTTCTTCCCTCATATTTTGTCTTTATTGTCCTATGCATCATATCTATGCCAAAACTAAATGTTATAATGTTATATTCTTTTTTCTCAAAATAGTTGATCATTAATGAATGATTTTAAATAAAATGTTATTATTTATAAACTATAAAGTACAACTCACTTATTTATAATAAATCCATACCAAAGGTGTGTTATAATGTTTTTCTTACATTTTTATTGATTCATAATAGTTACGTATAACATTAAGATTTATTTTGACATAATTATAAATGCATGGAATATAGTTTGCTTCAATTAAGTCCTAGTACTCACTGTTATCCTCCCTCTCTCCCACTGTTCTTTATTCTAATCTACTTACTCTTCTACTTATTTACATTGTTGCTTTTTACAACTTTAATCTTTTAAGAAAAGTAAGAGATGAAGAGAGAAAATATGTCTAGTACAGGCTCTCATGCCTATATTTACAATTTCCATGATTCTTCATTTTTTCCTGTAGGTTTAATTTACTGTCTTGTTTTAATTTTTGTTAATCTGAAGGACATCCTTAAGCTTTATTTGAAGGGATGCAGATTAGCAGTGGTTTCTTTTAGTTTAGGTTTTTCTGGGAATGTCTTAATTTGTCTTTAGTTTTGAGAGAGTTTTGATGAATAAAGAAGTCCAGGAGTTTGGACCTGCCATTCTAATGTCTCTAGCCATCCTTGTTTCTGTTGAGAAGTCAGTTGTTAATGGCACTGTTAGAGTCCTATAATGATTTCCTTTACTCTCACTGCTTTCTCGATGTTTTTTTCTTTTGTCTTTGGCTGTCTGTGCATTGGTCATTTCATCATGATGTGTCTTTGTAGTTATGCCAAGCATTAGAGAAAAAATGACTACATTTACTACCAACATTTTGGTAGACAATATTATTCTGTTTTGTTGGGGTGGGACATAATTTTATTCAAAGTACTTTTTGGTGTGAGGTATTTAATAAGCACATTTACTGGATACTTTCAGAGCTAAAAAGTAATTTTTTTCTTGTGCTGATTTCATTTCTCTGCATTTTTGTGACATCACATAGACATTAATGGGAAGGTGAAAACAAGTTCATATGACCTCAAATGTGAGTGCAAATTTGATGTTAACAGTTTGAAAAATGAACCTCACAGCTAATTAAAACATTTATAAAAGGACTCAAAGAAAATGGTTTAAATTCAAGAATAATTTATGATTATTGGTTTTAATTGAATATTATGAGTAGATGAGTGAGTGGGTATATGTCTCTACTGTTGGTATAATTGTAAATTGCTCAGTCTTTCTAAAGTATATTTGAATTGCTAAAAATTAATTAGTGTCTTTGATGAACAATTTCTTAAATTTATGATGTTAAAAGTGTATGCATTTTCATATGGATGTATAGGTAAGATAGATGTATTTGCATATATAATAATATCAATAATAATTTAACATTCCAAAAGATGCTAAAATTAAAAAAACAATTATTATAAATATGAGCAAACAAATAATGACCCTCACATTTTAATGCAACACAATTTATAAAAAAATCATTTTTCCAGTCATGAAGTACATACCTATAATCTCAGAAACTTGGGAAGCTGAGGCAAGAGGATTACCAACTTTAAGACTAACCTCAACAACTTAGCAAGGTCCTAAGCAACTGTCTTAAAATAAAAAATAAAACTGGCTAGGATGTGGCTCAGTGATAAAGCACCCCTAGGTTCAATCACTAATACCAGAAAGAAAAAATAAATATTATGGTGGGATAAATTTAAATGTTCAATATTTTTACAAAGTGTAGATGTCACATTAGTAATTAGCACAATAACAAAACAGAAAATATTATTCTGCACTAAAAATGGAAAACAAAAGATCAGAATATTAAGATTCCATTATTCTGATACTTTTACTAATGAAAATGTTCATCTTCCTTAGTCTATACAGACTACTCTAACAAAATATCATAGACTGAGTGGCTGATAAATAAAGAAATTTATTTTTTTAGAGCAGAGAATTCCAAGTTCTCTGGTGACAGATTTCATTTCTCATTTGCAGCTGTCTTCTTAGTCCTGTCTTGCATTTGAAAGGGGATGTATCTTCTGGGCTTATTGATAAGAGAACTTATCACTCATCCCATTCTTTAGGAATCTAACCTCAAGACCATATCATCTCCCAGAGGCCCCACCTCCTAATGCCATCATCTTTGGCTTGAAGATTTCAAGAAATGGCTTTTGGAGGGAAACAATCATTAATGACACAGTGATATTAATGATAAATAATAGTAATAGTTAAAATGGAAACAGCACTTAAAATATGTTGGATACTTATGTTTCATATTATCAAGTCATTTAATTCATATAGGAACTCTATAAGGTAGGTACTATTTTTATATCACTATAGATGAGAGAATAAGCATGGATAAGTTAGATAATATCCCTAAATTCATATAAAGTAGGAAGTAACAGAGTTGGTTCTCTAAAGGAACTCTATAATTGCTGATTAGCAATGTACATTGCTGAAACAGACCCAAATTTCCTTGAATTGATTTTATACATCTAGGTCTATGCGTTTGAAAGTGGCTAGACTCTATTCACTCTATAGTCCTACACTGTCACTGAGACAGAGGCAAAGAGTCAGGAAGGGTGAAATTTCTGAATTCTATGTCTGTATTTCAGAAGTCAAGCTGCAGTGTCTTCCTAGCTGATCCCTGAGGAAATGGAATTGCTGCAGCATGGAACCTGTTGACACTGGTTGAAATAGAAGCTACGTAACTGTGTTTCTTTCTACTTCATCTTCCTGCCTCTCTAAATTTCAAATAGATTTTTTGTATCTATTCAAAATTCACATATAATTTCAGCCAGAAACTATCCCCTCACATTACCAAACAGAGTTCACAATTCACTTATAGGTGAACCCTCTCCTCTTTCCTGATTGTTATCCTTCTATTCTAGAATGCCCATATCCAAAATGCTAAGGGCATATTCATCTTTAACATTGCACAGCACTCACATTATCTCTGTAATTCTTGCTATGGTTAAATTTGAATTTTTTACAAAATTTTCATTTTTTTAAAAAATTTGAGGTAGATGAAAACTACTTCAAATTTAGATTTAGATTTTCTTTTTAAATTTTAGACTTCTTTTTTGGAAAATAATAATATAGATGATCAGGTTTGAAGTAAACAAACAATAGCAACAAAAATCCAAGTGCCACTAAAATTAGTTGAGATGAGCTTTGTATCTGGTGCAGTTTATGAATAGGATTGCAAAGGTATCTGTGACTTTCTTGGACAAGCCATATGGCAGGGTGTGAGATATGACTTTTCTAACTTATTTCAAATTATGGTATCCACTTTTACTCACCCATTAACACATTCAAACACATTTATAGAAAATTAATATGTGTGAGAATGAGACTAAGATAAGGGATATATTGTTTCAGCATATATATCAGAACTTAAACTGACATAACCTTACTAACCTGTTTGTTTTCTTTATTAATTTCTATTTTTATTACCAAAGAATCATACAACAATCGTGGCTTTAACTCCAAATCTTGCTTTATTGTAGTTTAAATAAAAGGACCAAAATGATTAAAGAATTTTTTAATTGGAATTCAAATTTAATGGAACAAGGAATATGATTAGTCAAGTTTTCATAAGAGACTACTGCTCAAGTTATTCCTGGTTAGGAGTGAGATGCGATCTATAATAATCATGGCTGCCAGTATCAACACGAGGTTGTTATCAGGAGGTGAAGCATAGCTTTATGCATTGTGGGCACCAGTTCTGTGGCACAATCCTGGGACATGCAGAATTGCAAAAGCACATACAAGTTCCATTTCTTGTCCTACAACCAAATCTTCCAAGCTTTTGATGCAGAGGCTCTTCCTTACAATGACTGTGACTGATGATGCATATGGTTACATCATAGCTACATTTGCCTTTTTAAAAATTTTCTCAAAAACCTATCTGGGTGTGAGATATGACTTTTCTAACTTATTTCAAATTATGGTATACACTTTGACTCACCCATTAACATATTCAAACACACAAATTTATCTGAACAGGTAAATTTATCTGAACAGATAAATAAAGTTGATCCAAGCTGTTATTCTACCCACTCCATAAGTGTCCTTTTTCCCTTGCCCTCGGTCATTTACAAGAGTCAGAAAAATGATAAACCCATTCATTTTTGCTTCAAGGTTGACATTGTTGCTGTTGTTATTATTATTGTCTGTTTATCAGTTGACAAAAACAACCTACCTCCACCAAGAATAGTTGTTAGAATCCTAAGCAAGTGGGAGAAGGTATCTGGAAACTATCCACAAATGGTGCACTTGAGCAGGATTACCAAACACCAGAGTGAAATGATGCTGTGGGTCCTGTCTGCTTTGGGGATTAAGTAGAGGTAGATGACAACAATGAATAAGGTTAATGTGTAGCTTGGATAAAGTTTCACTTACGCCAACAGTTTAGTCCTCTGAAGGTGTTCCACCTGTTTGTTTACATGCACATTCTTTGAAAAGATGACATGATTCCATGGCTTTCCGTTATTGGACTCATAGCTGGGGAAAACCAACATTAAATTGTATATCATGGTCCTTAAAGAGAACAAATACAGATACTAGAGAAAAGGGACAATGGAAAACAAGAAATTGCTCAGAGGCTTAACTGAAGTTCCCTGAATCCTAATGCAGGATAATGTCATTGGCTGAATTGCTTTGTCATCTAAATGGACTAGAAGACTTCATAACCTACATTTATATAATGGCTTACACTCCTTCTTCCAGAGCAATTCTTGCTATCGATGGAAAGATGGAAACAGAAAATTCTTGGACAATAAGATTCTTTAGAGATTAAAGACCTTTGTGAAAAGCTGTAATTGACAGCCCAAAGGAAAATGATTAAAAGAGAAAGGAAGAATCAACAATTAAGTGAAAACAAACAAAAACAATGACATTTATATTGAGGCCAGACTCTTCCAAACCCAAACTGGTCATGAATCATCCCCTCTTACCTCTGAGACATTCTGAGGCTCCCTTCTCTTCTCTGTTGTCCCTTTATTGAAGACCACCAGAGGTTTTCACTGTAAAGACTGACTAGCAAAAGGACAACAGTAGAGGTATTTTAAGCTGCACTCACTCCATAGCTCGAAAAGCACATTTCGTTAGAGATAAAAATTCCTAATCAAACATTCATTTAAAAGAAAGACATATCAGGACATATCTTCCCCTATAGCGTTATCAAAATGTAGGCTGCCTTTATTTTTTTAAAGAAAAATATATTTAAAAAGTACTGTACCCTCTGAAAATGATTTCTTTCAAAGTAAGAGCAAAAAATTGACAATGCGATCCAGATACACAGCTAGAAGTATAAAAATGCATTCTTTCCAATCTTGACCAGGTTTAGCTAAGCAGTTAAGATACGGGTTCAAACGGATATATCTGATTTCTTGGGAGACAATTTAAATTCAATATCCTTTAACTTTATATCCATGCAAACTTCTAGTGGCCAGCTATAAAAATGCTAATGAGAGTCTCCTGCATTTTGGTTGAAGGTGTCCTAGATGAAAGTCATCGTTGGAATTTGCTGTCTTTCAAGTGAAAATAAAAGTTTTGATCCTGCAGGGTGGCCCAACCTCCCCACCACACACCACAGCACAAGCCTCCCCTTCCATCTGCTTCTCCACCCTATAGATCTCTTTCTTGGGATCAGAGGAAATTGTGCAGAAAAGCATGAAAATAAAATCTAAATGTAGTCTCCCTGATATGTCATGCTCTGTAAAATGTTAGAAATACACATAAGTTCATTTTCCTCTCTTCTGTTTGCATCTTATTTTCTATTTGAATGACTTGTTATTACACAGATATGTGAGACTCCAGGAGAGTACACATGCTTCTTCCTGTTTGTGTATTAAAAATTATCTTATTTCAAATTCTGGGTATCTAGGAGAAGGATATTTATAAAATGTGTTTGGTCTATTTAAGATAGAGACATGTTGATATTTACCCCCTTTTTATCAGAGACAAAGGAGTCAAAATTGAATTTACAGGTTATATTTTTATTATTGATCAACCAGGACAGAGAGTTTATCATGCTCATCAATTCAAATCTTTCTTCATTGTCTCCAAATCTGTAAGGGGAATTTAAAAAACATCAGCCTCAAAACCAGTCTGGGATTTAAAAGAATATATATATAACGAATAGTCTAATAAATGCAGTCTGAATAACAGCAAACAATTTGATATAGACTTAATATCTGTGTCCAAGGAATGGAAAATCATTTCCTCCTATAATGAACAAACTAGATTTTATCAAGGAGAGCTTTGAACCTTGAAGACTAGGGTAGAATGTTTCATTTAAAGGAAAAAACCGGTAATTTCTGAGGTTTGAAACTAGTTAGCACTTTTGAGGATTAATACTAGGGTTTTGTTTTGAGGGAGAGGGGTGAAGTGTGAGGAGAAATTCATGTATAAAGGGGAGAAAAAATTATATATGAAGTGGAATATTGACAGAAATGTTCTAAAGTGTGGTTTCAGGTTTTATTGTAAAGAAAAGATAAAAGGCTAAATAGCCAAAAAATAAACAGATATTCAGAGACCGATTTTTCATAAAATGAATGAAGTTTTATAATAAGGGCTTCTCAACTGTCCTGGTAACTTCCAAAGCCTGAGAGGGATGACAAAAATGTGTTCACAAAGTCACATGAGATTTTTTTGTTAATTTTACAAAATTTAAGATCTTTAATAACAATAAGTTAAAAGAGTACACTCTTCCTGCTCTGATTCCTCAGATCACATTCCATTGTGTGTTTGTGATGGTGAAATTGTTATGAGCATTTATAAGATCCATATGCAAGAAAACAGAGGTGAAGATATATTCATTCAGATTGTGTGTATGGGACACAAATAAGCTACCCTGTGAATGACTCTATTATTTACCTATTTCCACTGTGGTTTATGGTAACATTTGTTCACATAGCTTTATGACCTATGACTCTACCAAAAGCACATTGTTCTACCCCTTGAAAATTCTCTTGGAAAATCTATTTGGAATTAAGATTGAAATATCTTTCTATTCCCTCCACAAACAACAAAATAATAAAATAGTTATCAGATATCAAAGACAAACACAGTATTTGGTCAATTAATGTAGGAAAATAAGCATTTTATCTTTGTGTAAGATGTTTATTAATAAAGATATATGTATATTTTTTTGTTTAGATTTTATGATACTTGTAAAATTTGTGGTTTCTTTTGACTTGCAATTTTTAAAATTTATTCTAAGATGCATTGATATTAAACCCTGGTTTTATATATACATCCTTGGTATTAGTTCCTTTAACAAGAACTCTGGCAGAGGGCATAAGATTCAGTCTCCAAAAATATGCAGATTTACTCTTGAAGTGACTTTAGGATTTCTGCTAATTGTATTTTTTTCAAAAGAGTGTGTAATAATCTCAGAGTTCTTTCAAAGTTTAAAATAAGTAGGATTGCCAGAAAAGCTGTTATTTAAAGAATAGCTAAAAAATTATTGACCTTTCATACAATAAATGTTGGTGATGTAAACCAGTATTAGAGTCATGGTAGGGAATAAATAATTTGGATCTTCTCAATTATATAGACAAGTCTTAGTGGTGCTTTAGGGAAAATTCTCAGAAAAATACCCTAAATAAAAGTAAATTTGTATTTTTATGGATCACATGTCTTTCAATTTGTTGAACAACTAAAAACTATTCAGTATTAAGAGTCTTAAATGTTTGCTTTTTACATTAGAGTTTTTATATCTTTTTGGAAAATAAGAATATATTTCTAATGGAGAAGTTATCTGTAAGAATATTATAATACAGCATGACACACTAAAGGACCCTTTTGATAATTGATATTATGTGCCCACATCTCAACTGATAAAAAACATAGAAGTGAGTAATAAGAAGATGGAGTTTCAGATGAGTGTCATTGATGCAGAAATTTCTACCTAACAGTTAAATTTTGTTCAACAAAATAAATAAATTTGTGGTTTTAAATCAGAGTAATCAATATTTAAGCATAAAGGCATGTGAAATACTGTGTTATAATGTTACTCAAAGTTTAATAGCTTTTTTTTTTCCTCTGAACTTTGGAAATCAGAAGATTAAACAGCAGAAAAGATTAAGCAATTGACTTATGTGGTATCCTTATTTTACAGATGAAGAAACAGAGGCAATCACACTTGTCCACAGGTCTACCTCTAGTTCTTCATTACTCTATCCCTAGTGTTTGTTTCTGTTCTCCTCCTAGAGATGGCAAATAAATAGCTACCATGCCTCTGTTTCCCATCCCACACCAAACATGGAAGCTCACAGTTCTCATTCCTACCAAATTCAGGCCTGCAAGTCCTGAGCCTCTGTATGACCCACATAATGGTCACAGCAGTTACTCCCAGCAGGAGAATGCAATCAGCGAATCCAATAAAACCTTTAAAAGTGTAGTACAAATGGCAGTTTCTACACAGCAAGATTTTGCATTACTGTATATTTAGTGATTCAGCAATCACTGGGCAATGAGTGTTAGAACTAATCAGTGATTTCACTGATTTCAAAGGAGATCTCTCTCTATCTCTCTGTGTGTTTATATATGTATATATGTATATGTGTGTGTGTGTGTATATATATATATATATATCTTTGCATGAATATGAAAAGATTTATACAGACTCCCTAATATCTGATTACAATATCAAATCCAACAGATGTGTATGAATTAGTTCATCTTTATAAACAGATAAATTTCAAATAATGAAGAAAGTAATAAACGTGTGGGGACTCACACATTTTCAGTAACTGATAAAACTAATCTAACTTCCCATTGTACCATCCTACCTTGCCAACTGGGCACACTTCTTTCCTCAACTCTGTCTGTGGAAGTTCCTTAAGAATGCATCACTGATTTTCAGAGCTTTGTAGTATATGCAAATTTGCCTTCGAAATAATGGTTGTTCTGGCATTCCACAAAGTAATTTTGAAAGATATTCTGCATTGCCCTTCAGGAGAGCAGAAGGAAAATCAGAATATGGCGAGGTCAGGTTTATGGAATACTCAGCACTGCTGAAATGAAATATTTGTCTGAGAAATCAAGGAGGCAACCAAGAGTCAGGAGGGCATGATTGGCTGTTCACAGGGAAAATGTCTTCCTGTCTGCAGTGTTCTGCTTCAGTTCACCTGAGGAATCAGAACAAGACATTAAGCAGCATTCTCCATATGACTCTATGTGTGAACCACTAAACTGAATGAAATCTGAATCAAGAAAGAAACACATCTGAGAGCTTTTACAAAGGATCCCAGGGAAAAGACATTTCCTTTAACATTTCCTTTGTTCTGGTTCAAAAAGAAAATAAGTAACAGAAAAACTCCTACTTAGAATCCGTGTGTTTTTAAATAAAGTACAGTGTTTTACAGTGTCATGTGACAATAGCTCCTTATCAAGCCTTTAAATGCAAACAAATGAGGAATACAGAATTTGAGGGCATATAGTTTGAAGACAAAATGAGCCAAAAATAATGTTCTGGGGTAAAGATGCAAGGCAAAAACAAATGCCTCTATTTCTCTTTTATATCAAGATCTCATTACTCTGGTTTCATTTAAAGAGTTGATAAAACTTTTAATGCTAGGCTTTTCCTTTATAACAAGAAAAGATTCAATAATGGTGAGCTAATTATCATGGATGCCATCCCATGAATCATTTATTGTCATTAACCTATTTGATCCACTGAAATCTGAGCCTCAGTGTATTTTCTGACTATTTCATTCAATATTCAATATTGATATCCTAGGACTTCAAACCTGGTTATTGATACATACCATAAAATAACCCACTTTAAAATGTGGAGAATTTGACAATTTGTCTACAATACCCAGATTTCTTGGTTTTGCCTCTTTGCAGCTATGGCTTCCCTTATTTTGCAGTGAAGCATCTGCTGATTGTGTGCCAGCGTTGTGGTGGACAGCTAGACCTTAGTTTGTAAGAATAGGTGGATATAGAATGGCAAGGAGAATGTAGACTGAGGATAAATAAAGGCAAGGATAAACCTGAATCCACAGCACCTCTGCATTTTTCACTCCAACTTCTGATAGTGAAATGCTTGCAAACAGAATGGCTGCTATTGTACTTTCAATTTACAAATATCATGTAAATTTTAAAATTGACCAACTCTAATCTAGAATATTCCAAAAAAGTTAGTTCAAAGAAGCAAACATATAACTGAAACAAGGTCTGACTTAAAACTACTGTAGTAGAATCCTAAAAAAGACCATTATAACCTAAAAAAGACCTATAATCCTAAAAAAGACCATTATAAAAAGTTCCATTATAACCAGTTTGAATAGTACAAATCATAACAGTCTACCCCATATCAATTTGCCATCTAGGCACAGTTATCTATATTTCACTTCCAAATAAAGAAGACAGCAAAATTATTTTTCATCCCTTTTGTAGCTAATTCACACTTTATCTCTTTAGTATATATGTTAAATATTGAAATATAAGATTAACCTATATTATAGTCTATGCTAAATCAGAAAATAGGAAAGAGAAAAGAAGGAACATAATTCTGGCTGTCTATTGTATTGACTAATGTAATCACATAAATTTAGGAAAGAAATGCTACTAATTACTAGTGTGCATACTTTTGCCACTGGTCTTGTGGTCACTGCTATAATGCTACCCCATGCATATTTCTTTTGCCCCAGCAAAGTTTGCCAACTGGTTCACTGACTACAGAGATGACCCAAAATTTTATTTCCAAAGATTATGGGCCATTAACTGTCCCATTTCAATTTGAATTATTGGATTTTTCCATTAACTTTATGGCATGCAAGATGTGGGAATATTATGGGGGAGGAATTATCACCCCAGATAATTCCTTTATTCTATAGCCATCTACACTTACTCTCATTTTCGGTTAGTAACCCAGTTCTCTCTGATAAATGTAATCAAATATTCCAAAACATACAGTCATGATCCTCCTTTGCCTACTGGGTCACTGGTTAAGAGACCAAAGGAGGAACATAGCATACTCAGCTGCTAATTTAATGTTGTGTCGTCTGGTAGAAATGTTTCTCCACCAAGAACTAAGGAAGGACTCTAGGGAATCAGAACCCAAAGTTGGAAATGTGGAGGAAAAAAATCAGTACTGGGTCATAAGGAGTAACACAAGAGCTACACTCCTTTTTCTATATCATGATTCTTCTACTGATAAACTTCGAATAATGGAAAAAGAGTAGCATACAGTGCTCTCAGTTTCTGAATGTTACTGCATTCTGATGAATAAAAATAGGAAAGAAAAAGTAGAACAAGAAAGAAAAATGAGGAAAATTTGAAACTCACAGCTGAGTCTATGTTTGTTCACTCACTGCTCTAGCTTCAGAACATAATGGTTGCTATTTCACTTTTATCTTTTAGTTCGTTCCTTTTTTTTCCCTCCTAACTTGATGTCATATAGTGAAATGGATTCTGGTTTCAGCAAATTTCTACATAAAGACTTTACCACATTTATGACCATTGTTACTACTCAAAAAGCTACCAACATATTCTGTTTCCACAATTTTGCCTTTTATCCAAGTTTAATTACTGGTAGTATAATGAGGTCATGATATTTCACTCATTATATCTTGGATATACAGAGAAATTATCTTTATTTTTCTTTAACACCTATATTTTTCTATCTAACACTACCTACTCTAGAGATAAAAAAAACAATTACGTGTTCAATTTGTTTTCAACTTTGTGTCAACATACAATTGAAATAGCAATCCGTGGGAAACAGAATTTCATAGTCTCTTATATGGAATTAACCTAAATTTCCATTCCTGAGTGACTGAATGAAGAAAATGCACACATACACAATAGAATACTATTCAACCTTAAAAAAGAAGAAAAGCTTGTTATTTGCAATGACAATGAGTGAACTTGATACCATTTCATTTCATGAGAAGAGCCTGGTACGGAAAGACAAATAATGTATGTCTCACCTTTATGTGGCAAAAAGTTAACATCATAGAAGCAGAGAGTAAAATGGTGATTGCTAGGAGCTAAGGGCACAGAGTAGGAAAGAAGAGATATTAGCCAAGTGACACAAACTTTATGTCAGAATGAAGTTAAAAGACCTATTGTACAACATGGTGACTATGGTTAATAAGAATGTACAATATAGCTGAAAAGTGCTAGGAGTATAGATTTAAATGTTCTCACAACAAACCAACAAGTATGTGAGGTAAAGTGTGCATTATATTGGTTTAGCCACTCCTTAATGTATACATACTATTAAAAAATATCATGTTGTATGCCATGAGTACCTGCAATGTTTGTCAATTAAAAATGATAGGTTTAAGAAAATCATGGTCTCATTTATATGCTATTATCCAGTCCTGCACTTATCCAGTTTTGGAGTTATATAATGGTGTATGTGTGTGTGCATGAGGTAGGAGAACTTGCGAGTTGTTGTGTATGGATGATACTAGGAATAAAGAAAAAAATCAGGCCCACAGTCGCTCCATCCTCCCCAGGGCCTTCATAACTATCTCTCCTGCATAAACTCAGTGCTTCTGGCTGTATTGTTATTGACAACTAAAGACCAAAGCTTTACTGTTTTGCGGAAGGAGCATCAGGGATGGAACTCAGGGGCACTCAATTACTAAGCCATATCCCCAACCCTGCTTTATATTTTATTTAGAGGCAGAGTCTCACTGAGTTGCTTAGCCCCATGCTTTTGTTGAGGCTGGCTTTGAACTCATGTTCCTCCTACCTCATGCCTGAGCGGCTGAGATTGCAGGCATGTGCTGCTGCGCCTGGCTGAGGCTATATTTTTAATTTTTCCAGTATTCCAGTTCGTGCAATCCCAGCCTAGCAATAATCACCAATATCACTAAAATTGTGGTAGAATTACATGAACAGAGGTTTTTGTAAGAAAAAAGAAGTTGATGATTCCATTTCCAAAAGTATAGTTGGATTTCAAAACATTTTCTTGAATATGGCAATTTTGGATATAAAAACTGAATATCACTTTTATTCTTATCTATAAAAAATCATCTTATATATCTAAAATGGATTTTCAGAATGGAATAGGTTCTTCTAAACAGGAGCACTAAAGAAACACACGAATAAAATTATAATTATTAATTCAATTACAAACAGTTTTAAAATTTACATATTTAATATGTAAGACTGTGCTCGTTTGTTATAATTCATATATAAATTTAAGAAAATTGCTAAAGTCTTTTGAACATCATTATGAAACAAATTATGTTAGAAATCGCTCCTCATGAATGTGCTAAAGAATCAAATCAAAAAATTTATTTGAAAGTTTTTGTAAACAAATTGCTATAGGAATTCAACACATTGTAATGGCACAGTTTGCTTATGTTTATCCACAGATTATACTTGTATTTTTCTCTTTGAAACTATGTGCATATAATTCTTTCAAAGTAAAAACTAGCAACTTGAACACAATTGTGGAATTCTTAGGGGGAAATGGAGATTTTTCTGTTGTTTACTGCAGTGAAATAATATTACTCTGAAAAAGAAAATAGGTTAACCTAGACCATTTATATAATATCCAAACATCTTAGCAAGTAGATTAAACTGAACATAATAAGCAAGTTATTTTCAATATGATTAATGACCTTATTAGATTTATGTGAACTGGTTGAAACTGTTCATTCCCAGAGAATTATGCAGAAATTAAAGATGAGTCAAAAAGGAGGCACGAAAATGAGCACAGAGCTAGAAGTAGAACCTACAAGAAAGGCAAAAATAGTTATTTCTTCGTGTGAATATGAGAAGATCTATTGTATATGAAAAGCTATTTCAAGGCAGAAATTCAAGAGATCACTTCAATTTCAGTGGCATTTCTAACAAAAGAACACTTTTTAAAATATAGTGAGTGACATTTACTTTAGAAGCCAGAAAATACATTTCTAGATAACAGGAAAGTTAATGAAATTCTTCAAAACTCCAAGAGAAAATAGAGATTCAGGAAGTGATCCTGTATAAAAAGTGAACAATGAAGCAGATGACCTGTGCCAGCCAAAGCTCAGAAAATTAAAAACATACAAATAGTTTTAAAAAATTTATATTCTTGAGCATGAGTTTCCATTCCTGTTTTCTTGCATGCCTAGAATTGAGGCCACTTAATAGTTTTAAGACCCCGCTAACATTTAGGCTTTTGTTTTGAAAAATGAAATTTTCATTCATTCATTCATTTGTTTATTCATTCATTCATGTATATCAGGAAAATAATTCAAGTTTTCCCAGGTGCTAATCAAGCTTAGTAGTTTTCTTTCCTGAGCAAATCATATTTTTGATAGACATTGTGCTTAAAAGTCTGCCAGAGTGATTCAGTTATTATCAAATTATACCAGTCATTCAAAACTGAGACATTGCCAGGGGCAGTGGTGCACACTTGCAATCCCAGTGGCTCAGGAGGCTGAGGCAGCAGGAGCACAAGTTCAAAGCCAGCCCAGCAACTTAGTGAGGCCCTAAACAACTCAATGAGATTCTGTCTTTAAATAAAAATATAAAAAGCAGCTGGGAATGTGGCTCAGGAGTTAAGTGCCCTTGGGTTCAATCCTTGGTTCACTCCCATCCCCTGTTCAAAAAGAAAAAAAACCTAGACAAATTTAAAATTCTGGTGATAGAATAAATTAAAACAAACCAATGCAAAACAAAGCTGCCACAAATAAAAGACTGTGTTTCAATTAGAAAAAAAGTGATACAAGTGATAAATGAATAAATAGATGAATGAAATTGTGTTATATGGAGTGAAACACACATTTTTCCTAACAATATATGATGAATTTTAAATCAAAAGATATTGACATTCAAGGAGAATAATGATTTCAACTTTAGGAAATGAAATTGAGATTTGAAAGATATAATGGTTCCTTTCCAAAGCTGATGGGCAATATATTTGGGGAGAAAAAACTTTTATGTAATTACTATTACGTGGTAATTCAAAAGTAGATTTGTTGCTTGCTGGCTTGTCTTTTTATAGATCAGAAAACATAAAATAATGGCACCTTGTGTCTGCCTTGATTGTTCTTAAGCCATAATATCCACTTGTGCACCTTTCGAACTTCAAATAGTTGTAGGAGAGTCAGGAAGAGTTCTGCCTTTTCTGGGCTCCACTCACCTCTGAATTAGCGGTGGAATTGCCATGTGGTGTCAATCATTATGCTTGCCTGGAAACTTTACTGTCTACTTTAAACTACTCCCATGTTTATATTGGCTCCTGCCTTTCATGCGGTTTCTTCCCAGTACAGATATTGGGAAAATGGTGAAGAGACATTATGTTTTATTGAGGAAATGAAGAAAGGGACTAAATCTGAGATTTGTTTATGTGAAAATTGATTAAGAGGAATTGCATTATAGAAGGAATGATGATGTGGCATGAAATACCAAGAAGCTATTGAGAAAAAAGTCCAAATAAATAATGCACACATGGTCAAAACAAAAAAAAATAAACAACAACAACAAAAAACACTGGGTATAAATTTCTAAGTAACTCAAATAAATAAATCATAGAGAACACATTGAGAAAGCAGCAAAAATCCCATTCTATTCAGGAGCATTTATATTTGTTTAGTTGTTAACATTGATATGAAAGCATAATTCTAAAGCTATTGATTAAAAATCAGCTATGACTTGAAACTTAAGGCTATAGATTTCTAACCAAACAACAGTTTGCTGAAATAAGAGATCAGGTAATTGAGGGAATTTGAAGTATGACATTGCACTTAATTCCTTGTGGTTGCTAACTGTGGTCCTTACACTGTAAACATCAGTATTACCTGAGTTTATTTTAGAAATGCAAACTCTGGGCTTCACCCCAGACATCCGGAATTAGAAATTCTTGTCTTTGGGTCCAGACTGTCTGTTTCAGCAAAGCTTCCGGTTTATTCTGCTGTATAATAAAGTTTGATAACTATTGATCTTTTATAACAGATTAAAATCATCTCAGTATGAAGTCTTGTTCTGCCTTTCACAAATTTTATGTTACTCCATCAGTACTTACATAAATTCTTTGACAATAGGAGAGTAGAAAGAGGTATGACTTTCCTTAATGCACTGCCCAGTGATCATAAAAATAAACATAATTTAAATTAATTAGTTATATACTGTTTATTCATTTATTCTACAAATAAAAGGTAGTAGACATGATTGAAGCTGCTAGACATTAGGAAATTATCAAAACTAGTTTAAATTTTGTCTCTGTCTTATCCCAATTATGTGTATGTGTGCTAGCTAAGAGACCAATTGAAGCCGGGCATGGTGGCTCACGCTTGTAATCCCAGCATTTAGGGAGGCTGAGACAGGAGAATTGCGAGTTCAAAGCCAGCCTCAGCAATGGTGAGGCGCTAAGCAACTCAGTGAGACCCTGTCTCTACATAAAACATAAAATAGGGCTGGGGATGTGGCTCAGTGGTTGAATGCCCCTGAGTTCAATCCCTGGTACCAAAAAAAAAAGAAACGAGACCAATTGATTGATTGATTTTATTATTTTGGAAATATTTGAAGATCAACATTTTTGACATTGCTTACCTCATGCAGATACCCTTGTTTAAAAGTATGTCAGACAGCTGGGCACAGTGGAGCACACCTGTAATCCCAGCAGCTTGAGAGGCTAAAACAGGAGGATGGCGAGTTCAAAGCCAGCCTCAGCAAAAAGTGAGTCACTAAGCAACTCAGTGAGACCCTGTCTCTAAATAAAATGCAAAATAGGGTTGAGGATGTGGTTCAGTGGTCGAGTACCCCTGAGTTCATTCCCTGGTACAAAAAAAAAAAAAAAAAAGTATGTCAGGCAGGTCTCTTACTATGCTTTGCATCTTCTCATTCATTTATTTGCTCTAGGTATTGCTGTGGCCATAAACTCCATGCTGGTGTTACCTGACAGCATGTCACCTCAGTGTGTTGATAAGATGTCACAGATTGCCTTCCCTGGGGCTCCCATAGCATATTTTGGGATTGTTCTCAGGCATTGTAGTTATGAACAGACCTAGAAGTATTGGGGAGTTCATTTGCCCTAGGATAGCTTATCTATAATAGTGGAAAGTACTGCTGGATAAATTGTCCCCTCTGCTGTATTTTAGATGAGCAATTCTGAGGATCTTCCCATGTGATTCTTCAAAGAATACCCATCACGACTGAGCTTTGGTTCCCACAGCAGTTAGTTCTCATTCAACCATTCATTGCTCTCCTTCCATTTGAGTTCCACTTCTGTAGATCACTTCTCAAAATAAACTAGCAACTTGTGGGGAAACAGGAAAGGCAAAGATTGCTTTAATGGAAATAGAGATCAAAATATAAATATAAAGAGTGGATATGGATGAGAAATAGAAATCTAAACAGAGAACAAATATACAATAAAAAACATCATTTTCATAGTTAGCAGGCATTTAAAAATTAGATAGGATAAAGGCCAAGTATCAAGAAGTGGATTAGGCAGCTTGGAGTGGAGTGTATGACTTACAAGCTTTAACACACAGCAGCAGCATCTGCAGAGCTCATATACTCTGTTCCTGGGCCCCACAGCAGACTTTGCAAATCTGTGGGTCCATCTAGTGGCCTAAGCATCTGCCTTTCTGTCATTGCAGGTAGTGATCATGTTTGTGGTATAATGACCAAAAATTGAAAGCCACTGGATTAAAGGGAGAGATTCTGAAACATCACTCAGATCTGAAGCATGAAAGGAATGAGAAATACAAAAATCACAGAGAAGAGAATCCCAGGAGAAGCAACAAGGAATAGTGCAATGTTTTAGAAGGTGGAAAATGCATTCTCAGGATCTTAAATTTAGGGAAGTAAGGTTTTGCACAAGAAGTTGAAAGAGGAAGGTAGAGAGGAGGCAGGGGATATATAGAATTGGGTTTGATGGTATAGGTGGAGACCAGATCAGGTAGAGTAATATAGATCACAGTAGGCTCTGTTTCAGTTTTATAGTACATGGAATGTTAAGACTCAGAGAAGTTGAATTGTTTTATGAATTACATTTTTAAATGACAGTGTGAGATCAATTGTAGAAGGATAAGAGTCAAAAAAGGGTAGTTTCTCACATCTAGAAAACAGAAAATAAAATTACTATGCAAGAATCAGGAGAAATGTATGAATATGCTAGTTCAGCATAGATACAATGATCATGTGAATATCATGTATAAAAATGGAAAATATGAACTAATAAAATACATTTAGAAAATACATAAATGCACTAATAATCTGAATTTTTGGAAGACATATGATCAAATAGAATCCTGGAGGACTGATTAAGATCTGGAGCCTCAACCTGACTGGCTATGTGTGATTTCATAGCCCTCTCCTCTCTAGCTGTGTGACTTTAGACATGCTGATGAACTTTTCTGTGCCTTGATTTTCTCATTTGTGAGACAGAACTAATCAACAGATGGGAGGAACTTAGGGAGATGGAGTCATTGAGTTACTTTATATAACTGTAAGTTACTTCATGCTCAGTGTATAAAATGTGCCAAATCTTGTTTGGTATTATTATTGCCATTGTTACTATTGTGATTAGTCAGGAAATATTACTAAATTTTGTTTGTGTTGAAACAAAATGCCAATCTAAGGGGTAATATAATAAAATATTGGAATTGTATGTGATGGAGGGTGGTGAGCAGAAAACAGAGGGTGATGTGGTTACTGAGAGGTTAGAAGTCAACACTGGCAATTATAGGCAATATACCATTACTCTGAGTTTTAAAATTTATAGAAGAAAATAATATTTAAAAATTTGTTAGGGCCAGGGATATAGCTCAGTTGGTAAAGTGCTTGACTCACATGTACAAGGCCCTGGGCTCAATCCCTGGCACCACAAAAAATAAAAATAAAAAAAATAAGTAAAAAAGAAAAAATTTGTACATCCTTGACAATTTTGGTTTTAATATTTAGAATATGAACAGTTACAAATATTTTTGAATGTATGTCCTACAAGTCTCAAGAATTCACTGAATTATTCCTCTGTTCCATATAGTCATCTTCTACTTGGATACTGTCAATAAATAAATAGAAAAATTTTGTGTGTGTTTGTGTGTGTGTGTGTGTGTGTGTGTGTGTGAGAGAGAGAGAGAGAGAGAGAGAGAGAGGTTGTAAATTGCCAGAGTTTTACTGTTTCAAGTGTAGATATTTTTAAAACACTGAGATCAGTGGTGAGTAGCTAGAAATATTTAAAAAAAACTAAAAAATAAACTAAATGTCAAACATTTCACAAAATATTAAAAAAAAGAATTGATACAACTTGAAATTGCATGTGCTATGTAATAGAAAGAGTCAAGTGGCATAATTTTTGCTTTCACTGTTAATAAATATCTGTATAATTTAAATATAGATTGTGACGAATAAGAGATCCTGCTTTCAACAACATTTTCATTTACATGCCTCATAAAATCTTGACTTCTTTTAAAATTTGAAACTTACTAGGAAACTAATAAGCATCAAATTCTTCATGTATATTTCAATGCTATGAGTGCTGTGAAATACTGCTGAAAAATCTTTTATAAACATATGAAACAGCCTTTGAAATTTGATTCATCTATTGTGTTTCTGAATAAAGAATTCTCCAAAATGCATTTTCTACAATAACAAACAATGTTAGTAGGACTTCTTTTCTTCAGCTGTATTCAAAGTTTTGGACATACAATAAAAATATGCTTTCCTTAATTTGAAAATCTTCACTGTTTTGTACAACTATTCCTCAAAATTCTTTAACAATGTCAAAACAAGAAGAATGACTGGATCTAGGCACTCAAATACCTGTCTCCCCCTTTCCCAGCCCTCAGTAAACATCCTCTCAAACACAAAATTCAGACACAAAATTATGGTAATGGTTTATCTCACTTCACCTGGGTATTTTTCCCATGTTCACTTATTTCATAAGAAAAAACTCTCCTAGCTAGTGGGGTCATAAAAGTTACACACATTTAGTTTAGCAGCCCGAGAAAAGATAGCCACATCTCACCAACAATTCTAACATATAAAATTGTAGGTAAAAGCTATGATTCTGTTTGTATCATTAGTTAATATCAGGACCATTCACTGGGCCTGGGTTCTACAGCAATAGGAATAGCCTATGATGGGTCAAGTGGCCACTGCTGTGGCCAAATGTTTGAGACTTGAGGGTCTGTTAATGGTAGGAGGGGCTACATTGCTTCACATTAATGAATATCATTGCACAAAATCTGTAAATTTTCAAAACTCCCAGCTCAATTTGGTTTAATAAATGTTTAATGAGCAGTTTCAATTTTGTTAATTTCTTTTCTAGATAATTAACAAATAACAAGAACTCTGTGCTTATATAACAGAAGCCATCACATACCTAATAAAATAAAATGAATTTTAAAAATATGTTGATCTTTGATAGATAAGCTTTTGTGAGAACATATATATTAGTTTCAGTCTGATAAATAGAATTTTGAGCAACAACAATGTTAAAAATCTTGACCTGGGTCACAGAGGTGGTGTCAGAACTAGAATTTATCATTGCTCTCACTCCAAAGACATGTCTTTCCACTATGGTCATTTACTGCTCTGGATGCCACAATGCTGCTGCTATTAGTCTAGACGCTAGATACATAAAACTTGGAATAAAATGCTTCAAGTGATGGAGGTGTGAATTTAGTGGTGATGTATCTTATAGAAGGGAGGCTGTCTTTCCAAAAAAGCAAAGCTCTTTCTGAGATTAAAGAGGAAGATTTTAAATCTGGAACCATAATTTTATACTAGTGAATCTATTATGTGTCATAAACAGAAAAATTTAAAAATAAATAAAATAAATATTTAGCAGGTATATTATCTTAAATGACAAAATAACAACAAACTCCATATGCAAATGTGTAATCTGGGAAAGAATTATTCCTGATTGTGGAAAAGAAGAATAAAACAAGTCTACTCTCATGTCATTACTGTTACCAAGACTCTTTTTTTTTTTTTAGTTTGTATTTCTTTCTTTAGAATTCACAAAGTGTTCAAGGTTATTATAAAATAATGGCACACATATTCTACTTTTGACATAATATTTTTTCCACATTTTATACATTCAGAAAAGCCAATGAACAAAGGCATATGATGATTCTGAGTTTATATCAAATGGAAAATATAAATCCTTATCTAATTTGAAAACATTTCTTAGGCATATTTTATTTTCATGGATAAAAGTTTATTTTACTCCTGAAGTTAAACATTTTCTATTTATTGTACAAATTAACAAAGAAGCAAGAGACAAAGTTGATTACTAGGCAAGATGCATGTTTTATTAGCTATAAATTTGTAGATTAGCTTTGAAACTGAATTACAAAACTACTTACAAATTAAAAAACTACTTAGTACAAAAGTACTTTGTTAAATAATGTTTCCAAGTTCATATGGAGATATTTTTTAATCTTATTCATACTAGGGTGGTTCCTAAGAAGTCCACAATTCTACAAATAGAAAATATAAAACACCTCTCACTTTAAGAGTGAATGAAGATTAAGCCAAATTTGAAAGGTCAAGATAGGCAAAGATTGTGTTTCATAGCCCCCTCTGTTCTAAATTTGGTTAATATTCTACTGAGTTCTCAAGATATCATAATTTCTTTCCCACCTCCCCATTGCAAGATTACTTAAGTGTAATGGTAGTTAAAGATGAAGGCCATTATCATCATTAACTAGACATGTCACTAGGATTATTTCTGTGTTTGTGTGAGGTGAGGTTTGTCTTGCATTTGGTGGGGGTACTATCTGTATCCTATAGCTTCACAGTCAAAAAGGAAGAGATTTAAACTCAACTTTGACAAACCCTGGAAATTTGCATTTTTCTTTAAATCCAAATATCCCAGGGAGTTAGAATTCTTTAAGCTTTTGCTAATTTATTTGATCAGTGTTTGGTAAAACAAGACTGAAGAATGAGGACACTTAGTAGTCTGTAGACTACTTGTTTTATACAGAAAAGCATAAAAATAAAGAGAAGAGAGGCTGAAGGAAAATCCTTGATGTAGGAAGATGCATAATTAAGACTATTTGCCCCTGCATGGACCCTAGCCCGTGCTATATACACACTGGTTCTTTAAAGAGGGGGATTTGTTTTTGATAAACATATATTTGGTGCTGGATAAAATTTCCATGTTTTAAAGGGAGTGCAGTGGGAGACTTCAGAATATATTAAACGTGAAACGTGAAATGTACATGTAAATTAATAAGGCAACTGACAAAGAGAACCCAAGCTACTGTCCTAATTGTCAAGAACTTCTACATATCCCTTGCCTCATTTTTACTGACTCATCCATACTTCTACCAATAAATCAGCATAAGGGACCTGTACGTAGTGATTCTTTTCTCAGATTCTTCCAGAAATATCTGGAATGCATTTACTATATTAATAAATTCTATTTATATCTAAAATTAGGTGAAAGTTTCCTGGAAATGAGACCCTGTCCTCACAATAATGGTATCATAATGGAGGTAAACGTAGCATAGTAGAGTGCAAATTTAACAATGAGAAGACAGGAGAGTGGGATATATGAGACAGCAGTGCATGATAAAAAGGTCTCAGAGGGTCAGAGAACATAAATATCTGTGTTCATGGCATATCTATAATCTCCAGCTCTTACTCTCCATGAGTGCATGGGTTCTAATTTTCTGTTTGCTCTGGTAATTCTCATACGAACATCCTTGAACTCGGGCTGATAGTCATTTTGATTAGTACAACTAGTACAGGGCTCCATCGAAAAATTATTGAATCCTCCTTACTCTGGCTTCCCCATTGGGTAAACCTGGTGGGTCAATGCTTAATTTTTATTGACATTAAGCAAAATCAGAAAGAGAGAAAGAGTAAAAACTGGGAATGAGCTATGAGAACAGATGTTGAATTTCCATTTATCTTTCAGTGTCTATTATCTCATGGAATGTAAAATCTTGTGTTATTTTTATTAATAATTCTATTCAGGAATTCAGCTGGAGTGACAAGAATAATATCTGACTGTATGGTAAAAAATTACTCTACCAAACATAAGGCTTTGTCCATATCCCTGGGAGAGTAGGCTCTAGACCCTTTGAATTTCCTGACTGATAGGATTATTTTTTATTCATGGTAGTCATCTTGGACCACTGCTGATTGTCTATGCTAACAGAGATGGCTCAAAGTGGGGACTCTCCATGCTAAGAAGATCAACCATGGCATTAATGGGTTCAGGTTTTGGGCCAGGGGAAATCACTTGATCTTCAGGGATGGGAGTGGGGATGGAAATTGAATTCTACCCTATGGACAATGATTGAATCAATCATACCTACATCATGAGGTATTAATGAAAAGCCTAGACTCTGAAACTCTGGCAATCTTCTAAGTTGACAGCACTCTATGCATTGCATGTGTTGATGCCAGGATGGTAGTGCATCCCTGAGGACACAGAAACTTCAAATGTGGCGCCCTTTCAGTCCCATATTACATCACATGCTCCTCTTCTTTATACGGGTTATGATTAGAATTTATTTGATACAATAAAACTGAAATGATAAGTATGTCATTTTCCTGAGATCTGTGAATTAGTTTACTGAGTTATAACACCTAAAAGTGGTTATGGTAATTCCTGAATTTGTAGTCAGTTGGTCAGAGTGAGAACTGACTTGGGGACTCCCAAATATGCGGCTCATATCTGAAGTCTTATGTGGATATGGCAGTCTGGAAAATTATGACCTTAACCTTGGGTTGCCTAACTGTAGTCACTACCATCAATTGAGGGGTCACTGTATACCCCAGGCAACATACTTAATAAATTAAAAGCATATATTTCTGTGGTAGTCAGCCGCTAACAATATTGGCCTCTAAAATTCCTTACCTTCTGTTATTTACTAACTTTTGTGAGTAAATTAGGATTGGCCTTTATGACCAGTAAAAGATTGCAGAAGGAAATAATGACATGTGACTTCTGAGGATTCTGCTTCTTCTTTGGTCCCTTAAATCACTTGCTCAGTGGAACACCTGCTCCTATGGCATGGAAATACTGAAGTAGCCTTTCAGAAAAGCTTATATGGAAAGCAGCTACCACTGTTGACCAATAGCAAGGCTTACCTTATCAAAATTGTTATTAAACCATCTAAGAAGTGGGTCTCCCAGCCTCATCAGGCTTTCAGATGACTCCAGGCCCTGTGCATTCAGACTATAGCCACAGAAGAGACTTCAAGCAAGAATCAACCAGTGGAGGCATTCCTGGATTTCTGACCCACAGACTCCATGAGCTTAATAAGTGATTGTTTTATGCTTCTAATTTTAGAGGTAATTTGTTGTACAGCATTAGTTAAACAAATAAAAAAGTAATCATTTTCTATATTTCAGCTCATTTAATTTGAACATAAGTCTCTCAGATTATTATCATCCTCAATTTATTGATACTACCCAAAGTCTCTGTAGACATACACAGTGGGTTTCCTGCCTTCCTTTTGTTTAAGCTCTCAAGGATATTTGCAACACCTGTCCATTCTCTGTCTCTGCTGGCTAACAGTCTATTCTCTCATCTTCTTTACACTTTGTGTTATTGTCTCTTGCTGTTTTTTGAGTATTTCTCCTGTCTGTACTCTAAAAGTTGAAGTGTCCTCTCATCTCTATCTTCATCATTTACTGGTTATTTGACCCATTTCCATGAAAAGCATGATAATGTTTCCCATTTACAAATCTTATACGTTTTTCTCATCTCATGGCTCCATGATCATATATTCATATATCTTCCCACATGTACATTTGAATAGCTAATAGTTTTCACAAAGATAATTTAATCAAAACAATAGTATTGACTAAAATCCTCCATCTTCTACCCCAACAGAAACCCCTCCCATGCCTTCTCATTCTAGTTAATGGCTCCACTAATGCAAGGTTATTATAGCTAAAAGAATCCTAATTCCTTATTACCTTTCAACTCACATTCAGATGATGATAAATTCTTGTTGGCTCTACTCAAACATCTCAAACCCTACAGTCACCATTTTTATTACTAAATTCATGGAACCAAGTACCAGCATCTCCCATTGAAACTAGTACAATTACTAAATTTAGTTTTACTGTTTCAATTTTATTTTTGAACTGACAGATAATGTTGCATGTATTTATCATGCTGAACATGATGCTTTGAAGTGTATATTCATTGTGAAATGATTGTATCTCACTAATTACCACATACATTATATCACATTGTTATCGTTTTACAAAAATTCTCTTTTGTAATAAGAGCTTTTAATGTATGCATTTTTCTTTCCTTACTTTTACACTTTCCTGAGTTTAGTCTTCAGAAAGATGTCAGAAGACTGCTGAAATAAATATATTAGATCACATCATCATATTAAATAATATTAAATGAAGTTTTCTCATAGTACTTAGAGGAAATCCAAAAGTTCATACCATGAGTTGATTTGGGCTTCACATATCCTTTTTTTTTTTGGTACCGGAGATTGAACTCAGGGGCACTAGACCACTGAGCCACATTCCCAGCCCTATTTTGTATTTTATTTAGAGACACAGTCTCATTGAATTGCTTAGTGCCTTGTTGTTGCTGAGGCTGGCTTTTGAACTTGCAATTCTCCTGTCTCAGCCTCCTGAGCCGCTGGGATTACAGGTGTGCCCCACTGCACCTGGCCACATATCTTTTAAGACTTAATCTCACCTTTGTTCTCCTGTGGTAACACTGGCTTTTGTAATCTTTCTCATATTTCTAATTATTCATATTTTAAGACTTTCATATGCTTCTTGTTCCTTCAATATAAACTATTTCCTAAGATTATCACTGGGATGGCTTCTTAAACAAATAACACAAATTTTGTAATGCTTTACCTGATCACACTGTTTAAAATAAATTTCTCTCTTACTCACTCTTTTCCTATTTACAAAATATTTAATGCTTAACACATTAGAAATTGTAACTTTAATTAGTTTATCTCCCCTACTCCCCCACCCCACTGGAGTATTAGCTTTATGGAGGCATGTTTCATTATTGCTGTCATATTTTGTACGTGTGTATAAGTGTGCATGTAGGTGAATCCTTACTTAATAAATATCTTCAGAATCAATATTGATGAGTTCAAATGACTTAAGTAACCTACTCGAAGTCATGTCCGTAATAAATATGATTCCAAATATGTTGAGCTACAAAAAGTTCTAAATTTGTGAACACTGTCACCTTAGATTAGAAAGGCATCTTGTTAGTAGCAGTTGCATGGTGTTGGCAGAAGATTCATTTGTTTACTGTTGTCTGTTGTAAGTTCCACCCTTTTCTGTGCACTCTCCTTAACCTCAGAAGTTAGGAACAGAATTTAAGGAAAGTACACCTAGGTTCAAGAGTAGCTTTCCTCTTAATAGCTATGTAACCTTAGGCAAATCATTTAAACCTCTGTTATCTCAATAATAAATGTGGTTTTAATAATATCTTTCCTTTTTAGAGATAAAGGTTAAAGGATACAAGGCAGAAAATATGTAGGATGAACAAGATGAAGGAAAAAAAAATAGTTGCTTTCTTACGAGATAGAGAGAATGAAATGTAAAACTGTCATTTACCTTGTGCAAAGCCAGCCACAGAACTAACATTTAAATGCCTTATACCTTCCTCATCGTGACTGATATAAATCTCTGTTCTTATTATGTCACTTCTTTGCTCTATTTCTAGTCTTACTTGTGATAGAAAAAAAAATTAAGCTATAAATTCTGGCAGAAACTAAGACCTAGAAATTTCCCTTATCCTTTGGACAAATACTTCTCTAGGGAAGAGCACATCCTGATGGTTGCTACATTTTTTCAGTTACTGCGGACTCAGAGGATGCCAGGAGTTGATGCAGCTTATCATCTACTAAAACACAGCATTTGGAATGGTTCAAAGCGTCTTCCTTTGTGGGTTTAGATTTACCAGTAACATGTGTCAATATATGGATCAGCTAATAATCCACAATTTGACAATATTTGGGGGTATTATTTGGTAATCAGGGATTTTTAGTTGAGCAATTACACCCTCAGTTTCTCCATATGACTCACACAAACTCCTCAAAACACACCTTATATAAAATGCCTCAATGCCATCGTATATCTGTCCATTTTTCTCCAAAGCTGTTTGGCGTTTTTCACTTCAACCAAATCCTACACATGTTGATGTTAAAGTCAAAGTGTGTTTTTCTTACAATTTGTCTGTTTGACTTTAACAAAACATAAATTGTTGCTTGGTCATCAAGGTGACTGACGGTCCATTTTGTACTGAAGTGTAATATCCAGCCCTTTTTTTTTTTTAACTGACAATATATTACTTCTTGGCATCAGCAAGTCCCAATTGATTTTAGCTGCAAATTAAATGCCCTGATGGTTGTAATATGGTGATTTATCACCAGAGTCAGCAGCAATTTTGCTTTGTAATGGATTTAAGCAAAGGGTTGCAGAAAAAGGCAGTGGAGGGTTGAAATTCTCAATTGTGTACACACTAAGTGTGAACATTTCATAAAAGTTCTAGGCATGAAAATTCCTACATTTGACTATCAAGGGAGTTTGGAGAATTGAGTTACTGAAAACCAAAGATGGCAATGGTGAGACCCACACACTTTTTTCAAGTTGCATATGCCTTAGATACTTTGGATTTGTCTTGAAATTACCAAGAGAAAAAAATACTGTTTTGTTAACTTTCATAAGGCATCTCCTGTATCTTCATATCTTCATATCTTCACAGAGATATGAAGCAATGTATCTTATAGTGTGATAAAGAAAAAAAATTTAGACAATCGCGGAAAAATGATTTCAAAGATATCACATTTTGAAATAGCAATTTCCAGTAACAACATTTCATTAGGTAATTGATAGAAAATTGTCTGAATGTGGCTTAAGTCAACAAAATAATTTAGTGGCTCCCATTCTGCAAAGCATAGATACAATGTATCAGAAGAAGATAATGTTATTAGGTTTGTTATTTTATGGTTGTTAAAATTATTATGTCTCTGTGTTTGTGAGGGAGGCATATATTACTTTATTAAACACTTTGTCTTTATTCTTCAAAATAAACATATGGCAGGTGTCATTTGAGCGTGAGTGACACCTGTAGATTTCAGACTTTTACTTTTAAGGAGTGCTATATCAGGTTGCTAGGGTTGCTGGAAAAAAGGGCTGGAAATTTGGTGGCCTAAATAACAGAATTTATTGTCTTATATTTTTGAGTCTGAAAGTTCAAAATCAATGTACTGAAGGGTTTATTTCCTTCCGAGGGCTAGGCAGGAAGAACCTGTTCTAGCCCTCTCTCCTTGGCTTGCAGATAGCCTATTGAGTTTTTCTGTCTTCATCTTTGTATGCCTATGTCCACATTTCTTCTGCTTCATGAAGACCCCAGTTCTATTATACTGGGGCCCATACTAGTGATCTTATTTTAACTCAAATAATTCTGTAAGGATTATAAATCCAAATAAAGTCTTATTCTGGGGCAGGGTGTTAGGACTTTAACACATAAGTTTTGGGGGACAACAGTCCATCCATAACACCTTCATTACCCAAACAGCTCAGAAACAATACAAAAATATTACCTCAGTGAGACCATGACATCCAAAGGCACTGGGGCTTCTGGCCTTTAGAACAGCTTGGTTTGGGAGCTAAACTGTGATCTCAGGATAACCAAGCTTTCTTTCTTCTGAGTTGGTTCTATTTTTCTTTCCAATGTCTGGCTTGCAAAAACTTTAGACTTTTAGTGAATCTAAAATATTTTTGATAGTCAAATACACAAAAGCCTGCTATCCAAAAAGGTGGCAGAGGGGAGTTTGAATTGACAGACTTATTTAAGAAACAAAGTTTCCAGAATTGGTTTGGATTATCCTGAATTATCAGCACACTCATGCTTTCTGGGTGCATCACTATGGCAATGTGGAGCACAGTCACTTTTCTGGATGTATCTCTACAGCATCAAATATGAGTAAAATTCTGTTAGATCATGTGCTGTTAGATTTGTATTCTGACAATAAAATTGACTTCACAGAGCACATGCAGTGTGTGAAGAAGGGATCCACTTTCTAGAGAAAATCCAGGGTATGTATGACAGGATTAATGATTTTAGGAGGTAAATAAAATGAAAAGGAATCAACTAGAAGGTGCTACTCACTGGTACCTAACAGAAGGATAGGATCTTTTCTATTTTTCTAATTTAAATTTTGGTACCATTTCATTTCTTTTTGTTCGTTTATATGTTGTTTCACTTTGTTTTGTTTTTGGGAAATCTAAACTAGTGACAAAAGGTAGGTGGAAAAAGTTGGAAATATTGATAAATTTTTCTATCAAATGTATGCTGTTTTTGAAGTATTTACTTTTACATTTTGTTAAGAACTTTGTTGAATATAATTATATTTTAGTAGTTTTAAAAGCTCTTTTTCTAGCAGTGTTTCAATATACCTTAACCTCATTTCAGAAAAAGATTTTATTTTCCTAAAATTTCATATGTTCATATTTTCCTAACATTTCAGGAGAATAGGTAGAGAAAAATATAAGCACTAGTAGGAATGCATAAGCACATACCCTGGCACAGCATCTTAACACAGAAAATACAGCATTATTTACTGAAGTAAATTCTTTGTCACTATAATTTTAATATTTTGTCTAACTATTCATAGTCAAATAGACTTGAGAACATTTATTCTTATTAATAATCTGTTGTATCAGATCTTTCAAACTAGTCACACTGGAATATTTATTTTGCAAGAGAAAGAAAATGCAAAAATGAGAGCGTGTGACTTCTATTTTCTCAGAGCCTGATAAGAGTACTGGTATCTCCTATATTCAATTTAGAGGCAAGATGAATAGGACACAATGGTTAGCTATAAAAATATGTAAAAACATTTGCAAATACATAAGATTCAAAAATTACTTTAAAGACATACATACAGTAAGATCAAGACTAAGCATCAGTAATAATGAGTGATGTGTGAATAACAGTCCAGATCAGATTTTATTCATCTCAGGATTTAACATATTTGATTTACTCATGATGATATTTGCAATTATGATTATCGATGTTCATGTCATCATATATGTGTCAACTTCTTCAACTTTGCTTTGTGTCCCCTTGTTTTGACTCTCATTATCTTTACAAGCATCTGATGTGACAAGATAGGCTAATCCTGAATGTATCCTGTCCCACAGACAATATGAGCCATTTCTTCAAGGAACTCTTCAACTTGTAATAAGAAATGATATTTAGAAATGTAATTTAAGCTAGGCGCGGTGGAGCAAGTCTGTAATCCTAGCACTTAGGGAGGCTGAGACAGGAGAATCGTGAGTTCAAAGCCAGCCTCAGCAATGGCGAGGTGCTAAGCAACTCAGTGAGACCCTGTCTCTACATAAAACACAAAATAGAGCTGGGGATGTGGCTCAGTGGTCGAGTGCCCCTGAGTTCAATCTCCAGTACTCCCTCCAAAAAAAAGAAATGTAATTTAAGAGAACATAATCTGTGATTGAGGAGTGTACCTTATTTTTATGGATTAGAAGTGTATTATTATATTTATCAGTTCATGTGAAAGATTGTCTCTTATTTGTAAGAGGCTTGCTTAGTACAGATATAGCCTTTTACTTAGTAGAAGGAGTAAATACTATATTTCTAGTGTGATAATAAATAGAAGCCTAATTGATCTAATTAAAATTTGTTAACTAGAATGATAGATTTTTTTAAAACTTGTGTAAGTAAACACATGATTAACAAAGTAAATCTATGTATAAATATACATATATTTATAAAGATAATGTTATAACTTTCTGTAGAATACAGATATTTTTGATAATTTATTAGCTTATAATCTATATTAGGTTCTTTAGGGAAAATTTTTATTAAATTTTGGGAACAAAGAAATATTTTATACAACAAGGAAATTGATAATGCTTCAGGATATGTTTTAAATTCTTTGAGTTTAGTCATTACTATTATATGGTAAACGAGGACATACATGTTGAGACTGACAGATATATTTGCTACTGATTGATACATTGGGTAAATTACTAAAATCTTCTCATTTTAAAATCTTTATATAATTTCAAAGATTTAAAAAAAGAAATGTTCTCAAAGTCCTTGGCACAGTGTTAGTACATCATAGAATGATAATAAATGGTACCTAGTTATAGCTGTAAAAGCAAGACTTAGAGGCAAATGTATTCAGAAAAAAAGTTTACATATATATATATTCATATATATATACATACATACATAATTTGAAAGAGCCAAATTTAGGTGGACATTCTAGTTAAATCAGGAAGGGAGGAAGGAAGGATAAGTGAAAAGGGAAGGGAAGAGAAAGAGGAAAGTGGAGAGGAGGGAAGAAAGAATAAAGGAAGGAAGGAAAGAAAGGGACATTCAGATAATAGCATTGAAAAGTCACAGTCATAGATTATATATGGACTATTATATATGATCTAAGACTATATATATAATATAGAGACTAGCACTATAATATATATTATTATATATAATAACACTATTATATAATATATATATATGTTGTTTTGAGATATACATGATAGTAGGTTGTATTTTTTTTTATTTTTTAGGAGGACTGGTACCGGGAATTGAACTCAGGGGTACTTGACCACTGAGCCATTTCTCTAGCCCTATTCTGTATTTTATTTAGAGACAAGGTCTCACTGAGTTGCTTAGCTCCTTGCTTTTGTTGAGGCTGACTTTGAACTCTCCATCCTCCTGCTTTGGCCTCCCTAGCCACTGGGATTACAGGCTTGTGCCACTGCCCCCAGTGATATGGTGTACTTTGACATATTATACATACATGGAGTGCAACCCATTACAATTGTGATCCCATTCTTGTCATCAAAAATAAAGTGGAGTTACACTGGTCGTGTATTCATATACGAGCATAGAAAAGTTATGTCTGATTCAATTCTACTGTCTTTCCTATTCTCATTTCCCTCCCTTCCCTTCATTCTCCTTTGTCTAATCCCATGAACTTCTATTCTTTCCCTCCCTATTCTTCCTTGTTATGAATTAGCATCCACATATCAGAGAGAACATTTGACCTTTGTTTTTTTGGGATCAGCTTATTTCACTTAGCAAGATATTCTCCAGTTCCATCCATTTACCAGCAAATGCTATAATGTCATTTTTCTTTATAGCTGAGTAATATTCCCTTGTGTATATATACCACACTTTATTTGTCCATTATCTGTGAAAGGCACCTAGGTTGGTTCTATAGCTTGGGCATTGAGCTGCTATAAATATTGATGTGTCTGTGTCACTATAGTATGCTGATATTAAATCTTTTGGGTATAAACCAAGGAGTGGGATAACTGGATCAAATGGTGGTTCCATTCTAAGTTTTCTATTAGGTTGCCACGCTTAAAGAAAATTCTCAAGGTATCTAGGAAGCTTGGACTAGAAAGAATAGGACCTTGTAGCCTTGGTTTATTTCTTAGGCAAACTTGTATTTTCTCCCTACAAAACAATGATCAGAAGCCAAAAACCATCCAATTTATTTCTAAAATACTTTATCTGCAATACCTGCAATACTTTATCTGAATACTTTCTCTGACATCTCTGTTTACCAATGTTTTGGGCTGCCAGCAAATGATGTTTATTACTGCCTATTATCTGGAATCTCATAACTATTTTGTTTGCATGGTCTTTCCTTGTGGTCAAATGTCTTTACCTAAAGTATAGATTTGACAAATATAGTTGTTAGTGACTTTCTGATATAAAATTATTATTTTAATAATATTTTTGGAATTAAATTTACTTTCACAAATATGAAGGCATTTTGAACTGAAGAAATGCAAGTATCTCCTCATATCTCTATCATCTCCATACCTATATGTAATCAAGTTGATAGATATTGTGCCATTATGTGTACATTAATTTTTACAGGCATATGACTGTGCCCCTGTCTATTCTCGTATGTATATATTACTAACAACATTTCTTTTTTGGGGGGGGGGCACTCAGCCACTGAGCCACATCCTCAGCCCTATTTTTTTTTAGTTGGAGATAGGGTCTCACTAAGTTGCTTAGCAACTTGCTTTTTGCTTAGCTGGCTTTGAAGTCGCCATCCTCCTGTCTCAGCCTCCTGAGCTGCTGGGATTATACACATGTGCCACTGTGCCCAGCTACTCACAGCATTTCTATACATTATTAACCTATGGGCGTTGAATCTCTCTTGTGGTGACAAGACAGATTTTTACATGCCTGATAACAACACACACTAAAGGGACTCTCATAATAACATTAAACTAATTATTAATCTGTAGTGTGCCCAACATACCCGATTTTGTTGAATGTTCCTGTTTATGTAATTGTTGAGGAGCAACGGTTCAGTGTGACCCAGTTGCCTTCTCAGAAAGCCTCAAGACAGTGTAAGTACAGAAGAAATTTGAGTAGATTCATAATTATGACTGTAGGCTCTGAATATAAGCTTCTCCATATCAAAAACATATCATAGTAGATAACATATATACATCAGGTAAAAATACCTCAGGACGAGGAAGGTGCTAAGCATTGTGTAGTATGAACACAAAGATAAGTAACACTTATTAGGCATTATAGCTTATTATTTTTTTAAACTCAGAAATGCTTATTAGAACATGATTTTGATATCATAGTAAATATATTAAAGTTAACAAGTAATTTGGGTCATCTAAGAAACCTGTATCAACTCCACAAAAAATTTTCATTTTTTCATAAATATATTCTATATCAAAAACTCAGTATTTCCCTTTGTAATAAAAATATCTAAAGTTATTATCTTACCTTTTTTCTGATTTGCATACTTCAGAGCTGGACATAGACCTTGGGTTAAAGGTACTTTATTTGAGAGACATTCCCATTAGCTCAGAGCAAGGGAATGAAAGGATTACAGAAAGAAGAAAATAAAATAAAGTTATATTATTACTGTGATCTGAATGTGTCCCCCAAATTCATGTGTTGAAAGCTCAATCTCAAAGGCATTTGCTAATGCTACCTGAGAGGTGGGACATTTGGCAGAGTCCTTGCTAATGGATTCAACCATCATGGACTGATGATTTAATGGGTTATCATTGGTGTGACTTGGTTATAAAAGTGACCTCTTTGTGGCTCACTTGGTCACTTTCACCAAGTTATGACACGGTAAGGTATGACCAGAAGTTTTGCCCATGCTGGTGTCTAGCTCTTGGACTGTCCAGCCTCCAGAACTATAAGAAATACATGTCTTTTCATTACAGATTCCCAAGTTTTGGACATTTGTTATAACAATAGAAAATGGACTAAGGCAATTATGAACATCACTGTTAGAGTAACAGTAAGTCTGATGTCAACAGAAACTCTTAGAAACACAGAGTGCCTCCCAGAATGCTGTGTTCAGAGGATAGGAGGTGCAATGTTAATATCTGTAACATGGATCTCAGGTGGTCCTTGAAGTACTGTAGTTTCAGTATTCTGGGTTGTGTTTGTCCCAAGTGCAGTAGGTTTGTATACTTTCTGCATCTCTTAGAATTTGGTGTGAAGTTCCAAAAATATCTGTTACAAATACCATTCTCAAAATGATTTGAAGTAAGGGAATCACTAGTCTGTATATCTTTTATGAATAAACTTAATATTTCGCCAACTCTGTTGGAAATTTTTAGTACATTTTACTTGTTCTTTCAAACTTACCATTTGAACCAGACCTAGTGGTGCAAATCTGTAATCACAAAATCTCAGGAGGCTGAGAGAGGAGGCTCTCAAGCTCAAGGCCAGCCTAGGCAACCTAGAAAGAATCTGCTTAAAATTAAAAATTAAAAGGGCTGGGGGTGATACTCAGTGGTAGAGCACTCTTAGACTACATCCTCAGTACCACAGAAGGAAGGAAGAAGGTAGGAAAGATGAAAGGAAACAAGGAAGGAAAAATATCATAATTGTAAATGATTATACAAGAAAGAAAAAAAACACAAGTACATTTCCTGGATATACCAAAATTTGTATTTCATAATTATTATTCACATTTTAATACCAAATAACTTATTTTAAATGATTATTATTTTTCTTAATAAACAATAGTAACATATCATGTAGAGTAACATTAGTCATCAGGCATTATGTAGAAACACTATATATAACCTTTATATTTTATCAAAAAGAAGATTCATAATAACTCAACTCAAATGTATGTAAATATAGGTATTTCCTTTTCAGTCTGCTAATTAATGACCACTCTATAATATATAGATCACTGTTTTTCATGTTTCAATGTTTTATGATTTCTTACTTTGAAATTACCATATAGCAATATGACTTGTTAACTGTACTTAATATTAATCCAAACTCTTAAAGGTAACAAAGGATATTAGAATTAAAAATGAAGCTATTATACTGTAGAAAAACCAAAGGGTATTTTTTAAATTAATTTATTCAAATGCATTTCAACTCATAGTACATATATAGAGCTCAATTTTTCCATTTCTCTGGTTGCAAACCAGATAGAGTCACACCATTTGTGTCTTCACACATGCACCTAGGGTAGTGATGACCATCTCATTCAACCATCTTTACCCAAAGAATATTTTTTTTTAAAATTATCTGAAAAAAAATATACATGCGCACTCAAAAACATTTTTAAAATGATAAAGATTGTAGAAGGAGAATAACCCTTGTAAATATTTTATATGTTTATAATAATAAACTCTTTTAGGTACATATTAATGATTGTAATTAATGTTATTAAACATATAATTTTGTTTATATATTTAAGTATTTCAAAGCAGCAATTATTCATTTTATAAAAGCAATGTATAATTTGGAAAGCCCAAATGCATTTTTAATTTGTAAAAGAGCTTCTTAGCACTGTAGCAGAATTAAGTGGTATGTAATAGGCTGTGTGACAAATGATTTCAATAGATATGTGATTTATTGAGACACAAAATTGTGCCTAGTGCTCTACTAGGTGCTTAGTGCTTAACACTTTGGATTTGTCTGTCCAATACCACTTTCCATTCTTCCTCAGTAGCATAATACCTCTCTACTTTTGAAAACCTTTGCTTTGATGTGGGAGCAGCTGATTGTGGATCTCTTAAACAATAGTGGTCACATGACTCATGTTAGGCCAAAACCAGACCTCCGTAAATTTTGCTAGAATTCTGAGGACACATGTGATTTTTAAAAACTGATGAATCAATAGGATGCAGATTTATATTTGCTTTGAATCATTTAAGGCCCTCTGTTCTACCCAATAAGTTTGTTCTTGATAAGGAGATAATGAGAAATAAACCCCACCATGGGAGCACTTGAGTGCACTTGTCCCCTAAGTCTGTCTGCCTTCGAAGGCATCCTTTTTGTGACTCCTCTTGTCTAATCCTCACTACCAAATACTTTCCAAGTCATTCAAGGAATGGAGAAACAGATGTGTTTGTTAAAAATTAATGGATACAATTAATACACATTAAACAAGCCATCCATCTTCATCTTTGCTCAAGAAATGCAAAATTAGAAGAATTTATGGAATAATTGGCTAGGTATAAATATTTAGACCCATTAAAAGTTGCTTTTAAAGTTTTTCCTTTTTTTTTTGGCCAGGGTTGGTGGTACACACCTATAATTCGTGTAATTTTGGAGTCTGAAATGGGAAGATCAAAAGTTCTAGGCTAGGATCAGTAACAGCAAGATTGTGTCTCAAAAAAATTATACTAGCTGGGTACAGCGGCACATGTGGGTAATCCCAGTGGCTTGGGAGGCTGAGGAAGGAGGATCTTTAGTTCAAGGCCAGCCTCAGCAACTTAGCGAGGCGCTAGGCAGCTCAGGGGGACCCTGTCTCTACATAAAATATAAGAAAGGGCTGGAAGATGTGGCTCAGTGGTTAAGTGCCCCGGAGTTCAATCCCTGGTACCAAAAAAAAGAAATCAGAATAATAACATGGCTGAGGATGTGACTCAGTGGTAGAGATCTTAGTAAAATAAACAAATAATAAAGTTTATAGTATTTTACCAATAAATATCTTTTATGTTGATAATGAATACTTCAGTGGAAAACTCTGGAACATTTTCATTTATGTTTATTGCTTTTGAAGTAAATGAACATTCCTTATATCTGTCTAACCACACTGTTAACCATGGATTTTTCTCCTTCATACACACACACACACACACACACACACACACACACACTTCTCATTGTGCTCATGCCTGTGTGTTTTTATTATTTCCTTTCCCTGCCCTTTACAGATTCCTCACTGATTCCATAATAAAGGTCACATTTATTGAAAGAGAACATTTTTACTATGTTTCTTTTCAAAGCTCTATTGAGGTATGATTAACAAAAAAATAGTATATTTCAAGGTGTACTGCTAGATGTTTTGGTATGTGTGCACATTGTGAAATTCTCACCACATGGCTCTTTCTTGGCTTCACTTCCTGGCTGTTTCTTCTGCCACAATTTCACATTCACCACCACCCCCCCCCTTTTTTAAAGTTTTTTTGAATAAGTAGCTCATCTCTAAATTAAGATATTATTTTACTTTTTAGTTCCTTACATATCCTCTGATATTGGGATTCTTTCTTTGCTTCATTTGTTCAGGTACATTTTAGTTGCCCAGCAAAACTTTATTCTTTTATTTATTTATTCTAATTAGGTATGTGTGACCACAGAATGAATTTCAATTTATTTTATACAAATGGAGCACAAATTTTCATTTCTCTGGTTGTACACAATGTAGAGTCACACCATATGTACAGTCATGCAAGTACCTAGGGTAATGATATCTACCATCTTTCCTGGCCCCATGCCCCCTCCCCGTTCCTCCCCTTTGCCCAAAGTTCCTCTATTCTTCTCATGCCCCTCCCCCATTATGGATCAGCATCCACTTATCAGAACTTATTCTAATGCCTATATCATGTTGGACTCTTTCCATGTTCTTCATGTATAACTCCAGCATACTTTGGGAGGTTCTTTTTCTCTAAGTTTCCATAAAAATAGTACTTGCCTCTATTTTGGGAAAATATTTATCGTACACAATTTTAATAATTTATTTGATTAGACATCAAAAAATATGTGTTCATGTCTTCTCATGTCTGTACTATATGTGCTTTTTTTTTTTTTTTTAATACCAGGGATTGAACTCTGGGGTACTCAACCACTCAGCCACTTCTCCAGCCCTATTTTGTGTTTTATTCAGAGACAGGGTCTCACTGATTTGCTTAGTGACTCACCATTGCTGACGCTGGCTTTGAACTTGAAATTCTCCTGTCTCAGCCTCCCAAAGTGCTGGGATTACAGGCATGTGCCACCGCGCCCAGCATGTACATTTTCAAACTGGCTTGATAAACAAATAAATAATATTCTAGAAAAATTCACAATACATTAAGTACAAATGATCCCTGCTCACTAGAAAGCATTCTCTTTCTAGAAATTGTACTCGTTGGTATTTACCCAACAGAGCTGAAAATTTGTCTACAAAGTACCTTACATATGGAGAATTAGAGACTTGATCCGTAATTTTCAAACCTTGGAAGCAACCAAGATGCCCACAGTAGATAAATTAGTACACTGTAGTACATACAAATAGTAGTGTATTATTCAGATTTAAAAAGAAATGAGCAAACAAGGATTGGAAAAACAGAAAGGAAGCTTACATGCACATTGCTAAGTGAAGGAAGCCACACTGAAAAAATATGTACTATATGATTCTATCTAGAAAACTGTCTAGAATGGACAAAAGTATGGAGATAGTAGAAATGTTAGTGGTTTCCATGAGTTAGTAGTGAGAGAGGGATTTAAAAAAATAAAGAAATTTCAGGGCAGTGAAACTATTTTGAATACTACTACAATGGTGGATAGGTATTAATATGCATGTGTTAAACCCATAGAACATACAAAATTGACTAAACCTCAATGCACTCTATGGACATTGAGTTATAAAGATATGTGAATGTAGGTTAATGGATTGTAACAAATGTACCACTCTGGTGCCTAACAATCATAGTTGAGGCTGTTGTAGGATTGAGATGGCAGAGGGTATATGAGAAATTCTCTATACTTTCTACTCAATTATGCCCTGAAAACTAAAACTACTAAAGTAGAAAAACCCTTTAAAAGAAATCACTCTTTTTGAAAATACGAACATTTGTGAATATATATTTTATTTACAATCATAACTACAAATATATTCTTGACTCTTTATAAAAAGATTTTTTTCTTATTTTTATGCTGAATATTTTGTTAATAGGGTACGAAAATAATAACTACAGCTAAACAAAGGAAACACAAGAACAGCACTAAACTGGTTAGCCATTCTAATTATGATTATTTAATCCGTGGCTGTCATACCATTAGGGGTACATGCAGTGGGTGCCATAGAAATAGAAGGGTGATCAACTCCTTTTAGACTTTAAGAAACCTTTAGTATAACAATATGGTTCATGCTATTGCCAGTATAAGTTCACATCAGGTCCATCTTTAGGAAAAACGGCAGTTGAATAAGTTCACAATGAAGATAAATTACATTCAAAAGTGTTTCTCTCAGGAGAATTAAATGCAATAATAGAAAAACAATATAATCACGTTTGGGATTCTGTACTGCTTCTCCGGAATTTCATTTTGTGATTATTACAAATTATACGATTTTACCCTTCATTGTTCTGGCTGACCTCCTACCTGCCCCTTTTGGCCTACTGAATCCTGATGTGAAATGCTGACAATTTTGCCTTTTATAAAGTAAACTTATATTGTGGTAATCTTATGCAAGGTACCATTTTCAGTCTTTAAGAAGAGGGTAAGTAATTATTCAAACATACATTTACATTTACAGAGAACTTTAAAATTTAATAATTGAGGAATAGATAACCTGTCAGTAAGAGAAATAAAATGTTTTTTATGACACTTGTATGGTAATAACAAAATCTGCAGCTATTGCCATAAATTTAATATTGAACAAAATATTGAATGGCAATGAAAAATTTTCTTATCTCTGTCCAAGTTTGTGTATGCCTATACCTTTGTGTATGTATGCACATATATGTACAGTCCTGTATATGTACATACATATGTAGACATAGTTCATAGGTAAATGTAGTTTACCTATCCCTCTACTCATTTTTACATCTTTTCTAGCTAGTTTCTCATCTATGTATCTCAGAGACTCTATTAGCAGTTAATAAGTCTTAAAAATTGAGAATGAGCATGTCACATGGCAAAATTTTTCATTAATGGGGTGAGAAGAGATATAGTGATTTAAACTTTGGTTTAAGAGCCTAGATTTTCATTTGCACAGCATATATGTACAAATTCAAATTTGATGAGATATCCCCCAAAAGCTCACAAGTAAGAAAATGTAAGAAAACTTAGAGGTGAAATAATTGGATCATGAAAGCCTTAGCCTAATCAGTGCATTAATCCAATTGAATGGATTAACTGACTCTAGGCAAGTAGCATGTGGTTGGAGGAGGTGGGTCACTAGGGGTGTGTCTTTGGAGTATAAAGCTTTTCTGTAATGAGACGTCTCTCAGCTTCCTGTTTTAGGCTGCTTTCTTCTGCCACATCCTTCCACTATGATGTTCTGCCTCTTCTTGGGCCCAGAGCAATGGAGTTAGCCATCTATGGACTGAGACTTCCGAAACCTGGAGCCCCAAATAAACTTTTCCTCTTCTAATTGTTCTTGTCAGGTCTTTTGGTCACAATGACAAAACGGCTGACTAAAACATATGCTATATAGTGTTATGGGATAAAGATTAAAATGGTGTTCAGGAGACTGGTATCCAGTCTTATCTGTAATATTGATAATTACTGTTACATTGGATAATTAAACTATTCCTAGTCTAGAATAGTTTATCTGTTACAGGATGGGGAGAAGAAAGTGGTAGGACGATTAATGGCCACCAAACTTTTCACCCACAAATTCCCCCTTCACCACTATACTTAAGATTTAAAATATGTATCTGTCTTACTACATTGATTAAGAGACAGTTATTTTCTTTCATTTAAAATTTTCCATTTGCTTTTTCTGGTGTGTGACTATTTGTAGATACCTTCAGAACTTTGAATAAGAAGGCCATAACTAATCATACCATCCTGCTAAGATATTCAAAATTATATTCAGCTTGTTAGACCCTATGATTTTATAATTTATGATTTCTATGAGACTTTCTGAAATTTTTATATTAGCTCTTAGGTCCTCATTACAACCTGGTTTCAGGAAACCCAGGTTAAATATGGATGGTGTCTCTTGTCCCTTCTAGCTGTAACATCACATATTTTCTTGTCTTTAAGTCTCTAACGTACTATTTGAAAGCTAATATACATAATATAACCTATCTGAGGCACAGCTGAGAGCATTTATAGGAGACACAATTGATTTGCCCTCTGGGTGGATACAGCACTCGTTCTAGCTGTACAGAGTCATTCTTCACTCCTTGAACCTTTTTATGCTTTTCTTTATTCAGTGAAGCCCATGAATTTTACTCACTAGTCCTCATACATTCTTGTCCTGACTAGGGGTCAGAATTCAACCTTGGCTCTTTCAAAGTTATTGAAATATATTCCCTTTCCTTTTTCCTCAGAACATCAAAGACTAAACCAAGGCAGTTCATGTGGAAAAAAAAAATTCAAAAGCACCTTCACAGCAGAAAGAAATTACTCTCCTGCTCTCAGGCACATACCTACCTAGGCATGTATATACACACAAATGTCCCAGAAATTTTCAGTCATTTTTATTCTTATGGGGCCAGGTCAGAAAGAAGTTATGCCTGGGCCAAGAGGAAGCATTTTATTTTTTTAATCCACATCTACCAGACTTTCAATTTCTGTGCCCTTAAGTAACTTCGTAAAATTTCTGGCATTCTTTTAAGTAACCTCCATCCCCCCCAACAGAGGTGTGATCCAGCTCTGTGGCTCTAAGGAGTGAGTGCAGAGTAATCCATGCTCAAAACTATATCATCTCAGAGAACATTAGATATTATCATCATAATTGTTGGGGACCAATGCCAATGCTCCAGTTGATGTTTATCAGGCTCATTACCTTTCTTTTTCAATCTTTAATGTGTATAACATAGGGAGTATGAACAGGATCAGAATCAATGAACAAGTATGGTTGCCTTTCACTTGATGTTCACATGTTTTGTTTGTTTCCCTCACTAGTATAACATTGACAAATATATTGTGGTGTAGGCTTTCCTCAAATATTTTATATGGACTACATTTAAATACAGCAGTGAATCTCACCAGTATATGGCATCTTTACCTTTGTTACTATATTCTCTCACAATTCCTATGCACTTCCATTTTGCTTGACAGTTTTGGTTTTCTCATTTAGAAGAAAGTGAAATTTTTTTAGTACCTGCTACAGTTAACTCAGACATCAATTGTAATTACTTTCAGAGGTAAAAATAGTATGATTTTTTTCAGAAAGAGCTTATATGATGAGAAAAGCACAAAATAATGTTCATTACTCATTCTTCTGGTTCATTATTCAAGTAGCCATTTATTTATAAAAGGAAAATAACATTTTTGAGTATCCAACAACTATATACCATTCCTGTAATTGAAAGGTATGAAAAAAATCCCTATCCCTTCATCATTGTTAAGCATGCCAGGGACTGCAGTGATGTTCTGTTGATCAAAAGTCACAAATTTATGACATTTAGCTCCTTTAACCCTGATGCCTCCTCAGGCAGGTATTCCATATACTTAAGGACAGTGAACTGCAGGTGTCCAACACCAAAGCCCCTCACCCAAGAAACTGACATTACAGGAGGCTGAATAGCAAGCATTCTTCTCTCTCCCACATTTACTTCTCTGATGTTATAGGAGATGTTTTAAGACCAAGTGACTCTCCTGCTGTGGTCCTTCCAGGTCTGTGATGATGGCAGGACTGCATGGATATAAGTAATTCTTCGCTACTTCCACTTTCTTGTAGGGGGGCTTTTCTTAAACATGCTATGAAAGGACATATGAAAAACAGAGGGGTGCTAATTCATATTTTGCAGAGACAGAAGTCCGTTCCCTGATAAACAATATAAACAATATAAAGTTGTAAATGCAAGCCCAAACAATTTTATGCAGGAAATAACTCTATTTAATTGTAAACACTTATTTAACTGTTGCCCATATTTATACAGGCTTACCAATTGATGGTGCCAGTAGGTAAACTAATCTTGTGTGTAAGATGATTGAGGGACAGAGGAATAGAATGACATTAGTGTACATTCCAGAAGTCATGCTTTCTATCATTCATTTTAATATGTTTACTTTTTATTGTTGTAAATAATAATTAATAATCATTTATTCAACTGACATTTATTATAAACTAAGCATGAGATGCTGTTCATAGTTCTGGTGAAAAAAATTATATATATATCAATAAATAACTGAAATCTAATTTTCTACCCCTTGGCCCTTACTTTCTAATGCAGGGGATGAATGCTAAGGAAACAAACCAGTAAATATATGGAATATATTAGAATTATTGTGCTCTCTGCACTCCATAAAATATTTGAAATTTACTCCATGCTTCTAGCATATTCTTACTGTACTTTTCTGAATCGATGCAGGCTTAAAATCCCAGTGTCAGTTATCTCCAATGACTTGTGTCCTTTTGTAATTATCTACTCTTCAGAGCATTACATGATTCCATATTTCTGGTAATTCATTAGTTATGCTGGTACATCCATGGTCATCTACTTCCATGCTGTTTTCTGACTGGCCTACTATTCACAGTTATGTGAGATACAAAACCCACTAGTGTCCTGCACAATGTGAAAGAAGTATAGTAATAGGGACATATGAGTGTAATGAGAAATTGTAACCAAGAGGAGAGTCACAGATCAATACATAATCACCTTAAGGAAGCTACACAATTAATCATTTGCTCAATAACAATAAGAACTTAAACTAAGCAGTTTCATTTTAGTTATTAGGAAACTCTAAAAATTTAGCCTAAAAGCAGGATCAATCTAAAATAATAGAATGGAATTATAGATATGTTTGAGATTTGTTTTATTGAAATGTGTTTATTTAATATTATTGAACTATAACTGTTTATTTACTGTATTTTAATTTGACTGAAATATTTAATTTTATAGCATTTTTTTTATTTTTAAGTGCTATGTTAGGTCTGTGTACAAATAAAAATGACAAGCTGTGTCTCAGCATCCAAACTAGCAGAAACACAAATGGCAGAAGCAATATGTGAAAATCACTCTATGTCTAGATAAAAATTGCTATGGTGCAGAAATCTAGGGCAGTGCTGTGTCAATAGAACAATTTCTAGCAGCCTTGTTGAAACAGGTAGAATTTGAGATTAGGTCTATGATATTGGTAGGAATTATCAATTAGTTGGCTTTTCTATGATAATGATTTTAGTTTCCATTGACTTGGATGAAATTATCACAAACATAATGACCTAAAACAACACAGTTTTTAAAAAAAATCTCATTGTTTCTGTGAGTTAGTACTTTGGGCAAGGCCCATATACACAATCTGCTCAAGGTCTCACTTGTATACAGTCAAGATTTTGGCTGGATGTGCTCTCATCTGAAGGCTCAACTGGGAAAGGATCCGGTTCCAAGCTTCTATGTTTTGTTTTTGGTTTTGTTTTTGTTTTTTAGCAGAATTTGTTTCCCTGTAGTTGTATGTCGGAGGGATCAAATTTTCATTTCATTTCCTAGAAATACCCGTCAGGTCCCAGAGGCCACTTGCAGTTCCTTGTCATGGGGAGTCCTCCATTATGGCTGCTTACATCAAGCCTGCTGCTTCTGTTTGCTGAGACAGGTTATAATGTAACATAATCATAGAATTGGCATCCCACCTCCTGTGCCATAATTTATGTATTAGGAGCAAAGTCCAGATTGCACCAAAGATAGGGAATTACCCAAGGGTATGGAGACCAGGAACTCATAAATCACCATAGGTCACTGTTGGATTTGCCACGGGAACATACAACAACAACAACAAAATGGAATTACTTTGTGATGCACATTTATTTGTTGCTCGTCTTACATGCTGGTGGTTGCAGCTACTATTATGATGCTATTATAAACATCCTATGAGCTCAGGACACCAGCTAAAGAGCAGTGCTCTTTGGCAAATATCATTTGTGTGGTAGAAGGCAAAGAGCAAAGGATCTGATAGTTTGATAGAAACTGCTGGCTCCTCTTGTAATTACTCAGAAGTGGTCTAAAGTACAGTAATATGCCATCAGTCAGAAAACATTTCACGACTGTAGGAAGCAACTTACAATACTCTTAAAAGGAGGGACTACTATTTGGAATCACAGGACAAATTCTCAAATTTTAAAATGAACATCCTGGAGGAGATTTCACAAGCAGGTTTCACAAGCAGTCACAGAATTTAAAATTCATGGAGATATACATAAAACATTTGAATGATTTCATTCAGAAGAAATCTACATAGTGTAAATTTAGAATTGTGTTCATTTTGAATCTTTGTACTTCCTCCATTATTACATCTTTACATTATAATTGAACCACCTTTCAAGCACTAAATTTTTTAAAATGCATATGCTTGATGAAGACATTTTCAGTGTTTGTGGATAAAGTACTGCCTACCTAACCAAAGCAATTCTTAAGTGATATTGCCATCTTAGTTCTGCAGCATTTTGATAATGCAAAAGTTTAAATTTTGCTATTTTTAAAGTTTTTTGTAAAATAATGTAAAAGTATAATGTAAATTAGCAAATTATTAACTTAGCACAAAAATTATGATACTTGGGGATGATTAATACAATTAATATTAGACATAAACTCGCTGAGCATTAAGTTATGAGAGATAAAAAATTAAATGTATAGAATATGTTTAAAAGGAAATTATTTAATTTGCATTGTGTAGATATTTAGGATCTGTACAAAACATTTTATAATTTATATTGTTATGTAGACATTGTATATGAATAATTAATTTTTTTCATTCACTCATTCAGCAAATATTTAGAGAATACCTAACATACAACAGGTTTTGTTCTAGATTCTGGAAATGGGATATTTTAAATCATATGAACATTTTTGACATACAGAGCTTCAATTTTAGTGGTAAAGAAAATAAATAATTCATATAGAATATGTCAGATAGTGTTTATAAGGTAAACAAAATATGAAGGAAATAGGGAAACTTGGCAGCAGTTGGAATTTTTCATAAGAGTAAACTTAAAAGGGATTACTAAATAAATACAGTATATGAGTAATTACCTGAATGAGGTAATAGAAGGGACTGTTCTGATTTCTAGAGGAAGATAATGAAAGGCAGAGAGCCCAGTTCATGCAAAATTCAATGTATTGTGAAATGATATTCCAGTAGAAAATCAGCAGGTGCTCATAGACACAAATGATATGCAATATGTTGAAAGCTCTTGAGATGGGATAAATATAACTTGTTCATTTTGAAAAATGAGTCTCACAGCAACATGTGAGATGTTATCAATGTAGGGTGGGTAGAATCAGAAATTCAGTGCATAACAAATGAATAGATAAAGACAGTGTATGTGTTTTCAGTGGAATATTGTTCAGTTATAAAAATGATATATATAGCAACAAAACGGATAGAACTGGAGGACATCATGTTAAGAGAAATGTCAGACACAGAAAGACAATGTATGATCTTTCACATGCAGAGGCAAAAAGCATTGATTTGAATGCAGAAGTGATTACTAGAGGCTGGGAAGATACAGGGAAGTTGGGGAATAGGTATCAATGCACAAGTAGAAGCAATAAGTTACAATGCTCTAGTTTATCACTATGGAGTGACTATGGTTGACAATGACCTGTTTTATAATTTATGAATATCTATAAGATAAGAGCCCAAAGACTCAAACACAAAATAATGAAAAAGAGATGGAAATGTTAGTCACCCTGATTTGATCAGTACAAAGTATATACATATATAATATCTACATATGTAGAAATATTCCTTTATACTTCACAAATATGTACAATTATTACATTCATCAAAAAATTAAAGTATTTGAGGAGATAGAGATAACTACCCTGATTTGATAATTATACTGTATATATGTATCCAGTTATCATACTACAAATCATAAATTTGTACAATTTAACTGATAATTGATAATAAAAAGAAACCCAGTTATAGAACTTCTGAGTTATCTAATCCAGACAGGAGGTTGTGGGTGGTGCTTTCAAGTAACTCCTGAAGATCTTCACTCTCCTTTTTACTTTTGGGATCAGCAACCTTTTGGGAGTATTTATTTTTCTTCATCCCTTAATTAAAAAAAAGTCAATCTATCCCTAACTCAAGGGTAAAATTCTGATTGCTTAAGCCAACCACGCAGGTCTTTTCATTCTCCCAGTAATTAATTTAGTAATGGAAATGAGACCTCATTTTGGCCAATGTAATTAAGAAAAATTTATCCAGAGTTTCTATTTAATGTTTCTGTATTGATAAAATGTACAGAAAGAAATGCCCTTTCCCCTATCTTTTTTTTTCTAAACACTCTTGTGTCTTTTAATAACCATTTCATATATCTGTTTCCGATGGGACCAAATCATATAGACAAAAAGTGTAATACAGATGAATTGTGGAAAACCAAACATATAGACAGAAAGAGACCATGAATTTGTCATAGACACTGAGATGTTGAAATTCAACAACCTTGAGGTTGCCACAATTCAGGGTTTATTAAATGACATTGTAATCCTTCCTTATAGTTAAGATTCCTGAATTTAAGATCTTTCCATGATTATACCTTAAAGTCTGCAAGTAAAACACAACGGAAGTAAGGATACCATAATACAGAGTAAGAGTGGGAAAAAAATAGGATGTGCAATCAGATTGGCTATAGTTTTGGTAAGTTTCCATTTGCCAGATATCACTCTGAGCACTTGACAGGCATTAATTCATCCAATCCTTATAACTGGAGAAATGGGCAAAATTTTCTCCAAAGATTTATGTTCTCTTTTCCTTGGCATTATGCTGTTGGTGGGAAATGGCCTTAGAGGAGCCACATTTCCCAGGCTCCTTTGCAGTTAGGGCTTGTGATACAATTGCATGTAACCAACACAACATGAATGGATTCAATGTGAAGACCTTACACATGGGGTACACCCATGACCTTTTCCACTCCCAGGTGGCTGATGTTGGAAACAAATTTTGAGAATGGTAGATCCATCATTAGTCTGTAATTCTGAATGGTTGCATATTGAAGATCATCCCTGCCAACCTCCTAACCCATATCCCTAAGTGCTTTTTATGAGAGCAAAAAATGATCTTTTATTGAGCAAGGAGTAATGTTGTACTGTAAATGAAATGTAATGTAAATGTGTACACGGTACACATTTCTGTCCTATATATGTAGTCATTCTCTAAGTGATATGACAACTGAAGTGTGTTTGTGTGTGCCTTCATGTGTGTGAGAATATCTGAGTACAGAAGAATGCACAATCCTAGCTAGATTTTGGTTGGGAATTAGTATTAGAATAAATTAATTGGGGCTGAGACAGGAGAATTGTGAGTTCAAAGCCAGCCTCAGCAACAGCAAGGTGCTAAACAACTCAGTAAGACCCTGTCTCTAAATAAAACACAAAATAGGGCTGAGGATGTGGCTCCACTGAGCCACAGGGTCAAGTACCCCTGAGTTCAATCCCCAATAGCAACAACATAAAAAAGAATAAATTAATTGGAGAGATTTCTTCTTTCTCTTCCCTGTGGAACTTTATAAATAGCATTGAGGCTTTTTGTTTTATGTTTTATGGAAATCTGTAAAAATGTCCTATTGATCATTTATTTCTATTTTCAATAATTATTCTATTTGAATTTTGTATGTCTTGGAAGATCCATTTTGTGGCTCTACTTTTTCATGGTAATCAGTCATCAGATTAAGAATTTACTATCTAGATGGGGGCATAACAATCCCTGATATCTTCCTTTTTCTGTATCATGTTACTTCACTCTAGATCTTTAAAGGTATATGTTTATTCTTTCTTTTTAAAGTTATATTATCTGCCGATTTATTTACTTTCCTTTTTACTGAACAAATTTTATGTGTACTTTCAATTACTTTTTTCTTCACTATTTGTTGATTTTATTTTTAGATTTGTTAAACTAACATCTATTTTTGTTCTAATTCTAACATCTGATATTTGGTAGTCCTTTTTGAATAATAAAGTATATGACTTTATGCTTTCCTTTAAAAACTCATGAATTTATAATTTATTTTGACATAGAGATTTATTGTTATCCTTATTTTGGTTTGAATTTATTTTTGATTGGTGGCTTATGATTTAATTTATTATATTTAAAACAGTATCTTGTTTGTCTCCTCATGACAGGGTATGCTCATCACCATCATCAGCACTGAGTTATTAATATTATTTTATGTAACCTTAAGCTTTGTTATATTGTTAAATTGTTTCATCACTGTTGAAATCATTGAGTTTATTTGGTTAAATGTATAAGTTTTAGGATTCTTTTTAGGAACTTCTAAGGATCTGAACAATAACTCTATGAAATAGGTGTGATTATCTTTATTTACAGGAAAGTCAAGGTTCAGAATTAAATATGTAGTTCAAATTAGTGCTAAATGTTACATGGTAAATTCTATACTCTCTGCTACTATATTGCATTGCCTCCAACAATTTTCAAATCTGAATTCCAGTTTCTTGTTTCTCAAAGGTACTTATAGTAACAGCTAAATCTGGTAAAGACTTTTGTGTTGCCTTGAAGTTATTGTACTCAAACTTCAATTTGATTTGATCAGTGTAGATGTTGGCTTCTAGTCAGATGTTCATTTCATAGATTACCCTATACCTAAAGTAAGGGAGGATATGCTCTATTTCTTAAGTTTTGAGAATGAATAGCTTAAACAGCAACTGCTAAGTCTTGTGTAGGACATGTTACTGCAAAGATAACTAGCTAGTTTGAAAATCTGCCACCAATGTATACAAGATACTCCTCTGAATTTTAGTTTCCTGATTTATAAAGCCATGATAATCATATCCTTTCATAAGGTTGGATCCACATTGTATACATTAGACATTCAGTAAAATTCAAACATTTTTCCCCCCGGACAATCCAAGCCTTGTCTGTCAAGCAGCACATTCCAACTGAATACCCCATGCTTTTCTCTAATCCATTCCCGCACAGATTTCAGCCTGTGGAGAAAGCAACATATTTTCTACTTAAGCTGCATGGATGACAGGATATGCTGAGTGTGCAGATGGGTGTATTCTCTCTTCACCAAGAGCCAAATGGGAATGATCAGATGACCCATTATGTCAACAGGAAAGGGTCTTGAGTAAGATACTAAAATGCAAATAACTTCCAAAAGAAATCATTCACCATCCAAAGGAATATGCCTGTAGTAAGATTCTGAAGGTAGTTTTGGCTCATCTTACCACAGTCTTGTTGGTAGAATCAGAAACTATTCCATCATCTGCCAGATCATTCAAGGGACAGTAAGGAACATGCTCAGTAATCTACGGTGAAAGTACTAATGCCAGCTTGTGCAGTTAACACTCCCAGATTTGGGAATCACTGACGTATTGTATTTGGTTTATTCTCAGCAAAACTGAGTGTAGTCATTTTTGTTATCCAGTTTTCAGATGAAGAAAATAATGGGTAGAGGGCATAGTTTTCTTCAAAATCATTTAAAACAAGTGTCTTGAGAAAGGTGAGAGCTGCTCTCCATATTTAAGAACACATTGATAACCCCTGTTCTTGAAGTAATTGATAAGCGATATTGTCATCAGAAAATTAAAACAAGAATAAACCAAACATGAAAGTACAAGGCCACTTTTAAATGAAAAAGGACTTCAAATTATAATTGAGGACAGCTTAGATAGACATTCTAATATAACCCAGAACAGTAAGGGATGGATGTGTAATTCAGTGATAGAGCCCTCCTTATACGTCCATTTTAATAAATATTCACAATCAGGAGATAAAGGAACTAGTTTCCGGATTACTTTGGCTTTTTAAATACTCTAACATCAAACAACCATCAATTATAATTTTTCTTCATGTATTCAATATAATTTATATATATATCTAATGGTAGTTTCTCTTCAATTTGTTGTGTCACATAGAGGTAATATAATGCTTTTGTCGTGTTTATCATCTGTACAAACTAGCTTCCTGGTTCATGTATCAGGTTTTTTTTTTTTTTTTTTTTTTTACTTTGTTAATCGAGTTTGATATGTTTGTTTTACTGATTCTTCTGTGGTTACTCAAGTCTTGTTTTAATTCTCTTTACTAAAGTATTTTAAAACTTACTCTTATGTAGTAAAATTAATATTAGTACAGCATAATGATATGATTTTACCATTTTGTCATAAGCACATTGAGTAAGTCTGAAAAGACTGGATAATAATTCAGTTCTCATTATCTCAATATAATTAAAATGTTACTTTTTTCATCTACAAAAATGACAAAGAGTTTAATTAAACTGAAGACTCATCTTTGGTAAGGCTTCAGTGAAAGGGGTGCTCATATGATTTTGATGACTGTAGATTGATAGAATCCCTCTAAAACTGAATTTAGCTTCATGATTTATAATATCTTGAAGAATTTTTTTCCATTAACCCAATAATTCTTCTAAGATAAAGTATTTCTTTTTGCTGCAACTTTAATATAAATGCCAAAATCAGAGAGAAGATGAGATAACTATAAAAGTAGATAGATAGATGATAAAGGTACAGATGATACAGAACAGATAAAAGGATAGGTTTAGATGGAATATTAGATAAATCAAACTCAGAAATCTCCAGATTTGTCTGGATGTCCAAGGTTCTTCATTTGTATAAAACTGGTCTAGAATCTAAATGACACCATTAAACTACAAAATATATCTAGTCTGGTAAATATGACAACATTCTGTAATTATTCCACGTAAGCAGCAATTTCAAAGAGAGTTTTTCAGCAAATAGAGGACAATGGAGTCCAACCTTATATTAGAGCCTACCTTTCTACCCAGAACAGAGAATATGAGCACTTAAAAAAAGTCAGAAAGAAACCATATTAAACTCTAAAGCCTATTTCTGAAGAAAGAGGATATCTTACTTCACTCTTGAAATTGTCAAATGAAGCAATGACTCTTGGTGGTATACGCCCTTAATTTGCCTACGTGAGGTTCTGTAGTTGATGAGTAGAGGAGTCAAGTCTGGCATACACATCACCTGGTTCTGCATCTGGTGGGGTTTTTAAAAATTCAAATATTTTGTTTCCTTCTACATACGTCTTAGTACATTTTTTCACACTTTTACATTACAAATAACAATTTCTTGATCTTTAAAAAAGTTTATTGGGGATATTTATATATAATGATTCAGTATTTTAGCACTTTACTCTAGTTCATGTTATAGTTTTCATGTTTCTAGCAACAGACCTCAAGACTGACAAGCTAATAATTTTGTATAATTATTCCACCCCAGGGCATAATCTACAGTGACTGATTAATTATCAGACTACCTAAAGACCAAAACTGAATAAAAAACACTAGGGATGAGCCAAACTTTGCAGATGGCAACATAAGTGTTTAATACAGAAGCAAATGGGATTTTTGTCAAGGTACCTTTGGGGAAGATTTGATACCAGAGTTATAAACTGATGATTGATGGCAGAAATGACAGGTAATTTAAAATGTCCTTTCTATAACAGGGGAGCAACTTTCTTAATATAAGCAATATGTGGCTCTGTGATAACATCACACTCAAAAATACTTTCCATCCTAAGTTGCCAATAATGTTCAAGATTTGATTGCCAAAACATCCATTTTATATAGAGAGGTTGCTTTTTCATATATATATACAGGAGATTCCCTCCATCTTTAAATGTTTAAACTTTGATGTGAGAAGAAATGTTACATGCACACAGAGTGAGTTGGGGAAATGGAGAAAATGAATATCCCATTTTATATTTGATGGGTATTTTTTTGTTTTTTGACCAAAGTTCATAGTAATATAACATGAAATTTGAAATGTAAATATCTCAGGAACTTGAGATTATTTGGTATTGTTTTTCCTTTGATGTGGTGTCACTGAAATGTTAACAGTTCATTTTATGCATATCATTTCACTCTCCTGGTTCATTTCTATTTTTCTCCATGAATCAGTCCTTTTCAATTACAATATGGCTTTGTGTGAGCAAAACCAAATGTTTACCTTGAATAAAACTTCCAAATATTATTTTTATTTTGTATTCTTTCTCAAATTAAAAACAATATACTGACTCAAAAAATCTTGAGTTTGTTTTATTTATTATAAATATTTCCTGATGATCCATTAGAATAATTACAGACAATAACTCTTCAAATATATGTTGGTGTTTTTTTACTATAGTGTAATTTAGTGTATATATTATCAATTGTGCACTACCCAAATTGTGTGTGGGTAAAAAGCTATTTATACGGTTTTATTTTAATTTTAATTTTCTTATTCACAACTGAAGTCATTGGCTCATGTCAATAATAATTTGCCAGAAAACCATGAATAAAAATTCAAGACTCATTGCTACCTGAATTCAGATACTTCAAATGTATTTTACTTCAGAGTCAATGGAAGTGGTCTGCAGTATATTCAGAGAGCAGAGTGGAAATACATTGGCCTTTGCAGCAACAGAATTGGAGAGTGGGGTTGGGAGGTCTTCCGAAAATAATAGCAACTCTTCTTTTTGGAACTTCAAGGGAGACAAAACCTCAGACACATTATTAAGTTATCCTTTAAATAAAAACAACTACAAAAATTTAACATAGACCATCAAATACAGTGTACAGTGTTGTTGACAAACTTTTAACAGAATTTTATAATGTATGGCTGTAGAGATGTCTAAACATTTGCCATGTATACCACAACAATCAGCCAAAAAGACAGAAAATTAAAATATTGACCAAATGTTGTTGTCTTTCCACACTACTATAGAAATTGCCAGGTATATCAGGAAAGTTTCATTTATATAGTAAAATGAGAGTTTATAAAAGAGAATATGTCAGGAGCAGTTAAAATATGGTAATGAACTGGGACAATTATCATACTAAGGATTATATTTTCATTTAGCCTTACTGCCTCTAGAAGAACTTTATGATTATATGTTAAGTAATAAGTTCATTTAAAATTACAATAGGTAATTTTAAAAAGATGAATATTCCTAGTACTATTCAGTCATATTCAATCATCAACATTTTTTATGGATTCTCAGGTGAGGATGGACTGTCCTATCTGAGTTCTCTAAAGGAAGAAACACAAAAGAAAAAAAAAAGAGCAAAAGAGCTCCTGGTCTTAAGCAACTGCAGTCAAGTTGGATAGAGAATCCACGCATTAAAATGTATCACATTCCTTTATAAATAAATGCAAAAGTTCAGAAATTAAGACACTGGAGACAAAATAGGCAGATGCTCATTAGAATGAACCTAACATTGTGTAAGAACAGGTCAGTTTAGATGAGATTAAGAACAAAATTAAGGGAACATGTAAATCCCAAATTCACTTATTCCTTTCTCTATTTTTGGATGAGACTCATACAATGAAATAATGAATTGTTTAAAAATTCTTGGGGGTTTATAATCTAGCCACAACCCAATTTTCTATAGTCATTGGTATGCCTCAGTAATTGTTCTCTTAAGTGCCAGTGAGAACTTCAAAGTTGCCTGGCAGGAAGTTGACTTTCAAACTAATATGGCTTTGGTTATGTCATTGCTGCTTTCTGGAATGTCCTCCAGGATTTGAGGCAAAGGAAAAATGAAGCAAACTCTCATTCTAACTCAGGTGAGAGTCAAAGTGGCCTCATCTGTATAAGCAGTAGTAGGAACAGGCAGGAGTTAATAGGTTCAAGAAAGGAAGCAGAGGGAAAGCTGCAAGGCCCCTGGATTAAGTGGACCTCAGCAAGTAAGGATTTAAGCAACTGTATTGGTGTATTTATGGAGATCATAAGCATAGGAAATATGACACATTTGGAGATGATGATAAGATGAGTATTGTCCAAGCTTTGTGGAAAATTTCGTGATTCTAAATTCAAACCGAACTATGCAGTAGAAAGTACCATGTAGGAATATGACCTAAAGGGAAGCAATTCAAATTGTCAATCTAGACTTGTAGGACCTTTTTGCAAAGATAGAAAGCAATATCTCTTCCATGAACTCAATCACTTATTACACTTTCTTATAATACATGTTTACATTTATACTTTATTAGTTTAAGGCTGCTCAAGAATAGGAAAAAAACTCATAGTATTATATGATTTTTCTTTTCTTTTTCATGATGCCCACCTCATGGAAATTTCTTAATTTTTATTTTCCAAAAGTTGTCTTTCTGGAAAGTATTTAAGATGACTTCAGGTTATATTCAGTAACAAGCAAAAACTATATTGAAAATGTAGTCTATTATAAGAAAAGATAAAACTACCTTTCTATGTGTTACTCAGAATCTTTGCAAAGAATAAATTACATGAGCACCTATGTAATGCATTCATTCATCCATTCATTCATTTTTCATTCATTCATCAGCTTATACATTCATCAGCTTATTTATTTATTTTTATGTGGTACTGAGGATTGAAACCAGTGCCTCACCCATGCGAGGCAATCATTCCACCACTGAATAACCCCAGCCCTGACTAATTATTTTCAAGACTCCAAATTTTTAATTCACACTTTCAAAATATATGGAAGGTAACAGTAATTGTATTTCAGATAATTGCAAAAAAGACCTAAATAACTTAATTTTCAATAATGATTTTGGTGCTTATGCTATGGAAACAATATTTTAATTATTTTCCCTTACATATTCCAGCCTTCATCTTCTCTACATAGTTTTTAAGTTTGTTGTTGTTGCGGAACTGGAGATTGGACCCAGTATCTCACACATGCTAGGCAAGTACTTTTTCACTGAGCTGCTTCCCTAGTCCTGTCTACATAGTTTTTACCTTATAGGTGATGAAACATGAATGAATAGATAAATGAATTCTTTAAAAGAATGGTAGTCTGGAAATTAGTAGATCCTTCTAAACAAGCTAAGCCATCTTACACAACACTTTTAGCCTTTGAGTAGCTGAATTACTTTTCTTTAAAATGTATATTAATTAGCAAATCTCTGTTACTTCCAGATCTGTAAACTTAGATTTTACTTCTTGCATAATATATGAATTTTTATGCAAAAAAATGGAAAAAAATTGCTGTAATATTTGATTTCCTTAGTTATCTTTCCCTTCTGCCTGTGAACCCTTCTAGATAGGAATGAGTATCCCATCTGTATTTGTTCTGAAGCACCTAACATAATGTTATGTTCACGTCAGATACAAAATATATGTTTGACAAATGAATGATTTGCACAAATAATAATAATACACAACCTAGAAAATATACTGTAAGTTAAAATTGATAGGTACTTTCCATGGCATTTATGAATCATTTAAACACATTTATTAAGTAAAAAACTGTATACCAAGTACTACTTAGGGGGGGGAGGAGGAGCAAATATGAATTTATTCTCAGGTTACTCAAAGGGAAATTTAATTATTAATCTCCAACAAACAAAATGCTCTTGTATTCAACATCAAACCTACATCCATTCAGCTCTATGATCACTATACAACTGATAAGAATTTTCAAGTACCATTTTTAATTGGATGTTAGAAGACAGAAATGACCAATGCAAGATGGAATCCTTGCTTATTTTAAGTTTTCATTGCATTGGAGAGAATAAAATGAGTCAAAATCAGAGAGTCAAAAATTAATGAAAAAAAATTTGAAGTAACAATAGAAACTGAAGAAATTGAACACATTGTCCAAATGTCATTGGGACCTACTGGCCCCTTGCCTAATCACATCAAGTTACACATATTCTGTCCTTTTGATCATTGTCTGCTCAGGAAATTGGCTAGAAATAGTATCTTTTAATTTTCTAATTTGTAAAAACATACAAATGGTAAATAACAGAATAATTATATATATAACTAAATTTGTAAAAGTATAATTTGAGTTTTAGTAATGTAAAGTGATGCAAACTCCCCTGCAAAATATTATCTAAATGTCAATAAAGAAAACTAGACCCCCAAATCAATTAGGTAATGAAATTTCATTTGCCAAGTTGAGGACAAAAAGGGATATAGATACTATCTTTATTGTGTTATCTTCATCGATATTGTCACTCCATTTTCCTAAATATACAATTTCTTTGGACATGCATCTGCCTAAAGTCCTTAGCAATATTTATATTTCCCATATTTATAAAGTTAAATCAACATCCATCATGTTTTTGCTCTCCGCATGTTAATCTACTCTGATTCCCCTCAACCCCCAAGAGCCTATTTCAATTCATTCAGGTTTTATTAGTCAGGAATAGAGCAAAGGGTGAGAATTAGGTCTTGCAAGATCCAGCTGTCAGAAAAACCAGCCAGCTGTGATTGATTAATAGAGGAATGTGCAGTTTAAAATCTGGTTGCAGTTGTTTAATACGGTTCTGTCAGCAAAACCTTCTCAGCTGACAATCTTTATGGAGCGGCCATCTGTTTTTGAGGATTACAAATACTTTATCAAAATATTGATGACATGTTTCCTCTGAAAGATGATATCTTATCCCTTTCAATAGCTTAATGCCTTGAGGGTAACTGCAAAGCTAAGTAGAGAGGAAAACTTAACTTCGAAATTTATCTAAGTCAAAAGCAAACTCATGCCCATTTTTTACCCCTCTCTCATGAGGTTATTAAATTAATATCAACCAGAGTTGGTTACACTTTTATTCACAGACTTAAAGTCAAGTTGAATTAAGAGTTAGCTGATATTTAAATTGCTAATTTGAGGCTCATTTACTGCTCTCTTTCATCAATTGTGTATGTCTATATGAAATATAGAAGATTAATGGGAATTTGAAAATTAGATGATATGTTTCTTAATTTGGCAGAGGATATATCAGTGGACTTAGAAACAGAATGATTCCCCCTTCCTAATGACATGTTATATGAAATTCATTTATCTTTAATGAAAAGTTTGCAACATAGTCAGTGCTAAAGAAACTGCCTCAATCTAAAATTTTATTTCACTTTGGCTTGTTTTGACCATAAAAACCACCACAATATTTTTTCAGATGAATGAGATAAAGAAAAAATATCTTGTTAATTATAACAAAACATACAATCTCATAACTTTATGAAAAAATGAGCTTTAACATCTATCAATAAGTTTCAATGTGCTTTGACTCAACAAAGGGTCAAATTCTTTCGACAGAATTTGTGTTGAGATTTGAGCTTTTCTTTTGTGCATAGTACATATTTTTTGAAAAAGAAGGAAAACAGCTGGATTTATATTGGTTGATTTTCCCCTAATATATACCATTTTTTAATGGAAACAGATCATAGACTAAGAAACAATGTCATTTGTCATGAGTCAGAAATGTGCTTTAAATAATAGAAAATGGCTTCAACTGAGATGCTTGTTGGTTTTATTAATTTATTTTATTTGTTCTTCATTTACCAAACAGATTATCTCTGAAAATAGAATGACTTTTCTGATTCTGTGAAATCACTTTGGGAGTCAAAGTAATTAGTTTTGGAGGGTTTTTGTTTGTTTGCTTGTTTTTGATACCAAGAAAACAGTATCAAAATATTGATACTAAGAAAACAGGGGCACATTACCACTGAATCACATCCCAGCCCTTTTAATTTTTATTTTGAGACTAGATCTTGCTAAGTTGCTCAGAGTCTCACAAAGTTGCTGATGCTGGCTTCAAATTTGTGATCCTCCTGCTTTGGCCTCCTGCACTGCTGAGATTAGAAGTGTCTACGACTAGCTAGACATTTTTTAATTATAAAAGTAAAATATTGCTTATGTATCAAAACATGTATTAACATAGCATGTAGTCAATATTATAGAAGAATTTAAGATTTTCTAGGAAAATGATCATCAAGGTATGGGTATGTAACTCAGTGGTAGAACACTTGCCTAGCATGAACAAGGTTTTAAATTCAATCCCCAGCACCACACACATGCACAAAAAGTTCATCAGGAAGTCAATATTGGGGAGTTTAACACATACTCCAGTGATAAAGTCTGTAGT
>CM053399.1:23874834-23894715 GCA_028644305.1 Xerus rutilus | reverse complement strand
AAATAAAACCTTTCCTAAAGACATGGTTGGAGAAAATAAATGACAAATATTTAATTCTAAAGAAGTTTCAAGAATCAACAGAACCCTAGAGTGAAAATGTGCCTTATACTCTATTTATTATAATTTCTTTAAAAAACTCATTGTTTCTTTCTGTATTATATGCTAATATATAAAAAAATGATAAATTTGCTATTGTGTATTGATAGAATTACATTGCCCCTTACCACTTTTTAGCTGTGAAGCCATTTGTAAATTGTATCACCTTGTTTAAGCTCCATCTCCTTGTTTATAAAAGCAAAAGATGACAACTTCTTACCTTGCTGGAAGTCTACAAAAACTCACCATATCCTACCAGTGTACTTGGCAGTAATAGAGTCATAAATGTGGTTATTTGTGCATTAGACATGTCTTTTTGAGTTTTTTACTGAAGGGGTGGCTTGGGTAGCTCTATTGGCAATATGTGATTCTTTCACTCAAAAGTCACCATGCAGCAGTAATGAATGGAACTGATTTGGTATCAGACTGATGGAAAACTCCATTTCTCTATATCTCCTCTTCAACTTTTTCTCCATATTTGAATTAAGGGATTAAATAGAAATATATCTAAAGGCACATACAAAGCTGTTACAAGTGAACTAAAACCATAAAAATAATTTACTCTGAATCAGGCATTCAGAGGAAAAAAGGTACAGATAACAGAAAAAGAAACTAACAAAACTTCCCAAATTAAATCACTCCCTATTAACCACAATCTTCTCTGGCATACAAGAAAAAAGCATGATTATACACCATCTGCCTTAGTTCCCAATGGCTGAGATTTCCTATGTTCATCTTCTCACTTGCTGTCCTTAATTTCCATAAATTCTATTTTATTATGAAACTCTCTTTTACTTGAGTTAACCTGTCTGGTTGTTGTTCAACACTTTGAAATAATCTGTCTCATAATCAATTCCTTTCTCTTTTTCTTCCCTAAAACATACGCAGAATGTTAGTCCTCATCACACCTCCCCCATTAACTGAAGTCCTTTTGGTGACTTTTGTCAAATTTGAGGTGTTCAGTGTTTATTTACTTACTTCAGACTGTTTTCTCTCCTCAAATCCTAGAACCTCACTCAGCTCCTCTGACAGCACATACAGAGAAACACATATGCATAAATGTATGTAGAGAAGAAAAGTGCAGATATCCCCAAAGCAAACTGAATAGCATTAAAAAAGTATTTTCCAAATTGATAAAACTAAAAACCTAAACAAATGCCATAAATATTGCTTAATAAATCTAATTTTAAAGTTTCTTGCTGTTTTACTGATCTCAAGTCTCCTCATTTGCACATCTAAAAATAGTTTGAAAAGTATATGATTACTATTTTGATGGCAGTCCTTCAGCTTATAAAAAAAATAAAAAAAAAACTTGGAACTTTACAACATTTAAAGGAAAATGAAATAGAAACAGGACATTGGTCAGAAATGAGAATATCAATCATTTATTTGCAATGCAAATATTTCTCCCACTTCCGCAACACCTGACAACACATTGACTATTGACTGACTCTGGTCTTCACTTTTGTCAAACACTGCCAATTTCAATACAGGGAGAAAGTTAGAATAGCTCCTTTGAAACCAAGATAGGAAGACATGGTATGACTTTGTGGCTGAAGTAGATTTTTTTTCCAACTTTCCAAAAGTCTCAGTTTGCAAAAGAGAAGGAACTTCCTTTTAAAAAAACCTTTTTACTTTTCTTTCAAGGCATTTTATTCAATAGTATAATAAGAGCTTATATTAAAAATTCAATTGGTTTCTCTTTTCTATTGAGTATAAATAGCCACACATGACCCTAAGCTGGAAATATTCTTAGAGATCAGACCCTCTTTAGTGCTGTTTTGGCTATGATTTCTGTGACCCATAAGAAGAGTCAATCTTAAGAGTGCAAAGGTCTTAGTCATATAAACCTCCTTATATGCCATTCATTATTTTGTACCAGAGTTCACACTTAAAAAAGGAATTAAACAAGGAAATTCTTTTCATGCATAAAATAAATTTATTGCATGCTAGAATATGTGATCCAAAGGTCAAAGCCAATCTGCCTAAGCTTGTTTTTAAATTCCAGGAGGTCATAATCTTAGAGCAGTTTATTCTTAGATATCTGAGAGAATATTTGATCACAGTTCTAGTATAATCATGTTTCTCAAGAAAATAATAGCAATATAACAACAATTTTCATTTTTCTAACTTTATGAAACTGCTAGACACATATTTTTTCTTTAAACCAATATTTTAAGAAATATTTAAAACCATGATTTTTAATCTATGATGATTTAACCCAAAATTATGTCATAAAATCAATATATTAAATAGAGTGTGTAAAATGATAACAATAAAATATAATAAATTTATGACATAGTAGAACCCTATTAAAGTAGTCATTACACATATAAAAGTAATTGTTGTGTGTTGGGATATGAGGTAAAATATATTTCTGGTAAAATTATGTTTTTGTCCCAGTTTAAACAAATGTCCCAAATGTAATGACTTAAACCAACAGCAGCCATGTATGAGCTCTCGCAATGAGGCATTTAGATATAGCATATTTTATTTTTGTTCCAGAATGTCCATGGCTTCAGCTGGATGACTGCTGTCACCTAAAGGCTCATTCACTCTCAAGTCTGGTAGGCCTGGATGTCTTATTTGGGCTGTTAGTTAGAATACCTGAACACGGCCTCTCCCTATGACTGGAGTTTCCTCACAAGCTCATGGATGGGTTACAGGGCTATCATTGCAATAGAGTAAGAGACTGAAGCAGCATTGTGCAGCCTCAGAAGTTACAAGGTCACACAAGGTCACACAAGGTCACACAAAGGTCATGCAGGTTCAAAAGAATAGAACACATTTAGTGGGCTCTCTGCCTCCCCAGTGAAGAATGTCATGGTCACTCTGTGATCAGAATACCTATTTGTGTGGCCATCTATAGAAAATAAAAGTTGCTACCATAAATACCTACATAAAAAACAAAATCTACCTTGTCCTTGGTCACAGCCTTAGAGATATTAGATGCTGAATATTTTCACGAGACATGAAGATACTTCAAATAAGTTCAATTCACCCTGCCAAAATTCATGAAAATTGATACAGAAGGGATAGGAAATTTAGGGAGGAAAGGCACATGATAACAGGGTCTTAGATCTGGGGAGCTGAATAAATCCATCATCTGTAAGGGTTTTGTGTTTGAGATTGGCGTCTCTGATGACTTCATGGCTGTGTCTAGGAAAGTTCAATACAAAAGTATATGATGCCTAGCTTCTGGGAAGGCTCCTATACAGAGTATGAGATGCCCAGTGATGGGGATTATTTCTATGCAAATGCATGGAATGCCTAGCTGCCATAGCAATGCCTTCCATGAGGAGGCTCTCCTTATCAGCCTTGACTTTGATCTCAGACACATAGCTCCTGGGAATGAAGGAACTCGCTTGCTAGATAACTACAATGTTTCACCTAGCTCTACTGATCCTGGACCTGCCATCTAACAGTAATTTCGGACAATGGACTTTCTTGAGAGCTACACACAGCTCCTAACATTGCATATTGTAATGGTAGAAAGTAACTGAGAAATAAGCTGCATGATGTTGCTGATTCTGTAACCTGCCTAATGATACAATAAACAACAATGTGCTAATGAGGCCAGTGACCTAAGGTAACCTATTGATAAAGCTGGCAGCTCCAATGAGCAGCCTTTTCTTCTTCGCCACTGCACGTTGCCTCTGTGTCTCCTTTCCATTTCTTTACAATCATCATTTCCTCTTCTTTTTCTTTTCTGATTGTTATCACTCATGTAAATGCGTAACAGAATTTCAAGTTTTAATTTAATAAAACCTATATTCATTGACTACTTGTGAAATTGTAGACATTATTGGAGTCACTGTTCTGGACCTTAAGCCAAATAAAGATGCTTGTCCTTAAGGACATATTGCCTCATCAAGAGAAATTCACATAAATATGGAATTTTACTGTATTATTTCCCAAACTGTAATAGGAATAACTGGAAAGTACTATGGAGATTCAAGAAAAAGGAGACTGATTCTACATGGTGGATTTGTAAAGGCTTCACAGAAGAGCCACACTGTGTCACATCTTGTTAGATATCTGATGGCAGAAATTTCACAGAATATTTATCACATACACTACCATCTTCCTCCCCTTCCCCCCTCCCTACATTCTCTTTTGCCTAATTCAAAGTAACTCCATTCTTCCCTCGCCCCCTCCCCTGCCATTGTGAATTATCATGAATCAGACATTATCACCCTATACACATATAAGACTACACAACCAGTGTGATTCTACATCATGCACAACTAGAAGAATGAGAAGTTATACTCCATTTATGTATGATGTGTCAAAGCATTCTACTGTCATGTATAACTAATTAGAACAAATAAAAATAATAAAATCTTGCCATTTGCAACAGTATGATTGAACCTGAAGTGTGTTATGCTAAGTGAAGTAAGCCTGATATGGAAAGATAAATGCTACATCATCTCACTTATTTGTGATATCTAAAAAAGTTGAGCTCACAGAACCACAGAATACAATAGTAGTTGGCAAGAGAAATGAGAAGATATCTAAGGACAAATAATATTGTTATAGTGTGTGCACGTATGAATATGTAATAACAAATCCCACCATTATATACAACTGTAATGCACCAATAAAATCTATGTGGTAGTGAGAGGATAAGACCTACGCCATTTTGCAATTCTGAGCCTTTGTCCCCAATCCAGTAGCCCCCGCCCAGTTCCTGAAACACACTTAAGGGCACGCTGCTCTGGCGCCAGTGAGTCATTTTGCAATCTGGGCCAACCAATCGGGAAATTAAGCATTGGGCCCACCATAGCCAAACCTATCAGCCTAAAGGTCAACTGACCTCATACTGACAACACTCACCCTTACGCAATCCTGTAGTGACAAGACCACTGTCCCCCTGCACGTGCTTTCCCTTACCCAATCATGTAAGGCCAAGGCATGTACTCCCCTGCTTGCAATTGTAACCCATAAAAATCCCTGCTCCCCTAGACTCGGGGCCGCACCTCCCTACCAGCTGTGTCGGTGAAGGTGTGCGCGATCCCTGCTCGAGCTTTTGTAATTGCATCGGGATCAAACTCCTCATGGTCTCTGGTGGTCTTGTGAGTCTGCGCATTACAGTAGTTCTTTAAAAAATAATACTCACAGAAAATGCCAAAGGTGAAATACAACTACCAAGAAAAACAGGTATTCACTGAATCTCATACTGGTTAAGAATCACCCACAAAGATTTTCTGTACCGTGTACTACCCAGGTAACCTCAGGCAACAATTAAAAAGTTTCATGCTTTGGGTTTTACTTGATAAATACATTTTTTTAAAAAGCAAGAGTTACCTCATATCCCTATTAGGATGTCCCCAAAAATTAATCACTCTTTGTGGAGTGATTACTGTAGCATCTGACATATTTTATGCATTCAAGAAACACTGGTTGAAATTACTAGCAATGTTTTCAGTTTTAATGTTATTATTATAAATGGGAGAAATTTTTGTGCAAATTATTAGAACTGAATTTGTTTAGCAAAAGTGAAGCTAAGGGAGTAGTCATCTTTTGAAATCATCATCATTAAAATACAAATGGAATAAGAATAATAAATTCAGTCACTTGCTGTTGCTGGGCTTCATTCTCATTATAGCACTAAGCATAATAAAAATGCTGTTGTCCATTTTATTACTTATTTATTCAATATTTCTTTGTTCCTCCATCAGTGAGATTTCAATGAGAGAAGCAGAACAAGTGGAAGATTGTAGATAAAGTATAATTTATATTGTAGATAAAGTATAATTTATATCTCTATATATTTATCTATAATAATTGGCTAAAGCGATTGGGGCTGCTAGGTAGATATGAAATCCCGTCACTAGGTGAGCCTCCAGGAAGGGCAGGCTGACACTTGAAACTCTTGGCAGTGCTAAAGCTACTGTCCACAGACAGAGGTCTTAGTTAAGGAAGCCTAAACTCCTCCTTCAAGGCCTTTGACTAGTTTGAATCGGCTTCATCCAGTTTATCTAGGATAATCTTCCATACTTCAACTTGTGCAAGAGTGTTAACCACATCTACAAAATGTATTCACATCAGTGGTTTTACTAGTGTTTGGCTATCTGAAAATTATAGCCTAGTCAAGAAGTTGACTCATTAAAAGACATTTACCAAGCTGGGCCTGGTGGCACACGCCTGTGATCCCAGCAGCTCCGGGGAGGCTGAGACAGAAGGATCACAAGTTCAAAGCCAGTCTTAGCAAAGGGGAGGCGTTAAGCAACTCAGTGAGACCCTGTCTCTAAATAAAACACAAAATACGGCTGGGGATGTGGCTCAGTGGTTGAGTGCCCCTGAGTTCAATCCCTGGTACCAAAAAAAAAAGAAAAATCACCATGCCTTATAGATTATTTTCTCTGTCTCGTATGTGATTCTACCCCTACAACTGTAATTCTTGGTCATAGCACACACACAGAAATAGATGTTAAACAAAGAAGTATGTGTTTGCCATGCTAAGTGGCATCTAATAAGTCTTGCGAAGGATTCTGAAACATAGCCTATCAGAAAATGCAAACTAGCAAATAATTTCAGGTCAGATAACAATATTATAAAGTTATTTGTTTGAGAAACAAAGAGTTCCTGCAGTGCAGAACAGCCATTGTTAATAAGAGATGATCCTCCAGAAAGATCCACTGGGAGGATGTTAGTCATGTAGAGTTGAGAGAAAATAAACCCCCAAACTAGACAATACCAGGAAAATGGAAATACAAGACATTTCCCACAGAATTGTGAAAGACATGGTACGAATGAGTATATTTGATATAGACAAAAAAGAGAGAGAGACTCTTTAGTGAGTAAATTTGCTTGTTATAGGAAGGTCATGGTTTAAGAAGATGCAAATTATAGTTTCTTCAAGTCAGAAGGAAAATAAAATAAGTCACAGTTTCAACACCTTGAGAAGGTGCTATTGGACAGAAATAAAAATGATATATTACCTGGTGATTCTCAGTAACAGGCAAACAATTTTAGTAAGAAATGGAAGAAAGTAATTAACAGGAAATTCAAATACATACAGTATATGATAGTAGTATATTTCACACATTATAGACGTCAAGACCCAGTGTAAGTAATCACATTGGTAGATGATCATTCTGTTGAGGAGCTGTATAACATTTTAAAAGTATTGAGATGTTATTGCTATTTTTACGTTGTTCTCTTCTGATGTTTTATTAATTCTTGCAGCTGTTTGTCCTAAATAATTTAGTTAATATTTAACTGCAATAATGCCCTGGGATTGTTAAAGCTAACTATCCAATTGAAAACAATCAGAACAATAACAGAATAATACTAGAATTATAGAAGTTGGTGATGAGCTTTAATGATATTGCTTTTTTTTTTCCTTTGTGTCTTTCCATACTTTTTCCTTGATTAGTAATCTGTATGTCAGTATCCTTAAGAAAGTAGAAATGAAAATATAAACTATGTAAAGCATAGTTAGGTGCTAATTATACATATATGGATATACATCACTTATATTAAGTACTATTATATCAATGGTCATTTCAAATATTATTGAAAATTATGGAAGTAAAAAATCTGTCAACATGATTCCATACAGAGTTCTTAGATAATGCAACTGATACTTAAATAATCTTCCCTTTGTATTAACTTTAAAGTTTTATGTTTATTTTATTCTTAATTGACAAGCACAAAGTGCACATATTTAAGGGGTATTGTGATGTTTTGATACATACACACATTTTGTGATGTTCAAGTCAGTATAAGCATGACTGTTTGAACTCCTCTCACTTCTGGTGAAAACATTCAAAATCTTTTCTTCTTGCTTCTTTGAAATACATAGTACATTATTGTAGATTTGTATTCTTATTTAGAGTTTTCAGAAAAAGAAAATGACTTGGTAAAATTCACTTCAGTTTCTTGACTAAATAATCTTTATATTGTTTTGACATTCTGCATAGTGTGGAATAAGAAGTTTGAGGGAATAGGCCCGGCTTCTGGTTCCAGATGTCTCACCCATTACCTGCATTTGTAGTACCTCTCTCCTTTGCCCCATTGAAAAGACCTAGTAAGTATAAAATAGTACAGGTCAGGTGCAGCATTGGCAATCTTGGGAGGACACCATCAAAAAGAGAATGGTGAGTAATTTCTTTGATGATTTAAGACATGTTAGGATTGAATTATAGAAAAATCCCAAAGGAACTAAAAGCAGACACATTTATCTGGGTGAAAAGAGGAATTAAAAAAAAAGAGTACATATTTGTTTCCCCACTAGATTCTCCAAAATAGTTGGAACATTATGGCCATGGGTAGAGGGACAACATACAGATATAAGAGTAGTAGTCCAAGAATTAATTAAGTCTACTTCTATTTGCTTACTCTCATATTATTAAAGCAAGAAAAAACATTTGCCTTTAAACAGAATCTTCTATCAAACTTTTCAGAGTTCATTCAGGAAAATATGAAACCATCTAAAACACTGTATATATAAAGGGTTCAAAATAGAGGATGATGCTTAACTGATTTTTGGAAGAGCTGGGAGTGGGGGAATTAAGGGCATAGACATTACTCTGGAAAGATAATAGTTGATTTAAAGACCTGTTTGAATCATCAAAATTTATGGTTCTTAAAATACTTGCCTGAAATCTATGCAATTATCAAGAATCTTTAAGAAGCTTCCAGATCTTAGTCTGCAAGGTGATCTCAGAAGTTCTCAAGAGCTTGCTGATAAGCTGCTGGGACTCTTTCTTCTTCCCATAGTCTATATGCAACCTCCTGCAAAGAATAATGGAAACTATTTCATTATGTCTTCCTTCTTGAGGACATTACTCTTATTAGCAAGCTATGATTGAGAAACAAACAGATGAGATTTCTGTAAAGTGTTGTTCCAAACACAGAAGAATGTTGTTCATTCAAATTGGCAACAGGCAACCAAGCCAAATGGTTAACAAAAATGAAAATGTGATTTTTGGATGTCAAGAATAGAGTTTGTACAAGATAACCTATAGCTACCTCAAGGAACCAAGATAAAATAGGTACTGAGATACAAGCAACCACACTGGAGGAACTGCACGCTTCTTCAGTCTTCTTTATCTCAACTTTCTGCCCCAGTATGTTGTCAGGCTCCTCTATAGAGAACCTGAGGTCAGGCAAGATAGTCAGCAATTAATCAGGGTCATGAACAATGGCTTTAACCTTTTAATCAGAGTACTATCCTGACTGGCATAAAATGCCCCAAACACTACACACCCACAAACTTGCATATCTTTATAAGAATGCATTTTATAATATGGCAGAAGTGATGTATGCCAGCTCTAGACCCAAAATATTAAAGCAAAAACAAAAACCTATGCAGTCCATATATCCTCCTTTGAGTCCTGCCTGTATTCATAAGGTGAGCTGCAGGTCTGCTAGGTCCTAGCATATCCCAAAAATGAATCTAGATTTTCACCTATAGAGATATAAATTAAAATAAAGTTTATGTAGCATTTATTTCTCACTTAAAATTACATATTTCTAGTCATTATTATTAAAAAAAGGGATTCAGTCTTAATAAAATCACCTGTTTGTACCTATAAATTCTGTCAGTACATGTAAATCCAGCTATATAACAAAGAATGTAAAAGTAGGTAATGCCCACCAGAATTCAAGCATGCCTCTACCTTGCTTCATGTGAAGATTAGAATCAGAGTAGTCAGCAATTCAGGGAAACCATAGTGCAGAAACATCTCCAGCCTTTCTGAAAGCTCTGCTTTACCTTAATTAAACTCAGTGAAATCTTTTTGTTCTATAGGAGCTATCCCATCTTTATCAATTTCTGATGTAGTCTGAGGGTTTATGGCACTGTCCACCTGGGTGACATATTTGTGTTTGATGAATTTCAGCCTGGAGGACTGTCTGGATTAAGGAAGAACCCTGCCTATTTCACCCCTCCCAACTCTTTACTTTTCCATGTACCATACTTCTGAGCTTACTGATGTTCCTGGTACTGGTAGTTATTTATCTCACTTTGTCCACTGAGCACTAACCATACTGGATTTACTATAAATCCTGCAAAATTTCCTAACTCTCATTTTACAACCTTTGCATAAACCGGTTTTTTTTTCTACCTGAAATATTTGTTCCTTCCTATTTTTATGACTTGGCTCTAATAACTCCTTGAGTGCATCTAACCTATTCCACTCTCAGATAAAACATCCTTTGCCTAATCTCTTCAAAGGACCTGTATGCTTACGATCCCTTATTTTTTTTCTTTCATGAAGATCAATATAATTGGAAACTATTTAATTATTTATTTATATTTATTTATATTCATTTTTGCTACTTGTCCTCTAAAATAAAAGCAATACATATTATTGAGTATCTACTATATGCCTGGCATTATTGTAAATTCTTTATAGAATTTAGCATATTCAATCCAGTGGCAACCTTATAAAGTAATTGTTATTAAGTCATCTTTACAGATAAGGAAAATAAAGTTTAGGTAGATAATAATCTCAGAATTGAATTCAAATTGTCTAAAAATTCCAGGAGGAAGGGTAGGACCAATTTTTTTTTATCTAGTTTATTAATTGTACTTCCATGGTACCCAGTAGATATCAGGTGCTTAGATAACTATGAAAGAATAGAAAATTTACTGCATTGTGAATTTTTCAAGCAGTGGCTGATTTTTACCAGTTTCTGGAACATACCATCAGATAAAATATTTTATTTTATGTTATATTTTTAATCAAAGAGTTATATTACAATATTTGGCAAATGGAACACTATTTACTCTTCAAAAATATCATCAGAAACTTTGTGCGTGGTAGGTAGTGCAATCCTATAATCACAGCAAATTGGCAAGCTAAAGCAGGAAGATAGCAAGTTCAAGGCCAGCCTTGGCATCTTAGAAAGACACTTTTTCAAAATTTACAAATAAATAAATAAAAGTGTTGGTAATGTAGTTCAGTGGCAAATCACTCCTGGGTTTAATACTCAGTACCATCAAAATAAATAGATAAATAAAAATCACTATGTCTGTGTATTAAAGTGAGTCATGGATAACATCACCTTGAAAATCTGAGTGATATTGCAGAGAGGGGAAGTCAGGGGAAGACATTTATGAACTTTTGAGTGTCTACTGGGTGAATTTTAGACAGGTCCCTCAGAAGAACAACTGATTGATTACAGGCAACATTTATGGCATGTTAGGCTTGGTTTGCTGGTTACAATGAGGCAAGGGTCTTTAAGCTGGTCTTGATTTTAGATGTTTAGTGGGTTGTTAGGCTTGGTAAATATGCCTGCTTAGTTGGTCCACTGTTCTATATTCTAGAAGCAAGCATTTTCTTGATCAATTAGTTAAATTATTTTTGCTTGTTCTCACTGTCCTTTAACAAAAATGAGGGAAGATATACCCAATCTAATATTGTTTGACAGAAAACCTAACATAAAAGGGTGCCTGATCCCTTTATTATTTAGTAGAGTAGCTTCAGATTAGATTTTATTTCTGAACCGGAAATAGTGATGTCAAAGTATGGACAGATGCTGTTGTTTTTCAGCATTATACTCACATATTTATACAAAAACTTCTTATTTACCACTGTGAGTGCTGAGTTATAGGTGTGACTTGCTTTCCCTCACACATTGTTGCATCTTCCCAGCACATCCTACCAGGTGACACATGACTTCTAATTGTGCTTGAGGACTGCATGATTTAAATAATAATTTTTACATTTTCAACAGTAAATGAAAATAGAGTGCAGGGCAGTCAAACACGCAGAGAGTGGTAATTTTGAAGAGCGTCCGATGACAAGGACAATTCACATTCTCACTTCCAGTTTTATTTTCCAAAGATTTACAGATCAGTGGATAGAACGTTTCATGACACACAGAAAAATAATTTGTGCTGGGATTCATTATTCTTCTTCCTGGAAGTTTTGAATTTAGTTTGATGTTGGGAATAAAACACTCCCATGAGGTCTCTTGGTTGTTTAACTGACAGCTGCATCATCTTCTTTCAGACACATATCTGTAAACAAATTATCTTCTTTTTAAATCTTGCCAGATTCCTTTGTAAAGCAATTACTTAGTAAAAGTCACCATTTAATTAGGCAGAAACTTCTATAAATTTACTCTTTGTGGGGAAAGTGACTAAAATTCGTGTTGTATGTACAGGATTAATCCATATCATTATTCTACTTATTTTCAACATGATATTCAATTTGTAGATGGCTACTTTAAAGATAGACGAATGCAGTCGGGTGCAGTGGCACAAGCCTGTAATCCCAGTACTTAGGGAGGCTGAGACAGGAGAATCGCGAGTTCAAAGCCAGCCTCAGCAATGGCGAGGCACTAAGCAACTCAGTGAGACCGTTTCTCTACATAAAAACACAAAATAGGGCTGAGAATGTGGCTCGGTAGCCAAGTGCCACTGAATTCAATCTCCAGTACCAAAAAAAAAAAAAAAAAAAGAAATACTGTAAAGATAGACAAATGCTGTTTTGAAAGACAGTAGGTGTTTTAACACTTGTTAAACTGTACTGGAAAGAATCAATGTGATAGTAGCTGTAAGGAAAAGGCATTGTTGTCTACAAAGTGAAGTTTTGAGAGAAAAGTTTTACTTCTATAAACAGAAACTCAACTTAGGGCAGTTTTTCTACATTACTCTAGTTATGAAATAAAGCCATGTAATCTAGCCTGTTACATATGTTTTCTTTTGTTTTTGTAAGGGACTGATTACTATTCAAGGAAAATAAATCTATATTTGGGACCAATAATCTTCAGATTTGGAGTGTTCTGACATTAATTTTTATGACCCCCTGGTTATTCCTATAATTTACTTGTTATAATGCATTTCCCAATTTAAAAATCAAGCCAATCTTATTTTTCCCACACATTTTGTTCTAGCTGTTTATCCTCCTGGCTATGAAGCTCACGAATGCTAAGTAAAACCAGGCTTTTCTTAGAGATAACATTGATGCTGTGATAGAAAACAAAGATTTAGAGCACTCAGAGCTTGTAAGACCATTATATGCAGTTGTTTATAGCTTACAAGCCTGGTTCCAGAGCCAACATACTTATAGATACCCACTAGCATCTCTTGCTGTCCAATCCTGTACTTCTATCTATTTGTCTCCAAAATTTTGCCAATCATATAAATTAAATTTGTATGTGATCATGCTAGGAAAATCTGGGTACTAGATCAAACGGTGATAAGATTTCCATAGATAGTTTCTTCAACCAGATATATTATTTTAGAAATAGCCAAACAAAAGAGAACTTGTTTTTAAATCATGCTGCCTTTTAGATTAGATGCTGGAACATTTAAAGAAAACATTTAAATATATTAAAATGATATAACAAGGAGTTATACAGTTGGGTTCTTTGTCTTGCAAATTCAAGGAATGAAATCCGCAGACACCAGGGCAAGAGCAAAGTGACAGTATTTATCAGAGTAACAGAAAGAAATCAGAGCTCCTGAGGGGAAGGGCCTCAAGAGTGGGATGCCCATGGGTGCCTGTTGTCTAGGGATTTTTAAAGGCATACCTGATGGTTCAGCACAGGTGATTGATGGGGTGAGGGATGCCGGCATAGACCAATCAAGCACTCCAAACTCTGAGACTAAAAAGTCAACCAGAAGGGCATACTTTCAATGTCTTAATTTACAAATTAAGAGTACAAGCCTCACTCAGTGGTTTCTAACATAGCTGTTAGAAAGAATAAGCATTTCGAGTAGGGACTGCTTGTGGGGATCGTTGCTCTGGGGAAGGACAGGTTAACTAAAGAAGGGCTGCTGTGTTTGAAGCTGTGAAGAACAGAAGCAGGTATTCTAAGTCAGAAGTTATTGTGGTTAAAGCCAGCAAGGAGTAGAGAGTCACAGGATTTCTCTCAGACCTGCTGTCTCCTTTCAGGTTGGTATGTTGTCCCCCTCCCCTCCTGTCCTTCTCCAAGGCCCTTATCCTGGCTGCCTATGAGAGATCTATCTTCCTGGCTCAATACTATACACTAATTAATCAGCTCTTTAGAGACAAAAACAAGTGATTTTTATTTTCAGTATGCCTTTCAATTTTTCTTTTTTTTTGCACTGAGGATTTAATCTAGGAGTGCTTTACCACTGGGCTACATTTCCCAGCCCTTTTCACTTTGAAAGACAGGTTATCATTAAGTTGTTGAGGGTTTTGCTAAGTTGGTGAGGTTGGACTCAAACTGGCTGTATGCCTTTCTCAGCCTCCTGAGTCGCTGGGATCACAGACTTGCACCACTGTGGCTGCCTTTCTGAATTTGATTTTAGGATTTTCAATATTACTATAGTTATCTTGATATTGTCATTTCGCTTAATAGTTATTTTTCTGAGATCTAGTTATCATCAATTTTGCCAATGAAAGGAGAGCAGCTTGGAATAATGGGAAAGCAAAGGGATTGTAGTCAAATGGCCTGGTAAGTTAGAAATCCTGGCTTACCTCCTTGATGCCCAGTGATCTGGGACATTACAGTAAAACTTTTTGCTCTTTGATTCCTACATCTGTAAAATGAAGACAAAGTAAATCACAGATTTTAAAAAATGATTTTACAAGACTATAGGGTAGAAAACTAAAGTGTTATGTTTGTGAGTTATTTGTAGCATTAATAGTAATACTAAAACAAAACCATTAAGATCCAAGGGGTGCTAGTGAGGAAATAATAGAGTTTTACCCGTGGCTCTTTGTCTGACTTCCTCATTTGTTAAAACTCATTTCCTTACAAAGAAATGACAAAACTATTTTAAATAACCATGAAGATATTGTTTGGATGTTATGACATTAGCACAAGAACTATAGAATCATGCTTTTCTTGAAAATAATTAAAGGTATGTCTGATATCTCCTGATGACTGATGACTGTGATTTGAGATACAGGTGTGGATCAGTGGCTGATGCCATGAGGTCAAAGAGAAAATTTGTTGCATGAAAAGTCAGACTCCAGAAAGAAAGTTGCGAGGGAATCCCAGCCATCAGAGAGAACAACAACAACAAAAATATCATCATGAACAACATCGTATCCTACTTAGTTGACAGGAGGTACTTAATGAATAGTCTTGGTGGGATAAATGAAAAAAAATGAGAAAGTAAACACATAGGTGAATTGTTATTAAAATCTATGGAAAGGTACTCTGACCAGAGACACTATAACTAAATTAAAAATTTTAAACTCTTGTTTATAAAATGCTTGTGTAAGATCATGAAGGAGAAGGCATCAAAGGAGGAGGAGAAACATTTATTGATTACTCATTTACCAAGTACTATTCTAAATAATTTTATAAGCATTACAATAATTGATCCTCTAAAAAGCATGGAACAAAGTGAAATGCTTCACAAGAATTAAATAATTTAGTCAAGGTCAGCTAGTTATGAAATAGTAGAATACAGATTTGTAGTCAAGCAGCCTGGCTTTAATCTATTGTTAAAAGAGCAAATTAAAAAGTAAAGTTTAAAAACTGTGACTCTGATCAACATACGAAATGAACACATTTCAAAACTTCTGGTCAATTAATTAATTAGTGAGGGGGCCAATAAACTATTATGACCATTTTAAAAAGTACTTTGTATACACACACACACATGCACACAATGTTGTGATAGATTACTGACTTCAATATAAAATTGGTTAATGGCCATGGGGTAATAAATCTTTAGGATTATCTGCTCAGCTGGACTGAAATTATATGCACCTTTTCAGACAAAATCAATTGGACACACAACTTTACTACGTCTGTAATCTCTAATCAATAACAAAGAGTGAGTTGAACTGAGAACATTATCCAGTTTCTGGCAAGGCTTTTTCCTTGTATAATATGAGAAGGACTTGAGGACATTCTTCTGTCTTATTTCGAGTATTCAGGTAATCTGTCTGACACAATATAGCAGAATAATATTTTTAGCATATACCAATTTAGTGCCAGCCACATTAATTGGGTTAAAATATTATATTATATTATAATTAATTTTGTTTTATAAATAATGAAGACAGTGCTCAGAGAGATTAAATAAATTTGTATGTGTGTTTGAGACTGGATGCAAATTCAAGGCTTACTTTTTACATAAACTTCCTTCCACATTATTTTCTATATATCCTGATACTTTTCATATAGCATCATATATAATTCAAAACATTTTTATTATAATATTTTATATTATCTGTCATGTAAATGTTGTTTCCTTAATAGAGTAGGTTGGTAAATACAATCTATATTTGAAGTATGTTTTTAGCCATAGGGAAAAGGAAAGTCAAAACAATGTAGCTCCTGACTTTGAAAACATATCGGCCATTCCATAAAATATTTTCTTGAGACCAAGTAGGTAGAAATATAATGAATTATTTAAATAATGACTTTGATCTAACCAATACTTCTTAAGTATAAATTTGTAAAAATTACTGTACAGATGCTCCCAAGAATACAAAGATCAAGAAAATACAATCTCTTTTCTTATGGATTTTCCAGCCAGTCAATTGGACATTTGAATATTTATTTTTTTCAAATATTTCTGTGGTTACGGTTGTTCTCATCAAGGACTTATTCATCTCTTGCTTAGATACCTATAATAAGTTCCCTAGTGGTTTCCTTGTTATAGACTCATTTTCTGCCATGTGATGGTGTTTAGCATTGCTATCATTTTCTAAAATATATGAACCATGTCTATGTGGTAGACCTATTATTAGGGGATACTAAGGCATATAAAAGGGACAAGCATAGACAACTTTTCATGCTATGAAGTTAGGGAAAAAGGCATTTATGGAGGAGAGATTGTTTGAAAACACTAAAATTTTCCAAACAAAAGATTCAGGAAAGAGTTTTTTTGATATTGGGGTGAATAGATGCACATGGTAGTCATGGAGATGTGCAAGTCAGAGTTCTCTTCACACAGGACTTGCTACAAGTGAAACTGTTAGTCAACAGTTTCTACTTACAAGGCCATTGGATTCTGCTGGAGTGTTTGAGCTGAGGACTTCCTCTTCCAAAACAGCCCAGGCTAATAATTTGAAGAGTACCAGAAGCTAGTTATTTTTGTGCAACATATGACTCTTTCAGGGAATTGTTTTTTCCAATACTGGGGATGAAACCCAGGTCATCATGCAGGTTAGGCAAGTGCCCTATCATTGAACTACATCCCCAGTCCTGTCTTGCAGACAGGACAGTCCAATCTTTACATTAGAGATTTCTGTTGAATTGACTGAGACTTTCTCAGAGGTGCATGATAGTCTGGGACCTTCCTACCCAATCCTTCTTCCTTCTTGCCTTATGACAAAAGTACTGGATTGGACTCATCAGCTGAAGATCTTTCCTATTCTATTCTTGTTTTCTCTCCTTTATCTTCTGCAGATATTACCTTCAATAAACCTCTTGGTCTTTGTCCTGTTTTACCATATAATTCCTTGAAGGCCCAACCTGACACAGGGCATTTAGACAAAGAACTGAGAGGATCAAAGTATCACATCTTAGGTTAAGTATGTTTCTCTAGTTGGAAAGACATGCATTTAACCACACAATGTCAGAACAGCAAGTTTATTGCAAATGCATACATTACTAAGAAATTACTTGTAAACAATATTTGTTTCGACACATTTTGGTCTATTGAACACCTCATCTGAAACAAGACATTTGTCAAGCAACAGGGATTTACAGATGAATATGACACCTGTCCTGGAAGAAAGCAAAGTCTAATGACCCAGAGAATGGGAGATTTGAGAGACATGTTTGTAGTGCAGAAGTCGGTACTGCCTTGCAGCCAGGTGGGGTGGTGCACACCTATAATACCAGCAGCCTGGGAGGCTGAGGCAGGAGGTTTGTGAGTTCAAGCCAGCCTCAGCAACTTAGAGGGCCCCTGAGCAACTTAGTGAGACCTTGTCTCTAAATAAAATTAAAAAATGGCTGGGATTGTTTCTCAGTGGTTAAGTGCCCCTGAGTACAATACTGGGTATCAAAAAAATAAAAAAATAAAAAGTGGTTACTGAGAAGTTTCTTCTGAATGTAAATGTTAGCCTCCAAAATTATGTCATTCAGGGAAGGGAGATTTGTTGTTTATACCCAGCCAGTATCCGACCAGATGTCAATTCCAACTTCAAGAGAACATTATTATTATAGCTGGTTCATTTACCATATTAAAGATAAGAATATAACAGCATCAAAAGTAAGTAGTTTAAAATTTCAGGACTTTAGCGTGTCAATCAAGGAGGTTAAAATACTGTACAAATACAATCCTATTAGACAATTCTTGCTTTTAGCATTGGGAACTCAATTGATTGGAATTTTATTAAGTTATCAAGATATTATTTAATCAGACTCAGATGAAGCATTGAGATTTAAGCAAAAAGCTGTGATTAATCAATTTTTTTTTACAATTATGGTTTACAATGAGCTTTTTAGTTTATCAGAGACTGAATTAACATGAGTGAATTTATAAATAAAACTACATACTTTCTTAGAATATTAATGTTATGCCTATAACAGAAAGCCAAAATTAATTATTAGAGAACATCTTTGAGAAGCAGATGCAATGGGGTATGCATTTCTAATAAATTACTTACAGTCCATTATGGGACAATATGACTTTGAACAAAATTTAATCGATCAGCAGAAGATTGTGCAATGGAATTGCTTGAGGCAACTATAATGACTATTCTTATATTTTCCTCTTCCCTCTGAGATATATTATGTGCAAGGATTAAAAAAAAAAGTTGACTCATGCAAAAGCCCTTTTCCTTTATGCATAAAATGATTATTTGGAAGAAATATATGATACAATTGAGTTGTCATCTGGAGCCATCATCCTTATTTCTACACATGGTAAATGATTCATTTGATAATGATAAAATCCAATTATGCAGGATACAGATTTCAATAATATATCAGAGTTGTATGTTTATCCCCACAAATTCAGAAAACAATTTTATATAGGTTGAGTTATTCTGTCCAGTTTATGGATCCAAAACCTCATATGGCCCAGACTTTTACCACCAGAGAGTATCTTAAAGTTACTCCATGGCACCTGATGAAGAGCTATAAGTAATTAATATCACATTTCTATTATGTTATATTCCCCAAATTATTCAGCTTAATCTTTAAACAGATGTAAATTCAAAGCCAAATTGGTCATATCTAACAGTAAAAAACTATTTATATCCCATATACATCATAACCATTGTTCAATAGTACCTTCTCTTTTTGGCCACACTGTCCTAAGAAATTCATTTCCAAGAAGATAGATGCTGCAATAGCAACCTAACACCTAAGGAAGTGATTTAACTTTGGTGGGAAGCTTAAGAAATCAAAGTGGAAACCGAGTGTGTCAAAAAAATGTATAGTGGCATAGTAAACTCTGGGAAGCACTAGAATGCTGTCCTGGGCCATTTAAAAGCATATGTGAGGAGATGTGGAATATTGATTATGGTAATAAAAATAAAGATGTTCTTGTGGCTCTAAAAACCTAAGGTTAGTATAATAGATGCATATATAAGAGGGCATATGACAAAAAAAATTGAATTTGACACCAGCAGACTTATTCCTTATCTTTTTTAAAAATAGATTTTTATTAATATCAAAAGAATATAGTTTAAAGCAAAACAGTATATTTTACTTCCCAACTCTGATTGGACTATGCTTCTCATGTTTATTGGTAATCTGTCTGATGTGTATAAAGATTATTTTTTCTCCTTCTGTTTTGGTCTCTTTCACTCCTACAGCCATTTATAATATTTCATTTGATTTTTCTTATTGTTTTCTACCTTATATATGATCAAAATTGTTTATTTCCTTGATCTGAGCAATTTTCACTTATGATTTGTTTTGGAAATCCTTCCATTG
>CM053399.1:23787211-23874334 GCA_028644305.1 Xerus rutilus | reverse complement strand
ACAAGAAATCTTGTATAAGTAATTGTCTATATCTTGGGGTGCTCAAGTGCATAAAATTTTTGTTATAAGATTTATGAAGTTTCAACCAATTCTCTGATTTGTTGCATCATACATCTTTGGAGAAAAGTGTCCTCACTTTCTCATTAAAATTAAAATTCTGGCTGGGCATGCCTGTATTCCCCACTACCCAGGAGGCTAAGGTATGAGGATCACCAGTTTGAGACCAGTCTTGGTAACTTAGCAAAACCTTGTCTCAAAAAAAGTCAGTGGAATGAATCTAACATGACTTTCCTGTGTACATATATGAGTCTACCACAGTGACTCTCCACATATGTGCACCCACAAGACTGGATCCTAATAAAAATAAGATATACTTCATGTATGTACAAATATGTCAATATATACCCTACTTCCATGTATAACTAAAAAGAACAAATAAAATAAAATAAAATTAAGGTAAAGAAAAAAAGGGACTGGAGATGTAGTTCTCTGGTAATCCACATCCTGAATTCAATTCCCAGTACCAAATATTAAAATTAAGACTCTGTTTGTCATATAAACAGATAAGGACTGTTTATACTTCCAAAATTTTGTCTTGATATAAAACATTACACAATTATTTGCAGTTAAACAAATGAGCATGGATTTATGTCAAAGATGAGATATTTTTCCACAATCACCTGTGGCTGAGAACATGCTAAACAAGAGAAAGAAAATGAATTATTTAACATGTTAAGAAAGAAAAATCTCTTCAGACATACAATTTAGAACAATTGATTTAATTGCTCCATGAACCAAGTCAGCCAAGATAAATAGTACAACATTAAAATTGAAATATTTTGACAAAGATAAAATTTCTTTGGCTTATGACTTGGTTAGATTTTGGTTAATGGTTTATAAATAATATAGGAAGTACAAAACTTAGTAAAAGTTTAGCATTCAGAGTTCAGTAACGTGCTCTCTATAGAGGTTAATTTTTACATGAATGCTGCTCTTATATTTTTGTAGTCTATTCTATCTTCTAAAACATTGCAAAAGATTTTGAAATGTGGTAAGACATTGACAATTTCCTATCTAGTACTCAATAGTATCTGTAACTTTCATCATAATCAAACCACTGTAAATCTCTGTAAGTTGAAGTAAACTGATAGCAATACAAATGACTATTTTTCATAAAAACATAAATGAATGTGTCCATCTGTGATATGAATGATTTCTATTATAACATATATACATATTCCTTCTTTAAAAAATTATAATTGGGAACTTTAAAATATTTTGCTGTTATGGAGTTTGTATTCTAATAGAGGAAGATAGGCAAAAATGTTAGTATATAGTATATTTTCATGGGTAATATATTCCATGAATAAAGGTAAAGAGCATAGGAGGATAGTGAGCAACAGAAAATCAGTTTGAATCCTTGAAATAGAAAAAAATACATTATATAGAGTGACCTGTGCAGAAAACGTTTTTGAATTATGTCTGTGTTTTATTGCCTTTGAGCTAATCGACAACTCTAAAAATTATAGGGAACTCATAATAACAAAACCCACAAGCTTGAGTATAGCATAGGACAAATGGACTTGACAAACATTTTGCAAGATCCCATTTTCAAACTGATGGGATACATGTTCTCTTGTTTTCTCTATTTTTAAAAATTGGTTCTTTTCAGTTACATGTGAGAGTCCAATTCATTTTGATAGAATTGTGCAAGCATGAAATACATCTTATTCTAGTTAAGACCCCATTCTTATGGATGTACATGATGATGTGGTTTACTATTGTATATTTATACAAATACATAGAAAAATTATTTCAGATTCATTCCACTATCTTTCCTTTCCCTATCCCCCCTTCTTTTCATTCCCCTGAAGACAATTGGCATTTCTTCTTTTGAGAAGAGTCTACTCAGTTCTTTTGATCATTTATTGATTAGGCTACTTATTTTATTTGGTGGTGTTTTTTGAGTTCTTTGTATATCCTGGACATTAATGTTGTACCTGAGGTGCAGGGAGCAAAAATTTTCTCCTAAACCATAAGCTATCTTTTTGTACTCTTGATTATCTCTTTTGCTGTTAAGACACTTTTTAGTTTGATTCCATCCCATTTATTTATTCTTGATTTTACTTCTTGTGCTTTAGGAGTTTTTTTAAGGAAATCAGTTCCTGAGGCAATATTTTGGGCACAGATTTTCTTCTAATATGTGCAAGGTTTTTGGTTTAATTTATAGGTCTTTGATCCACATTGAATTGAGTTTTATGCAGGGTGAAAGATATTATTTAAATTTTATTCTTTTACATATTTATTTCTAGTTTTCCCAGTACTATGCATTAAAGAAACTCTATTTTCTTCAGTATATATTTTATCCAAAGTATAAGGTAACTGTTTTTTCGTGGGTTTTTCTCATTGTCTTCTATTCTGTTCCATTGGTCTTCTTGCCCATTTTGGTGCCAATATTATGCTGTTTTTCTAACTATAGCTCTATGGTATCATTTAAGTCTGTGGTTGTGATGCCTTATACTTCACTTCTCTTTCTAAAGATTGCTTTGTCTATCCTGGGCCTCTTATTTTTTGAGGTGAATTTTATGACTACTTTTCCTGTTTCTATGAGGAATGTCATAAGAATTTTGATGTGAATTTCATTAAGTCTATATAGCACTTTTAATTACATAGCCATTTTTATTTATTTATTTATTTATTTATTTTGGTACCAGGGATTGACCTCAGGGGCACTCGACCACTGAGCCACATCCCCAGCCTCATTTTGTGTTTTATGTAGAGACAGGGTCTCACTGAGTTGCTTAGTGCCTCGCCGTTGCTGAGGCTGGCTTTGAACTCGCGATTCTCCTGTCTCAGCCTCCCTAAGTGCTGGGATTACAAGCGTGAGCCACCGCGCCCGGCTACATAGCCATTTTTAGAAATATTAATTTTGCCTAAGAACATGAGAGGTCTTTCTCTCTTCAAAGGTCCTCTTCTATTGCTTTCTTTATTGTTCTGTCTTTTTTTATGTTTTTACTATATTATACTTTTTAAAAAATTTTATTTAATTATATGTTCTATTTAAGTTTACATGATAGAGTGCAATTTGATTCATTGTACACAGATGGAGGATAACATTTCATTTCTCTGGTTGTATGTGATGTAGAATCACAACATATATGCAGTCATACATAAAGCTAGGGCTATGATGGCCATCATATTCCACCACCTTTACTGTCCCCAAGCCCCCTCCTGCCTTCCACCTCTGTGAACAGAGTTCCTACACTGTTCCCATGCCCTCCCTCCTATTATGGATCAGCATCCACTTATCAATGAGTTTATTCAACATTTGGTTTTCTGAGATTGGCTTACTTAACTTAGCATGATATTCTCCAACTCCATCCATTTACCTGCAAATGCCATAATCTTATTCTCTCTTATTGCTGAGAAATATTCCATTGTATATATATACCATAGTTTCTTTATCCATTCATCTGTCAAAAGGCATCTAGGTTGGTTCCACAATTTAGCTATTGTGAATTGAGCTGCTATAAACATTGAAGTGGCTGCGTCACTGAGGTGGTGTTTTTAAGACTTTTGGGTATAGACCAAGGAATGGAATAGCTGGGTCAAAAGATGGTTCCATTCCAAGATTTCTAAGGAATCTCCATACTGATTTCCAGATTGGTTGTACCAATTTGCAGTTCCACCAACAATGTATCAGCATGCCTTTTGCCCCACAACCTCGCCAACATTTATTGTTGTTTGTATTCATGATAATTGCCATTCTGACTCATGTGAGATGAAATCTTAGGGTAAGATGTTGAACATTTTTTCATATGTCTGTTGATGGATTGTATGTCTTCTTCTGTGAAGTTTCTGTTCAGCTCCTTGGCCCATTTTTTGATTGGGATATTTGGGTTTTTTTTGGTGTTAAGTTTTTTGAGTTCTTTATATATGCTGGAGATTAGTGCTCTATCCGATAGGCATGTGGCAAAGATTTGTTCCCAAAGTGTCGGCTCCCTGTTCACTTCATTGATTGTTTCTTTTGCTGAGAAGAAGCTTTTTAGTTTGAATCCATCTCATTTATAGATTCTTTTTTTAACATTTATTTTTTAGTTGTAGGTAGACAGAATATCTTTATTTTATTTTTATGTGGTGCTGAGAATCGAACCCAGTGCCTCACGTGTGCTAGGTGAGCACGCTACCACTGTGCCATAACCCCAGCCTCCACTTATTGATTCTTGATTTTTACTTCCTGTGCTATAGGAGTCTTGTTAAGGAAGTAAGGTCCTAATCCAACATGATGAAGATTTGGGCCTATTTTTTCTCCTATTAGGCGTTGGGTCTCTGGTCTGATTCCCAGGTCCTTGATCCACTTTGAGTTGAATTTTGTGCATGGTGACAGATAGGAGTTTAATTTCATTTTGCTGCATATGGATTTCCAGTTTTCCCAGCACCATTTGTTGAAGAGGCTATCTATTCTGCAGTGTATGTGTTTGGCTTCTTTGTCTAGTATCATATAACTGTATTTAAGTGGGTTTTTCTCTGTGTCTTCTATTCTATACCATTGTTCTACATGTCTATTTTGGTGCCAGTACCATGCTGTTTTTGTCACTATAGCTTTGTAGTATAATTTAAGGTCTGGTATTGTGATGCCTCCTGCTTCACTGTTCTTGCTAAGGATTGCTTTCACTATTCTGGGTCTTTTATTTTTCCAAATGAAATTCATGATTACCTCTTTTATTTCTATAAGAAATGATGGTGGGGGTTTTAATTGGAGTTGCATTGAATCTATATAGCACTTTGGGTAGTATGGCCATTTGGACAATATTAATTCTGTCTATCCAGGAGCATGGAGATTTTTCCATCTTCTAAGGTCTTCTACAATTTCTTTCTTCAGTGTCTTGTTGTTTGCATTGTAGAGGTCTTTCACCTCTTTTGTTAAATTGATTCCTAAGTTTTTTTTTTTTTTTTGAGGCTACTGTGAATGGGATAGTTTTCCTAATTTCTCTTTCAGAGGGTTTATCACTGCTATATAGAAATGCAATTGATTTATGGTGTTGATTTTATATCCTCCTACTTTGCTGAAATCATTTATTAGTTCTAGAAGTTTTCTGGTAGAATTTTTTGGATTCTCTAATTATAGAATCATGTCATCTGTAAATAATGAGTTTGAGTTCTTCTTTTCCTATTTGTATCCCTTTAATTTCTTTTGTCTGTCTAATTGCTCTGGCTAGTGTTTCAAGGACTATTTTGAATACTAGTGGTGAAAGAGGGCATCCCTATCTTGTTCCCATTTTTAGAGGAAATGCTTCCAATTTTTCTCCATTTAGGATGATGTTGGTCTTGGGTTTAGCATAGATAGCTTTTACAAAGATGAGGTATGTTCCCACTGTCCCAAGTTTTTCTAGCACTTTAAACATAAAAGCGCACTGTATTTTGTCAAATCCTTTCTCTGCATTGATTGATAAAATCATATGACTCTTCTCTTTAAGTCTACTGATGTGATGTATTACGTTTATTGATTTCTATATGTTGAACCAACATTGCATCCCTGGAATGAACCCCACTTGATCATGGTGCACTATTTTTTTGATATGTTTTGGTATGCGATTTGCCAGTATTTTATTGAGAATTTTTGCATCTATGTTCATCAGGGATATTATTCTGAAATTTTCTTTCTTTGATGTGTCTCTGTCTGGTTTTGGAATCAGAGTGATACTTGCCTCATAGAATGAGTTTGGAAGGGTTCTCTCTTTTTCTATTTCCTGAAATATTTTTAGAGTATTGGTATTAATTCTTCTTTGAATGTCTTGTACAACTCAGCTGAGAATCCATCTGGACCTGGGCTTTTATTGGTTGGCAGGCTCTTGATGGCATCTTCTATTTCCTTGCTTGAAATTGATCTGTTTAAGTTGCATAGGTCCTCTTGGTTCATTTTGGCTTCTAGAAATTGATTCATGCCTCTAGAAACTTGTCGGTGTCTTCGGGGTTTTCTATTTTACTGGAGTATAAATTTTCAAAATAGTTTCTAATTATTGTCTTTATTTCAGTAGTGTCTGTCGTGATATTTCCTTTTTCATCATGAATTTTAGTAATTTGGGTTTTCTCCCTCCTTCTTTTCATTAGGGTGGCTAAAGGTTTGTCAATTTTGTTTAATTTTCGAAGAACCAGTTTTTGGTTTTGTCAATATTTTGAATTGTTTCTTTTGTTTAAATTTCATTGATTTCAGCCCTAATTTTGATTATTTCCTGTCTTCTACTTCTTTTGGTGTTGATTTGTTTTTCCTTTTCTAAGACTTTGAGACAGAATCAATTCATTTATTTGTTGACTTTTAATTCTTCTAATAAATTAGCTTAATGCAATGAACTTTCCTCTTAGCACTGCCTTTATGGTATCCAAGAGATTTTGATATGTTGTATCAGAATTTTCATTTGCCTCTAAAATTTTTTTTTTTTATCTCATCCTGGATGTCTTCTAATATCCATGCATTATTCAATAGCATATTATTTAGTTTCCAGGTGTTGGAGTAGTTTCAATTTTTTAATCTGTCATTGATTTCTGATTTTATTCCATTGTGGTCAGTTAGGATCCAGGATAGTATCTCTATTTTTTTGTATTTGCTAAGATTGGCTTTGCAACATAACATATGATCTATTTTGGAAAAGGATCCATGTGCTGCTGAGAAAAAAGTGTATTCACTCGTTGATGGATGGAACACTCTATATATGTCTGTTAAGTCTAAATTATTGATAGTTTCATTGAGATCTATGGTTTCTTTATAAAGTTTTTGTTTGGGAGATATATCCAATGGTGAGAGAGCTGTGTTAAAGTCTCCAAGTATTATTGTGTTGTGGTCTATTTGATTCTTGTATTTGAGAAGGATTTGTTTGATATATGTAGAAGCCCCATTATTGGGGGCATAGATATTTATGATTGTTATGTCTTGTTGATGTATGATTCCCTTAAGAAGTGTGAAATGACCTCCTTTATCTCTTTTCACCATCTTTGGTTTGAAGTCCACTTTATTTGATATGAGGATGAAAACTTCTGCTTGTTTGCAGGGTCCTTGTCAGTGATACATTTTTTCCCAGCCTTTCACTTTCAGTCTATGGATGTCTTTTCCTGTGAGATGAGTCTCTTGAAGACAGCATATTGTTGTTGTTGTTGTTTTTAATCCAGTCTGTCAGTCTATGTCTTTTATTTTATTTTATTTTTATTTTTGGGGTACTGGGGATGGAACTCAGGGCACTCGACCACTGAGCCACATCCCCAGCCCTCTTTTGTGTTTTATGTAGAGACAGGGTCTCACTGAGTTGCATAGTATCTCGCCATTGCTGAGGCTGGCTTTGAACTCGCAATTCTCCTGTCTCAGCCTCCCTAAGTGCTGGGATTACAGGCTATGTCTTTTAATTGGTACATTTAGGCCATTCACATTCAGGGTTATTAATAAAATATGATTTGTAATTCCAGTCATTTTGGTTTATTTTCGGTTTTTACCTTGTTTTCTCTTTTGAATGATCTTTCTTTTAGTGTAGTTCCTCTCTTTGTATATTTTCATTGTTGGTAATCATTTCCTCCTCATGGAATATTTTGCCAAGAATACTGTGTAGTGCAGGCTTTCTTGCTGTAAATTCTTTTAACTTTTGTTTATCATGGAAGGTTTTCATTTCATCATAAAATCTGAAGCTCAATTTTGCTGGACATAGGATACTTGGTTGGCATCCATTGTCTTTTACGGCTTGGAATATGTTATTCCATGATCTCCTGGCTTTTAGGGTCTGGATTGAAAAATCTGCTGAGATCTGAATTTGTCTCCCCTTATATGTAATCTGGTTTCTCTCTCTTGCAGCCTTTAAAATTCTATCCTCATTCTGTATGCTGGGCATTTTCATTATAATGTGCTTTGGTGTAGATCTGTTGAAATTGTGTACATTTGGTGTCCTCTAAGCCTCTTGTATTTGATTTTCCAATTTATTTTTCATATTTGGGAAATTTTATGATATTTTATTGAAGAGATTGTGTATTCCTTTGGTTTGAAATTCTGTGCCTTCTTCTATCCCAATAAATCTTAGATTTGGTCTTTTGATGCTATCTTATATTTCTTGTATGTTCTGTTCATGTTTTCTTACCATCTTCATTGTATGGTCAAATTTATTTTCAGGATTGTATGTTTTGTCTTCATTATCTGAGGTTCTGTCTTTCAGGTGATCTAGTCTGCTGGTGATGCTTCCTATTGAATTTTTTAGTTGCTTTATTGTTTCCTTCAAGAATTTCTATTTTTTTTCAATCTCTAGCTCTTTTTAAAAGTAATCTTTTGCTACTTGTAATTGCTCTTTTATCTCTTTGTTAGAGTGGTCAATAGTTGCCTTTATTTTCTCTCCTATTTCTTTGTTGGATTGATCAATTTTTGCCTGTATTTGCTGGCTTATGTCATCCTTTAATTCACAAATATTTTTAATTATGTACATTCTGAATTCTTTCTCTGATATTTCATCAGCTGTGTTGTCAATGGGTTCTGTTACTGTGGTATCAAAGTTTATTTAGGGCACTTTCTTCCCTTGTTTTTTCCATGTTGATTGTGTATCTTCCTTTCTTGCAATGCCAATCTGAGGTATTGTGGCTTCTATCCTGTAATTTTGTATTGACACTCCAGATTACGTTTATCTCACCTTGGAGCTACTTGGACTCTGGTCCCCCAGAGTCCCCAGATGGACACTACTGCCACTAAAGTTGGTGGCGGAGGTAGTGTACAAACCTCAGGAGGGCAGTGGGATTGGCCTTGGCTGGGCTCCTGCAGCAGTCCCTGAGGACTGTTTTGGGCCCTCTATTGCACTTCTGCTAGTGAGCAGGAACTCTGGAGCAGAACTGGGGTGGGCCCAGGCCTCATTTGGGTGAGGCCTCCTCTCATAGGAGTCTCTGCAGTGATGTTTATGTGGGTGTGAGCTCTGCTGTGGCTGGTGGCTAGCTGTCTCTGGTCTCCCTCTGCCCCTCCTGCTCCCCACAGGAACTCTGTAGCGGAATTGGGATGGGCCCAGGCCTCACTTGGGTGGGGCTTCCTCTGTTCTGTTTTTCCATTATAGAGGTCTTTCATCTCTCTTGTTAGATTTATTTCCAAATAGTAACACCCAGAAATCAATTGTGTTCTTATACTTCAATGACAAATCACCTGAAAGAGAAATTAGGATACACATTCTCTCCAAGTATCCTTGCAATATTACCCAGTTTGGGTCACATACAAGATCACAAAGTCATCTGAAGAAATTGTAGGAGTCTAACATCATTCCCTGTACCTTTCCTGAAAACAATGGAATATAACTAGAAATTAGTAATGAAAGGAATATGGAAATGCTCAAAGAATACATGGAAACTAGTCAACATACTCTTCAGAAACCATTAGGCAAAAGACAAAGTAGAAACCAAAATAAAAAAGCTCTTGAGACAAAAATGAAAATTCAACTTAACAAATCTTGGAATGAAGCAAAAGCTATGTAAGAATGAAGTTTATAGTAATATACACCTATGCTCACAGAGGAGACAGACCTCAAATAGAAATATCACAGTAACTCTCGAGAAATTAGGAAACAGAATGAACTAAACTCGAAGTTATTAAAAAGAAGAAAATAATAAATATTAGAGCAAAAACAGATGAAATACAGAATATAATGAGAAATACAAAAAGTAATAGAATAAACAAAACCAAGTTTTGTACTGATGTGAGTTGTTTAGTGGTTATTTAAAAAGATAAATGAAATGGGCAAATCCTTAATTATACTAATAAGACAGGAAGGAAAGGAAATAAATAAATTCAGAAATGAAAACTAGACATTACAACTTATGTCACAGAAATAAAACATAAGGAACCATTACACATATTTATGTGCCAAGAAATTAGAAAACAGAAGAAGTAGAGTAAGTCCTGGTAACACATAACTAACTAAGGCAGAATGTTGAGAAAACAGTAAGCTTGAAGAGACCAGTAACAAATGAAAAGATGGAATTAGTAAACAAATCACCCCAACAAAGAAAATATGAGGACCAGATGGCTTCACAGGTGAATTCTAACAAATGTGTAAATCACAATTGATACAAATTCTTTTAAAGACATTCCAAACAACAGATGAAGAGGGCATACTTCCAAACTCATTTGAGAAGGCTAGTATCACCCTGAGACCAGAGCCAGACAAATACACCAAAAGGAAGGGAAAATACAGGCAAAAATCTGATAAACAAGATGCAAAATTATCAACAGAATATTAGCAAATTGAATTCAACAGGACATTTGGAAGATTATACAACATGACCAAATGGGGTGAGAATATTTTTCAACATATACTCAGGATTATATAAATTGATGTAGAAGAAAAGCATTTGACAAAGGCATTTGATAACGTTTAGCATACTTTCATGGTGAAAGCTCTCAATAAATTAGTATAGAAAGAACTTACATCAAAATAGTAAAAGCCATATGTAAGTTTTGTCCTGTCTATGCTAAACTTGAGAAATGTATTGGACTTCCAAGTATAGATGATGAGTAATTGGGTTCCAGAATCTGGAGCTCTGGGAAAAGATGTACAATTTACATATGAAGATGTGACTCAATTATATGCAAATCATTGAACCATGGTCATGTAAAAGATGACTCAAAGAGTAGATGTGAAGAGAAAAGGGCATAACACTGAGTCTTGGTATAATGAAGGTTGATCTTTCATGAAGAGATACTCAGGAAGAATTATAGTAAAATAGGAGGACAGGAATGGGAGGTAGTGTCTAGAATGCAGAGTGAACTAGGTATTTCAAGGAGAGAAAACTGATTATTTGTCACTACTGCTGAGAGATCCAAGAAGAAAAAAAATGTTGGCTACAGCGACATGAGATCCTCTCCTCCTCTGTGTCCCATGGAGCAGTCATGATAAATGTAAAATGTGGTTGACTACAAGGGGTAATTTGGCAGATATTGTAAACAATATTTTCAATGAGATGTGTTATAATAAGAACTACATAAATAAATAGGAGCTGGAGGTGATGGTGGAAATTGAGTGTTTTTCTCCTGTAGATAAAAATATTACATCATATTTTGCAAGTTCATATGAATAGTTGTGCAAATAAGTGCAAAAATGATGCATGAGAAAGGGAAATAACTGAATAATAGGCTGGAGAGAGTGGCAATAAGGATTTGGGAATGGGTGCTTAAAACTGGGTTATTGTATAGGTGACATGAAGTGGGAGTAGTAGTAGAAAGTTTGAAAATTAAAATCTCTAGTTAATAAAATCTCATTATAATTCACATTGGGCAAAAATAGTGAACTGGAAAATATGTTTTTCAAAAAAAGGAGTGGGAATGTCATGGAGGTGATTGTGTAACACAAAAAGCATAGAATATCTCATTGTTATATGATACAGCTGTGTCTTTTATGAAAGGAAGGCATTTTCGAGGGAAAAAAAAGTTGTTTTCAAAGGCAGTGAAGAGGGAAGACACTGACCTCAACTTTATGCTTCTTAGCAGCAGCAGTGTTGGGATAATCTAAACTGGAGGGGGTGGCCTTTAGATTTTAGTTAGAAGAAGATGAAGTGAACATTCAGAGAAAGGTTGGCATTATAATACACTTTTCTGGTGATAGACCATGTACATTCTGAAAGATGTATGATAAGCATTTGAAAAATAAGAAGAGTAAAGTCTCAAGTTTATGTGGTTCAGTGGCTAAACAGACACTTGGGATCAAAGAGGCTTAGTTGATGAGAAAGATGCCTGCCTTATTACATGTCTGTTGTTTCACTGTTTATTATTATCGTTATTTTGGTACCTGGGATTGAATCCATGGGTGCTTAACCACTGAGCCACATCCACAGCCTTTTAAAAAAAAATTCTTAGTTTTTCCATTTTGAGACAGGATCGGACAAAATTGCTTAGAGCCTTGCTAAATTTCTGCGGCTGACTTTGAACTTGTCTGATTTTCATCCTCCTGCCTCAGCCTCCCCAGCTGCTGGGATTACAGGCATGTGCCATCATGTAATTCTGAACAGTGCTTTCTTGCATTTTCAACAGTGTCTTGATTTGAGAGACAAATTATAAGATCACCCTATTTAATGTGAGTGAGGTAGATAGGGATACAATTCAGATGGAATTTGTGTTCATATTCTGTTAGGGATGAGTTGGTCAATCAGATATAATTGAAGCATTCTTTTTATAATTGGTCTGTGAAGTGGCTAATTTGCAGTGATTAATCCTATAGTGCTTAGGTTATAGGGAAGGGTGGTCTCACCAGAAACAGCTGGAAAACTAGGATGCCCTTTATATGATGTAATGGGCAGACTGGACAAGTTTGGTGAGAGCAGGTATGATAGTGTTACTAGGAATTCATTGCAGTTGTATAACTGTGTTGTTATTAGCTTTTAAAATAATTTATAAGATTCTTTATTTGCTTGAAGTATTTTCTTACATGTTGTTCTTTATAAATGGAGATGGCAATGATTTGATTAATTCCCCACCCTCACTGAATCCCTGTCCACCAAGAACCTCAGATTGTGACATGAAATCTTTACACATGTGATTAGGAAGAATGTATACTGGATTAGGGTGGGTGCTTAATCCAGTGAAAGGATTCTCTTGTATTCCAAAAGAAAGGAGAATACCAAGAGAAAGAGCTATGGTGATAAGGCCAAGTGAAGATGCAGGTACATGGAGTTGATAGGATGCAGTTCCAAGTCATTTAATACAAGGATTCCTACGATAATGGAATGAGGGAAGGAAACATTTTTCTCTAGGGCCTTCAGAAGGAGCACGACTCCTTTCAGACACCTTGATTTTGGACTTCAAGCCTCTGGACGTATGAAATAATAAATAATTTCTTTGGTGAAAACATAATATGGAAGCCCTAGAATACTACTACAGAGGTTAAGATCTTTTTTATTTTAATTTGACATATCATTTTAATCCTTATTCCTGTTTGTACATCTTCTCTGTCTCAAGGTGAAAGGCAAGAATCATTTCTTCATATCTGTGAAGGAATTGCCAAAATATGACTTTAATGTGCTCTCCTTATCACTTTGTTTTTTTCAAGAAGATGATTTAGCATGTTGCTGTCAGTTGAGTGTATTAATTATTTTTTGAATGTATATTTTAAAAATAATATTTTAGTCAGAAATTATTTTATAATAGACATGTACTTAGTATTATAGGCTATTTTGGCAAAAAAATTCAAAAAGTTAAATGCTATAGAATGGGGAAATTTTGTTACTCCAAATACCAGACTGAATGATAATATTTAAAACCCAATATGATTTTAAAGTTCCAATCTTAAAAGGTGTTTCTTGTCACTGACGAATAAGGATAACTTAAAGTTCTTTTAATTACAGGATTATTTGGCTCTAAAAATCAAAGCATACTTATCAGGAGGTGGAGTTCTTGAGGCTATAATCAAGAAAAATGTTCAAAAGCTAAGGCAATTTACTACACTGTCTGTCAATAAAATCAGGAGAAAACATGAAAATGTAAAATATACCAATGCTCAAGGTGACATAATGTAGTTGTCAAGAAAAATTAGATTCCTAATGTGCTTTAATCCCTTTAGCAGGAAACCACATGTGTCTGAATTCAAAGGAATTGACAACTTACTGAGAGTGGTAAGATTAAGCAAAATGGAAATTAATTAATGACATATGAAACATCAGAAAAATCACCTTGGTGAAAGTATAGCAATGTGAGGTTTAAGGTCAGAAGGATAAGAAAAGTTGCCTCTATAAAGTATACCAGTGCTTCCTTAAACAATGGCTGTGTGAAAGAGTGCTGATTTATTAATAGAATATAGAGTGGGAATAATTCTTAGGAAGCTCTATGAAAATTAAATTCCATTCATTGTCTCTTTACTCCTTGTTTAGATCTTTCATTATATCTATACATATAAAATATGAAATCTAAGCCGGGCGCGGTGGCTCAAGCCTGTAATCCCAGTACTTAAGGAGGATGAGAAAGGAGAATCACAAGTTTAAAGCCAGTTTCAGCAACAGCGAGGCACTAAGCAACTCAGTGAGATCCTGTCTCTACATAAAGCACAAAATAAGGCTGGGGATGTGGCTCAGTGGTTGAGTACCCCTGAGTTCAATCCCCAGTACCAAAAAAAAAAAATGAAATCTAATGGTTAATGTTATGATTTCTTAGCCAAATACATTTATTTAAGTGACAATATATTTTACAAACTGTTACATTTGAGAATTATTATTAAATTTATAACAACTAAAATAATAGTGAGGAGACTTGATTAAAAAATAACAAATGACCATATGACAACATCCAATTTTGGATGCTTAACAAAAACCCACAGTAAATATTATCTTACAATTCTGTTGAAAATATTTGGAATAATAAACCATGGAACACAGTTAAAGGAAGCAGTTAAAGAAAACTGGAGAAAGAGATGTAGAGAACTAATAAAATGCATCATATGCTCTATATCCCCAATTTTTCTCATCTAACACTCAGTTAACTATTATTTCTCACATTTGCATGGAAAAAACATTTATGTGTCTAGGCATCTTTTCTCACTTAGCTAGAGATACAAAACAAATTGTATTCTAAAATAGAAGAAAGTTTTATAGCAATTCCTCCTGGCATACATTGATATGTTAAACAAACCACATATTATTTTATAACTATTAACTCCCTCAATTGTACTCACACGTACACTTATTGCTGTTTTCCCACACATAGTTTTCTTTATTTACTTACTGTTTAATAAATGCAACAAATAGTTGTTGAGAACATACTAAGTATTTGACCTCTATTGGACTGCAATGTGACAAAGTAATAAACATAACATTATTGTGATATCCCAGAGTAGTGTACTCCGCTAGCATATTTGCCCTAATCTGCTTAATATGTGGATACAAAGAAATGTTAACCAACGATTTTAAATCCAACAGCTTCATTTAAATATGAGAGTTGAATAAAAATATTCTTGGGCACATTAGACTGTTGAATGTTTGGCCATCAGAAATCCATTCTGAAAATATTCTTGAATGGAGTTTAAAAATTGATCATTATATTATTATATATTGATCATTATATTATAACATCATTATATCATAACATCAAGAATGTTAAAGAAAATATGGATTAAAGATGGATGGCTTATGAAATGGTATTGCTATACCAAAGGAAGATATTTTATCTGTGACAACCCAGAAAACAAAACTTGAACAATGTGATTGTTGTAGTTGTAGATAAAATTAGAACAGGTGCTAGTAACCACATCATTGCACAACATAGATATTGGTAAGTATAAAAGTCAGTGCACAAACACAACTCTAAGTATTAAATTAAGAGCAATAACTAAGGTAAAAGTAAAATATATTTTAAGATAGGCAATCTATAGTTACCTGATAGAATAGACCAAAAAAAGGGGGGCAGGAGGAGACAGCAGAAAAAAAATGGTATTAAAAAGAAAGTTCTGCTATATGATATTGTAGTAAATATAGAACAAATTCATGAAATAGAAGAGAAAAATATAACAGATTAGTTTAAAAGAATTCAATGATATGTTATCAAGAATTAAAAAATTAAATGCACAAAATTAAACCAAAAAGAAACTGAAAAGGTATAAAATAACATAAAAATGGAAAATAAGAACAAAAGCAATCTAAGTTTCTAATTGGTACATTTAACAGTATTTGGTTCATATAGAAAATAATTATCACAAAAAAGAATGTCCTCCTCATTCAGTTTGGGTAGGTCATATGTCTCTAGGAATTTATCGGTGTCTTCAGGGTTTTCTAATTTACTGGAATATAAGTTTTCAAAATAGTTTCTCTGTATTTCAGCAGGGGCTGTCGTGATATTTCCTTTTTCATCACAAATTTTGATAATTTGGGTTTTCTCTCTCCTTTTTTTTTTTTTTTTTGGTACTGGGGATTGAACTCAGGGGCACTCGACCACTGAGCCACATCCCCAGCCCTATTTTGTGTTTTATGTAGAGACAGGGTCTCACTGAGTTGCTTAGTGCCTCGCCGTTGCTGAGGCTGGCTTTGAACTCGCGATTCTCCTGTCTCAGCCTCCCTAAGTGCTGGGATTACAAGCATGAGCCACCGCGCCCGGCTTCTCCTTTTTTTTTTAGGGTGGCTAAGGGTTTGTCAATTTTGCTTACTTTTTCGAAGAACCAGCTTTTTGTTTTATCAATTTTTTGAATTGTTTCTTGTGTTTCAATTTCGTTGATTTCAGCTCTGATTCTAATTATTTCCTCTATTCTACTTCTTTTGGTGTTGCTTTGTTCTTCTTTTTCTAGGGCTTTGAGTTGTAGTGCCAAGTCATTGATTTGTTGACTTTTACATCTTTGAATATATGAGCTTAATGCAATGAACTTTCCTCTTAGCACTGCCTTCATAGTGTCCCAGAGATTTTGGTATGTTGTATCAGAGTTCTCATTTACCTCCAAGAACTTTTTTATCTCTTCCCTGATGTCTTCTGTTACCCATGCATTGTTCAATAGCAAATTGTTGAGTCTCCAGGTGTTGTAGTGGCTTCTTTTTTTAAAACTTTTATTAATTTCTAGTTTCAATCCATTGTGGTCAGATAGAATGCAGGGTAGTATCTCTATTTTTTTTGTATTTGCTAAGACTTGCTTTATGGCATAGCATATGATCTATTTTGGAGAAGGATCCATGAGCTGCTGAGAAAAACATGTATTTGCTTTTTGAAGGATGGAATATTCTATATATATCCGTTAAGTTTAGACCATTGATTGTTCTATTAAGTCTTGTAGATTCTTTGTTTAGTTTTTGTTTGGAAGATCTGTCCAGTGGTGAGAGAGTTGTGTTAAAGTCACCCAATACTATTGTGTTGGGATCTATTTGGTTCTTGAATTTGAGAAGGGTTTCTTTGACGAACATGGCTGCCCCATTGTTTGGTGTATAGATATTTAAGATTGTTATGTCTTGTTGATATATGATTCCATTGAGCAGTATTAAATGACCTTCTTTATCCCTTTTCACTAACTTTGGTTTGAAGTCTACTTTATTTGAAATGAGGATGGAAACTCCTGCTTGTTTACGCAGTCCATGTGAGTTATACATTTTTTTCCATCCTTTCGTCTTCAGTCTGTGAGTATCTCTTTTTATGAGGTGAGTTTCTTGAAGGCAGCATATCGTTGGGTCTTTTTTTTAATCCAATCTACCAATCTGTGTCTTTTAATTGCTGAGTTTAGGCCATTGACATTCAGTGTTATTATGGAGACATGGTTTGTATTTCCAGGCATTTTGGTTTATTCTTCGGTTTTTAACTTGACTAGCTTTCTCCTTTGATTGGCCGTTAATGTAGTTCCTCCCTCTGCAAGTTTTCATTGTTGTTTTTGATTTCCTCCTCATGGGATATTTTACCAAGAATGTTCTGTAGTGCCGGCTTTCTTGCTGTGAATTCTTTTAATTTCTGTTTATCTTTGAAGGTTTTTATTTCTCTTCAAACCTAAAACTTAATTTTTCTGGATATAAGATTCTTGGTTGGCATCTGCTGTCTTTTAGCTGTTGGTATATGCTTTGCCATGATCTTCTTCCTCTCAGGGTCTGGGTTGAGAAGTCTGCAGTGATCCTAATTGGCTTCCCCATATATGTAATCTGATTCCTTTCTCTTGTGGCTTTTAAGATTCTCTCTTTTTTCTGAATGTTAGGCATTTTTATTATGATGTGCCTTGGTGTAGGTCTGTTGTGATTTTGAATGTTTGGTGTCCTGTAAGCCTCTTGAATTTGATTATCCAATTTATCCTTCATATTTGGAAAGTTTTCTGATATTATTTCATTGAATAGGTTGCTCATTCCTTTGGTTTGGAGTTCTATGCCTTCTGCTATCCCAATAATTCTCAATTTTGGTCTTTTAATGTTGTCCCAAATCTCTTGGATTTTCTGTTCATGGCTTCTTACCATCTTCACTGTGTAGTCAACTCTATTCTCAAGGTTAAATATTTTGTCTTCAGTATCTGTGGTTCTGTCTTCCAAGTGGTCTAATTTGTTGGTGATGCTTTCTATTGAGTTTTTGATTTGGTTTATTGTTTCTTTCATTTTAAGGATTTCTGTTTGGTTCCTTTTCAGAATCTCTATCTCCTTGTTGAAGTGATCTTTTACTTCCAATATTTGCCTATGTATCTTTTTATCGAAGTGATCTTTTACTTCCTGTATTTGTCTTTGTATCTCTTTATCAAAATAATCTTTTGCTAACTGGGCTTGCTCTCTTATATCATTCTTTAAGTCATTGAACATTTTAATTATGTACATCCTGAATTCCTGTTCTGTCATTCCTCCTGCTGTACAGACCATGGATTCTAATAGTGTAGTATCTTGGTTTGTTTGAGTCATTTTATTCCCTTGCTTTCTCATGATGTTTGTGTGTCTCTCCTTCTAGCTCTCCTGAACCAAGTTGTTACAGTGTTTATTCCTGTATGGGTAAGTTTCCCTGCAGGTTTCGTTACCTCTCCTTTAAAGGGGAGATCAATATTGATTGATCTCAATACAAGCAATATATAATTTCAAACCAAGTAGCTCCTAACAGCTCCCAAATACATTTACAGTTTAGTCATGATATACAACAATTATGTGTTCCTTTATAATCTATTATGTAACCAATAAAGTTGCACAAGGGTCTATAGTATTTTTTGGTGGGCTTGGGAAACTTGAGGGTGGGGTGTAGGACAGAATGTTGGGTTAGTAGGAAGTGAGGATATGTTTATTAAATCTTAGAGAGCATAAGAAAGGAGTCCAAGAGGAGTTGGCTGTTACTAGAGAGAGCAACATAGAGTTGAGGAAGACCAATATGGAGGAAGAAAAGAATATGGCGAGGAGAGATGATAGCAAGACAGATAAAACATATGCACTTGGACTTTATAAGAGTATATAATACCACTCTAGTATACAGTTCCAAAATCCCAACCTACCATATCCTGCTGTATAGCAGATATTTGATGTCACAACTGTTGGGGATTAGAGGGTAGGAGAAGAGTGAGAGAGAAAAGAGGGAAGGAAAAAGAAAGAAGGGAAAGAAGAAGAGAGCAGAGAGATAAAATAAGAAGATCAAGCAATAGAACTATTAGGAGAAAAAGATAAAGGATAGAATTAAAAATAAGCATAAAAAATGTAAAAAGTCTCTGTGTAAATAAATAGGTATGATTCCTTTCACCTCCAGTAGGTGGTGTTGTCCATTGTTTGCTGGACTTTCCCCGCTGGTGTCCTGAGTGCTAGTCCCATAGCAGGGTGAAACTCTGAGCCGCTGATGGAGTCACTGTTCCCCGTGCGCAGCACCGTGGCCGAAGTTTGCTCCCAGGTGTTCACCTGCACCCCCTGGTGTGTAGGAAGTTCTGCTGTGTTAGAAGGCGGTCCACAAAGAACAATAGCCAGGGGTCTGCTCAGGAGACGGTCCATCCACAGTAGCAACTGCTAGCGTTCTCGCACGGCTGGGTAGGCGCTGGGGCCAGGCACCCTGTGTGGAAGCAGGCCCAGCATGCCCGGGGTAAACTCCGGGCTGGAGTCCTGGGCCGGAGCCCCCACCACATCTGCGCTCCGCCGGTGGGTGCCGAAGTCACGCTGCCTGCGGCTGCAGTTGCCTCCCCGTGGTCCTGTGCACACACACGCGAGCGACACTCTTGCGTGGGACGGTGAGCCGAAGAATGCTGCCAAGAAGGTAGTTAGAAAAGGGCACCTCCGCTACTTCCGGCCTTGGGCCCAGAGGGCCTGAGCCCTGGGCCGAGGACCAGGCCACAACTGCGCTTCGCAGGTCAGCGCCGAAGTCACGCTTCCCACGGCTTCCCTTGTTTTCTGGTGGTCCTGCGCCCACACGCGCCAGCGAAACTCCTGTGGGTGATGGTGAGCCACTGAATGCTGCCAAGAAGCTGGTTGGAAAGCAGCATCTCCGTTACTTCCAGCCTTGGGCCCAGAGGGCCTGCGCCCTGGGCCGAGGACCCGGCTGAAACTGCGCTTCGCCGGTCGGCGCCAAAGTCACGCTGCCCATGGCTTCTCTTCTCTCCCAGTGGTCCTGCACGCATACACGTGAGCGAAACTCCTGTGGCTGATGGTGAGCCATTGAATGCTGCCAAGAAGCTGGCTGGAAAGCAGCATCTCCGTTACTTCCAGCCTTGGGCCCAGAGGGCCTGCGCCCTGGGCTGAGGACCCGGCTGAAACTGCGCTTCACCGGTTGGCGCCAAAGTCACACTGCCCATGGCTTCTCTTGTCTCCCGGTGGTCCTGCACACACACACGTGAGCGAAACTCCTGTGGGTGATGGTGAGCCACTGAATGCTGCCAAGAAGCTGGCTGGAAAGCGGCACCTCCACCACTTCCAGCCTTGGTCCCAGGAAGCCTAACACCGAGTAGACTGTCTAGGCTGCCATCTTGGAACCTCTCCCTTAATTTTTAATTTTTAATTCTACACCTACTAATAATATATATTTTCTTCTCAGACATTGTAGTTTTCATTTCTAGTTTAATAAGATTAACTTTATTTTTTCAGTGTCCACTTGACTTAGTCAATATTTTCCACTTATGTTCAACAAATAAAATATAGCCATGACAATTGTTTTAGTGTCATTGCCTATTAATTATACCATCTATGGCAAACATGGGACAGTTTTCATTGAACACATATTTGGCCATTGTGAGATTTTTTTTTTTCTGTTACATTACATATGCTGTGGTTCTTGATTTTATGCTATAAATTGAACATTTTATCATTTGGATGCAGCATATTTTTGTACTGTTAAAATATTTTGGTGTGTGTGTTTGTGTGTGTGTTTGTATGTGTGTGTGTGTTTGAGAGAGAAAGAAAGAGGGAGAGAGAGAGATGGAGTGAAACTACTTGGAAAAATTTGATCCTTTTGGATCTTTCCTTGAAGATTATTCAGAATTATAGCTGTAGTTACCCTAGTTGAGAAAGCTTTTACTAATCTAATAGATGTGCCTTAATTATGAGGTTTTCTTATCTGGCTCTTGGAAATACACGTCATACTTTGCCATATATGGCACCTAAGCATGATTTCTCTTGTCTTTTCAGTGGTTCATTTCATGATGTCAGGAAAGCTCCATCTCTTCAGTGTAAGCTTTTCTGGGGTTGCCAGTGTTTCATTGTGTCTCAGAAATGTTTTTAAAACAGCAAATCTGGGCCATCAAAATACTCACCTCATTTTATTTCCACCTTTCAGTGGTCAACATCCTTCATTGACTAATGCCTACCTATACTGGATGCCATTATTTCATATATTATCTCTGATAATATGGTTGTTTTGACCTATCCATTAATCTAGTACCTGCTACAACACAGAGTCAGCAAGAGGAAAAATGATTGATTTTAATCATTTTTATGATTATTTAGGAAACCAATTCTCCATAGCATTGCTTTGGTTTCCATTCATTTTCAAATACATAGAACTAAGTTGAAAAGTCCTTTCTTTTTTAATTTGGACGTTACCATGATATCATAATCAAACACCTCTAAAAACTTTATTGTACAATTCATACAAACAAGCATAGTCACTGGCATAACCTTAAACTAATCAAAACCAGGAAATTGACATGAATACATATTTTATTTATTGCAAAATTAGGTCCATATGCTACATTTAATCTCACATTTCTTTAGTTTCCATCTTTGATTTAATTCTTTCTATTGCTGACTTTTGTGATGTTGATAATTTTAAGGTTGAAATGTCATCTGCTGTGTAGAATATCTCAAATTTTCCATGATTGCTTTCATGATTTGATGCTAGCTATTAATGACAGGAAAATTGTACAAGTGATGATGTGCCCCTTTCATCACAACACATCAGGTGGAAATACCTTTACTTTTTTTCTGTCACTTATCAGTAAACATGCATCATTTATGTTAAGGTGGAGTCTTCCAAATTTTTCCATTTTTGAGGGATCTTTTTCTCCTTTCAATTAGTATTTTGTGAGGAGGTACATTAAGACTAGGCAGATATGCTTCCCTGATCAGATTTGTACTCACTAGATTTAGCATGCATAAATTTTTCTTGGCTGAATTATCTTTTATCACAATGATTTCCTAACGATAATTATTCTAATGTTGTCATTTCTAATGCTGTTAGTCGCTGGAGTTGTACGAGAAAAAGGTATTTATTTACATTTCTGTTTTTAAACCCAATATGGCCTCATGGTTTTTATTTCCTTCATTGGATTTTAATTTTGTTACTATTATTATTTATTTTGCTGTTCAAATTGTCCCATATTTGGCAATGAAGAACCCTTACAAGGATATTCTGGGCCAACCATGTATTTTCCTGTCTAGATCCTGAAATTATGCACTTATCCTAGGTTCCGTAAGTGCTTCTAATGAAGGGCAGTGTTTACAAACAAAGATTTACACATCAGGTGTGATCATTGCTATAGGGATGCCACTCCTTCTGAGCCCTCTTAGAGGAGAGAGCTGGAGAGTAGTGGATGTAGACACACACGTTTACATGTCTCTGTACATTTGTGTGCATCTACTTAGCTAGTGAAATCCATGAAATCAGTGAATCCTTTTAATCTGAATCCAAAACCAAAGAGCTAATTTTGTTTTGCCCCTTTCCATGTTTGACTTTTATTTCCTGTTTTTTTTTTTTTTTGCACTGAGAAACCTGATTCTGGTATCTTCAATGTGTATATTTTGATTAGCATCCGTCTCCTCCCCAATATAAATGGTATCTCATTATTGTCACTGTCTCCTCGCCCCACACATGTACCCAATATGGTGCCTTTTCGTCCTACACTGGTTTCTCACTCTTGCTGCCACCACTGACTTCTCAGATGCCCCTGTTCATCCTGCCCTGGCCCAGTGGCCTTCTGGTTGTTCAGATGGTCTTCTCGTTGCCTGGTCTCTGACCCTACACTCTGGAACACTGGCATTAGTACCACCTCCTTCTGAGGCAGTTTTCTCACTACAATCAGACTTTAACTTCCTGAATTTGTATTTCTGAATTAGAATTTTTTTCCATCCAATATTCACATAGAAAAGAGAACTCTTTTTGTTCTAGTTTCTAATTTGAAAAATTAAGAGATTGATTGCTCTGCTAAGATTTTAATACTATTCTCAACCATTCTGGGCAGCTTTTACCACAGGGTGACCTCTAACATAGTGAGATAGAAGAAGAAAAGAGAAATTTTCAGATGCTGGTAAAATATCCTTTGATGTCTACTCTAGGACTTTTTTCATTTTCTTCTACAGAAATTAAATTGGAGGAATGTGAGCATTATTCTTTTCATAAAACTCCCTTGAAATAGTTATATTCACAAGCCTGACTCATTCCCATTTTTACTCATTAACCTAATGTTTCAAATTGATTTAAGAACTATTAAAACTCTATTTCACCAAATATTCCAAAGAATGCTCTTATTTTTCTCTTTTTTCATTTCTCTGAAATCATTGAACTAATGTTGCCTTTAAACCAGGGATTTAGCGTTCATAAGAATTTTCTCATGAAGATGTTTACATGTGCTCAGTCACCCTTAGAAAATACTTCTTTCTTTAGTCATAACTCTGAAATTATACAATTGTGACCTTTCAAAGATGAAGCAGAGCTTTCTGTCTAATTCTATTCATTCTAAAAGGTCCAGAAGCTCTATAAACTCAATGAGATCCAAAATGTGATGGAATTTAAAAGCTTCCATCATTTTGGTATGAACTTTAACTTTATAAGCTTAAAAACCAAGAAAGAACAAACTAAAATAATACTAATAATTTAAACCTAAGTAAATTAAAATCCAAACAACTTTATTCAGTTTTAAAAAGTCTTATTTTGATTAACTTATACTTATCAAATGTAGAATTCTAAAGGGAACGGTAACAGAATGTCAAATAGAGAACAACTACAGACAAAACAAAAAAGCTTACCACAAATTTTTTAAAAAATATATCTTACCCTAAGCAAAATAGCATTATATTTTTGATTACATGAAGCTACATTTTCAATGAAAACTAAGTTTAAAACAACCAAAACCACATCTTATTTTTATCTAAGATCGGTACATGCAGATATTTTAAAAGCAGATAGACATAAAGGTCTTCTGATGCCCTATCTGATACTGAACTGCAAGCCATGGTTGATTTTCCCAGTTCACATAGCTTCCCATTTGCTCCTCTCTCTGAATCTATAATATTCTAGAATCTGTAGTTTCCCATAAATGACCGCCCCCCAAAAAACTTCCTTTCAAATGACAAAAAAAAATATCAGTTCTTGTAGGATATGTGGGGATGTGCTTCTGAAATACATGTTGTAGAGAAAAATACACTCCAAACTATTGAAAACATGAATTAGTCAAAAATTCACAGACTTTTTTCTATATAGGAGAAATTAAAATTCATGTTTAGATTTTTTTTTTTGAAATTTCTTACACTTCTGTGCTTATTTTCCCAAATTGAAACCAGGCTGCTAAGCATCAAATGCCATCCTAGCACATTTTTCATTTGAAACACACCTGCAAGCCCAGACCCATTGACCTAGACAATAGAGACTGATCAACACCTCAGAACACATGTAACATCCACACACATTGGCTGGTTGAAAATATCCCAAGCTATCAATATTATCAAGTGAGTACTGAAGCTTGGTAAATTTGTACTGCATTTTGGCAAGATAGAAACAATATATTCTTATGTTCTATTATGCAGCACTATGCGTGACCATAACTGATAATAATGCATTACATATTTCAAAACAGCTAAAAAGGATAATTTAATAGTTCACGTCATAAAGAAATGATAAGTATTTGTGAGGACATATGTGCTCATCCACTTGATTTAATCACGTAACAATGTTTACATTTATTAAAACATTGCACTTTGCACCATGAATATATATGGTTCTCATTTGGAAAATAATATTTTCAAAAGTCAAGGAATGGGTTTCAAGTAAGGTGACATAGTAAGAAAGGAATAACAATTGGCTCACTATTATTCTTAAGGTATAGGTATTTTTCCCTATTCTCCTCACAAGAATAATCACAATGGGTGATTACTTTCTTCATTTATTGGCTTAATTTTTAATTCCCATTTACATTAGAAATTCAAGCTCTAGGAAATTAAAACTTTAATATTTACCACATAGCTCTGATACTTAGAAGTTATACATTCTATGAATAAGCTGAGTGACTGTCTTTTAGTATATGCCACAGCTTCCCTCTCTTAATATGCTTCATCCTTCCAAGTTCCTTCTTTTATTTCTCTTAAATGCCATTGTTATCTCATCATATCAAGAGTCTATACTTCAAATATAACATCATGTTCACATGAGCGTGAATTGCCTGGCTCAATACAGTGTTCATCATGTTTCTCTACCGCAAAGCTACTTTCTTCTACCCTTCCAGACTTTAGCTTTTAGAAGGAGACCACTCTGTGCAACCAACCCATGCCTAAGGAGTTGAGAGGCTTCATCTTCTTCAAACAAAAAAGATTTCCGTCAATAATTTAATTTTTCAGCATGAGAGTTTAGTCTCATTTACTTATTCATTCCTTTCCTTGTTGACTCAGTCATTTACTTGCATCTGTATTGACTCATAAATTTTTTATAGTTTGAGTTTAAATCCATTTTAAAAACAACAAACAAAACCAACTTTTCTTCCTATCTCTAGAACTTTAACTAGGCTCCCGCTTTTGCCAAAATTCCAGCCTACCATTCCCAATGAACATGCATTGTTAAAATCTCTGTGTTTTGGCTGGGATTGTGGCTCAGCGGTAGAGCGCTTGCCTCGCATGCGTGAGGCCCTGGGTTCGATCCTCAGCACCACATACAAAGCAATAAAATAAAGACATTGTGTCCATCTACAACTAAAAAAAATATTAAAAAAAAAAAAAAAATAAAAAAATAAAATAAAATAAAATCTCTGTGTTTTGTTTTTATCTCTCTAGGGAAGTGAATATGAATAACATCAATTTGTATTAGAATCTTCTAGATGCAAAATGTTCATTTCAGCATTCTTAAGATATGTAGATCTGAAAATTCTTGGAGATTTCTGACTGACTGATTTAAAAAAATCATGGCTTTTTTGACAATGGATAAATTCACAGATGGCTAAGATGGTTACATATCTTAAGCATATTATAGATCTTATCCTAAAATAATCATGTACCAACTACTAAGTGAGCAGTACAAGTTTGGTTTTCAAGCATATATGTGCATTCTTTATATAATAATCAACAATTGCAAGTTTCTTCTAATATTTTTGTTTGCTTTTATGAGTAAGATTATAAGAAACATCGTTGTACCTAAAAATTACACTCATAGAATTGTTAAAAATATAATTTCTTGGTCAAAGGATTATTTATTTATTTATGCTTAAGTTCACTATTGCCAAATTTATAGTCATGATATTTCATTACATATTGCTTTATCATCTCCCCTTCACTGAAGTTTCTATAGTTTAGATATTGAATGGCCCCCAAACACCTACATATTGAAGCCTGTGGCACTACTGATAAGTGGTGGATCCTTTAAGAGGTGGGGCCTAATCAAAGGAAGTTAGGTCAGAGAGAGTGTGCTCTTGAAGGAAGTTCTGGGAGCCTGGCCCCTTATCTTTTCCTGTCTTTGCTTTCCTACTGCCATAGGGTCATCAAATTTGTTCCACCCTGTGCTTCTAGCCATGATGTTGTGCCTTACCCTGGGCCTAAAAGCAGCAGAATCAACTGACCATAAACTGAAATTTCTGAAAACATGAGCCAAGATAAAACTTTCCTCCTTACAAATTGTTTAGCTCACATATTTTGCTACAGAAATGGAAAGTTGACTAAGAAAGAAGTACCTGCATAATTAAGCTCTGAATCTTCAGAGTAAACATATTTGGAGGTTTCATTCTCACTTATAATGATCCATTCACCTTCCATGGTGCCTTGTCAGGCATGGGCAGGATGATACAGTTGAATAAGCCTACTATGGACACTTGAGTCAAACCAGGCAAAGGAGATTACATACTTAGAAATTTGGAATTAGTCTGAATAAATTCTAATCAGTTTGACATAGTTTATTAAGAAACTACAGCTTAGCCTTCTTTTACCTGCTACGTTAAGTGATGGAGAGCAAGGGAAGAGTGTGCTCTGGAGGAGATATTGAAAGCATTGAAGAGAGAGAGACGGAATCAAGGGGTAAAGAATCCTGGAGACTTCTCAGTTTTCATCTGTAGTCATTTCTATCTTATTGTTGGATACTAGGAGTTAGCCTCTGTACTCTTAATGTAAATTTCTCTTTTCTGCTTCCAATGGTCACCTTGAATTTGTTTACTTGCATCCAGAAAATCTTGTTTAATACAGACAATGACTTCCCACTGGGAAATAATTTTCCCCCTGGGCTCACTTTGTAGACTGAAGATCCTTATCTTAAACCTAAGATATCTTTACATTTAAAATCCTTCCCTATGAATATTACTCTGTGTTTGTATCTGGTATTTTAAGGCCTGTTTTTTGATCCAGATTGAAGATTTGTGTTATTTCTCTTTATTTACAGCCTCCAGTTGATGCTATCATGATATTTGCTGTTCTCAGGGACTCCCCCTAACACAACTATTTACAACTTAAAACAGACATAACAGAGAAAGAAATCTCATTTGCAAGTTGATGGCAGTACCAAAGTTTTATGTAAACTTAGTCAAGTTTTCAAAATAGCCAGAATGCTATAAAATAAGGATAATTTTATAAAAAGAAAAGAAAATAAACCATGGAGGAAAGAAAAGACAAAGGAGAGAGTCCTTGAATGGGAGACATGAGAAACACCCTTTCCCACCCTGGGGCTCAAAGTCCTTGACTTTCACACATTTTATTGATTGGTTGATTTGAGTCTTTCCATGGAGTAAAAACTTAAGGAAGAGCAAGAAGTGATTGGTTTGTTACTGAGTATACATATGACATTGAAGAGAGGAAAACACTTATATGATAATCTGAAATTCTCTACAGTCTGGTGACAGAGTCCCAAAAAAGAATACAATTATCTATGATAGTAATGAAATGATAATAAAACACAAATTATGTAACTTGGATGTCATTAGAAAACAATCACCCGTCTTTGTTGTAAAAGCTGTTTTTACATTTACATGACATTTTACTTTAAATTCACAGGGGAAATTAAATGATTTCATAAGACTGATAGATCAATTTGGATAAATTATAACAATTTCTTATTCAAATTGATATCAATTATCCAAAATTCTCAGCCAAGTTTAGCAGTTACCAATATGAATAGATTTATGTAAGATTAATATGGAAATAAAGCATAAATGACTCATGGCTTAGTTGGAATATTCTAGTTAAATTGATCTCATGACATTTACCTTACATCTTTTTCTTCTGCTTCCAAATATAATTACTTATTTAGGCATTTATTCACTGAATATCTCTTTATTGAACATTTTGTAGAAAACATTGTGCTGGTCAATTCAAAAGGAAAAAAAACAAAACAAAACAAAACCCTGAACTGAATTTGCTTATCTAAATGTATGTTGATAATCATAGTGCAGAGAATAAATTGAGAGTATTTTAAGAGTTCTGCAGTTGCATTGCTTTTAAGGAAGAATGACCCAGCTGAGGAGGACAGATGTAAGGTTAAAGTTGGTCTTTCAAATCTGAATTAAATTTCTAGGCAAGAATTCCTGGCAGGTTCAACCCTCCAAATGCACAAAAAAAAAAAGCAGCCACGCAAGGGTAACCAGTACATCCTTATGACTGGAGGAAAGGTTATGGGATGAAAGAGGAGAAGGAAAATAGAACATAGATAAATATGGTTTACTTCACTCCAATCATGCTTTTCAGATTTTAACTACAATACTAAAACAATGTGTTAGGCTAGGGGTTGATAAAATATGGCCAACTAAATCTGACCAACCAAAGTATTTTGCGGGAGGACACAGGTAGTCACTTTCATATTGTTCATAGCTCATTTGGCACAGCAATGACAGACTTGAGTGGTTGCAACAGAAATGGTATGGCTGGAAAAACTTAAAGCATTTTACTATCTGGCTTTTTACACACAGAGAAAAAAGTGCTGAATCCTGTCCTAAATTTCTGTGTAAATAATGATATTAAGTGTCAAAATAACTATGCGGTATACTAAAGTTATAGCACAGGATTGAAAACCAAAGTATGAAAATTATTATTCCGTGTACTATAGTAGCATCCTATTGTCAAATTTCTTCTTTTTTAGTGCCAAATATACAAAGAATGGTTTACAAGAAGAATCACACAGTGCTTGTAATTAAAGTACTTTGGGAAGTGGAGACAGAAGAATCACAAGTTCAAAGCCAGCCTTAGCAAGGGCAAGGCACTAAAGAACTCAGTGAGACCCTGTCTCTACATAAAATATAAAATAGGGCTGAGATGTGGCTCAGTGGTCGAATACCCCTGAGTTCAATCCTCAGTACCAAAAAAAAAAAAAAAAAAAAGAATCACACAGTGTATTCTAATGCATTCCCAAACATATTTGAGACCTAAAAAGATGTTTCCTAAAAGAGAGAATGTTGATCCTTTTTCTTTCTAGAATTGAGAAATAGTAGAATTCTTGATTTTTCCCCCAAAGGCAGTTTTACTTGCTTTTACAATAATATAAAGGTAATAAATGCATTTGCAAAAACAAAAAAGCTAGACCTCTTCTGTCTCCTTGCTTGCTGTGTGGTTTAGGACTATGTTTGAACTCTAGATCCTCTGAGGTATACTTCACACTGATTGCTTTTACCTCCTTTGAAAACGTGTTCTTCCCCCAGTGCCACCAACTCCTTTTTATCATCAGTTCTCAAGCTTCTGGAAATTCCCCGTCTCACTATATAGCACCGCAACTTATGAGTATCACACAGTTTTGGAGGAGTGAGCAATGATATCCTGGGGTTATTTTCTTTGTGATAGAGAATTATAGCTCTTCAGAATTTATTTCCTAGGTGAACTTGGCTCCCGTAGTTACCCACCTGCCTCTTTTAGAAGTGCTTCTAAGCCATAGATGGCATTGCTTCTGAGTCCTTCAGAAGACCACTGTGGGTTGTACAATAAAGGGCTCAGAGCTTGAAGAATAAGATAATGTTACATATAAATATACTTTTAGGAAATTTACGAAGATCACCAAATTTTTAATAAAGGACAGAAATGTTAAAATCGAAACTACATCATAATCCAGTACTACTAGCTGAGATTCACTTGATGCTAGAGAGAGAATTCACTTTCTGAAAGATTATGTAAACTCAAATAATGCCACTGTCAGTGTTTCCTTTGGCATTCTGTATAATGTTGGCAAAAGCTAGCAAATAAATAGTGGAATAGGATGCTACATATTATAGTATATGTACTATATATGCCAATGATTGTATATGCCAGTGACCACTCTTTGTTACTGTGTATACTATGTTACTATATGTTTACATATCTAATATTATATATTTACATACACATATATCAGTGATTACATAGGACACATATGATTAAAATATGATGGAAACTAGGTAAGTGACATAGGAAAGGTAGTACCCAAGTGAAAGGCTAAAAAGTAAAAGAAGTTGCATTTAGTTTTGAGATTGTATTTATCTGTGAGATTCAAAGAACAGTTCCATGGGAGGGTGATGCTTTGAGTAAGACTTGGAGGATGGAAGATTTTAGCCAACTATTGCATGGAGGGTAAATGTCAAATAAGATGTCCAGAGAGCATGGATGAATGCATGAAAGCTCAGGCCTCTGGCTAATGTTACTTTTATGGCTATAAAGTAGGCAAGTGTAGTTGTAAGAGATAAATTTGGAAAGAACAGATAGGAGCTAAATTATAGTGATTCAAATTTGGGTGTTATGAATTTAAAAGTTCTGAGCAGGAAAGATCTGGAATTGAGCTTTAGAAAGTTACTTTTATGAAAACAGAAGTTGGAGAGAAAAATGGGAAGAAATAAATTAAAGTGATGGCTAATTAGGGTGTAAGCAACATCAGTACTTTAAGAAGAAAGCAATAATGACAAAAATAGTAATATCCAAATTCTGTTTTTCTATGGTTTACTTGTTGCTCTAGGGTATATATGGATCCAATTTATTCTAACATCAGCCATGAGATGTAGGTACTATTTCAATCATGTTTTTACAGATGATGAGGCTAAACTATAATAAATTATATTTTTTCATTTAAAATCAGACCATTCCTGGAAAGTATGCAAATTTGATCATGTATTAAATTATTAACATTCACTCAATATTTGTAAATTAAATGAATAAAGGGAACACATATTGGAGTAACTTATATATTTTCTTCTTGTTATCACTAAATTGCTATTAGATCACACTGTACTATGCTTTATGAAAATTTTATGTCACACTATTCTTTAAAATGTAGGGGTAAAATATCTGTAGCACAAGGAAAAATCACATTCCTATGGGATTTTATCACTATCTACTTTTGTAATGTAGTACTTTGTTTTGGCTTTCTGTGAATATCAACATTGATAATTGTGACTTTTTATACTGATTTATGTGTCAGCATTGGTCCTGGCATGGAGGTGTATTACAGGATAATGGACTAAAGTAAAGGACAGCTTTGCTTTCCAATAAAATCATTAATAGAATTTAGAATAAATTATTTAACCAGTGATTTAAACAAAAATATTAAAAAAGCTAGTTCATCACAGACTATACTAATAGAGAATTTGCTTCATGATTGGGTATTTGAAAATCCTGGTAATTACCATACCAGTGAATTATTTTCTCTTATTACATCACTACATTCAATAACCATTTGAAAAAAATCTGTATTGCATTACTATTTTAATTCTATATGTGAACTTTTCTCAGAAGGCTAAGTACTTTTGCAGTACTTTTCATTTCCTTTGAAATAGAATGTTTGTAAAACTAGAACTAATGCTAGTAAAAAACCCCAAATCCCTGATCTAAGGGATTTTTCATTTAAAGCCATAGCAGATGATGTGACATTTGCCTATTACTTCTGGTGCTTTAATTTTTATGTCTATCTAGAATAAACAAGAAATAAAGCAGCAAAGTTCTAAAGATGTTGACCATCAGGCTTCTCAAATATCAGAGAGATTGAGTTTACGTAATGGAACTCAACTATTTTGATGAATAGAGGATTCTCATCTATGGAGAAAAGGGGTGTTTAACATGTGTGAGCCCAAATCAGATAAATTCATTTTTTCTAATAGTCTATTTTAATTTATCTTATGGGTATGAGCAGTGCTTCTAGACTATATCTTAATGATGTTGGAAATATATTTTGCATCTTGGGATTCTTAATCTGGAATGGGCTAGTTATCCCAAGAGTCCTTAATTCACCTCATAAGATGTATAGAGAGACTTCCCCTTGATAAATATGTGCAGTGAATCAGCATATCTATCCTTTATCCCAGTGATTCTTTTGGAGGGAAAGGGTTGCAGAAAACCATTCATGATAGTCAAAGGATAACACAAGCTTCTCAGCAGCAAAATGCAGGCATAATAAGAGGAATTCAAAAGTTCAGATTCTTAGCAAGTTTTTTTTGTTTTTTTGTTTTTCTGGTACTGGGGATTGAACTCAGGGGCACTCGACCACTGAGCCACATCCCCAGCCCTATTTTGTGTTTTATGTTGAGACAGGGTCTCACTGAGTTGCTTAGCACCTCATTGTTGCTGAGGCTGGCTTTGAACTCGCGGTTCTCCTGTCTCAGCCTCCCTAAGTGCTGGGATTACAAGCATGAGCCACCGCGCCCGGCTTCCTTAGCAAGTTTTTAAAACAAGTACTAGAATTGCCCCAATGAAGAGCTCATTTGCTGACTCAGGGGGAAAGGATGGTAGTGTTAGTAATGGTAAACAGTGTCTAAAAGGCTTTCTTCTCTTTGCATATAAGTTTAGACTGAAAAGAAATATCAGACAATGAATAGGAGATTAGTTGTGTGCTGGAAGACATAACTTCATCTGGGTCTTTAACCCCTCAGCCATAATGATCCATATAAGACAAATTGAGAGTTTGCTGGAAATTATTTTTCAAGGGTTTTTAAAAATAGCAAACAGCTTTGGAAGAAGGAGGATGTCTACATCTGGGGCCAAAGACAGATGCATTTCTTGAAGAGTATGGTACCTATCCCTTTGGTTCAATGGTCAGAGGCTAGCAAGGATCTCCAAAAGATGCAGGTGTGTTAATCTCAAGATTCCTGGATTACGACACACATTGACTGTCTACACAGCTTCTCTTCTTTACTCCTGAGGGACTTTGGGAACAAGGGGATTCAATGAAAATATGAAGCTCATGCTACCTGCTATATGAGTTACACATACTTTTCCTCTGACCCAGAATCACATGTCTTTTGCTGGCATGTATGAAGTGGTGGCAGGATAACTTGTTGGCTCACAAATAGCATAAAATTTTAATCTGATATTTTATAATTACTTATTATTGATCTTTTTCTAAATACATACATACATATGAATTATATTACACTATATATACTATGTGTGTGTGTGTGTATCTTATTGCAGAGAATTTGAAAATAGAGTGGACAAGAAGGAAAATACAAAAGAAAACATGATCTCCATACCTAAAGAAAGATAATGTTTTGATTTTAGTACAAGTTTTAATATTCTTCTCTATATACATACATATATACTCTTAGGTAATCAACTTAATAGCACAAATTACATTTTGGATATTTCTTTTGTCCCTTAAATTATATGAGCATTACTATCATTGATTTGATACATGATTTTGAACATTTGTTCATTATTGTTTTCTATTATAACTAAACCATTATTTATATAATCATTCTTATTAGTACACGTTGAGGTAATTTAGCACTTTCAGCTATTAAAAAGAATTTTGCAATGAATATTCCTTTCATCCTTTTAGTATGCTTCTCTTATTTACATTTGAAATACTACACCAGAAAAACATGCTGGTTGTGAGCAGTTATTTTATTTAATATTGTTTCATATGTGCTTTGGTTGTCTTAAGATTGAAGCAGAGATACCACATATCAGAATCTGCACAAGAGATGATTTCTCCAGATGACTACTCCTGGTGAGATTCTTTCCCTATTTTGGGTAAACGGTTTTTGGAATTTCTTTCTTGCTGATCTAGAAGTGTTGATCTTTAAGATTTTACAAGTCATTCCACTCTTCATTAAGGATAATGCACTCAATTTTTCCTCCATTTCTTCGGTCTATTTAGAAGATTTCACTTCAATCTTGTGAAATGCAGGTGGATGTTTTGGGGACAGTATATTTATTACAGATCCCATTCAAAATCAACTATTCAATTGCCCAGAGACCTTCTTAATATTTAAAGTAGCTGCCATTCATAGGTTGATTGAAGCAATTTGTCTCTTTATAGACTTGGAATGTAAGATGTTTATTATCTTAGAATTAATGATCTGTGAATGTGCTCCACCACTCTATTTGTTATAAAAAATAATGCCGGATCTCTATCAAATAACTACCTGGGGGATGATTTCATTGTGGCCATGTCTGACGTCTATCACATCATCTATAGTAACTTCCATTGCTTCTCTAGGCACGTTTACCTGTCATTGTGAAAACCTAGGCTAGGTACCTGAGAACTAAGATTTGGCCTAAATATATAGGATCTAACTTAAAGTTTTATTAAATTCAAGATATCCGTCACTTTGCCTCTTCCCCTGTCTATATGAATGACTGTAGGTTTAGGTGGCTGTCGTCATTTGGGGATTACACACTGCTGGTCCATCAGCAAATCACACAAGCTGCAATTAGCTTGCCTTCTTTCAGAGGCAACATGCAGAAAGACTGAGCACCTATTCAGCTTTGTATATTTCCACACACATAACCTAAGGGCTATAAAAGAAACAATTAATTAAAGAAGACACAGAAAGAGAACAGAACAAAGATCTCTTTCATTGCTAAAAGTTTATTTATAAAATCCAGCACTCTTAAATTTGTTTGTAGCTTTGTTAAGAGTTTGAGTCCCTTTTAGAATTCCCACTTAGAGAAGACAAGCACATGAGGCATATACAAAGAAACAAAAACAAAGAAACTCTTGGATAGGGAGATTGTGAGGTTAGTTTGAGTAAAATTATTCTCTCCCAAAGAAAGCTTTAGCCTTCACTTGTACTTTAAATGAAATCTAAAAATTTCTGGTGATTAGAATATGAGGAACAACACTTTTGTTTGTTTGTTTTGTTCCAATACATACCAAAGAATCTGACAGTACCAGATAATGAAAACATGCTTAAGGGACTGGGTAAAAAAGTGCTTTTATCAAGGAAAAATGAATGATTGCTATATTTTTAATAATATTTCAAAATATGAATGCATGTGCCAAAGAAGATACAGCAGTGCACAAAGTTAAGATTTTATTCAAGGATATTGCAATAGAGGAGAGAAGCCAGGACTCAGTCCGAGTTCAACTCTGATGAACCAAAAAGTAAGAGGTTTTTCTTTTTTCTTCTCTGTATTTTTGAGCACTGGTTAAGAGGAAATATTAGGTTGGTCAAGAAAAGTGTTGAGCACTAGATGTTACACAAAATTTGCAAATGCTTTTCTTTGTGATTAGGCCTCCTGTGTTTGTTAATTGCCACCCACTGAAATTAGTCTCCTACCCTAAAAGACATTGAGAGGCAGGGGCTCTATCTTCCTAGATGATTACATTTCAAAGAGATGGCTTGCAGCTTCTTGGGAAAGACATTCCAGAGTCACAAAAATGGTAAGAGATATTTCAAATGATTTACATATATCTTAAAAGGACATAGAAAGAGTTTACAATTATAACTATTCTGAAGTAAACGCTTTAAGAGAAAGGCGATCAGGAGCCTGTTATTACAAAGAAAATAGTCTAAAGTTTAGTCAAACTGAGGTGAAAGTTAAGACTCTCTTTATCACATGCAATCTTCCTAATTGAATAGAAATGAAATACAAGAGAAATTTCTCCCCATGAGAGGAGATCTGCTATTTCCATTGACTGATTATTCTCCGAAGGTCAAATGAGAGAATGTTATTATATGTATCTAGTGTGAATTAAAACATTATCTATTAAATAACAAGTCATTTTGTGTTATTTAATAGCACGGGAAGCTTAGTGCATGTAGTATTTCTCTGTCTTTAATCAAATGGTATTAAACTCTAATCCCTTAATCTTTGATTTATTTTACTGTCTCTGCTGGATGATAGTCATTCTGCATGGTAGCTCCTGCTGATTTTCCAGACCACAATTTCTCTCCTCTTATTTGAAGCACGGTGTATTAGAGGATAGACAAATGGGATATGGTTTATTTTAACCTCTTTATCTTTGCACTGTTACATTTTGCCCCAAGTTTTCTCACAGTCCTTCTTTCATAGCTCTTCTGCTTTTTCCTTTAGCAGGAACCAACCTATTTCTGCATCTTCTTCCTGCTCATTCGCCTGTCTGTTTCAGTGCATAGTGGTAAAGGGGAAACTAAAACTTCTGTTAGTTCCAGAAAGTTTACACATTGTGAATAATAGGAGACAGTCCTTAAAAAATCAAAATGTTTTCTAAGTTGATAACAACTCATTGTATGGACAAGATTTTCACTTCAGTTTACTGGACTTTTCTCTGTTTAGGTGATATTAACTTCATTAGCATATGATTTCATTTTAAAATTATAATTAGTATAAACATAATCATTATGTATATTAACTATGTAATTATATAAAAATAATCATTGTTAAATGTATGGAGCAGATTGTCAACAAATAAAATTTACTTTTGGAAAAGGTTATTTAAAGCCCTTATTTTTGCCATTTGTATAGTAGAAATTATGTAAGTTTGGGTTTTTTTTGTTTTTTTTTTTGTTTTTTTGATACTGGGGATTGAACTCAGGGGCACTCGACCACTGAGCCACACATCCCCAGCACAATTTGTATTTTATTTAGAAATAGGGTCTCACTGAGTTGCTTAGTGCCTCACTGTTGCTGAGGCTGGCTTTGAACTCAAATTCTTTTGTCTCACTCAGCCTCCTGAGTTGCTGGGATTACAGGCATGAGCCACCACACCTGGCTGCAGTTTTGATAATTAATTGTTGCTTTAGAAAGAAGTGGAGGGGGGAAAAGAGCATATTAAAATAGACCTATGAGAATATTTTTAAAATAAAAAAATTCACTGAAGTGTTTACCATATTTTTAAAAAATGTCAATATAAACAATATAAACTTTATATCTTAGAATACCTAATTTATTTTTAAATATGCTTAAATCATTAGACAAGTGGCACAGTGTTAACTACATGATTTTTGGATGCTTCATCAGAATAAAAGTATCCAGTGCCCCTCTTATCATTCTAAAAGCAAGATTATTCCTTTAGCAAAACTATGAATTTCTGATTGAATTTACTTACAGAAATAAAGATGAAGCTGGATGTCATGGCATACACCTGTAATCCCAGAAGCTCAGGAGAATTGGAGAGAGGAGGATTGTGAATTTTATATCAGACTCAGCAACTTAGCAAGGCCCTAAGGAACTTAGCAAGACCATGTCTCAAAATAAAAATTGAAAAAAAGGGCTGCAGATAAAGCTTGGTGGTAAAGTATCCTTGGGTTAATTCCCTAATACCCAAAAACAAACAGGAAGGAAGGGAGAAAGGAAGGGAGGGAGAGAGGGAGGGAGGGAGGGAGGAAGGAAGGAAGGAAGGAAGGAAGGAAGGAAGGAAGGAAGGAAGGAAGGAAGGAAGGAAAGAGAAACTTGGTTGAACTTGGTTACTATAGAAAAAGGTTTTGAGCATCTTATCTGTGGAGAATGGTGTCTAATGGGAGACATGCATTATACACTTTAAAATCAAATGGAAATCAAGAGCCAAAACTGCCAGAATGTACTCATAAATTTTGGACACATATTTTTACCTTGGGTCAGAGAATGTGTATCCCTTCTAACATTGCCAGAGAGCCTCTCCTTGGTAGGAAAGCAAGTAAGAACTGCTCGATTGTTTTACACCCCAAATCAAATTGTTATCAGATTACTTACAGAATGAGTTAAAATTATTTAATATCTTCTATTTGCTCTATAGAAAAATCCATTTGACAACATTTATTAATTCAGTTGTTCAATCAACAAACATAAAATTGAGTAGATCTCATGGAGAGAATTATTAAGACACTGTTATATAAAACTAGAGAGTTCTAAGTTTGAATTGGAGCTCTGCTGGTTATATGTTGTTGCTAGTGTTTTTATGGGAATCCAATAATCATGATTTATTGCATCTGAATATCTACTGAGATGTTTTATTAGGAATAAGTTAAGTGTTCCTGTAAAGCCAAACGACCAGATGGAAGTAAAACAGAACAGGAACAGGCTTTATTCTGGGAAGGATGCTCCCAGGCCACTCCCCGCCCCACCCAGTAACCAGGCTTGACCGGGCAGAAATGGCGTTGGAACCTCGTGCCATACAGAATTTAAAGGGCCCTCCTCATCCAGAAAAGGAAGGCTTGAGGATGGAAGGGAAGGGCCTGGGGCAGGAAGAGGTGTTGGTCTAGAGTCCAGTGTCCTCTGAGATTGGTTAGGTGAGGCTGGTGAGGTCAGAGTCCTTCCGGGATGAGGTGGGAGTCATGGCAGTTCTCATGTTGGAGGTTCGCTATTCTTTCCGTACTGGAGGCTGCCATGTTGGCATGTTTGGTGCCTGCGTTCTGCATGGGCGACTGACGGGGGGCCGGGGGCGGCAGACGCTGAGGGTGAGGGGCGGCCCCGTCGTCTTTGGCTCCTGCAGGCCCTGGGCAGCATCAGCAGCTGCGCGGAGGGGGAGGGAGTGAGAGGGCTGATGGGCTGATGGGCGGGGTGGGAGCCAGGCGGCTATTCTCTGCTTCTGCCTCTGACCTACAGTTCCATGTGTATGAGTCTTCAGGAAGCCAGTCTTCTGTTCATTGTGTGCTCTTCCTGCTAGCAGGAGTCCATTCTGCTGTGCCTACTCACCTGGGAGTATAAGAAAGTGTCAGTAATTTAATGCCGTTTTGAGCATCTAGACATTATTTTACTGTACTGTCCTGAGCTAGAGCCCAGTGAGATAAAAACAATACCCTGTGGCTATTCTTATCCCAGAGTCCTGCTGCCTTTCAGACTTTACTCAGGAGAGCGAACTATGTCCTTCTCCAGACTTGGATTTCAAGAACAGTGCATTGTTTCTGTGATTACCTTCCTCCATGCTGAAGGCAAGATGAGTAGAACCACAGAGTGGCTGTGTCATAGGAAAGAAAACACTGGTTGGTACCTAAGTGACATTTACCCACTCCTTATTTCTCTTTCACTTATGTCTAACTTAGTCCACAACCTATGTATTTACTTTTAATTGATTATTTCTGTAGGTAATACTTTACAGAAACATTTTATTTTAGTCTTTATATTTAAATGTCTGAATTTTAATGTGCTCACAGCCTCAAATTTAAAGCATTTTTGTTGTATGTCTTGTCAAACACATCCTCCATAAGTCAATGCATAGGACTTAGACATGTTTTCCATGGAAGGAAGGTCAGGAATACCAGCAAGAAGTGGAAGAGTGTGTGTGTGTGTGTGTGTGTGTGTGTGTGTGTGTGTGTTGGCACATATATAAGTAGGCCTACATACACATGTATGCATTTGTGTCTGTACATTTGTGAGAGTGTGTGTGCAAAATGATGGTAATTAAGTAGTAGGGATAACAATTTTCTCCAGTGCTCCACCACATCAAATAAACCCACATACGGACCCAACTCAAAGTTCCTCTCCTTTGCCATCTTCCTCATTTTGTAATCTTCCATTATCTGTGTTTATGATTTTCTTACCCATAAAATACTAACTCATGAATCATTTCAACTGCTTAATTCTTGTGATGGCAAAATCACCACAGGCAAGGAAATGTTAGTTAACTTAGTTTCTACAACTTGCTGATTATTTTGATGATTACGATGTGATACTTACAATAAGTATTTAATTTTTTATTGCAGATAGTATTAAACAAAATTAATTGCTGCTATGAGAAATTACTGTGACCCACCCTATTATCTTTTATTTCAATAAAATTCTTTGTTTACAATATAATAAACATATTTTTCCAGAATATATATATTCCTAGAAATGGATAACCATAGACTCTATAGCTTAGAAATCTCATAGTTGACAAAATTCCTTCAAGTCATAAGAAGTTGTCTTTTTGTTTGAAGAAACTCAAGAGCATATTTTTTTTTACATAAAACATATATTAAAACTCAGAATATTAGGCATATTACTATTTTAATATGCTGAATTGGCAATATTTTGAATTGACATTCTCTGATTAATTCAGTGACCAAAGAGTTAATCCACTAGATATACATCTTAAGTGATGCTGAATGTAACTATTTTATAAACAACTAATAATTAAACATTTCTAATTTTACAGTCGGAAGGTAAATTATTTCTAAAACAGGCAAAATGTCTTTTTTTCTGCATTAGTACTTGAAGAATTTGAAGATCATATTCTCACTGAATCTTCAATTCCCAGTCTACTCACTTTTCATCTTGTCCTCATTTTTACACTATATGATTTATTTCTTAGGGTATCATATATATTTTCATAAAAATGATTAGAAAAACAATAATTGAATCCAAAATCTTCTGAATCTTGTAACAGATACTCAGCATATTTTCTTAAACTTTAAAGGCATTATGATAGTGGGTTTTGAGGACAACTTGTGACGCAGAAAGTAATTATGCATGTACCTGTGTATTTCCACTTCCATTTATGTAAGTCCTTTAAGGCCATTGTTAAGATGTTAGGTATTTTGAATTGGGATGGAAGATAGATAGGGAATGACATCATTTTATCTGTAGGGATATCCTTGTTATAAAATTGCTAGACTTTGGAAAGTCAAGTTTAGAGCTAATTTATTTAACATTAGGTAATGTAACTTTCATTAAGGATTGAATCTTAATTTACATTATCATTTTACAAGTGAGACAGATAACTCTGACAATTATGCAGGAAAATGTGTGTGTTTATGAGTGAGTTATTTATCAGAATACACTGAGCATTTATTTTATGATGTAAACATTGCTATCAAACTAACATTTAAAGGAATTGGTTTATAAGTGTCTTTTCTTTAGCAATGTTACAAACATTGTATAATTTCTTTCAACCCAAGGGTCTGATTAATCAACGTTGTCTTCATTAGCTTGTTTTTTAATTTTTTTTATTTTTTAGTTTATTTGGCACAGTTTTTCAACAGCATTTAGAGAACTGCAACAAAGAAAGTGCATCTGAAATAGTCATTGGCTGACTTTTCTACATTTACAAAACTAAACAAAACTTTCAGATATTTGCTGCTAGAAATTGATAATTATTCTGGCCATGCCTCAAAAACAATTTGCTGAAAGCTGTTATTTCCAACATAGCTCTGACTCAAATGGGGAACACATTCGATTTTTCAAATTCTTTGGTTCTATGCTACCCTCATATACATCTTTCCTAAGTAAGTTTCACAATGATTCTATTGGAAAATAGTTTTATGGGATGATATTAGCAATGCAATAATATATATTCAGTTAAAAATCATGTTTTTTTGAGCTCTTTGTATGTTCTGAATATTAATCCCCTGGTGAAAGATCTGCTGGGAAAGACCTTCTACCATTCTGTAGGTTCTTTCTTCACATCCTCAATTGTCTCCTTTGCTATGCAAAACTTTTAAACTTGAGCCCATTCCACTTACTGATTTTGGGTTTTATTTCTTGAGCTCTAGGAATCTTATGAAGGAAGTTGGTGCTTGTGCCAACACGTTGAAGTGTTGACCCTATGTTTTCTTCTAGCAGTCAAAATGTTTTTTGTCTAATTCCTACGTCTTTGATCCATTTGAATTCACTTTTGTGCAGGGTGGGAGATAGGGATCTAGTTATATTCTTCTACATATGGATGCCCACTTTTCCCAACACCATTTTTTTAAAAAGGCTATATTTTCTCCAAATATATTGTTGGCATTTTGTCAAGTATAAGATGATTGTACACATGTGGATTTATCTCTTTGACTTCTATTCCATTGGTCTTCATGACTGTTTTGATGACAATACCACACTACTTTTGTTACTAGAGCTCTGTTGTATAATTTGAGATCAGGCATGTGATGCCTCCATCATCTCAAGTAACCCATTTAATAAATGGCAAATGATCTAAGCAGACAATTCTCAAAAGAAGAAATGAAAATGGCCCAAAATACATGAAAGTATGTTCAACATCTTTAGTAGTCAGGGAAATGCAAATCAAAACTACTCTGAGATTTCCTCTCAATCCAGTTATAATGGCAATAATCAACAATACAAATAACAAAAAATGCTAGAAAGGATGTTAAAGAAAACGTGCACTCATGCATTATTGGTAAGACAGCAAATTAGTACAACCACTTTGGAAAGCAGTATGGAGATACCTCAAAAGATTAGGAATGGAACCGCCACATAACCCAGCTCTCCTCCTCCTTAGTATTTGTGCAAAGGAGCTGGAATCAGTATACTATAGTGATACAGGCATTAATTGTTTGTAGAAGTACTAGTCACAATAGTCAAGTTATAGAATCAGCTCAGGTGCTGGTCAACAGATAAATGGATAAGGAAAACATGGTAGATATTCACGAGGAGTTTTATTCAACCATAAAGAAGAATGAAATTATGTCATTAGCTGTTAAAATTTTACTTATGATAATATAAATTAATTCTTCTTTATAATAATGTACCCAGGACAAAAGAGGTCCAATTCTGAATTAAATCTGTTAGATTACAGAGATTAAAATTTGAATAATAAATTATTGAATGTTTTTGGCCACTGATGTTAAAATGCACTGTTCAAACATTTTTAAATAATTTTGATAAGCTGTTTTAAATATATAGTTTTCTGTTTCTAAATAAGATTTGTCTCTGAAAGTTTATTCATATATAATGCTAAGCATCCAGTATGTGTTATAAATTTGATCATAGTTACAGTTTAAATATGAGACATTTTCATCTAGTAAACTTTATCTTCCCCTCCATTCACCACATACTGCAGTATACAGGACAGGTGTATGTCTTCCTTGGTAATTCCAAACAGGTGCACCACACCCTTCTTATTCCTCATGAATAATGTTTTCATTGAGTCTTCTAACATTAAATTGTAGTTAACTGCCTCCACACTCACTCTTCTTTCTTCATGGAAGTTTTAATACCTGATTTATGACTATACCTCAATTGCTACTTTTGTCATGATTGCATCCTTCTTGTGATTCTCAAAATTCCTACAATCTATCTCCTTCCTCTAATTTTAAAATATTTGTGTACAGCAACCATATTTTCATTGTTTTGCTTTATTAACTACTCCCGGATTAGTATTCTCTAAATTTTGTCATTATCAATTGTTCATTTCCACACTTTCCATTTTTAAGATCTTGTTTTTTGATTTCTACCTATCTTTCAAGCATGCTTAAAATTTACCAGTCTAATATTTTGACCCAAGTCCCCTCCATTTTCCATACTGTGGTGTTTCCTCCCCTCTAACCTCACTTCTGTTTTACCTAGTTTGGAATCCAGTGCTCACTCCACTCACTTCCTCAACTCCCTTTTTCTACTGTACTTACATTTCTGAATCCAGAAACCTGTTAAGTCCCTGTATCTCTCCACAAGTATATCTAAGCAATGGAAAAGAGCTGGAAAAGAAATTGAAAACCCAGTGTTAGCCCTCTCTTTACTCAAGAATACAAATTCCAAGGAGCTGAAACCCACGATACTTTTCTAGTTCATTCAGCTTCCTATTATCCCAACAACTTTCTCATAACTTCTTTCTACTCAAAGGCACAGCATCCCTCATTCTATTCCAAATCAGTTTGTATATTTGCTCTTATTGCCTTGAAAAACAAATTTATCTATCACATAGGTTCACAACTCAACCAGCATTTGTACCAATGTGATTTTTCTATATCACTTTTTCTTGTTTATTATACTGACAAGAAAAAATGATGGGTAAACTCCCAGTTTGAAAAGACCACATTTAATGTGCCTAATTTGAGATTTTTGTTCCAGGTAGTCTGTTTAAATACTGTTTATCCAATTAAGAAACTCATTTGAAGGTGACTAACAATTGCACGCTGTATGGTTTAATTTTGTTTTCCTTCTTTTACTCTCAAAGTTCAGCACTAGAATCAGTCATAACCATTGGTTCATACTGTACTTATTTCTGTGGTTCACATATGAATAACTTCATTTATTTAGTTGGTTATTACATATGCCTGGATTCAGTTAGAAAATAAGAAACTGCAAGTATTATGGAAACATACAGGAACAAAATGTCATGTACAGAAATGTGTTTGTAGATGGGGGAGAATGAGGATGACTATGGCCAAAAGATCAGAAACAACTTTTCTGTGAAATTGTTCTGAAGCATGGGAGAAGAATATGAAAATTTTGAGGAAAATTTTGAGAAAAATTGAGAATTGACTACTAGCCCAAAATGATGTAATAGGTCTGCAAAACACAGTGTTTGTAGAAGTTTGTGTATTTTTGTAAGGTGCTATTGTCAAATCATCATTTCTGCCACAAAATCTGGCAACTTTGGATAGTTTAGGATGGTAATGACATCTACTTGATGAATATCTCCAAATTTCAGCAAGTATCTAGCACGAGCCAAATACAACCCAGATGAGACTGGAAAGGGAATTCTGGAAAATATTCACAAGAGTAGTGATGCTAAGTTGACTCAGTTCCCAGTAGGCCATTTCTTTGTTGATATGACATCCACAAATGCTCTGTTGAGCCATATTTCATGTCTGAATAATACACTAATAAAAAAAAATACTTGAGCTCAACTGGATGCATAAACTAAAGACATTACTACCTTCTTCCAAAAAGAGGAAATCTTTTGGAGGATGACTCATATAATCCTCAGATAATATCCATTTTTTTCACACTCTCCCTGGGATGTTCTTTAATTTAAATAGCGAGTTAGAGATTTAACCTCTATTGACATATGTTAGAACTGGGAAGAGGAAAATAAATTGGTTAGTTCATACAAATAATATCAAAATGAAGAATAAAATGTATTACTTAAAGGGAGGGTTGGGGGGCGCCACGTGGGCTTTCTCGACAAGTTGGGGTCCAGAGAGACAGAGAAAAAGAAGGAGTCTCCGGGGAAGACGATATGGGGTCTCTCTGGATGGTGGTGAAAATTCGCAGAGCCAATCTTCCCAGGCTCAGGGGTGTAGGTAAAAATCTGCTCTGCCCCAGAGAGACACAGAGACACCTGGAGCGAGAAACAGGAACACTAGGGCGAGGAGCAGAAAACACCATTTATTCCAAAAAGTATAGAAGCTTAAATACACTCTTGGACCAATCAGGTTCAAAGGTCACAAACAAAGGAGTGCATTCTGGCAAGAGCACAGTCTATTAGCATAGAATGGGGATAGATGGAAGGGAGGGGTTGAAGGTATGGAGATGCTCCTACAAAAATGCATACATCTTACAGCAATTGATAATGTGGTGGAAGTTGCCAGTTATAATTTTCTCTTTCCAATATCTATTACATATCTATTATCTCTTAATGATCCCTTGCTGGTTAGGACAATTCAACTTTTTCTCCTAAGTGCCTATATGGTTAGCTGTTCCTCTTATACTGGGTTTGGAAAATAAATGGGAAACTCAGTGATTGAAATATCCTTATTCAAGACCACAAACTTCAAATGAATTCTCAGTACTCCACTAACAATGAACAATACAATAACACATGGGGTGCTGATAAGATTCTTGGAAAATCCCAGTCCCACACTGATTCTGAGTGTACATATGCCAGTTCTTGTAGCACTGTTATTTTTTTTTTTGCCCTGTTTCTGTTTTCAGTTAAATGAGAAATTGTTGCTTCACTTATTCAAAGTATTTTACCTTAGATTAGTAGTGCTAGTAGTAGAAGCAGGTACTGTCCTTATTTTGTTTCTTGGACCTACATCTCATGACTGTGGCATAAGAAATTCTATATATCAGTCATAGATTTAGAGCATATGCCATCCCTGGCAGAATATTATTTCAATCTCATAAAACTACTGATGCCATAAATGCCTTCTCAGAAGCCACTGCATCATTTTCTCATGACTGCTGCCTTATGGTTATGGGCAAAATAGTAAGACCTAGGCATTTTTTTTTTTTTTTTTTGGTACTGGGGATGGAACTCAGGGGCACTTGACCACTGAGGCACATCCTCAGCCCTATTTTGTGTTTTATGTAGAGACAGGGTCTCACAGAGTTGCTTAGCACCTCGCATTAGCACCTCACATTGCTGAGGTTGGCTTTGAACTCCCGATTCTCCTGTCTCAGCCTCCCTAAGTGCTGGGATTACAGGCTTGAGCCACTGCGCCCGGCTGACCTAGGCATTTTTTGACCATAAACACATTGGTGAGTTTGAATTTCTATGAATGTGAGCTTTTTGGTGATAAGCACTTCTGTATGGAATGCCATAACAATAAATAAGTCATTTTGTAACTCTCCAGCTGATAAATTGGGCAGAATCACTAATAATTCTGAAGGCAACTTTATGTAGAGTGTGTATGTAATACAACAGAAAGTGTAAATAGTTTCCATCAAGACAGGTGGCCAAAAGTCTCCTGGGAATAATGCTCTGTCAAATTCTGTGTCAATTTCTGCTACTGATATATTGACACAGAAATTGTATCATTAAATCAACTATTGTAAGTGACATTCTTCATGGTTACACTGTGTTTAGTAATTAAAGATAAAGGTGGCTGAAGAAAAAGATTTTTTAACAGCAAGAGTCAGTGACTTTGTTTATGTGATTTTTGATTGTTTTTTTTACTGAGGATATATTATTTGCTGGATGTTTATAGTAAATATACATATTCTCTCATTTAATGCTATTTCAGGGAGATTAATCCAACCATTTTAGATCATCTTAAATGCTATTTTCAAGACTTATCTTTTTTTAAATTCTTAAAAAACATTGAAAACAGAAGAATGCATTTCAATTCATAGTACACATATGGAACACAATTTTTCATTTCTCTAGTTGTACACAGTCACAACATTCATGTCTTTATACGTGTACCTATCATAATGACAACATCATGTCTTTCATTTTAGATCAACCACTACTTGTTATGTAGGAGCACTCTCCATACCTTCAACCCCTCCCTTCCCTCTTTCCCCATTCTATGCTGATGGACTGTGTGCCTGACAGAGTGACACCCCATTGTTTGCAACTTTGGGGCCATGATTGGTCCGAGGACCATTCTTAAGCTCTTGTACTTTCTGGAATAAAGGGGCTCTGTATCTTGCCCCAGCAGAACAGTCTTACCAGACCCCGGAGTCTGGGTGAAGTGACTCTGACTGTCCACTCCATACTCCATCCTGCAGGACCCCACTCTGTCCTTCCTGGGCCCCCTCTTTATCTCCTGGGATCCCAACTCATTGGCAAACGCAAGCAAGGCACGGTATAAAACAACATTGTTACTCATGAATCAAGAGCAGTCTGAGTCTTAAAATCTTCCCTTTCAGGGGAAATGACCACCAGGTGTATTATTCAAAGCTCTGCCCTCTGAGAGGGGTTCCCTTCACTATTGCTTTTCAGAAACAGTCTTGAGAGGTACCATGTACTATAGCATCCACTCTTCAAAGATCCAACTATTTTAAAAATGTATTTGTTTGATTGTTTAATTGACAAAATTTATATACACACTGTATGTGCTGAATGATATATACAATGATATTTTGAAATGAGTATACATTGGGGAATAATGGACTCAAATTAACTTATTCCCTTACATACTTATTGTGTGTCTTTGAGTTAAAAAAACATTTAAAATCTATTCTTTAGCAAATTTTCAAGTATATATTATCCCCTGTAGTCACAATGCTGTACAATAAGTCTCCAGAACTTATTTCGTTTGTCTTACTGATATTTAGGACCCTTTGGAAAGTATTTCCTGATTTTCTCTACATTCCTAGCCCCAGATAGCCATAATTTTATTCTCTTCTTCTATGATTTTGATTATTTTAGATGTCATACAAAAATGAGATTGTGCAGTATTTATCATTCTCTGACTGACTTCCTACTCTCTGCATAATATCTTTCAGTTTCATTTATAGTGTCTCAAATGATAGGATTTTCTCATTTTTAAGGCTGAATAGTATTCCACTGCATATATTTGCCACTTTCCTTTATTCATTTGCTTATCATTTGTATGTGGTTTGTTTTCACTTTGGCTATTGTGAATAATGCTACAATGATCATGGGAGTGCAGATATATCCTCCACATACTTATTTCAATTCTTTTGGGTATATACCCTGGATGAGATTGCTGAAGCATATGATAGTTACATATTTTAGTTTTTGAGGAAATTCCATCTGTTTTCCACACTGGCTGTGGCAATTTACATTTCCATTAGCAGTGCTCAAGGGTTCTCCTTGGTCTACATCCTTTCAGCATTTATCTTTTGTCTTTTGAATGATACCATTCTAAAATTTATGAGTTAATATTTCATTGTGGCTTTGATTTGCATTTCCCTGATGATCAGTGACATTGAACATTTGATCATACACTGATTGTTTTTCTGTATCCATTCTTTTGAGAAAGATCGAAGAAGTACTCTGCCCATTTTCAGTGGGGGTGTATTCTTAGTATTGATTTGCTTGTGTTCCAAGTATTTTAGGTAGTAAAAACCTATAAGATGTGTGGGTTGTAAAGTTTCCTCCTTTTCTCAGATTGCCTCTTCATTCTATTTATTATTTCATTTTTGGTATAGAAACTTTAGTATGATGCAATTTTATTTGTCTATGCTTGCTTTTGCTACCTGTGATCTTGAGGTTACATCCATAAAAATCATTGCTTTGATCAATGTCAAGAAGCTTTTCCTAGATTTTCCTCTAAAACTTTACACCAGGCTGTAGATTTAAGACTTCAATTCATCTTAAGTTGACTTTTGATATATGGTGCAATAAATAGAAGCTTGATTTCATTCTTCTGCATGTGGCTATTCACTTCACCAATAACATCCATGGAAGAGACTATCCCTTCTGTATTGTGTTCTTGGTACTTTTGCCAAAGACCTATTGACTGTAAATGTATAGATTTATTTCTGGGCTCTCCATTCTGCTCTTTGGGCTGTTTTTATGCCAATAGAATGTTATATTGATTACTAAAGATATGTAGTATATTTTGAAATTGAGTAGTCAATGACTACCATTTTGTAAATTGTTCAAGAATTGACTATTGTGGATATTTTATGATCCCATATTAACTTTTGGAATATTTTTTATTTCTATGAAATTATGCCATTGCAATTTTGATAGGGATTACACTGGATCTGTAGATTGCATTGGGTAATATAGACAGTTTAATGATATTAATTCTTCTAATGTATGAACATAGATACCTTTTCATTTATGTGTATCTTCTTCAGTTTCTTTAATCAGTGTTTCATAGTTTCAGTGATTTTTTTTATATCTTTGTATTTTTACTAAGATTTTTAAATATCATTAGTTCAATTTATCCTAAGTATTTTATTCTCTGTGATTCTATTAATAAAGGGATTTATTTTTTGATTACTTTTTGGATAGTTTGCGGCTAATGTATAATGATGTATTGTATTTGGTTTGTTGAGTTTTGTATTCTACAACTTTATTAAATTCATTTATCAGTTATCACAGTTTTTGGTAGCATATTAAAGATCAAGAAATGAAGAAATCTGCAAATGGAGAAATCTAATGTCTTCTTTTATAAATGGAATGCTTGTTTGTTTTCTTGCTTGTTGTGGATAGGATTTTCAACACTATTTTGAATAGAAATGGTGAGAATGGGAATACTTTCCTCATCTCTGATCATAAAGAAAAATGTATCATTTTTTAATTTTTAGTAGGATATTTGTTGAAGGATTGATGTATAGGGCCTTTATTATATTCATGTACATTTCTTTATCTAATTTTTGAGATGTTCTGTGGTAGGATGATGTTAAATTTTATAAATTTCTTCCCTGCATCCATTTATGTAAATCTATTATTTTCCCCTTAATTCTGTTAAAGCAGTGATGATATTTCTTGATTTAAACCATCCCCATTCTTGTATCCCAGAGATAAATATCACTTGCAATGTTAATTTAATGATAAATATCACTTGTACTCATAGTGCTGATCCTTTAAATGTGCTGTTGAAATCAATTTGCTAGTATTTTGGTTGGGACTTTTGCATTCATATTTATCAGAGATATTAGTCTGCATTTTCTCTTCTTTTATTTCTTTTGTTGGGTTTCAGACTTTGATGAATGGTGGAATCATAAAATACATCTGGACATTTTCCATTTTCTTCAACTTTTTGAGAGAATTAGAAAAAAATTTGGGTTAATGCTTTTTAAAATATTTGGTAGAATTCACAACTGAAACCACCAGATCAGTGCTTTGCTCTGCTAAAAGATATTTGATTACTGAGTCAGTTCCCTTAATCATTATTGGTCTGTTCAGATTTTTAATATTTTTATGTTACAGTGTGCATTTCTGGAAATTTATCCATTCCTCTGCATTCCCCAATCTGTTGGTATAAATTGTTCATAGGACTTTGTATAAATCACATGTCTGTTTTGTCAGCAGTGGTGTCTCATCTTCCATTTCTGATTTTATTTCAATGTTCTCTTGTTTTTTTAATTTTTCCCCCCTTCACTGCTGGGGATTGAATGCAGGGCTTCATGTGTGTGAGGGCAGCACTTTATCATTGTCTTTCTTCTGTGTGTGTGTGCTTGCGTGCTGGAAATCTAACTCAGGGATTTGTGGCTGCAAAAAAAGTATTCTGACATTGAACCATATACCCCAGCCCTCAGGTTGTGCTTTTTGAAACTGTATTCTAGTCCCTACAGCTGATACTTCTCTTTTTATACCCAGATGCTTTATTCACTTCATACTGTAAAACAGAATACCTCTCATAGGAAGTTGTCATTATACATAATTACAAAGAGCTTTGCAAATCTCATTTTTTCCACATCATTACGTGATAACACCCAGCTACAGATGGCATATATAGCACAGCCACATGTATGTGCATCAATAGGATTGTTAGACTTATTAATGATTATCTTCATGTTCTAGGATTTATGTATAATATGTGTTTGATACTATAATGTTTAAGTAAGTTTTTTTTAATCAAACAAATAATGAAACTTTTGGAAGTTTGAGAAGTAAGATGGCCATGTGTTATAAGTGACAATATAAAATTATACACAATCCTACATAAAGTTATCCTAATTTCATAACTGGAGTAATAATTGCTATTTGAACCTTTTAATAACACTTTGTTTTTACCTCTGATTTGATGCTTGGAACAGTAGACTCCACTGTCAAAATTTTTCAATTTATCAGTTTCTGCCCGTTTGTTTATGACTACTAAATTTTTCTTCTGTCTAGTCATTTAAAAAACGGCATGCATGATATTGATATTTCAAATGGCTTTATAATGAAAATTAAATTGGTTTCCCTATTTCTCCTTCACAATCTTTTTCACCTACACATTTCCTATGATTAGCCCTGTCAACAACCACTCTCTCCCATCACTGTCATTGACTAGCCTTACCATGTCTGCTTATGGATTAATTTACCAGCCATCTGTCTGATTTCCATAGTCTCAGTATTTCTACATCGAATGCCCTGGCATTAAACTGCATTCATTCAGTCAGGAGCATTAGTTTAATCTGCGCAAGATGCAACAATTTGTCTGCAAATTCCAGCTGGCAAAATGCAGACATAAGCACCAGGCAGATGATTTTTTATCTACATAGATGAGTGTAATCCTCTTTTTCTTATACTTATTTATGCCTTTTCTCTGTATTTTATTGCTTTATTACCACTATTCTTTGTTCTCACATTCCTTGATAATGCCATAATATGGTAAAAACCTTGTATCTAGTGAAATTATCAGCTTTCCTCTCTAGACAGAAACTCATTATTTTTATAGACTAATAAAGGTGTGGGGAAATTTCTTTTAGATTCTTTTATCCAATAGATTTTTAATTTTGGGATGTTCATGATAAATTCAGTAATGCAGTTGATTGGCTTTAAAAGCATTACCATTAAGTACTATTCTCAGCTCCACCTTTACTCTTTCCTTTTTAAGCCATTTTCAAGAAACAGTGAAAATCATTGCTAGGCTACTCTTCATCATCTGTAGCAAGGTTTCACAATCTTGGAAATACAGGTGTTTGGAGCTGGCAAAATTTTTGTCCTAGTGTCACTGTCCCAGCATGATAAGATGGATTAAAGCATGTCTGCCATGTATCCACCACACCTGATGTGACAAACAGGAATGTCTCAGATTGCTAATTGTCCCTTATCAGGGAAGAGAAACTCCCTCTAGTTGAGAATCCTTTGTCCATGGGGGCGAGACATGGTTTAAATAATTGTCAAGGGTGAGAGGAAATGAGAAAAGATGGAATAGGAAATATTGAAGGAAGGGGGGAGTTTGGATGAGTATAGGTGAGTGTAAAAATGTAAAAATACACTGGAGACTAGTGTTAAAATAAACCAGTAGCAGCTTCATGAGACTTAAAGGCATGTTTTTTGTATACATTTCCTGATCCTTTTTTAGGACCAGCTGTTAGTTCTACTTCTTTTCTTCCTGTCCTAGTTATTCCACACTTAAGAACTGCTTTCATCTTGGGCCCATGGTCAGTTAAACAGCTTATGTGTGACTCTTTATTTCCATGTTCCAGCATAAATCCTGTGCTGCTAATTGTAATTTCCTTTTTATGTTTTCTGAATGACTTTCAGAATATATTCTTCCTAGATTCTATCTATGGTCATGCATCTGCCATTCTATCCCTCAAATGACAGGATTCCAGGAATGTGCCATCAGATTTTCCCTGAGTACTTATGAAAAATTCCAATCATACTTACTAAATAGCTGATGTTTTCTACAGATTTTATGCAAAAATTGCCTCCAGTGCCACTACAACTCACTGTAAACAAATGATGCACCCAGACCAAGAATTCATTACCTAATTAATTTTGATTGCTAGGTACAGATTCCATGGGAAAATCCAAAGGTGAATATACCTTCATAGGACTACCATATCCTTGCACTTAATTTATTTACAGGTGAGCATGTCTTAAAATATAGTGCATACAAAAATAAAATGTTTTTGGACAAAATCATTTCAGTTTATTTGTGAAATCAACTTTCTGTTGCAATAATTTCTAAGTGTCTCTTTTCTCACTTATTTATGAATTTCCAAAATCCCTCATTAATTTTAAACTTTTTTATTTCGATATTTCAAATACTTTGCTGAATTCTATAGTTAAATGGAGAACAGACCAACTTAGTCCTCATCATAAAACATTAGTAGAGTATACTGGTCCATATGCATCACAGCACAGATGACGTATATCTAGTGCAGGGATATAAAGTACTAGATAAGCATAGATGAAGGGTAGAATGAATAAAATGTGGGGAGAGAAGAACATTTATTTCCCTTCCCTCTCTTTGTTTATGTCTTAGTTGTTTCAAAACAGAATTGATGCATAAACGTGGAAGAAGGATAAATGGAGTGCAGCCAAATAAATAAACCAAAGAACATTACTCTAGTCACGAAGGATAGCATAACCAAAAGCTTAAAAATGAATTAGGAAAAATGTATTCTTAAAAAATGAAAGAAATTCAATATGTCTAGACTACAGAGTGTATGGAGAGAAGTGGAAAGAGTGCATAATAAAGGCTGAAGAGTTGATATAGTGACTTTGTGATTTTATGTGGAAGAATTTGTATTTTATCTTGAGGAGCATAGTGGACTTTTAACTAAGATGAGTATAGTTTACTTTGAAAACGTAATTCTAACCAATCTTGAAGGTGAATTGTAGAGGTTTTAACATCATTATAGAGCTGTTCTAATAATCTTTTATAGAATTCCTACTTTCTCAAATTATTTTTAACATACAGATCAAGGTAAACATCATTTATTTTCTACAAAGTCTTAGTCATGCTTTGGATGTTACTGTTTTTAAGTTTTAATAGTGTACTGTTAAGAGTGGGTGAGGTTTTCTTTCCATACATGATGTTTCTTTTTGTGTATAGAATGTTCCACCATAGATGACTCTTGGCCCGGTTCCTACCTCAGGTGTCATACACGTGCAGAGCCTGCTCTGTATGTAATGGGACTTGCCATGCTAGAGAGCATAGTTTCCTCACATGCAAGCCAAATCCTCAAATACTAGTTTCAGTAGAAATAAAGGGTAGCTCAGTGGTAAAGCACTTACTTAGCACACATAAGGACCTGGGTTAAGTTCTGAACAGCATAAAAGCAAAAGTTTATTTTAATCTTCTTTCTAAAATTATTTGTTGAATTTTTTATCTCATTTCGTTAGAGAAGACTGTTGCTTTCAGGTCTTTCGAAATTGCCTAAAATAAACTTTGCAATATAATCCAAGTAGAATTTTGCTGGACTTGAAGTACTCAAATATTTTTCACTTTTATTCATACACACATATAGCGAATCAATGAGGCCCTTTTAACTAGCCACATGGCTGAAAAGTTCATTTTTATCAACAACCTTCTTCTACTCCAGATAGTGTGGCAGAAAATAAGACTCATTTTTTAAAAATTTGCTTTGAAAATGTAAGTGAAATATGTTAGAAAATATAAAACGTTCATGAATGATTAAAACATGAAAGTTTCGGTACTATAAATTTTTAAATTATTGTGGGTGACCTCTTATGATGGAGTTTGTTAATGTTCAATATGAGAAGTCTAATTTTTTAAAACTTCAAACAAAGTCACTTTTACTATCCAAAGTAAAATGACATGACCTAACATACATGCATTTAATTCTGAAAATGTAATTATGAGAACTTAATGAGAATAAAGTTAAATTAATTGCTTAACTGGTTTTTTTTTCTTCCCTGATGCCCTTGAGGATCCTTATTTTGATATTGATGACATTTGGTAGAAGAAGAATTACAATATTTTTAAGCTATTACTGATTTTTTTAGAGCAAAAGCATTGTTCTTTAAAGTCAGCTTTTCTACTTTGAATAGAATTTTTAAAAATTCAAACTTCCGAGTATATGTGAATTGCAGCTTTATCCATACGTGTGTACTTTATTACCTCCTCATTAATACACGTTCTTACATGCTATTTTTTCTGCTATGGAAGGGATATACTGAACAACATTTGAGAATATATGTTTCTTTTTATTCTAACAACTGTAGTCTCCTAGCTAAGGAATTCTACCTAAGAATTAGAGTCCTATCATATGCCTATCATTTTTTTTCATTTGACAATTGCAAATATATAACATATCAAACCTCCAAAATAAGTTTTCAAGTATTTTAATTATTTTTAATATTTATAATGATGAATTCATTGATTCCTTATATTTCTACCCTATATTTTTCCTTCTTGTTTTAAAATAAAGTCTCTATTCAGTGAGTTGCATATGCCTGTAATCCAGCTACTTCAGAGACAGAGGCAGGAGGATCTTGACTTTTAGTCTGGGAGACCTAATAAAAACCTTGTCTCAATATAAATTTTTAAAAAGGGCTGGAGATCTAGTTCAGTAGTAGGATACTTGCTCCACATGTGTGAAGTTCTAGGTTTAATCCACGGTATCTAAAAAAGAAAAATTGCTTTTAGGTGTTCACCTCTCCCTATTCACATTACATTTTTCATAATCTGTGAATACAGTAAAGCTTTTCAGGGAGACCATTTTATTCTAAAGCACATGAAATAGAACATACCTAGAATGTTTGGTTCTGTTCATTCTTCTTCCAGGAATAACTTTCTCCAAATTTCATGCACCAGGTTGTTTCTACTCATCTTTCAAGTCCCAACATACATGTCTGCTCCTTTATGAATCTGTCCTGGCACTCCCTATACACATGGCTTCTCCTGTGCAGGATCTATGTTGGTTTCTCCCTCCCTCCATTCCTCCTTCCTTCCTTCTCTCCCTCCCTCAATCCCTCCCTCCCAAAAGTAACCATAGAATGTGCTGGGCAAGCAACATCCTCAGATAAGAAGGATTTGATCAGAACACCCTGGATCTGTTCCAGTCCCTCCTCAAACAAGTCTGTTCTTCAGTGCTTTAGCCCCTCCCTCCTTCTTTCCTCCCTCCTTCCTTCCTTCCTTCTTCCTTTTTTTTTTTGTGGTGCTGGGAATTGAACCCATGGCCTTGTGCATGCAAGGCAAGCACTCTATATATTTGTTTCTTAATAGCACTTTCATGTTGCAACGCCAGTCTCTCTCATTTAGATGATTAACTCTACATGATAAAGATAGTTTCCTAGGTAAGTTTGAATTTAAATGACATACTATATAATATATATAGATATGTCTGTAGTAATTTTAAAATAAGTATTTACCTTTATGCTACTTTTAGCCAAAGATCTGATATCAGGTTGTGTGTTTCTTGTGATGAATGTGATCTCATATATAGATATGTCTGTAGTAATTTTAAAATAAGTATTTACCTTTATGCTACTTTTAGCCAAAGATCTGATATCAGGTTGTGTGTTTCTTGTGATGAATGTGATCTCATTTTCAGGGATATTTACATTTGAAGACATATCTCTACATTAGGATTGGAGTCATTTGTTTCCTCTTAGTTAAATATAAAATATTCACTAAAGGAGTGAAAACATATCCAGGAAACAGTGAAGACCTACCAGCTGACTTAACATAGCTGTGAACACAAAAATAAATTCTGGTCAAATTAATGTCACTGAATGTACGAAGAAAATATTCAAATAAAATTTAAATTACTTTTCCACACAATTGTTCTCAACATCTGTGGACTATATGGCAAGAGACATCTTAGCTAGGCATGTCAATGATCATTTCTTCTTCCAATACAAGGCCATACACTAAGATAGTTCTGGGAGAAGCGTGGGACCAACCTGTTCTCCCTGCTTTCTTGCTTGTGGTTATCAAAAGTAACCATAGAATGTGCTGGGCAAGCAACATCCTCAGATAAGAAGGATTTGATCAGAACACCCTGGATCTGTTCCAGTCCCTCCTCAAACAAGTCTGTTCTTCAGTGCTTTAGCCCCATGTCTCATGCCTCCCCAGTGTATAAAACCCAGTGTGTGTCATTTTCCAGGGTCCCTCAGCTGAAATGCAAGTAGGGCTTATGCAGAATAAACTCTACAACCCCAGGCAGCTTTACTTAGCCTTATGTGAATAGCTGGTAATGATCCCTATCTAGGATTCTGTTGTCCCCTGCTGTTAAAGAACACTTTGTGTAAGTGACTGTGGCTGTGGATGTTCTGTTTCACTGGGTTCAGACAGGTTGGTCATGAATGAACTGTGAAACTGTTTCACATGTACACACAAGAGAATATAAGACATAACTCCTTCCTGTTACCCCATCTCTCTATAGTAACTCCAATGACTGATGTAATGACTGCTGTTTCAAAAAGTTATCAGTTCTTTCACTTAAGAGCATAGTTGTCTTCTTTAGCTCAATAGCTACCAGCTCAAAGTCAGGTTCATTCAGCATTAAGTAGTACTATGTACGCAGTAATAAATTGTATAATGACTTTCTAATAAAGAATACACTCCAGGTAGAAGGTTAAATAAATATTTGATTAGATAATAGAGATATCAATAAATATATAAACTATATTTTAAATACTATGTTGTTTTGTGAAAATAATGATGAACAAATCTAGTATTATGTGATTCTTATAAAAGAAAGAAGCAAAAACAAGAAAAATATGTCTAACTGATGTCAAATAGTAAACTTTCCAATTATGTTTGCACTGAAAGAAGTATGCAACTTGATCAGATGGGTAGAAATACACAGAACATCCTGCTATTCAGAGTTTTCAAGGAAAAGTTTTCCAAAGAAGTGATATGAGATCCAGGATGAAAAAGTGACAGCAAGACAAAACTCTGGGGTTGAAGAAAAATGGAAATATCTTACAAGTGAGACAACAGCAAAAACAAAAGCACTGTGACAGAAACCAGCCAAGCAAGTTTCACAATTAGGGATAAAGCAGAGAAGCCAGATTGTGCTGATGAGACAAATGAGGTGGAGGCACATGCCTGGAGAGTTGGGCAGTAGCAAAATGCTGATAAAATTCTGTAGTTTTTGTAAGGTATGGTGTGACTTAATTTTTTGTCATTAATTTAAAATCTATGATATAAATGAATTTGAATTTAGAAAGAAGGGTATAATTAGATATCACTTGGAAGACAATGGAGTAATCCACATGAAGGATGACAGTGTCTTCAACAGTAATGGATGATGGTGGAAAGGCAAGAAATGGTTTTGAGTTAATTATGACAGATGTTGCTGATAGAATAGGCATTTTGAGTGAAAAAGTAAATGCCAAAGAGATGATGGTTTTTGGATAGAACAACTAGGTGAACAACATGAATTTTTTTTTATTAGTTTATTTGATTGCATTTCAAGTCATAGTACATATATAGAGCTCAGTTTTTCCATTTCTCTGGTTGCAAACCAGATGAAGTCACACCAATTGTGTCTTCATACATGCACCAAGGGTAGTGATGACGATCTCTATCAACCCTCTTTACTATACCCATTCCCCTTTCCCACCCCCCACATCCCCCATGCCGCGTCCAGAGTTCCTCCATTTCTCTTATGTTTCCCGTTCCCACCCCCCTTATGTATCAGCATCCACTAATCAGAGAGAACATTAGAAGAGTGAAGCAGGAGGCATCACAATACTAGACCTTAAACTTTACTACAAAGCAATAGTAACAAAAACGGCATGGTACTGGCACCAAAATAGACATGTAGACCAATGGTACAGAATAGAAGACACAGAGAGTAATGCACATAAATACAGCTATCTCATTCTAGACAAAGTTGCCAAAAACATACATTGGAGAAAAGATAGCCTTTTCAACAAATGGTGCTGGGAAAACTGGAAATCCATATGCAGTAAAATGAAACTGAACCCCTATCTCTCACCATGCACCAAACTCAACTCAAAGTGGATCAAGGACCTAGGAATTAGACCAGAGATCCTGCGTCTAATTGAGGGGAAAGTAGGTCCAAATCTTCATCACGTGGGATTAGGCCCCGAATTCCTTACCAAGACACCAATAGCACAAGAAATAAAAGCAAGAATCAATAAATGGGATGGACTTAAACTAAAAAGCTTCTTCTCAGCAAGAGAAACTATCAACAGAGAGCCTACATTCTGGAAGCAAATTTTTGCAACAACATGAATTTTATTACAATCTTTTGCAGATTGTTATCGGTATCACTTCCAACACATTTCGATTCATGTGTGTGTGTGTGTGTGTGTGTGTGTGTGTGTGTATGTGTGGATGTATATATATATATGTATGTTTATAAACTGTTCTCATCTCTAGGATTTCTCTCACTTCTCAATATTACAGGGAAATATGAGAGAGGGAAAGCTTTCCTGAGAAATTTTCTAATAAAATAAAAGCAGATTCAAAATATTATCTTCTTCCAGTCAAAATTCATCTTATAGATGTTTTCCTGTTTATTAAATTTTGAACTCATTAATCTCATTATTTGTAGATTAAAATTTGTAAAATTTAATTTTCCCATAAATATTTGGGAATCATGATACAAATGCATGAGTGTATAAACACATTGGAAATAGAATAAAATATTCTGCTTTAATATATATTCCAAAATTTGTAAATGCACATGTGATTGATAATTAATCTGATAATATTGATGAGGTACACATGAATTTAGGTAATGATAGAAGGAAAAAACACCCTAAATATTTGTTTAGGATCCAGGATAACAGAAAGCAAAGCCATCCTACAGGAGGCAAAACGAAAAGAAAACTAGACAGAGGAAAACAAATTGTTTAAAATGCTATTTATATGCACAGAGAAAATAAATGCACAGACAATAAATGCACACACACACATATAGAAGCACATAAATATATATACAACATGTATAAGATTAGCTACATAAAACAATAAAAATAAGAAACACATTTCGGAATTCTGTAGATCTCATGTCCATCCATTAAAATGCATGAAATACTTGCATGAGGAAATAGAAGAAAATTTTTCAGAAAAAAATAATAATGCAACAAAAAGGAAAAGAAAAAAACAAACCCAAACTGTGATAATCAAATCCTAAAATTAAATTTGTGGGTTTTTAAGTAAGAGGAAATCAATAAATTTAGGATTAAAAATTATCATATAAATAAGAAGAAAGAATAATGTAATAAAGTGTCTGTGCTTAGAATTTGGAAGATGATTAGGTTTATTACTCTGCCACATATAGTCATCTTGATTACCAGTGTTACTTAAGAGGCCCTACTTTTATATATCAATTTCATCAAATTTTTCTAATGAACACTTCTTTATATTTGTTCACTTCATCTATGCATTTTGTTATTACCACCTTCTCATATAATAACATTTTGATAACATCTACTGCTATTAGATATTACTTAAAACTTTCCCTTTTTCATCTTTATTATATGATATTCAAACCATAGCTGATCAAAACATTCCTGGAACATGACTGGGTTCTGAATGCTGAAACTCCTCTTCCCATATTCCTGCATTTCCCCAGATTTTCATTCTGACTTGACTTTGCTCTTTTAATTTTATTGTTTCTTAGGGTTTTCAAATCTTTCCATTTTTTGCCCATCTGATGAGAGAGAACTCACAAATGTTAATGATTGTTAAATTTTCGAAATATACTCCCGGGCCTGGGAATGTAGTTCAGTGATGTACCAGTTCCCTAGAATGTGCGAGGCCCTGGTTTCAATCTCCAGCATCATAAAACTATAATATAGATAATAATAATGTATTCTCAAAAAAGTCTTAAGAAGGACATATGGGTACAAAGAAGGCAAAACTCATGCCAAATCCACTGCTTAATTGAGTCAGCTAATTTTCAAATTATATATATGTATATATATATATACATATATATTTGTAAAATATATACAACAAATGTACATATATATTACAAATATATATTTGTAATTTTAGATAAATGGGAATTTTGAAAGAAAAAATATTAAAACAGATCTTAAGCACTAAGTTGTTAAAATGAATCAGGTAGAGTCTCATCTATCAGCATGGATAAATCTCCACAACATAATTTGAGGTGAAAAAAATTAAGTTGTCAAATGATATTCACAGCCTATAATTTGAAAATAGATAAAATATCAGAATGAGGTAGTTATGTCTGCACATTTGTATGGTATAGAAACATGAGTTAACATTGTGAAAAACACCTTGAAGATAGTGTCTGTCCCTCAGGGAAGGAGGGCTTGAATGTGTTTATCTATACTGGCTCCTTTTTGATGTGAATTTGCAGAAAACCATTATCTCTCCAAGCCTCAGGTTCCCTGTCTTCAAAATTCAGAAATGGAACTGTATCTCTACTATTCTTCAACCTCTAACAGCTAAACTTCTTTTATTAGCAGATCATGTTGGTCATATATTCTCTGTGGTGTGCAAAGGCACATTCAAGAAAGTTAATATGATACAAATAAAACACTTAATGAAAGCAAAGCAAATTACTTCTAAAGTTTAATCCTGTATGTTATATATAGAGAGAGCTCATTCTCAAATGATCCCTTGTGATAGATTATTGATAGTTTTAGATCTTATGGAAAGAGGGTGGTATGCTTGCTATCCAAAACACATTAAATTCTGTTGAAAAAATGAAAATGAACATATAAAATGGCTTAAGAATACATAACTTACTTGATAGAAATATTGAGCAAAAGTTGTTATTATTTTGGCTCACAAAGATTAAAATGTTAAACCATTCTATTATATATCCATCTCTCATTTGAATTTTGGAGAAAATATTGTTTGGGGCAATTATGTTATTCTCTTACATCCAAGAATATTTCCCATATAACTATCATTATAAGTGAAGTAATTTGCCTATTTCATATGAAAATAAGTTGCTTTCCCCACTCCTAAAGATAGTTTTGATGTATTTTTCAATCAAATTTTTATTGGGATAACCCCAGTTTTTTCTTAATCTTTTGGAATAGAAAGATAGGAAAGGAAAGAAGAGAGAGAGGGGGGTATGGAAACAGAAATCCTGAAGAAAGGAAAAAAAGGGAGGAAGGAGGAAGGGAGGGAAAGAGAGAGGATGGAAAACAGGAAAAGCATAGAGAAGAGAGTGAGAGAAAAAACCTGGACACAGGGACAGAAATCTTTATATCAGGGGGGCTCAAGATTTTAAAGAGAAAAGCATTTACTCTTTGAATACTTATGACCTTTAATGATCAAGAATTTCATTGGTCTTTCAAAATGAAAATACTAGCTGGCTCTTTAAGTGATCTTCATTGAAGGGAAAGATAAAAAGAGACAGATGTAAGAAGATAGGAACCAAAGAAGAAAATTTGGCTCATTACATTTGCAATATAGGTTGGAAACGGGCAGGTATGAAGTTGGAGGAGAAAATTCAGATCTAACTAAAATTATTAGAATGTCCTTGGTAATTATGAAATGATCTCTATCCATCCCTCACCTATACTTTGCTTTTATAGCTATCAAACCTTTGCACTTTGCCTGATCCTGAACAAGTATCTCATTAGTGCAGAGGCAAGGAACTCACCTTCACTTGTGTTTTGCTCTAACTGGAAGTTGATTGCTTAAAATTTTTACAAAATATTAAGCAAATAGAGAAAACATGTTTTGGCTAATTGGTTAAAAAAAGTGCTTAAGGTGCAAGGAAGGATTTTTCTCCTGATTTTAAACTGTGTCTGGCAGTGCAAAACCACATTTGAAGCAGATTTAATTATCTGTCCTATTAAAACTAGAAAGTTATATTTCAAGGTCATAAGTATTCAGAAAACAGACTGGCTGTTGAAATAAGAAAAAATTGCCTTTTTTTATGTTTCTATGTGGGTGATTAAAACTTTTCAGTCTCTATAAATTCAACATCTAATTTTCTGTGACATGAATGAGAAGTATTGCTACTATTTTAAGTTATTTTTAACAGTTTTTTAATGTCTAACAACTCAATCAATATTTACTTATTAACACTCTTTTGAGTATTGTGCTATTATAAAAAACGTAAGAAAGTATTTTCATAAGCCTGGTCTTATTGTGACGGGGAAACAAATCCATTGTCAACTGAAATTGATTAGAAAACTTTCCTGATAGCAGCCTTTGTTCTGCATAGCAGGAGGAGAACTTTCAAGTCAAAAGAAGATTTTAACAAATATGCAAGAATAAGTTTGGTGTGGATAGTAGTGAGGACAACTACAGATGAAATAGTGAATAAATGTTCCTATGTATGAAGTAGGACAACAGCCTCTTGAAATGCGGTGGGAAAAGAATGAGTGAGTTTCCCCACAATTAATTAAGCTTCTATCATATATAAACACATACACAATATAACTAGCAGAATAAGGTACTTAAAATCATTTTCCAACTACGTGGACATAAAGCAACTGTGTAGTGAAACTCCGTATGGTTGTGTCTAATGAGAAAGGTACGTTGCGAATTCCAGTTTTTACTCAAGTGGGCTTTTAAACACTCAATTAAAATATTGTAGTAGGGAGGGTAAAGAATGTGTAGACGCTTGAATAACAAATTTTACCTTTCAGTTCTACTTCTATTTTTTTTAAAGAAAGGAAATGAGAGCAAATTAGAAGAATAATTCTGAGTACTAATACTGAGAGTGATATAAAACATATGAATCCAACTAACATAATGCTCCTGAATTGTTTGCCAAAATAGTGTTTATAAAGTTTAAGCACTATTCCTTACAGAAGAGAATAAGAAGTTAACTGCATTTAAATGAGATTTAAATTGAGTAATATCTATGTAATCCTCAGTGTACACTCTGAACTGGGAGAGTTTATATTTCATATGCTCACTCTTGCTTTACTGAGTCCAATAAGCTAATTTCTTTCTTTATTATTCTTTTTCTTTTTGTTGGTACTAGGAATTGAACCTAGGGGCACTTAACCACTAAGCCACATCCCCATCCCTTTTTTATGTTATATAGATACAGGGTCTCACCGATTTGCATAGGGCCTTGCTAAGTTGCTGAGGCTGAACTTACACTCAAAATTCTCCTGCCTCCGTCTCTGGAGCTGCTGGAATTATAGCCCTATGCCATGGCTCCAGGCCAGTAAGCTAATTTCTTATAAATGAACCCAAATAATATAAGAAAGGATCATATATATTGACAAAATATGATTTGTATTGTTATCAGGTGAAGATTTGTGTGTGTGTGTGTGTGTGTGTGTGTGTGTTTCGGTACTGAGACTGAACACAGGATCTCCTATGATCTATTCAAGCACTTTTCCACCAACCTTCATCCCAGCCCCCTTTTTTTTTTTAATTTTGAGACAAGTTCTCTCTAACTTGTGCACATCCAAGGTCTCACAAAATTGCAATCCTTCTGCCTCAAACTCCTGAGTAGCTTGGATTAAAGGCATGTGCCACTAACATAGGTATTATGTGGGATTTAAATGCCAAGATCTTAATTTCTATTCTTGTGATCTGAGTATCAAAACACCAATACATTAATTTTCTTCATACAATGTAACTAGTCAAAATTTCTGCTTTTCAACTGTTTTGAGTATAATGCATCTTCAGAACAAATTTCATACAGATTTGGGATCCAGAAAAGCAGTAGAATTCATGAAATCTCAATATGAACAAGAGACATCATATATTACTTTTTTGGAATTTTTATCCACCAAGGAAAAAAACATGCAAATTATTTAAAATTCACATTTTTTCTTAATAAACAGCCAAAGAAACTTAACACTAGAACCCATATAGAAAGTTGCGTTAAGCCGGGCGCAGTGGTGCACGCCTGTAATCCCTGCACTTTGAGAGATTGAGACAGGAGCATCACGAGTTCAAAGCCAGCCTCAGCAATGGAGAGGTGTTAAGCAACTCAGTGAGACCTTGTCTCTATATAAAACGCAAAATAGCGCTGGGGATGTGGCTCAGTGGTCGAGTGCCCCTGAGTTCAATCCCCAGTACCAAAAACAAAAAAAATATTGCAGTTAAATAGGAGTGAAAAGTTCTCAGGTGCTACTGCACAGTAGAGCAGCTGTAGAGAACAATAACAATAATGAACTGTACATTTCAAAAAGTGATAAGACAGGATTTTTAAAAAGTTTTAACTATGAAGAAATGACAAATAAGGAGATAGATGTATTTAATCTGATTTAAACTTTACAGTGACACTCCATTAATACCTACAATTTTTATGTTTATGTGAATCAGTTGAAAGTTTTCAAAATTATTTGACAAAACTCAAACCCATGATTGTATTTACCAAATTTTTGATGAAACAAGTGCTGATCCCAAAATTGGAATATTCAAGACAAATCAAATTAAGAGAAATAGATGGAACAACCACATACAGATATGCTGACAGTTGATACTTTTTTCACAAGCATTAATAGAACTGTAGTTTTTGTTTTTATAAATAAATCACCAAGGGAACAGATTTCCAAAAGAAATAAGTAACATTAATGAGAGTGTGTTTCGTTCTGCTAACCTTCTTGTGGCAACAAGACATGATATTCTAAGGAATGGCCGATTTATAACTATGGTGAGTAGTCGTGCTATACCTCATCCACAACCACAGCATGCATTTTCCTAGATCTGACAGTGACAAATGCTTTTGCAAGCACTCTGAAAGACACAAAGAATGGGTGCTCTTTGCCCTACCCATAAACCATGGTTTCAGTAACATTATACTCAATTCCGGAAGCCTTGACTTAGCAACCTAGCAGATATGGCATGGGTGTGGGGTGTATGCCAGGCTTATGTATATGTACAATTTTCCTAAGGAATGCCATTTTGATTTGATTTAATTTTTCTGACATTTTCTTCATCAAATTATAATCAGTGGAAAATTTGGTTTTGTAAAAAGTTCATAATCATTAAGATGAAATGAGGAAATTAGGCTTTGCTTCATTCATAGGGAAAGTAAATATGCTTCAGGTGGAGAGTGAATGTAAAGTAGGTTGCATTTCTCATCTTTCTCTCCAGCATCTCAATACAGGGTATCTAAATGATCCAGTGTTTTAATTTTTAGATGCATGTGATGGGAAGATAAGTCATCTTTTGTGTCCAAATATACTGTTGAAATAATGCTGCACTGGGTGACAGTGCTATAGTTAGGGAAGCAATATCTTATTTCTCATGTCAATTTTCTAAATAAAACTTTTTTTAAAAAGGCACTAAGAATCTGGGGAAAGTCCACTTGCTGCAGAGTATGAAATAAATCAGAATTCTTACATAACAAAGAGCATGCCAATATAGAAAATATTTTTAATGTTTGCTCTTCTACCAGCTATCTTTATGTGTATGCATAAGAAAATGCCACTGGCAGAAAAAATAATGATTTTATCCAATATGCTCAACTCTGAACTTTCATCAGTAGGTTACAAATGAACTCAATTCAGAGTTTTTTTTTTTTAATTTTTTTTAGTTGCAGATGAACACAATATCTCCGTTTTTTTTTAAATTTATTTTTATGTGGTGCTAAGGATCGAACCCAGGGCCTCATGCATGCGAGGCAAGCGCTCTACCACTGAGCCACAATCCCAGCCCCTCAATTCAGAGTTCCTGGTGGCCATGTCCTGAGCCATTTCTTCCTCCATGCTCTTCCATCTTGATGTTCTGCCAGGCCTCAGGCCCAGAGCAATGGAATTGGCTGTCCATGGATGAAAATCTCTGAAATGGTGACAAATAAATTTTCCTCTTCCAAAATTGTTCTTGTTAGGTCTTTTGTCCACAAGAGTGAAAAAGTTGACTAAAATAGCCACTTTCTATTCCCAAATGTTTATTTGATTCTTGTCAAACAAACAGGTGAACATGAAATTAATTTATTGACATAACCATCTAAAGGAATATAGGAGGTAGCATGGCTAACTTTGAGGCCATGATAGCAGATTTCTACAGAATATGAGGTAAGAAAGAAATCATTTTTGAAAATGTGTTTAGCAGTAAGAAAGCACTGTGGAGACAGAAAGTATTCATATTTCAAAGTTCTGGAGGAAAAAGTGATACAAAAGAAAGGAACATTTATAAGATTTCAGTAATAATATTATAGATCAATGAAAAGTATCCTTCAATCATTTGTTACAAATTTTTTAGTTTCATTGTCAAAAGATAATAAAGACAGTATAAGCCATCTTTATTAGATGGATGGGTATATGGATGCATGAAATAAAAAGATTAGTAGATGAATGTATGGACATGTTTTAACAAAAATGAACAGAAATTAGCCGGGCGTGGTGGCTCAAGCCTGTAATCCCAGCACTTAGGGAGGCTGAGACAGGAGAATCGCGAGTTCAAAGCCAGCCTCAGCAATGGCGAGGTGCTAAGCAACTCAATGAGACCCTGTCTCTACATAAAACACAAAATAGGGCTGGGGATGTGGCTCAGTGGTCAAGTACCCCTGAGTTCAATCCCCAGTACCAAAAAAAAAAAAAAGAACAGAAATTGTATTTTATCAATTAGGTGATCAGCAGTCATTAGATGAGCTGAAGGAAAGTCAATAAGTCATTTTGGGAATAGTCACTGTTAATCTGTTAGTTATAGCTATACAAAAATAATTTAAAAGATTAAACTTGAATCAAGAATAAGAAAATTAAAGTCATAGAAGTAAGTTTAGTTAGAAAATATAAAATTCTAAACATAAGGAATAGCACTAATGAAAGAAGGAACATGTTTAGAGAATGTCTAGGAAGCAACATGCGCTGCAATTGAGCATCAAATCGAAGAATGAATGAGAACAATTCTCACTCCTTCTATTCTTCCTCTACTCTAATTATCTTCCTTATGCTTGTTTATTTATTTATTTTTGATTGGTTCTTCATAAATATACTAATGATGGGATTCAATGTGGTATATTTATACATGCACATAGTGTGATTTTGTTAATTCCACATTTCTTCCCCTTTTCTGTCTCTCCTTCCTATTCACAAATTCCTTCCACCTATTCATTCATCTTCCTTATGTCTTCATGATATGATTCCCCCATTTTCCTCTTATTTTTCTCCAGTTTCCACATGAGAGAAAACAATTGACCCTTGATTTTTTATTGGTTTATCACACTTTCCATAATGTTCATCATTTATATCTATTTTACACCTTGTCCATTCTTCTTTATGGCTGAGTATAATTCCATTGTGTACATATACCACCTTTTTTGAACCACTCACATATTAACAAGTACCTGAGCTGTTTTCATAACTTGACTATTGTAACTTGTGCTGCTATAAATGTTGATATGGCTTTATTGCTATAGTATACTTATTTCTGTTCTATTAGATAAATATTAAGAAGTGGGATACCTGGTACATACAGTAATTTCATTCCTAGGTTTTTGAGGAATTTCCATACCATTCTCCAGAATGGTTACACTAATTTGCAGTCCCACCAACAATGTATGAGTGTCCCTTTTCCCCCACATCCTTGCCAGCATTTATGTTTTTTATTCTTGACAATTGCCATTCTGACTGGAGTAAGATAAAATCCTAGTGTCATTTTGATCTATTTCCCTGATTGCTAGATATGTTGAATATTATTTTCATGTATTTGTCGGCCATTTGCGTTTATTCTTTTGAGAAATTTCTGCTTAGTTCTTTGTCTCATTTCTTCATTAGGTTGTTTGTTGATTGGCTGATGTTAAGCTTTTTGAGTTCTTCATATATTCTAGGTATTAATCCTCTATCAAAGGAGTAATCGGAGATGATGTTTTCTCATTCTGCAGTATCTATTCATACTTTTAATCATTTCCTTTAAAGTGCAGAAGCTTTTTATTTTGATGACATTTTACTTAATGATTCTTGTTTTTATTTCTTGAATTTTAAGAAACTCGATAAGAAAGTTGGTTATTGTGCCAATATGGAGGCTTGCCCCTATTTCCTTCTAGCAGTTATAAAGTTTCTGTTCTGATTCCTAAGTCTTTGATCCACTTCAATTTGACTTTTAATAGGGATCTAGTTTTATTCTTCTATATATGGATACCCAGTTTTCCCACAAATATTTGTTTAAAAGGCTATCTTTTCTCCAACTTATATTTTCTGGCAACTTTGTCAAGTATCAGATGACTGTAGTATCAGATAACTGTAAGTATGTAGGTTTGTCTGTGTGTCTTCTATTTCATTGATCTTTATGTCTATATTGATGCTAATATCATGTTGTTTTTGTTACTGTAGCTCTGGAGTATAATTTGAGATCAGGTGTTGTGATGACTTCTGCATTACTCTTGCTGCTCAAGAATGCTTTGGTATTCTGGATCTCTTATTCTTCCAAATAAATTTAAGAACTACATTTTATTTCTAATTCAGTGAATAATGTCATTGTGTTTTGATGGGGATTGCATTGAATTTGTGTATTGCTTTTGATAGTATGGACATTTTGACAATATTATTTGTGCCTATCCAAGAACATGGGAAGTTTTCTCATCATCTAAGGTTTTCTTCAATTTCTTTCTTCAGTGTTCTATAATTTTCATTGTAGAGATCTTTCAACTTTTTAATTATGTTCATTTTGAAGGTTTTTTGATGTTATTATGAATGGGATGGTTTTACTAATTTCTATCTTAGCAGAATCACTGTTGGAGTATATAAAAGCTATCAACTTATAAATATCTGTCTGGTATCTTACTAATTTTCTGGATTCAATTATCAGGTCTAAAAGTCTTTTGGTGAAGCTTTTTGGTTTTGGTTTTGTTATTTTGTCTTCCATATATAGGATCATGTTATCAGTATGCAGAAGTAATTGAAGTAATTCAACTTTTTCTATTCCTATTTATATCCCTTTATTCTTTTTCTCTTTATTAATTGATCTGGCTAGATTTTTGAGAGTTATATGGAATAAAAATGGTAAGAGTGGACATTCTTGTCTTGTTTCTAATTTTAAAGTAAATTCTTTCAATTTTTCTGCATTCAGTATGATGTTAGTTTGGGGCTTCTCAGATATAGCCTTTATAACATTGAGATATGTTTCTTCTATTCCTAGCTTCTCCAGAATTTTTTAATATGAATGGGTGCTAGATTTTATTGAAGGCCTTTTCCGCATATATTCAGATGGTCTAAATGAGTCTTGTCCTTAAGTCTCTTTTAGTGGTGAATTACATCTATTGATTTGCATATATCAAAGCAATCTTGCATCCTTGGGATGAAATCCACTTGATTATGATCTATTATCTTCTTGATGTGTTTTTAAGTGTGGTTTGGCTACATTTTATGAAAATTTTTGCATCTATATTTATCAGGAATACTGATCTGTAAATTTTCTTTCCTTGATATTTCTTTGTCTGGTTTTGGTATCAGGGTTATTCCGGTTTTCTAGAATGTATTTGGGTATGTTTCTTCCTTTTAATTTCATGGAATAATTTGAGGAATATTGGTGTTCATTCTTCTTTAAAGTCTGGTAGAGAGGCTGGGATTTTGGCGCAGTGGTAGTGTACTCGCCTAGCACACGTGAGGCACTGGGTTTGATCCTCAGCACCACATAAAAAATAAAATAAAATAAAGATATTCTGTCCACCTACAACTAAAAAAATAAATAAATATTAAAAAAAAATAAAGTCTGGTAGAACTAAACTGAGAATCCGTCTGGCCCTCGACTTTTGTGTGTTGATAGGCTTTTAATTACTCTTTCAACTTTATTACTTGATATTGATCATTTAGGTTTTCTATGTCATCTTGGTTTAATATGGGCAGGTCATATGTATCTAGAGATTTGACAATGTCTTCTATATTTTCCAATTTATTGAAATATACATTTTCAAAGTAGTTTCTAATTCTCTGAATTTCAGAAGTGTCTATGGCAATATCTATTTTCCCATCTATAATTTTGTTAATGTGGTTCTCCTTCTCTCTCTCTCTCTCTCTCTCTTTCTCTTTGTTAGTCTGGCTAAGATTTTTCAATCAGATTTATCTTTCTGAACAATCAACTCTGTGTTTCACTGTATATTGTTTTGTTTTTAATTGCATTAATTTTGACTCTGATTCAAATCATTTCCTCTTTTATATTGATTTTGGAATTAGTTTGTTCTTCCTTTTCTAAAGCCTTAAGATAAGATTATTAATTGGGATCTCTCTAGTATTATTTTTAATGTAGGTACTCAATGCTATACATTTTCCTCTAAGAACTGCTTTCTTACTGTCTCAGATATTTTGATATGTTATATCCATATTCTAATTTATTTCTAAGAATTTATTTTCTCATTTCTTACATGATTTGTTCTCCATTTAAAGAGTATTGTTCAATCTTCAAGTTTATGTGAATTCTACTGTTTTTCTTGCTATTGATTTCTACTTCAATTCAATTATTATCTGATTATGTATTTTTTGGTACTTACTTAGATTTACATTGTGACCTATAATATGGTCCATTTTGGAAACAGTTCCATGAGCTACTGACAAGAAAGTAAATTCAATTCTTTTGGAGTGAAATATTCTATAGCTGTCTATCAGGTTCATTTTATTTATAACATTCTTTATATCAGAGATAACTTTATTGCTTTTATCTTTGGATGGCCTCTCTATTGGTGATAAAGATTGTGGGGTCTATCTAGGATTTAATGTCAGGAAGATTTTTTTAATATATTAATTAGTAACACTAACATTTGGAGCATATATATTTACTATCATATATTCTCATTCATTTCTTCTGTTTACCAGTATGTAGGAACCTTTTTTTTGTCTCTTCTGTTTAATTTTTGCTTGAAATATATTTTGTTAAATATAATGATGACTACTCCAGCGTATTTTTGAACTCCATTTGCATGGGATTTTTTTTTTATCCTTTTCCTTTCAGCCTATAGATGTCTGTGCCTATGAGATGAGTCTCTTGAAAACAGCATGTAATTGGATCTTGTTTCCTAATCCATTCTGCTAATCCATGCATTTTAATGGGTATGTTGAGACCCTTTATATTCAGTATTATAATGGTTTGTTATAATGTGGTTAGTAGCCACAGCTGATTGTAGTATCACCCAGCTTTTCTTCTCCCAGTATAGAATGGGTTAGGCTTGTGAAGGATGACAAAATGTGTATTGTGATACCAGGTGTGGTACAGAATTCTAAATTGAAAATTCCAGTACTTCTAATCTGGGTCTTGCCTGACTCTTCAAACTCTTTCATTGGGTATTTGAGATTTGATTTACACTCCCACTTGGTGAGGAGATGCCCATCTCCTCTGGATGACTGTGGTGCCAGCAACAAAGGGAGGTCTCTTTCCTTGGTGTTCATAGCCTGTATACCCTAGGCACAATTTTCTTCCTATTTTTGTCACACTGCTCTAGACAGACTGTGGGGCTCATAATAGGTGACTTCTAGGTCAGCTACTAACTTTTCTTATGAATTTATGATATCCTGCCTATGATCATACCCGTGCAGTGCTTATAAAGGATTCCCACACCGGGGACACTGGTTTCTGCTGAACTATCCACTTATTGGCTAATTGATTTTGGTTGTTTTTCAGTCAAGAATTTCCCCAAAAGACTATGGCTTCATTAAGATCAGCCTCCCTTTCTATTCCACAGATTGCTCCTAGCCATTTTTTTTTTGTTCCATCATGCTATCCTCTCTCTTTCTATCTAGCCCTATCTCTATCTCTATTTCTATCTCTGTCTCTATCTCTATCTCTATCTATCTCTATCTTCCTGCACTCCATCTCCCCTCAGCAGCTGTGTCTGCATGGCTGCCACCAGCCAAGCTGGTGCATCTCTAAGGTATTATTTCTTATATGTTAAAGTTTCTAACTTTCTGTATTTCATGGTTTCTTTTTCTGTCCAATATTGAATTTCAGTGAGTTCCCTTACTGATGAAGAGCAGTCTTTCTATTCCTCAAATCTGGTGATAAGAAACTGCTGGGAAGTCCATTTTTCCTTTAATTTACCATCTCCCAAATCTAAACCAAACACTTTTGATTATTTAATTTATTCTTCTGAGTAAGAGATGGGCATCTCTTGATCAACAGGGGGTGTGGAATGTGTGTGGTCCTGGGGATTGAACCCAGAGCCTCATCATGCTAGGCAAGCACTTTACCACTGAGCTACATCCCTGCTCTCTAATTTATTCTTGATAACAATTCTGTGCCTCTTTTATCAATGAGAAATCTAATGTCTCTAAAGTCCACAGTTACATGGAAAAACTGAAGGCTGTTTGATTTAGTTATTTGTCTGTGATCTTTCCTAATGTCTCTTATAATGTGTACAGAATAGCTAATTATTCTTTTTTATAATTTAAATTAAGGCATGCTGCTTGGAACTTCACTTTTATTGTAAAAATATTTGAGAAATATAAAAAAAGGTGTTAAATCTATGGACACAGCTTGAAAAGCTATTGTAAACACCCAGAAAAAAATTAGTCTGGCTTATAATAGAATAATGGCAGTATCTTTCAACTCTGCTATTTATCTCTTCCAAACTAATTGCTCTCTTCTAAGGCAAGTTACCACTATGCTCACTTAAGTACTAGTAGTATTTCTGAAATTATGTTATTTAATATTGCCTACTTTTAAGTTTTATACTTAAAAATTGTACTTGCTTATTTTACTTATTAGTATACTTGTAGGATTAATCCATGTTGTCCTGTGAAATTTCATGTTCTGGACACATTTCAGTCTCCTATGGATTGACATTTGGATTGCATGGATATTTCATTAGTTAGCTTGTCTCACTATATTAAAATACTCAACACAAGCTACTTATAAAGAAACTTTTCTTTTTTCTTTTCTTTCTTTTTTTTTTGCCTCATAGTTCTAGTGGTTCCTCATGGTCTTTTGGGGAGAGGGGCATTGTGGCAGAAGCATATGTCAGAGTGAGTGCTTAAATTTCAAGCCAAGAAGAGAGGGAGGGGGGAATGAGAATGGCACTACGGTCCTACAATGCCCTCCAAAGGCAAACCCTCGAAGATCTGAGGACATCTGATAAGGCCCCATTCCTAAATGCCACTCTGAGGACTAAACTTTTTTAAAATGTGGACTTTTGGAAAACACTATGCATATCCAAACCATAGCAGACACATTGTCCATTTATAGTGGCACAAAGCTCAAAAATATCCCTAAAGGTTCACACCTACAATTGAGATTGCTGGTTGATAGAATAAAGGCATATTTAACTTTATAAGATGTTCTCTTACTGTCTTCCATAGTGGTACACCCCTAACAGATGAAATTCAGATTTATCTGTAATCCCATAGGCATTGAATTTTATGGTTTTTGTATTTATCTGGTAAACTATTGACTAATTGATATTGTCTTATTTTGACTTTACTTTGTATATACCTGGATACTAATATATCAGCACATCTTTTAATGTCTTTATAGACCACTTAGATTTTCTTTATTGTGAAGTGCTTATTAAAGCTTTTTACTTATTTTTTCTACTGAGTTGCTTTTCTTTCTGAATCATATAACTTATGTATATTTTAGTTGTTAGTTCTGTGTGTTGAAAATATTCTTTCTCACTTTATGATTCATCATTTTCAAAAATTTAACAAAAGATAATTTCTTAATTTTTTTTGTTAAATTTATTAATCTTTCCTTTTTGATGGTATTTCTCTTGAAGTTGAAAAGTTCCTTCTCTACACAAGAACATGAAGGTAGTCTTCAGTAAGTTTTCAAAAGTTTTATGGTTCTCCATTCACATTTGGATTTGAACTTAAATGAAATTTTGTGGTGTAAAGAAATAATCCAATTTTCTAATTTCTTCCCACATGCAAAAACTATTTTCCTAGCCACTTTTATTGAAAATTCATCTTTGCATGTTACTCTGCAATTTTTTTCCTTTATATATTGTTTCCATGTTTGGATGATAACTTTCTGACCTATGTTCTATCAATTATTAAGAAAGTTATATTAAAGTCTCATACTATCATTTCATCTGTCTCCAATTCTTCCCATTTTTCCAAACATCTTTCTACCTATTCTGGGAATATTTACCAGGTATTTACAAACCTAAAAGAAATGTTAGAGGACAGACAGATGTGAACGGTGGGACCACAAGGTTAAGTAAATAATTCTATAAAATGGGCCCACTGTGTTGATCCCCACATGCCTTCTTTTATAAGAAGCAATTTACCTGCAGCTCTGCCTACCTGTTATCTGCAGGAAATATGCAGGCCTGAAATGTTGATAAGAGGAATCCAAGTTACCCTGAATGGGCAGACTTTTGAGGGAAATAAAGATAATTCCTCCTAACCATGAAATCTATAAGAATTTATGGTTAAGAATCCAGTTAGAACCATTCAGCATGGGCCAAAGTGGCTTAGAGTTGTCATGACAGTGGAGACTTAAAAGTCTGATGTCATCCTGATGTTAGTCAAAAATCAAGAGGTGGATCTGAGCAAGGCATTCAGGAAACTGCCCTGGGACCTCAATAAAACTGGAGTGTAGGAGAGGCACAATGTTTCTGTACTCTCTGATCAATCCCAACATCTATGGTAGATTGTATGACTGTCTTAATAATTGCAACCTTTGTTCTTGGTGCTTCCCTACTGAGCCTGCCTTGTGGAGGGATTAAATATCCCTACAGTAACAGGAGTCTGGACCATGTAACTTGATTTTTTCCAATGCATGGTGAGAGGAAATGGCACATATTGTTTTTCAGAAGGAGCTTCAAGAATTATTACATGCTTCTGTCAATGTGTTTGTTTTTCTTTCAGGAAATAAACAATGTCCTGGGTGTTCTTTCAGCTACTGTCTTAGAATAAAGAGTCAAAGTCAAACACTTGATAAACCTGTAATTTACGGGGAACATCTACCTGTGCTGATGGAACCCATTAAGTTTGCATACCATTTGTTACTGCCACATAACTTACCTTTATGCAGGCTCATGCAGCTTCTAATACTACTGTGTGTATCCACAGTAAGAGCAGTGCCTGGTTTTGTGCTCCCCAGATCTGTGGTTAAGACCTGAAGAAGTAAGATAAACTTGCATTATAAGTTCTACCATAATATTAAAATGGTGGCAATTATGTCATTAGTGACATGATTCATCTTATTCTTCACACAACATCATGCAAATGTCCGTAATTAATTTAGTTATAAAAGTTATGCAAGCAGACATATTTATGAGACTTTGCCAACCTTTTGAGTTTTCACATCTTTGCTTGCATTACCCATCTGATTACTGCATGTTGTCCACTGAGCCCTTAAAGTATTAACTACAGTTGCATTAAATTTCAAGTCAGATAATTCTAAAGCTGTGTCAGAAAGCTGTGTTAGAACACAGTTGGGTTCTAAGTCTTGCTTTTCTCTTCAGAAAATGTCTTACCATATGATATGCATTTACATTTTTTATTTTAATCTGAACATATTGTATCAGTGATGGGAAATAAGGTTAAATAGAACTTTAGTTTGAGGACTTATGTTAATCTGACTAGGAGTTGTGTCCAAATGTTTCTTCTATGTATAGATTCCAGGGTGTTCAAATTCCTCCAGTGTCCTTGGTTCTTTTTTCTTCTCTTAATTTTGGGTTTTTCCATATCTTTCTCTGGAGAGGGCATCTATGTCTTGCAGCTCTTTAGTTATGATCCCCCATTAATGTACTGTAGCTCTGATTGAGTAGTGTTACATATAGAAGGCAAAAAGGCTACTATGATCTACAGAAAATGGGATAGAGTGAGAGCAATGCTCTTCCCCCAGCTGTAATGAGACTCTGATGAAGATGTTTACCCTAGACAGCAGGAGGAATTTGCTAAAGAGAATGCTTTGGACATAGTTCACAAAGTTCAATCTTCTCTTCCTCTTCTGGGCCATAAAATAATCAATCATTCTCTAACCTGCACATGGAAAACCTGGTAATATTCCTAGAGGTAAACCTATGGAAGGATGAGACCTTTCTAGTAGTGTGGCCTTAGAGGTTTCTGACTCTCACACTATTCTACATTCAGCCTTCGGCATTTGTTTGATTGCTATAGAAGTGGTCTTCCAGTTTATGACTTCCTTAATTTCTCCTTTATTTAGGCCGATCTTGGCTGTGGCTCTTCATGGAAGAGTTGCTCCAGATTTCAGAGTGGCAGTTTGACCTGTAGCCTTAGTTCTCTGATAGCTCCAAGAAAAGTCATTGGTATTCAGGGTTTTCATTTTATTCTTATGTTGCAGGGGTCACAATCCGCCCTGAGCCAGCGGGTCGAAGGAGCACCCCCACATTCACTTAGCCGTGGAAGTTGGGAAGAGTTGGAGCTGACTGGTTGCCCGTTCCCAGCCCTGCCACAGGACAGACACACCAGGGGGTACAGTAAGAGCAGGCACCCGTTTATTTGCGGAACAAGCATTCAACTTATAAGGCCGTTAGGCCAATCAGAGACAATGCACGTAGGCAACAGCCATCCATGTGGCAAGGCGTGTAAGCCCCCTGAATTCTGTCCATGAGCTGCACGTTTGCGGAACCAACAGTAAGTGTAAACCAATCACATAGTTCCTCCTTCCTTTGTGCCTTTCCTATTCACACACAATGGCTAGTCATAAGGGCATAGCATAGAGCTAGCTCCCCACATTCTGTGAGTGGGAACAATGACTTCTAAGTTCTTTGCATGTTGTAGCTGACAGTAGAAGATTATTTCTACCCTTTTGAAGTCCTATATTTTTCTCAGGTCTTTTCTGTGATCACTTGGAACCAATAAAAGGGTTTGTTGATAATGTAGTATTTTGCCTAATTATTAAATGAGAATGTTGGATTTTTTCCTATTTGAGACTATTATAAAATTTTCTGTAGTACATAGACTGAGTGCATGGCTATAAAATACCTTCTTTGTGCTAGAGTTTACCTTGCATTTCCCAGAATCATATTGCGATCAAGATGTTGGAGTAAAATTCATCTCATACTGATTATAAAAATATAAAATACATTAGCTTCCATTTAGAACTTGAATTATACTTTACTTTTTTTGCATTTATACTTAGAAATAGATCTTTCCAGGTCACATATATCTTATGAAAATTGGAAAAAAGAAATTTAAAAAAATCAGTATTCAATTAGTTAATTTTCATCATTCAGCTACAGCTTAATACAAAATTCTCTTTTGTTCACATTTTGGTGATGGTAACTTATTAATGAAAATAAGTTGGAACAATTATGTCTCTTTTCTGAAATGCCCCTTCTTCCTTTGACCCTTTTTGTTTTTCCTTAGCTTACTATCAGTTCAGTTCAGAAATAAAACAATGACTGATTTTGTTGATACCTTCAGGACTACAACTTGTTCTTGTCTCATTCCAGTTTTATTATCTCAGGGAAAATGCTCTACCTTGTAGTAAAGCAATAATAGCAAAATAAATATTCTCAGTTATTGATTTAAAATAAAACAATCTTTCTCAAACTCTGAAGCATGTCTCTAGGCATTTTAATTATTTTATTTTGACATTTTTCTTGAAAATTCATATGGCATATGATTTGGTTTTGTGTAATTTGATCCTTAGATCATTGTGACTAAGATATATACCAAAAAGTGCTATTTAATATCTCAAATGGTATAAAATAAAGTGAATTTCTTTAGTATAGTTTACTATAAACTCTACTACCACATGTATATATTTAATTTAAATAATTTAAAATTAAAAACCATTATAATTTAACTTTTAATTTTAATAAGTATATTCTAAATCAAGTAGTAATGTCACTAATGGCTACATCTTATATTCTTAAAATGTTTTTATTATTGTGTTATAGTTATATATAATATGAGGGTTTATCTTAACATGTTGATACATGTATGGAATATAATTTGCTCCACTTCGAGATCCAGTACATTTTCTAATCTCCCCATGTTCTTCTTTCTCTACTCTACTGGTCTTTCATAAATAAATATATATATTTGACATTTCATAGATACAGAGAGGTAAAATTCACTGTGGTATATTTATATATGTACATAGCATAATTTAGTCAATTTCATTCCTCCATTCTCTCTTTTCTCATTCCTCTCCCTCTTCTTCTATCTCCTTCCTGTACTACACTGATCTCCCTTCTATTCCCATCTTGGACATTTTAAAGTATATTTCCTTCATCAAATAAAGTTCTGTTGATCAGACTCGCTCTCCATGAATGAGATAATGTCAACTATGAAATTGATGAGTGCAGCATAATATTCTGTGGCCATGACGAAAACTATTCTAAATAAGAATAGAAATTTCAAGAAGCCCATAATAAACAGCATGAGCAATGATAAGAATCTTATAACTTAAGTCTCCAACTAATTTTTCTGTAAGAATTCATGATTAAAATTTTGATAATTACCCAAATTTAACATTTTCCCTGATTTCTGAGGTGTAAAATCAGCAAATGGCAAAATTCCATTCTTCTTTATGGCTGAGTAAAACTCCATTGTGTATACATTCCACATTTTCTTTACCCATTGTCTGTTGATAGACACCTGGTTTGGTACCATACTATGACTATTGTGAATTATACTGGCTCCTATAAACATTGGTATGCCTGTAACACTTTAGTATGTTAATTTTTGATCTTTTGGATATATACCAAGGAGTGGGATATCTGGGCCATATGATGGGTCCATTCCTTCTTTTGAGGAATGTCCATACTACTTTCCAGAGTAGTAGCACTAATTTGCAGTCACATCAGCAATGTATTGGTATAGCTTTTCCCCCATATCCTTGTCAGCTTGTATAATTACTTATATTCTTGATAATTGTCATTCTGACTAGAGTGAAATGAAATTTTAATGTAGTTTCTATTTGCATTTCTGTTAGAATTGTTTATCATTATTTTTATATATTTGTTGGATATTTGTGTTTCTTCTTTTGTAAAATTTCTGTTTAGTTCTCTGTCCCATATATTCATTGGGTTATTTGTTTTTTTGTTTGATACTAAGGTTTTTGAGTTCTTTACATATTATAGATATTAATGTTCTACCTTTCTGTAGGCTCTTTTTGCATGCTCTTAATAATTTCCTTTGCTGTGCAGGAGCTTTTTAATTTGATGGCATTTGACTTATTGATTCTTGGTTTTATTTCTTGAGCTTTAATTGTTTCATTAAGGAAACTGGTGACTCTGTCCATAAGATGAAGTGTTGCCCCTGCTTTCTTTTAGCAGTTGTGAAGGTTTTGTTCTAATTTCTAAGTCTTTGATCCATTGTGATTTGACTTTTGTGTGGTTTGAGAGATAAGGGTCTAGTTTCTTCTACACATGAATATTTAAATTTCCTGGCACCACTTTTTTAAAAGGCTTTCTTTCGCCAACGTATATTTTTGGCACTATTCTATTCAATTGGTCTTTATGTCTATTTTATTGTCAATACCATGATGTTTTTGTTTCTGTAGCCCTTGAAGAATTTTCACCAATGTAGATTTTATTTTCTTGAAAAATCTAAATAATAAGAATTGATTAACCCTATTTTAAAAAAATCTGAAAACTCTTTCTAAATGTATGAACTTTAGTGATACAAGTTAATGAAAATATAGTCAAAAACACATGTTCCTGGATATTTGTTTGATATTTGTTTGGCCAGTCCCTGGCCATTCTATAGTAAGACATAGTTACTGTACATTAGTTTGCATGCATTTGCTACTAATGTAATGCATTACAATCCTCCCTCCTGCCAACATGATAATCCGTGGCTTTCAAGGAAAGATCAGTCTATGCTTGGCCCTTTGCCTTGAAATGGAGATTCTTACTTGGGAATATCTCCACTCTCCTTTTGTTTTGACCTTTTGCCATCCAGCAATATTCAGTGTGAAATCTTACCATTTCTATATTCACTAATGGCCATTATCAAACTTTAAGACACATGTTTATATATTGGATAGATCCTACAGCGCAATTAGAAGATACTATTATATGTGAAAACAATAAAATTAATACCTGCTATCCTTTGTGACATTGTTTGTAGTGGTTTTAAAGCATGATTTCAAGTCTCTTTACATTTTTCCATTTGAGAGTTGGTCTAATTCTTTTCTTCTTGCGTGTACTTCTCCTCTTGCTATTCTTAATGCCTCACTTCTAATGAAAAGAATGTTTCAGAATTCATGAGTCATGTTTTTCAGGGCAAAATCCCAGTAGTACATTGTTGGTGTTGTGTGCCATTAAATTTGGGGTTTTGATTTTTTGTTCATTTTATCTGTTAATTATATAAAAAATGCAGGCTTATGATCAAATGGTGAGTGAAACAAGCCAGTTACAAGAAGACAAACACTTTATCTTCTTCATTTACATGAGCTATCTAAAGTAGTCATATTCATAGAAACAAAAAATAGAGTGTTGGATTCCAGAGTTGTGACAGGGAAGGTGAGGTGAGGAGTTGTTGATGGTGTAGAATTTCAATTCTTCAAGGTGAAAATGCTTTAGATGTTAGTTGCACTGCAGTGTGAATGAACCATGAGAATGTACATCACTGAACTGAAACACTTAAGTATGCATGAAATGCTATAGTTTGTACTTTGTGTCTTTTATTATAATTAGTAATAATTTAAACACAGAGTTTTGATATTAGTTAGCCTGAGAGTCTAACAATGTATATTTAAGTGTCAAATTGAGAATATCTTGCCAAATTCTAATGAGTTCCATCATTTGGGTTTGATATTAAGCAAAGTAAGAACTTTCTATAGAGACTTAGCAGGGTAGAACTGGAAGGGAATCTAGACATTGGACTCCTAGTTAAGATATTTAAATAAAAAAGACCAACTTTATTTAAAAAAAAAATAGAGACTAAGTCTGACCTCCAAACCAATAGCTGATTTTTTTTTCTCCGATAGATACTAGCAGGTAACACACACTTTGATTGATATATTCAACAGATAGCTTTTATGGACAGATATAAACTAATGATTGCTATTCAGAACTCTAAAAAGCCCCAAAACAAAACTTTTTTCAGTTCCTTGTATCAGTGAGTCTATGCAACTGCTTGTTTGGAATCATAGTCTGCTAGTACTTTCCCCTATGATGCAGCAAAGCAAGTCCATATTTCAGCAGCGGACTGTGGAAGGAATGAATAGCAAAGCTTAATGAAGTTGTTGACGCAGATGTCTCTTTTCCCACTTGTGCTGGAATCATTCCATTTGCTGCTGACTCCAGTGAAATGATACCCTCGGTTCCAGGCTGTACGGATTCTCTTAACGAAATAATGCTACAAGGAAAAAAATGAAAAGTGCAAAAACAAGATTCTCAGACCACGTGTTTACAACCTGGATTTATCCTTGTGGAGCACTCAAACCAACAGTAATTATTTTCTATACTTTTTACCAGAAGATTAAATATGTTATAATATGAAAAATAATGAATAAAATGTTCACTCTAGTAGATCTTGATATTTTAAACACCTCAAAGTCTCTTGACTGCTAAAAGATGACACTTTTCTTAATTAGATAAGCTTAAGTTTCTCTCTTACTTTTGCTGACTGTTGAATGAACCCTCTATGTAAAGACACCTTGGGGTTGTACTGCAAAGGGTAGTAACTTTGCTCATTACAGATGAAATGTGTGCAGGTAAAAGTAATTTACCTTCAAAAATGTTTCCACATGTATACACAAAGAAATACTTTTCCAAGATATTATATTAACAGCTCTTGGATTTGGAGCATTCTTTTATCTGCATGTGCCTGGCATTACAGGGTCTTCTAGTGGATATATTACCAGGATCTGTAGGTGATTAAGTCTCTTGATGTTGACAGTTCTGGGTGGAGACCAAGACAAACATTCAAAAATGATTGTTTATTGTTTCCAAATATGTGAATAATACATATAATTAAATACTCATATTAATAAAAATGTTCAGTGTAGAAAATTTACCATAAAATACATCATTTCAAAGCACATATTTACAATGCAATATTTTACCATTATTTTGAAATGCAAATGATTAAATTCCACTCTTTTTCTAATACTATTTATTTTGTTTAAGGACTGCTTTAGTATCCTTGGTGTTTATCAACAATATCTGTATTGCAATCAGGGATTGGCTTTACCTGTCATGATCATAAACATGACAGTGGCATCAATTACTTAGAAATATAGAAATCAATTTCAAAAGAACTGATTTGTAGAAGCCTTGTGTATAAATCTACTTCTGACACTTATTTGGTACATTTTCTTGTTTCAGGATACAAAGCTCTTTTAGCCTCAATAACCTCACTCTTAAAATGTGGGTAACTATTCTACTTGGCATGTTTGTAACAAAAAAATCTATAAATATCCACTTAACTCATAAAATCTTGCCACAAAATATAAGCACATTATAATACAGAACTGCCAGGAACATTCTCTTATTCCATGGATTTATGGGCAGTACTGTAGACCTCTAAGTGCTTCCCATTTAGAACAAGTGACTACTCCTGATATTTGTTGTTAGAGTTTCTCATAACTACACAGAAAAAATTCAACTCAAATGTGTCAGATGTTACCTTTATTTGCTTTTGTAAAATCTGAGAAAACCTATCATGTTGTTAGATGCCAGACTTCTGCAGTCATCTGGTGAGACTAAGACTCCTTTCATGTCTCTGCTTCTCACTTTCTTACACTTTTGATATCTCTACACATTTTGTAGTAGCCCTTCCATCAGTACGAGCTCTAACTAGCAGCACCTTCTAATGCAGCCGTTGTTTAAAATGCATCTTCTTGGTCTTAATTGTGAATCATTCATACTTTAAACAAAAACTATGAAGGATTTTTATGCAACATTTGAATGAAAGAGCTAATTTTGTATTCTGTGTGACTTTAGTATCATGAACATTTTGAAAAATGCCTATGGAAGGATTCCAAGTCCTGTCCACAGTTTCATTATATTCATTCATTTATCCATTCAATAAATATTTATGAAATGTCTAATATGTATGAGCATTGTTATGGGCTCTAGAGCTTGCACTATGACCAAACAATTTCCAACATAGTTTAGAAATTTTATTCTAACTTCCAAATTTGAATATGAATAACATGAAGATTACTAAATGCAATTTTGGAAAATATAAAAATCTACACAGCCCTACATATATTTTTAAAAGTAAAACTAAGCAAAGTAAAATAAAACATCTCTGGACAACAAAAGCCAAGAGAAAGCATATGAAAAACAGAGATAAATTGATCAATGTAAAAAGGAGAGTTTTTGAGTGTTTTACCCACATAAGTAAAAAATGAAAATTAAAAAACTGGGCAATTGTTATTACAAAAGCACACTCAGAGAGCACACTGATATTACTAACAAGGTACCAATGATTTAGGAAGATGGGTATGAGAGAAAATGGATTAATTTCTCACACACTGGAAATGCCTAAATCTCAAACCCATGAGAAAAAACATTTCCTTAGGAATATTTCTTAGAATGTCAGATCTTGTTCAAATTCATGAATATTTTCATCTTTGTTAAATTAACATATGTTTAAATTTAGTGTTCTCTAAAATACATTGTGCAATATGATTATAGTTTTCAAAAATTATGTCTATAGTATTATTGCATATATGATTATGTGTGTATTTGTGTCTACATATCAATCTCTCATATACACATAGGGAGTTTACTCCCAGCAAATATCAGTTTTATTAGTATTTTCATTTTTATAATTAAGCTTGTCTATAGAATTAAATGGTGTTCACAGGTAGTCATGAACTTTTAGTAACACTAATATATCCTCATTTTTTACTTTTCCAGTAGACCTTGATATCGAAATATATACATAAAGAATACAGAATAGTTGAATGTTGATTAGGTATTTTCTAGATGAGCATAATAATAAAAGTGCCAAGATGATTTATAGACACAGTGAAGTCTTAGAAAATAATAAGTCATGAAATCTTAGTTGAAAAATTAAGAAATTAAAGAAAGGTAAAGGGTCTTGGAACAGGAAGAAGTGATTTCAACAGACTGATTTCTGTGGATATGGATAAAAAGTTAAAATAGGTAGAAGGAATATAATTTGTGTTGAAAATTTAGATTACTTAATCAATATGGAGGTTCAAAAATTAAGTGATGATAAAGTCTAGGATCATGACAAAATAAAACGTGGTTGGTTTCTAGTGATACACCACCTAACCAATGCTGATGGTGCAGGACTATACAGCAGGTGGGATGTCTACATTAGATGGTGAAGTCACTGAAGAACAGAAAGGACTGGAAGGGAAAGAAACTGAACAGGTGCTAATGCATTCAATAGAAAAACACTGTGGAATCAGAAAATTATTACTATCATCTCTAAATTGCAGATCACAAAGTTGAGTCAAAGGAGTTGTGTAATTTGTTCTAAGTGACTTAGACCCTATCATCTAACTTATGCTTGGTCCTAATTTTCTGACTTCTACTATCTCTTATATCCAGGAAACTTAGAGTTATAGCATTCTCTTAAACGTGGAAGCACTATCATGTGAAAAGTTTTTTATGCACTTAAAAAGTAAATAAATTAATATGCCTTAAAAGAGGCTGTCACTCACATATGTGATCCAGGGCATTGGATAGACTCCAAAAGTAAATGTAGCATATTTTCCTGACTTTTGCTTTTTCAAGTGCCCCCTCTATCATAAAATAAAAAAATATTAATTTACAATTAACTATAATTGTCTTTAATAACTAATAAGAACTGCTTAACAAGTAGGGGTTTAAAGGATAAAAGCATAGAAAAAAGACATTTGAATGTATGTTTTTGCCTTTTAGGGAAGTTGAACACAAAAAGATTTTATGAAAGTAGTAGCAATGCATTATACTGAATTTTGCTGAAACTGACACCCAGATCATTCTTCATGCTTTGAAAATCTAGAAATGGATGTAAAAAAGATCTCAGGCTGTAGAGGGTAATTACATACTATTTTGTCTACTATAAATTCTACAAGAGATTAATTAAAGAAATAAGATTCATCAATAACCATAGGAGTCAATGTTTATTGAGCCTTTACATTGTACCAGATACCATGCTAACTACTTTGTTTATTATTTTTATTTTAATCCTTAACCACTGTAAAGTTTTGATCCCAGAGATGAGGAAACTGGTCTCACAAGCTTAAAGAGCACGCTTCATTCATAGTAGGAGTCAGAATAAGGCCATTATAAACTATGTGTACATAATTGTGTATTGAGTTTTTACGTGTACTGTGCACTTAACAGAACATGATTTCCTCTTCACCAAATACTTATAGTTAGATGTTATAATCTTCGCTTTCTATATGGAGAAATGGAGTTACTTAGAATTAAAAAATAGTTGAACAAAAATTGACGATGTACAGGTTGTACCATTTTCGTCCCTTTTATGGACCTGAGGATGTCATGATTCATTAAATTTTGTCTTCACTCACAGAAAGGAAGTAGAGTCATATATCAGGAGATTGTTGTACCACATTATTCTTGCATGCAATTCAATTTACATAATGAAATACTCTTGTCGATTCGAGTCAGGTCTCTAGACTCTGTTCTGATGCTGTATGCTTACACTTTGTTTGACAGAGTACATCTAAGGTAGGTAAATGGCCTGAAGGGATTACTTTATTATGGGCCACATAAAAGGGACATGGAATGTCAAGACGACTTCTATAACCACACAATAGGAATTCACTCATCATATCAAGAATAAACCCTACACACACACACAAACACACATGCTCACATACATACACACACACACCTCTTGAGTATAGAAAAGAACAAAGGTCAGAATTTTAATTATGATTGGATTAATACAGTGAAATGCTTTTCAACAGATGAGAATTCATTGCCATGTGATTAGGTTTAATGGTTTCCTGGTACATAACTCAGATAAAAATTTGGACTGCAATGTAAGAGCAGATTGGGAATTCAGAAGTGATACATTTTTCCCTTGGATTTGATGATTTCATTTGTTAGTTTCCACCCAATGAAATGGGATATATCTTCTCTTTTCTCTGCCTTAAAATGTTACAACTAGGCTTCCAAAGTAGCAGAGGCACTTGATCTGCAGCTTCCCACAGTGTTTAGAATGAAGGATCAGAAGTCCCTCAGCTGAGAATAGTGGACATTTCCAAGGAGGTAAATATGACCTTCAAAATGGCCCACCAAGCCCAATGGCAGGTTTTAATTTTCCTTCTCAATATATTGCATCTTCCCAACTCTATCAACACAACTGTTGCATCTCTATGTTTTTCTATTCCAGTTTTGGAATAGAAAATATCTGAAATGGAAAATAAAATATCTTTGCTCATTCTTTAATTTCCTTGCTTTTCATTTTATTTACTTTAATATCAGAGACTGAAAAACATTACATTTAATTATTGTCTATATTTTTTTAAAAACTGCCTTTTAAGTCACTTTTCACTAATTTTGTTTGAATTAACATTCCACATTCCCAGATAATTGTTTACAGAGTATTTGGGAGCAGTCTCCAATTTTCCTTTAAAACGTTCAAGAGGATAAGAAACATAAACTTGGCTC
>CM053399.1:23753077-23786711 GCA_028644305.1 Xerus rutilus | reverse complement strand
TACATTTAATTATTGTCTATATTTTTTTAAAAACTGCCTTTTAAGTCACTTTTCACTAATTTTGTTTGAATTAACATTCCACATTCCCAGATAATTGTTTACAGAGTATTTGGGAGCAGTCTCCAATTTTCCTTTAAAACGTTCAAGAGGATAAGAAACATAAACTTGGCTCTTAAGAAGCAGAGTGAATTCTGCAACTGAAGCATTTCCCAATTATGACGGCTATAGCCACATTTGTCTATGTAAAAGCAAACTATCTAACTCATCACATCTGCTCCCTATTTATCTTCAAGTTGCATCTGCTGACTTCACCAACAAAAACATGCTGTTGTACTTTTTTCTTGCAGTGGCATAGTTGAGTTGATTTAGATAAAGGAGACTCTGAAGCATGGCTTTTCCTCCTCTTCCCTCCTTCATCCTCAGCAACATCTTCCCATAAACCCAAATGTAACTGTTCTTTGTGAGGTCAGAGAGGACTGGGAATGTAACACAAAGGTGAAGTGCTTGCCTCATTAGGTGCAAGGCACTGGGTTTGTTCTGCAGCATCACACACACACACACACACACACACACAAACACTTTTGGATGAGAACTTGTGTCAGGAAGGAGGATGCAACAGCTGCATCTTAAATTTTTATCCTGTCTTGGTCAATTAATTTTTTTAAACAGAGTTTGTACATAGGTCCAAACTCATCAAGATGTATGCATGCATGTGTATCCTTTTTATATAAAAATTATACCTCAATAAATTGAAAAAACAAAAATCACCATTAACTTTGAAATTCCATTTGAAGTCTCAATCACACATATAAATTTTTATTAGGGCTATTTCTGAGTAGTTACTATCTTTAATCAACAAAGTAGTTGCTTTGTGCATATTTCTTCTAAAACACAGCTGCAACAAATACTAAAATAAAGTAAAATTGGGGAAAATGTTATATTTATGGAGTCTTCCTGTTTTCAAAAAGTATGTTCATTTCTACCATTATTTAAATTATTGAAATATTTACAACATAATATTTTATAATCTTTATACTGCAAAAAGTATACAAATACACACAGTTTTAACTGAATCCTGAGAACAATATTGAAAAGTCATTACTATTTTTTCTGTTCACTGTGTAAAATTTTCAGGCCTAGAAAGGTAATATATGCTAAGCATAGTCATTGGCATTGCTGACACTATCAGTTTTCCAAATGTTAGTCAGTATTCTGTTTATTTTCACCATAGTTTTTCAGGTTTAATTTTTTTTGTAGGTTGCAAAGTGGAGACTGATACCAGGAGTGCTTTACCACTGAGCTATATCCCCAGTCCTTTCTATCCTTTCTTTCAAAAAATTTGAGACAGAGACTTGCTGAGTTGCTGAGGGTTTTGCAAGTTTGCTGAGGCTGGCCTTACACTTGTAATCCTCCTGTCTCAGCCTCCAGAGTCACTAGGATTAAGGTGGGAATCACTGTGCCTGGATTCAATTTAATTTAATTTTTTAAATTATTTATTTATTTGGTGCTGGGGATTAAACTCAGGGGTACTCGACCACTGAGCCACATCACCAGCCCTGTTTTGTGTTTTATGTAGAGACAGAGTTTCACTGAGTTGCTTAGCACCCCGCCATTGCTGAGGCTGGCATTGAACTCGCGATTCTCCTGTCTCAGTCTCCCAAAGTACTGGGATTACAGGCATGTGCCACCGTGCCTGGCTTCAATTTAATTCTTAAAAGAAAACATTACTTAAGACATCTAGATTTAACCTAATTATTTCAAAAATTTCATAATTATGGTATAACTGTGGGAGCAATAGAAATTATATCAAAAATAATGTGTGCTGCAGTAGTAGCTTTGGGTCATATATTTAGCTGTAACCCATGGAAATGAGAAAACCTCAAAACAATGTGCTTTCTTGTTAGTTCCCTAGTTTTTCTTTCATTAGTTTTTTTTTTTTTATAGTACAACTGTGTAGAACTTAAAGAGCAATGCTTCAGGCTTAGTGAACAATAAAAATTACATAGATATAAGTAATTGAAAATGGAAAATAAACATGAATTCCATCCTGTTTCATTGTAATAGACACACTTGCAAACACACACTAATCATTTGCATTTATTATTATCTCTGTTTCAAATCTGGAGTGATTAACTTCCTCCTTCATCCTCCTTCCTCTTTTTTCCATCCAACACACTTTCATTGGACAAGTGAATACCTTATAAAAATATTAGCAATATACACATGGATACTTTATATTTGGAAAAAAAAATGCTTCTGTGTGTGGAATTCTTTTCTTTTCTTTTTAAAATTATAAGTAGTAATTAACATATTTTGAAAATAATGTCATTTGTTAATGTATATTTTAAAGTCAAGTGAATAAATTTGTAAACTTGAGTGGGTTGTATACTAATGGAGTATAGAAACTTGTATTTTAGTTTATAAGAAATGTTTTATATTCTTTTAGGTAAATGTTCAATCGATATGGATAGGCTATGCAGACTTTCACAAAAATATGTTTTGGGGACAAGTAGCCTAATATTGCTTTATTTAACTCTATCAAAAGAAGTCAAAAGATATAACACAAAATTTATCTCAAAACAGTCAGTGAACAATATCAAGGGTAATAATACAATTTATCATCCAAATGTGCACATTTCTGCATGTGAAAAGTTATTTTTAAAATTATTTAAATTGAAAATTTTTAAAAAATCTATTGATCAAACAACACATATTTGAAATACGTTGGCAACTCCCTAGAACAGTTCTATTTAAAAACTATTTTCCTACATACATATTTAAAATAAAACATATTCATATATATTCAATGACAAAATGTACTGATTGAATGTTTGTTATAGATAAAATCTAACATGATTATTCTCACAACTAAATTAAGGAGAGCAATATCAGCATGATGACAGAATAGAAATTTGTGGCCCTCCTCCTCCCACAGAAACCTCAATTTTGTTAATCACCCACAGAACCTAATATCTTCGTGGGAAACTTCAAGTTTAGCTAAGAAGTTCATATATTATAATGGAGTCAACAATCTGGGAATGAACTCAATTAAAAGGGACAAAAATACAACTGGACTCTACATACAGCACCCCATTCCCCCAAGGTCCTGGAATGCGAAGCTCCTGGTACGTGGTTCTCAACAGCTGCCTGCAGACCGTGCTTATTACCTCAAAGATTCCACCAAGAAATTAACCATAAACCCACTAACATAACTTGCCTGTGGACTCCCAACCATTTACAAACCCCTGTGTCCCCATATAGATAACGTTGTGTTCATCCTCCTGCATAGCATGCATGAATGTCTCTAGACACACAGGATCACAATAGCAGATATGTTCTTAGCCCGCTTAACTTCGCTTGTTTTGAAAAAATTCCACAACTATGAGCACTTTAGAGCAGTGTCAGGGAAAATAAATAGGAGTATATCAGCACCAGGCCTGACTGTGGAATATTAAGAACAGGCATATAATCTTAAGATATACTCCTCCATAGCAAAGAACAAGAAAACTACAGCATGCTCATTCATAGACATGATCTGAAATTTCCTCCTTCCCCAGTCTTTATCAGGGCTTATTGGTGAAGAGCTTTCTTAAAGCCCATAAATAAAGATAGGAGAGGGAAAGTACTTGTTCGTGTATGAAGACAGAAGCAAAAGGCTTAAAGTACACAAAGAATCAAGGAAATATTATCTTACTAAATGAACAAAATGAAGCTCCCCTCCATGGAGATCTGTGAGTTGACTGACAAAGAATTTAAGTTTTATCATCATAAAGAAGCTAAGTAAACTACAAGATAACACAAACAAAAACATGAAAACAATGCTTGAGCAAAACTATGAACTCAATGAAGAGAGAGAAGCCATATACAAGAACCAAATAGAAATTCTGAACTTGAACAATACCAGGTTTGAAAACTGGAGTTCAATAAAGAACTTCAATAGCAGACATAGAGAGCATTTTACTATGCGAAATCATCTAGACAATCTGACAACAACTATGCCATTTAACTCCTATGTGAAATCTAAAATAGACAAAGTCATAGAAGCAGAAAGTATAATTACGTTTCCCAGAGGTTTGAATGTGGTTAAAAAAAGGAGATGGTTCAAAGGCACAAAGTTCAGTTATGCAAAATAACCAACATTTTAGAACTACTATAAAGAATATTACTTATAGTTGGCAATATTCTATTATATTCCTAAAGTCACCTTAAAGAGGGATAAATTTTGTTATGCCTTCTTGGAAAAAAAAGAAAAATCATCATCATCATTATCATCAAAAAGGGATGTGATGAATTTTTGGCAGTTAATCTATATGCTGATGGTCTTGATATAGGTAATAGTTTCATGAGTTTGTAGTTATTGCTAAACTCATTATGTATATATTTTTATGTCAATCATAATTTTGAACTGTGGTTTATAATCAACTTATTCAGCATTTCTATATTCATTTTACTATTTAATTGTATCTTATAGTACTGAATGACTGAAATTTTCTCCAGCAAATATATTTTTTAGTTTTTATGTATATTAAATTTTTAATTTGCTGCAACATGTTGCATTTATAGTTAACCAATTTGAAATGCTTGACACTTTCAATTGCCTCTTCTGTATGGAGAATAATATTTTAACTTTAGGGAATATTTTTTCAGTAGATCCTGTGGTGTTAGTACTCTCACAACAAATTCTCAAAAATGTAATATATAATTATTCTGATTATTTTCATTTTAAAATACTTTACATTATGCATATACATATGTGACCATGAGCACATACTTGTACATATATAATATATATTCCTTATTTTAATTTCTGCTAATAATGAAATTGGTAGAATAATATAGCATTTAGTTTCAAGATCTTTTTCCTACCTTTCTTGAGGGTTGGTTTGCCTTAGTATCTAGATATTCTGACAGATGAAATATTAGCAAGTGGTTTGTGTGTATATGTGCATGATTTCTATCAAGATCATAAAGAGGAGCAGCACAAGATGCCTCATTTCTTCTTTATGATGTCCTTCACTTAAAAATTTATATGCAACTCTGAAATGGCTTCCAGGCTAGCAGGGCATGAGGCTAAAAAGACAATACTCATTGATAATTGTTGAGCTGTTTTACCAACTGTTGACTGCCTGTTACTTATAAGAGAGAAATAAAACATCACTTTCTTTAAAAATTTTGGAATTTTCTAATACAAGTAATTAAACTTAATTTTTGTTTGCCTATTGATATTTATTCAACTTTTAAATTAATTTTAAATTAATATTTATTTTACTTTTCAAATAAAAAGAAATCAAAATTATATTATATACAAAGGAATAAAACGTTGTCACTGGAAATTTGATTTGTATTTTCAAATTTTCAGAGTAACTGCTGTATTAGCAGGAATAGTAGTAACAGGAAGGTATAGTGATATTGATTTCAGGTTGGCAAATAATAGCTCATCTTAATGTGGTTACTACACACATATAGTCATGTTCAGCCTCAGCTGACAGATTTACCAGACTTAATTCTTCTTTGTCCTATTTATTCTGCCTTTCAAACAACAAGAGAATTAGCATGGGATCAAAATTCTTGTGTTTTTTCTTGTGGGACAGAGTAGAGAAATACCATTTACTTTCTGGTTTGATAACTCTGATAAAGTCATGTATGGAAAGAACATGAAATAATTGCTGGCGGCCAACTCTTACTTTTTCAAAATCTTACAAATGCTTTGAAAATAGAAAATAGGAAATAAAGAAAATGAAGAAGGATGATGAACAAAAGAGGAGAAAAGGAACATAGAAAAAGAAGATAATACAAAGGCTGAAACTGAACTTGCTGGAAGCTGGATGAAGATGAGAGTTGACTGTTATTTCAGAATTACACTTTTGGTTGCCCATCACTTCGTGAGGAATGTGACTCTAGGAATGAATTTTGCAGAGTGAAGCCAGCCAATGAGCAAGTGGACACCATAATGGAGTTTAATTGAAAGAGCTTATTTTGGAGCTGAAGCTCTTCTTCATGTTAGCTGTGTAGCCATTCACAGGTAATTCAGTTCTCAGTGTAACATAGGCATAATAGCAAAGTACATATACAATAACTTAGTTTCTTTTTTCAATTTTGGCAGACAAATTTAATACTGTAATGGACCTTAAACTCTTAATGTAGAGCTATGAGAATTCAGAAAACACAAATGAGTCAAATTATATGCTGCCGTAATATTTTCTAGGACTTAATGTACTGAGAATGTAACAAAAATATCATAAAAATGTTGAGAAATAATATCTTTGTATATACATAATGAATTATGTAACAATAAGGCATATAAATAATAACAAGATTTACTTGAATTTCATTATTGTTTTGCTGAATATTCTTTATCAGTTATTCTTGTAGTATGTAAGTTAATTTTGTTTACTAAAAGTATAGTTCTGTTTTATAACAAATCATGGTAATATATTCACGCTAGCTTGGTAGGCTATTAAGAGAATTTCAAAATCATACGCAAATATTTTTAAGTGCTTCAACTTTTTTTGTAATTGTTAATATATGGTATTGGAAATGAACCTATTTGCCTGTCATTCTGTAAGAAAAATTTTAGTAAGTATAGTAATCATAGGTACACAAATATTAAAATAACATTAATGTAAAATATCTGTATTTTCAAAATGGTTATTAATACTTCCCACCATGGGAGAGTGCTGTTTTTTGTTTTGTTTTATACCATATTTTATATCATGTTTTATATCATAGTTCAAATAGTTTTACCATCCAATAAATGCATAAAAATTTAACCTCAGATTACTTTCTGTTGAGTACCTTTGCTTTATTTATAAAAAGCCAGATTTCTAGGGGAAAGATTTGACTTCTTCTGGGACCTATAAATGAGACTTGAAAATGTGGTGAATATAATAATTGCCTCATATAAATACTTTTAAAATTCTGTGGTATTAACCAGGCGCGGTGGTGAACGTTTGTAATATCAGCAACTCAGGAGGCTGAGGCAGGAGGATTGCAAGTTCAAAGTCAGCCTCAGCAACGGCAAGGCACTAAGCAACTCAGTGAGACCCTGTCTCTAAATAAAATACAAAATAGGGCTGGGGATGTGGCTCACTGGTTGAATGGCCCTGAGTTCAATCACCAGTAACCCTCAAAACAAACAAACACAAAAACTCCATGCTATTTTAAAATATTTATGTTGAATCATTTTAAAGTGTTTATGTGAACATATGGATTTTTATTGACAATTTTATGTCTGTCCTTAAACCATGTGGAACATGGAGATTTGGAAAACTATTTCACCGTTTAATGAAATCAACTCAATTTACCTTTACTCTTTGGAAGATTTATATTTTCATAATTTGAAACTAGACTTCAACTAGAAAAAAATAATTATCAATATCAAACTCGATTGTGCTTACTAAATTTGAGATACAAATAAAGTAGACCAAGTATTTTTTTTAGAACCAGGAAACTAAGACTTCTGATTTCATCTACAATATACAATGAACTTGAAAGCCATTGTTTCCATCCTGTGAGAAAAACTGGGTAAACTGAAAAGTGGTGACTTTTCCTAGAACTATGAAAGAATCCCATTTTTAGGACACACTGATACCTGCAAATCCAGAGATGTAGGACAATCCAGAGAGTCACAGCTGAGATCTGCTTATATGAAGCAGAAGGCCACTAAAGCCAATATGTTTAGGATCACTTACTCTCACGGTAATTTTGATACATAGCTGGAGGCTGACTGTAGACTAGTGAAAAGTGATATGTTCGTGGGGTTGAATTCTTGGTGTAAGGCAGCATATTTTATAGCCTTTATCTGTAGTACATCCCTGTGTTCTCAGGGTAAAGATCAGAGAAAAGTCTCACAGTGTTTCTGGCATAATAAACGGGGAAACTCTGAGTTGTCATTATAACCAAGGCATGCTTTCCAAGAAAAAACAATTTTTTTTCTTTTAAATCAGAGCTGTTTCACAGAAGTTATTGCAGTGTGCTCCACAAGCCATCTCGCTCCAGTCTTCCCATTTCATGTAAGTTCGTGGGGAAAGTGTTATAGAAGAAGAAACATTAGTGAATGCCACAAACCAGAGACTTAGTCCCATTAAGACACCAAAATTTAATTGGAAGATTATAAAATATGCTTCTTTTCCCCTCCTCCTCACCAGCACACAATCAGAACTCCAGCAGAATCACCACAGATTACAGGCAGGAGTTGCAAGACATAGACTTTGTTTACAGGAAGCCAAAGCCAAGACAGGATATAAATCATGGGCATTGGAGGGATCTAAGTCTCTAATCTTTGTAACTACCTCAAAGAATTAAAAGAAGCCCAGTTTTTAGCCCAGATTAACATACATCTCCACACTGAAGGCTCATATCCTCAATTTTGTCTGATACAACATGTTTAGCTTTCAAGCAAATTATTATAGAATACTGCAAAATACAAGAAAAGTTGCAGTATAAATAGAAAAAATGTATCAAAATGAGACTCAGATATGACACAGATGTGCAAATTATCAGGAAATAAATCATAACTATAATGACTATAAATAATATGTTAAAGGTTCTAATGATAACATGACAGACAAAAGCATGTAAATAATGTATGTAGAGAGATTCATGGAAACTCTAAGAAATAACCAAAACTAAATACTGGACACCAAAAATGGTATAGGAGAAATGCAGAATTCCTTCAATGTCAGTAAACTCATCACAGCCAAAGAAAGAATCTGTGAGTTGAATGATAGGTTAATGAAAACTTCTCAAACTAATGAGTAAAAATAGAAACCCTGACTAATGACCAATGACCTTTCTGAGAGATGCCAAATTTCAAATGCTAAGTCAGGAAGCTGAAAATACTCAGCAAAACTTCAAAAATAAAAAAAAAAGATATAACATTATGCATATGTTACACATCGTATTCAAAATATGAAAAAATGAAAAATGAAAAATACCAAAATGAAAAATATCAAAGAAAATAATAAAATAAGTCATTTGAAAAGAAAATGAAAGGAGAAAGCAGAAGCTTAACTATGTAGAGGCAAGGATACAGAATTAGGACCCATGTAAGAAGATAGTGAAGAGACAGTTTTCAAAGTAAGTAAAAGATGACAATACCAGTTTAAAATTCTGTATTCATTTAAATTATCCATCAAAAGTGAAGCAGAAATAAATTCAAGCTCCAGTGAACAAAAACTGAAAGAATTCATTACAAACCAACATAACATGCACGGACGTTAAGATTTTCTTCAGCCAGGAAAAATAAGGAATAGATGAGAAATTGGGATCTATGAAAAGAAAGAAATAGTGTTAACAAGATAAAATATGTCATATTTTCATATTTTTAATTGTTCTGAAAAGTAGTTATTTGCTTAAAGTAATAACAGCAACAATTTACTTGATGATTATGGCATAGATCAGTGAAATGAAGCAGCAATGTTTGAGAGATTGTAGGCAGGAATTATGAGTCTTGTGCCATAAGCTACCTGCACTGCATGGGAAATGAGGTAGTGCTAATTGATGGGGGATATAGAGTAGCTTAAATATATATATAGTAAACTATAAAACAGTCACTAAAAAAGGAAAGAAAAGAAAAGGAAGAACAAAGAGTCCTACAATAGAATCATGTGGAATGTTCCAATGTAAACAGTGGAGACAGAGAAAGAAGACTGGCTATAATGCAAACATAGCTGATAGCAATAAAAGATATATCAATAATTTCTTGATATTCTCTCATCTAAATAAACAAAACTAAAGACAGAATTCAGAAACACAATTCCACACATTGTCTAGGAGAAACCCACTTTAAGTATGAAGACTAGGTTAGGTTAAAGTTAATGGGATGGAGAATGATGTGCCATCATGACATTAGTCAAAAGAAAGCTTTTGTAGCTATATTAATTGCAGAAAAAGCAGACTTCAGAGGAAAAGTATTAGGAATAAAGAGAAGCATGACATGATGCTAAAGGGGAAAATTCCTCAAGAAGACATAATCTTAAATATTTTTGTACCTTAATAGCAGAATGCCAGAAAAACATGACAAAAACTGAGAGGTCAGAAAAAAAAAAAACAAACGTCATTGTGAACTCATATTAGTCTAACATGCATACATATGGTGCTATGGCTTAGATAAGTATCTCCCTTATGTGTTGAAAGATTGATCCCCAGCTTGTAGTGCTAGACAAAGCCTAGTGAGAGGTTTTTTGGTCCCTGGTGGCATGCTTTAAAGTGCTATTAAAACCCAGCTCCATTCTTCCCGTGTCCTCCCCCACATTATGGATCAGCATCCACTCATCAAAGAGGACATTCAGCATTTGGTTTTCTGAGATTGGTTTACTTCACTTAGCATGATGGAGAAACTTTGGTCACAGCGGTGGGAGAGGGGAGAGGGCAGGGGGACAGTAAAGATGGTGGAATATGATGAACATCACAGCCCTAGCTTTATGTATGACCACATGTATGTTGTGATTCTACATCACATACAACCAGAGAAATGAAAAGTTGTGCTCCATCTGTGTACAATGAATCAAAATGCACTCTGCTATCATGCATACCTAAATAGAATAAGTAAATAAACTTTTTAAAAAAACCAGCCCCTTTATTTTCCTCTGTCTTTCACTCCTGGCCATGAGGTGAACAGTTTTGTTGCATGCTACTGCTACCTCATCACAGGTCCCCAAATGACAACACCAAGCAATCATGAACTAAACCTTTCAGAATTTTGAGCCAAAATGAAACTTTTGCTTTAGAAAACTTTTGCTTTAGAAAAATCTCAGATATTTGTTACTATAACAGAATGCTAACTAACACATATGGTTACATGGAATAATAGTTACAGATACATGTATAATGACAGGTCAGTATACACCCATATATCTCTTTGCCCTATAAACCAAGAGGATCTTTAACCAATGGCATTTCTTTAACAACAAGAATACCCAACAACCAGAACTTGGTTTCTATTGCCATTCTCAAATAAAATGACCAGGGATTCTTTGGAAGTCAGCTCTGTTGGTCTGGGGACTAAAGGAGGAAATGTATAGAGCATGCATGGAACATATTCAAAGACTAGAAAGTAATTCTGTAAACATCCACACAGTGATTATGAAAAGGGACGCAGAAGTCAACTGAAAGAACACCTGATAACCAATGTGAAAAGCAGAACACCTGACACCTACTGAACTACAACCCCAAATAAAGTAAATGTGCACAGATCTATCCTGATATTAATCAATGAATGAATAAACAGAAAATGGAGGAAAGACAATCTCCTGTGTAGAAGAACTTCAAACAATTCACAGAGATATAACTCCCTCAAAGATGTGGAACATAACACCTCCTAAGTGTGAGTTTTACATTATTCCTTATCTTCAAAGAGCAGAGTATGAAAATGGAGGGAGGGAGAGTAACTATGTCGTGTAGAAACCTGACAACATTACCTGTAGGCGGGGCATCAGGTCAATACCAAAAGTGTTGAGTCATGTTTATACTACATATCATAGAAATTGATGTGATCAGACTGACATTATATCTGTGATCTACCTCCCCAAAACAATGCCCCATGAGAAAAACATATAATCATGATAAAAACATCAGACATTCCACAAAATACCTACCTTCTACAAATTGTCTAAACTAAGAAAGTGAGAAAATGTCTTAAGCCAAAGAACCTAAAGAGGCATGACTACTAAATGTAATGGTAAACCCTCTGTTTTTGGTATAGAAAAAAATTAACATGAGCAAAAACTTAAGTAAATCTAAAAAAGTATGGTTTAGTTAATAATGCAAACATATTGGCTTACTAGTTGTGACAAACACATGAATATTTGTTAACAATAACGGAAACTGGATGCAGATACACAAAAACTCTCTATTCTCTATACCAGAATACCTAAAATGAGAAGGACTGGCAGAGCCAGCTTTTCATACTAGTAATGTTCCATTACTTGGCCTAAGTGGTAGTTGTATGACAGCATCCATTTTGCAGTGAAATAGAACAAAATTAACAGACTATCTTGATTGGGTCTTGAGCAGTTTTGTGATAAAAGCAAGTTTATCTAGAAGCTATTTTGGTTTCTCTCATTCTCTAGTAAAAATAACCAGGTTTCCTGTTTGGAAGGTTGATTCTTAGAGAGGGGAAGGGAACAAATAAGAAGAGTCCAAAGCATCATTATTTAGGAGTTTCTAAAAAGCTAAATGATGAGGCATAACAAAGAGATACAGAAGCCAACTGAAAGAAATCTCTGTGGTTAAATCCAGACCTTCCCCAACAACAAAATAAATGGAGTGGAACGGGAATAAAATTCTGGTGTGCTATTGCACAGTAGGATGACCATAGTACAGAAACATTTAACCTCATTTATATATTATACAATGTGTACATGCAGCAGCACGTAACATGATACCCCATCAATATGTAGTTTAAATAATAATTTAACTTATGAGCTTAAATAAATCAAATTTAAAATGTAAAGTTTTATGTTAAATAAATACATATACATGTGTTCACAGTGATAAATAATTGAATTAAGAAATAAATAGGGTAGAGGATATGAAACCAATTCTCTATACAGAGAAGTTCCAAATAATTTATATAAATACTCCATTATTAAGGAAGTGGCAAATAACTTCCAACACTTTTACTATGAGTGTTACTTAATGACCTAGTTCCAAGTACAAAGTAGGGGAAGGAGGAAAATAAGAAACACTAAAAGTAGAGGAAGCTGAAAAACACTGCCTTTGCTGGGGAATTAAAATCAACATCATCAGTGTAAGCCAAATTATAAAGGAATGCTTGTTATGTCGTGCTATGAATGGAAATTGACCTCTATGGCCATTCTCAAATAAAAACACATAATCCCAGTCTAATAAGGAAAGCACCAGAGAAGTCCAAATTGGTGGAGATTTTACTGATCATCCGACCAGTTTTCTCTACAGTTATTTAAAAATATTTTTAAGTTGTTCATGGACCTTTATTTATAGTTTTTAAGTTCATCAAAAGCAGGAGTGTCTGAGAAATTATGATAGTCAAGAGTAACCTAAGTAGACATTGAGAATAAAAAGTAATATGGGATTCTGGAATAAAACAGAAAGTGCATTAGGGAATCTCTAAGTAAACCATAATGAAGGATGAGGTTTAGTTAATAACAACATGCCAAGATTGGCACTGGTCACGACAAGTACTACATTTTTGGGAAAAGAATCATTGTCTAGTAAATGACCAAGCTTATGCCACAAGTGAATATTCAACTGAATATGTATAGTAGGCAAAACTTTGACCACATACGGAAAAATGAACACTATGCAATGAAAACCAAAGCTCAGTGTTCAGGTAGTCCTCACTTTTCAAATAGGTGCTTTTATAGAAAAACTAATATATGGCTTTGGGGTTGCAAATCCATATATCTTAATGTAATTTGAGTTTGATAAACGGATTTCAGAGGACAGATGAGGTGTCAAATAATGCCCTGCCTCAGGGCCAGCTACAAACTCAGCTGGTAAAGAAATGTTCTCTGTAGGAAACCTACAGAGAACTTAGATGCTCTTACCTGCAGGAAATCGTAGAAATGGTGGCGAGAAGAAACCACACATTGATTTGGGATTTGAGAACACAGGAGATCTGGGCCACCACAGGATTTCATGGAAGATCCTGAAAAAGTCACATCATGCAAGAATATAAATTAGTGGTGAGTAGTCAAGAGGTGTTGTGATTTTTGCTGTAGATCACATGGGAGGAAGTTCAAATTTGCCACCCACAACAGTGGAGATTAAGTGAGGAGCAAAAGACGGGGAAGAACCAATTAGTGAAAGTAAGATGCAACAGGAGGGCTGGGGGTATAGCTCAGTTGGTACAGACCTCGCCTTGTATGCACTAGGTCCTGGCTTCAATCCCCAGCACTACAAGAAAAAAAAAAAAGATGCAAAAGAAGATTTCTCTGCCCACATCGGTTTTCCTTTCTGCTTACTCAATATCCCCTTCACTCTTCCGCTTGATCCTTGCCCTACCCAGAATTGCTAGTAAGCTATTTGACCTATATAGAATTCAAAGAATGAATATGTCTCTTTAATGGACAAAGACTGAATTTTAACTGGTTGTCAGAATTTGGCTTCTCAAAAAAAATTGCAATAAGTAAGAGGGATGGGAAGCATTTCCTTCCGATCTGAATGCATGTTCTATGACTTCATACAAAACTGTTTCAAGCATCTGTAATTTAAAAAATCCTGTGGCAATGTGTGCAGTGGAGATCATTGATTTTGTGCTTCTCTAAATCTTGATATTCTTAATCTCAAAGTTTATAGTGTCAAAGAGGCAGTAGCTCAAAACCTGGAGGGAATGACAACTAGTGAAGTGGAAGAAACAACAAATGCCTTTGGATCTGCCCTTTCCCCAGAGTTGGTACTGTGTTCTTAAACTCTGAAGAGACCTCCTGTAGACTTTAAGATATAGTTTGTTTTATAGCAAGGATTAGAACTCCAATTAAACAGCTATCTTGCCAGAAGTCGAACGTACTCAGTAGGAACTCACTGATGCAATGGCTGGTCTGCCAGATGCATATGCATGCAAGGTCAAGTCAGCTTGTACAGTACAGTGGCCCCAACCTGGAAACTTGAGTTCAAGTTCCACATCTACCACTAATTAGCAGAGTGACCTTGAGAAATTGACTTAGCCTTTGTGAACTTTGGTTTCTTCTCTTGTAAAATTGAGACTAGAAGGACTGTAAAGTTCTTTTTATCCAGAGAAACGCTCAGATGATATATATATATATTTTTTTCCCCAAACACAACTACCATATTCAGTCCAAATCTGTTATAACACATTGATCTCCTAACAAGGTTGGCTTCTGCTACTTATCTGGCTGGAACATCCTTACCTCAAGCACCAGCTTTTAAAAGGATTTAAATACAGTATTATTCCTGAGAAGTGTGCCTTTGCCAGAAGCAAACAGAAATTGCAAAGCAAAATTAGATTTGTGCATATTTTGCTGGAGAAGAACACCTCTTTTCCTCTGTGTCCTAGCTTTAAAATTTCAATTTTTGCCTCCACCAGCCAAAGGAAATCTAACATCCTGCAATTATTCAGTGAAAATGCAAATGTTGCATAGAAAAATCTGGACAGCTCCAAATGACATAAAATAAGAGGTTTCTTTTGTTGTTGTTGTTTTAAATGTATATAAGTTTAAACTTAGGATATTGTCTATAACATTTCAACTGCAATCAAAATGAACAGCTGAATTGAAGGCTACTTAAAACGAACATATACATAAAAATACTTTCTTCCATGTACCTAGATGAATTAAGAAGTTACAAGATTTAAACCGATTTTCAAATTCTTAACATTGTGTGGTTTACAGTGTCATCACATGCTTCTCCCTTTTTTCCATTCCCTTTCAAGGTGATCTCATCTAGTCATTCCTGAGATTAAATAATCTTTTTAGTTTATGCTACTTAATTTTAAATCTGAAAAACAAAGATATGCAATTGTACTTGGCTATTTCAGTTGAAAATTATGAGGCATAAGGTGGACTACAAACTCACTTTGAGTATTTCTACTTCCACTCTGCACTTTTTATCTTAGGAAATGGCAGTACCACATCCCAAACACTCATACCCAAATCAAAAAGTCGATGTCAAATATGATGTTTTCCTCATTTCTATATCCAATACATCATTGAACCTTATCAATCCAATTTCCAAAGTAAGTCTTGGATGGTTCTGTTCTCTGCACCCCAACTGTCCTATCATAATCCAAGCCAGCAATTTCTCACTCTAGGACTACACTAGACAAATCCATATCTACCCTTTTACAACTCAGAAGGAATAATTAATTTATCTAAAATTTAAAGTTAAGTCTGTTGCTTCCTATTTAAATATTTATATATGAATATATCTATTATATTTAATATAAATATATAATACATGAGTATATAAAAATAAGCATGAAATTTAAGTTTAAAAATTAGGTACTCTTTGTTACAGGATGTACTGTTTATTCAGCCTCATGTTGCATAATTTCCAAATCCATTCATGAACTATTTCCTATTGATTTTTGTTTTGTTTTGTTTTTTTCAGTTTTTGAAGTGTACTAAACTTTTTCCTGGCTCACAGATTGTTTACCTGATGCAAGCTTCATTTGCAAGATGCCCCATTCTCCCATTTGCTTATTTTCCTCTCTTATGTTTCAACTAAAATGTTATCTTTAACAGAGCTTTACCTGAAATAAATCTTGTTTTTCTCATGCCTTTATTTCTGTATTTCATCACTTTGCTTTCCCCTTTTCAATAGTGATAAAATATAGAACCATCATGTCAACAATTTATTCACTGTCATCAATGTTTTCCTCTCAAGTACAAACTCCATATGGCTAGATTATACCTATCTTATTCATTGTTATAGTTCTTAAACTAAACCGATTGCCTTGTTGGGTTGAGGCACAATAAGCAGTTTTTGAGTACTGAATAAAAAATGAATCTTGCAAAGGATGTGTAGTGTAGTATTCAGCCTCAAGTGAATTACTCCTGATGTTTTTATCTGAATATGTGGGACTAGGTAACAATGAGAAAAGGGACCTATAGAACAGAATATGTGAAATAAATGTGAATATACATAAATGAGAAGACTGCTGCTTAGCATCCAAGAATGCAAGGTGGAAGACTGTAATACGCAATGCCATCAAGCAGTCTGCAAGCCTAGGGACCGTGCAGTAGTTGAAACAAGAAAAAGACCTCCCTGTAAAACAATCCAGAACCTGCTACCTGCTACCAGTCCTCACAGATTGCCTTCACAATCAGATGGCAGTAATGACGCAGAGAGAAGGAAATAACAGAGGCACATCAGTTTCCTCATCAGTATAAACAGACCAGAATTATTTACTGTTTGAAGTGTCAGAACAAATTTCCTCATAAGTTTTCATTTACACGTTTTCACTGACAGCAGAACAATATTGGCATCATTTCCACTAAGAGTGGAAAATGAAAGTAGATATTAGACACACAGGCATGGGAGTTTAGAAAATAAACTAGCTCCCGGAGTCGATGGCTATCACCAGTTCACATGCCCTTTGGAGAGGATTCAATCTATGGAAAGAGGCTTATCTAGATTGCAAAATCTTTTTGTACAGTTCCCGGGAAATGAAAGTGTTTGACCACTCCCTGGGTAAAACTTTGTTTCTCGCTTTCAGCCACCCTCAGCACTGACCTATTCCAATTCTCTAAAGCCTCTGTGAATGGAGGATGTCAGGATATTTACACCTCAGAGGGAACTGTGAGATGCTTAACATTTTCAGAGCGTCTAGTTTACAATCTCCTCTACAGCGGATTGTCCCAAAACCCAGGGATTGAACAAGAACACAGGGTTTCCAGTCTCCTCGCCAGCAAATTCATATAAAGCTGATCTGCACTTGAAAAGGGCTGTGTTTTTGCCATAACCAGGCTTCCAAAATTGTACAGAATATAAGTATGGATTTGGGTTTGCACATGCACATCTTTTTTTTGTATTTGAATATACACAAACAATGAAAGGAAACAAGATGTTCTAAGTATACTTTGTATGCAATAGTTTCTCTTTTATTCATTAGCAGGCTCTAAGAAGTAGGTATATATTATCTCTTCAGGAAAATGAGCTATAAAATATTGGACATTATACATCACATGTACACAATAAAAACATTCTTGCTCTGAGTTGACATGGTATGTAAATTTTATGTTTTTATAGAAAGTAGTAATCTATATAACCAATTTCAAGTTTGATTTGTTTCATTTTCTGAGATACTATTCACACATTAATTACTTTCAGTGCACAATAGGTAGAATTTCAGACGTTTGGCAATCTCTTTCAAAATCAAAGCCAACTTTTTTTTCTCTTTGTTATTTAGGGAAAGAATAAATGACAATTTTCCTTTGTTCAGTTATTTGTTGAAGGATAATTTATTTGTTTTCAATTTTGAACAATTATGAATAAAACTGCTAAAAGTATGCAGGTTTTCTTGTGGAGATATTTTAATCTCATTTGGGAAAATATCAATGTTATTACTGGTACATATGGTAAAATTGTTCAGTTTTGCAAGAAACTGCTAAAGTGTGTCTCTACTATTCACCATTTCTACCAGCAACGCATGTGCACTGTCAGCGTTTTGAATTTCAGTTACCATAATAGGTGTGTAAATCTATCTAATTTTGTTTTTATTCAGAATCCCATAATGACATATGATGAAGATCTTTTCAAATGCTTGTTTGCTATCTGTATATCTTCGTTAGTACTATTAACATTTGTCAAAAATCATTCAATTATTTTTGTGTGGATCTTATGTGGTCTCTCTACTTTGTTTCATTGATTCATTTTCCTCCTTTTTCACCATATCACACTGTCTTCATCTCTATAACTTTACTGTAAATCTTGAGACTGGGGAGAGTCAACCTTGCTTCTTCCAGTTCAGTACTGTGCTGTGACTTTGTTCTCCTTCAGTATCGCATTGGTGATCTGAGTCATTTGCCTTTCCACATAAAATTTAGAATTGGTTTGCTAATATTCACAAAGTAAGTTGCTGCGTTTCTATTAGGACTGTATTGAATTTATTGGTCAAGTGAGGAAGATCTTGTATCTTAAAATATTGATTTTTCTTATCCATAAACAAGAAGTGTATCCCCACTGAATTGGTTATTGGATTCATTAATGTTTGGTAGTTTTTCTTATGTAGATCTTGTATCTATTTTGTTATATTCTTAATTACACATTTAGCTTGGGAGGTGCTAATGTAAATTATGTTTTTTTAAATTTCAAATTCCAAATTTCAAATGTCTTTTGAAGGCATATAGGAAAGCATTGACTTCTGTCTGTTAACCCCATATTCTACAACTGTGCTATATTACTCATTAATTCCAGAAATATTTTTGAGATTTGCTATTTTACAATTATGTCATATGCAAACAAGATAATTGTATTTCTTATTTCCCAGTATATGCACCTTCTATTATCTTTTATTGTCTTTTTGACTTATGTAGAATTTCTACTAAAATGGTGACTCAGTGTGGTGAGAAGGATTGGCCTTGCAAAGTTCAGAGTCTTATAGGAGACTCAAGTAGCTTGTCACCAATAAAAACCATCTTATCATGTTTTAATTTAAAATAGATAACTCGATGAAGTTGAATAAATTTCTCACTCCTTTTCTCTTGTGAGAGGTTTTCTCATAAATATGTGTTGGATTTTGTCAAATGCCTTTTCTCCATCTATTGAAGTAATTACATATTTTTCTTCTTGAGCTGTTAATATATGATGAATTATATATTTTGTTGATGTTGAGCCAGTTATATATACATGGAATAAATTTCACTTGGTAATGAAATATAATGATTTGCATACATTATTTGGTAAAATTTGCTGGTAGTTTTCAGGATTTTTGTTCTATCTCCTTAAGAGTTATTGATCTGTTTTCTTTCTTTTGATATCTTTGTCTTATTTTGAAATTAGACTAGTACTGACTTCATACAGTGAGTTAGGAAGTATTTTATCTGTTTCAATTTTCTGGAAAATATTGTACAGAATTAATAATCATCTTTCTTAAATGTTTGGAAAAATTCACCTATGAAGCCATCTGGATGTGATAAAGGTAATTGTGTATTGATTCATACTGTTGTATGTTAATATTTCAAAAATGTTATAGCATATTTCACTTTCCAAAATCTTCTAAAAGGAAAGAAATTATAAAGGAGTTTGCAAAAGTGAACAGAAACCAAATGAAGGAAGGAATACATTTCTCCCACTGAAAGATGTATTTTGCAAAAAGCAAATATTTTGGCCACATGCATATGTAAATTACCTGGGCCAGATTCCCTGATTAGAACCTCTCAGTGTCTGCTCATTTCCTATAGGGTGTACCCAATCCTTGCCTTGGCCTACACGTTCCTACATGATGTGCTTTGCCACCCTCTCACAATGCATCCTTTGTGGTCATCCTCTCTCTTAACTCTCACATGAGTTATCCTTCTCTCAAACCAAACACTCTTCTACAAAGCTTTGTGACAGTATAAATCTACAGGGCTTTTCTGTATGAAATGCATGCCCCTATCCCTCTGTCCAATATCCACTTCTATTCTTTGGTATCCTTTATTTTCCTTTGTTATACTTTCTTCTTAAGCCTTAATCTGTCTCCTATTTTAAATTCTCCTATGGATCTATTCCTTCATAGATTTTTTTTACCATCTGTACTCACATGCATACCTCTGTTATTATATTAAATAAATATTTGTGTAATCTGCAAAAGAATGATACCAAGGAGAATTAGAAACTGCATTTCTTTTATTGCTTATCATCTGTATCTAGGATGTTGTGTAAGGCCTAGCATGAAGTAGCTACTAAATGAACAGATTAGTGTGCACAAGAGGACATATTCTATGAGGATATTTAGGTAGATACAATCATAATATAAATTCATAGTAACTTTTATATTCACATCATAATAATATCACCTTCTTGAAAATATCATAATTTGCAGAAAGAGTGATGCTTCTAAACTCCATTAAATTTTCTTCTGTAGAAAATGTAACAGTTAAGATGTAGGGCTTATTAATGAAGTAAATTATGTTATGCTTTATTTTGAGGCTGTGCTTCACTCAGTTACTTTGAACTTTCCATTTCTTTCGCAGGAAGTTTGAGTTCTATTGAGTGAATATTTTGAATCATTTGTTAGAATAGTAGAGATAAAAATACAGATGCAATTGAAGGGAGGGGAAATCAAAATCCTTTTTGGTTAACGATGAATAAATAAAATAAAAAGTATGAGATATGTATCAGTAGAGAAATGTGCATAATAGACACAAAATCCAATACTGCTTCATTTGATATTAGGCTGCAATATATTCCCTGTTGTATTTAGATTTAAGATCATACTATAATGTATTAAACCTGCTCCATAGGTATTCTTGACACAGTCTGATATAAAACAGATAGTAAAAGCATTTTCAGAATTGCTGTGATATTTGTTAGGCGCTCTTAGACCATCACAGGGTATTTTTCTTTTCTAAATCATTCAGTGCAGTTGGCTGAATCAGTAAATGTAAAATGAGAAAGGAATAGATAGTGGTTTGCCACAGCTGCTCTCATCATCCTGATAAATTCACTGTGTGTATACACTAGTGGACTAGATCAAACAGAAAAACAATGAGGGTGTTAATACCTTAACGAATATGCAGAAACAATCTAAAAATAAAATGTTAAAAGATAAGCTTGACCTTATGCTCTAAAATAGTATTCACTTTGGAAAGACTAAATAACTTTCTAATCAATTGTGTTTTTTCCTACATTTGCTGTTTCAACCTCATGATACCTGAATTATTGTTAATGTAAAGGCTTTAGAAATCTTGGTGCCAATCTCTATCACTCTATGAGTATCTGAATGAGCAATCTTTCATTAAGTAAAGAGGAAACTTTCAGGAATGTAAGTCAGCCTGGGTTTACAAAATACTCTGGATAGTCTAGTAAAGTTAAAATGCATATATATGTGTGTGTGTGTGTGTGTGTGTGTGTGTGTGTGTGCTTGTGTGCCTTTATGTTATCTATCTATATAATAGAGCTGCAAGATACCAACTGCCTAAAAGAAGCACTGTCCCTTTATTATCATTCCTATTCTTCTAAAATGACTAATTAGTTACATATTAAATCTAAGAATCCACAGAAAGTCTTTTTACAGTGAAAAATTATATTGAGAAGCTACAGTACATTTGTTCTAAAGTGGAATTGGAGGTCAATCAAGGTTAAATGACTTTTTAAAAGTCTCACAGCTAGTTAGAAACAGGTCCTTTACTGAAACTGAGCTCCTCTAAAGCACTCAATATTACTCAACTTATGTTATAACATTATCTCTTCATATTTAGGACAAAAAATTGATTTTATTTGAAGTAGTTTTCCTCAGAATGGCAGCTTCATATTTTCATTTTGAATCTTCATAATAGACCCAAGAGATATGGAGACAAATTTTTAATTTAGAAGAGAAACCATTATGTACTTGCAATGAAAATTCTCAGATGTAGGGATATCCATATCATTGGGCAAAGAAATATTGATGAAATTACTATATATAAGTATAAAGGAATATAACAATATAAATGATCCATTTTATCCTTTCAAATGGCAAGGACTAAAAACAGGAATTTTAAAAAATCCCTTTTAGTAACTATTCTTAAAGATTTAAATTCATAATTGCGTGAGCTTTGGTAAAATTACTTGAGGGAGAAAGTTTTATGTCTTCTTTCCAGTTTTACTTCTCTTTCACACTTCTTTTCTGGAGCAGGGTATTTCCAAGTCAATAAAGATTGGCCACAAACATCATCCTAAATGGAGAAAAATTGGAAGCATTCACTCTAAAAACTGGAACAAGACAGGGATGCCCTCTCTCACCACTTGTATTCAACATAGTCCTTGAAATTCTGGCCAGAGCAATTAGACAAATGAAAGAAATTAAAGGGATATGAATAGGAAAAGTAGAGTTCAGAGTATCATTATTTGCTGACAACATGATACTATACTTAGAAGATTCAAAAAATTCCACCAGAAAACTTCTATAATAACTGAATTCATCAAAGTTGCATGATATAAAATCAACACTCACAAATCAAAAGCATTTCTATACATCAGTGATAAACCTTCTGAAAGAGAAATCAGGAAAACTACTCCATTCACAATAGCCTCAAAAAATAATAAAATACTTAGAAATCAATCTAATAAGAGAGATGAAAGACCTCTACAATGAAAACTACAGGACGCTAAAGAAAGAAAGTCAACAAAACCTTAGAAGATGAAAAGATCTCCCAAGTTTTTGGATAGGCAGAATCAATATTGTCAAAATGGCCATACTACCCAAAGTGCTATCCAGTTTCAATGTGATCCCAATTAAAATTCCAATGTCATTGATTACAGAAATAGAAAAAGCAATCATGAAATTCATTTAGAAAAATAAGAGATCCAGAATAGCCTAAGCAATCCTTAATAAGAAGAGTGAAGCAGGAGGCATCACAATACCAGACCTTAAACTATACTAAAAAGCTACAGTAACAAAACTGGCATGGTATTGGCACCAAAATAGACATGTATACCAATATTACAGAATAGAAGACACAGAGATTAACCCACATAAATACAGTTATCTCATACTACAAAAAGGTGCCAAGAAAAAATACACTGGAGAAAAGATAGCCTCTTTAACAAACGGTGCTAGCAAAACTGGAAATCCATATGCAACAACATGAAAAAAAAAACAAAACCCTTTTTCTCACCATGCAGAACACTCACCTCAAAGTGGATCAAGGGCCTAGGAATTACACCAGAGACATTGTACCTAATAGAGGAAAAAGTAAGCCCAATCCTTCATCACATCGGATCATGCCCCAACTTTCTTAACAGGACTCCTAAAGCACAAAAAATAAAATCAAGAATCAATAAATGGGATGGATTCAAACTAAAAAGCTTCTTCTCAGTGAAAGAAACAATTAATGACATGAACAAAGAGCCTACATTCTGGGAGCAAATTTTTACCACAAGCACATCAGCTAGAGCACTAATCTCCAGGATATATAAAGAACTCAAAAAACTTAACACCAAAAAAAAAAAAAAAACCTCAAAAGAAGATATACAATTGATCAACAAATATATGAAGAAATGTTCAACATCTCTAGCAATTACAGAAATGTAAATCAAACTACTCTAAGATTTCATCTCACTCCAGTCAAATGGCAATTATCAAGAATACAAACAACAATAAGTGTTGGCAAGGATGTGGAGAAAATGTACACTCATACATTGCTGGTGAGACTGCAAATAAGTGCAACCTATCTGTAAAGCAGTATGGAGATTCCTTAGAAAACTTGGAATGGAACCACTATTTGACCCAGCTATCCTACTCCTTGGTTTATACCCTAAAGAATTAAAAACAGCATACTATAGTAATGCCACCACTTCAATGTTTATAGCAGTTCAATTCACAATTGCTAAATTGTGGAAGCAACCTAGATGCCCTTCAACAGATGAATGGATAAAGAAACATCTGAAACTTCAACAGATGAATGGTATATATACACAATGGAATATTACTCAGCAATAAAAGAGAAAAAAATTATGGCATTTGCAGGTAAATGGATGGAGTTGGAGAATATTATGCTAAGTGAAGTAAGCCAATCCCAAAAAACCAAATGCCAAATGTTCTCTCTGATAGGTGGATTCTGATCCAGAATGTGGGGGAGGACATGGGAAGAATGGAGGAACTTTGGTCACAGGGGTGAGAGCAGGGAAGAGGCATAGGGATAGCAAAGATGGTGGAATGAGATGGACATCACTACCCTAGTTACATGTATGAAGACACGAATGTGTGAATCTACCTTGTTTACAACCAGAGAAATGGAAAATTGTGCTCCATATGTGTACTATGACTTGAAATACATTTTATTGTTTTAAAAAATAAAAATAAATAAATTTTAAAAAATGATTGGCAGTGATCCCTATATACTTTGTTTTCTTCAATTAAATTTTTATTTATTATAACTCTATCATTTTTCTTGTTTATCAGTTAATGGTAAGAGCTTAAAAAGTCTATGAAATATTATGGAGTTTATGTATTTTTTATATTATTTTGCTTTTATTTGACTCGTACATTTTTCAAAGATAAATTTGAAAAGCTTACATGGCAGCTTAGTACGTTTGTCAAGGGCAGAGTGCCTGATTAAACTCTGACTTTACCATTTTCTGAATGATCATTTGAAGCTAGTGATAAATCATCTCTCATGTAACTTTATTTTTACAGAAATGGATCATATTGCATAGTTGTACATTCTGAGAAGGATATCAGTAAGTATTATTTACAGCACTTGAAAAAGTAACTAGCCCATAGATTTGGTAAAGTAGCTAAGGGTGGCATGAAAGAAAGTTCTCCCACATTTCATTTTCAAATTCAGACAGTCACATACATGTCTTCTGAAGACTATCAGAATAATGGTGATGATGGTTATGGCGATGATGACAAGGATAATAACCAAGAACAATGGATAAGAGTGAAGCAGATGAAGGTGGATGGAAAAGGAAAGATGGGAGGGAAGATATGGATTTTGTTTTAAATCTGACTCTCATGTGACTGAGAACAATTGCATTATCCCTTTCATGTACATATTTCAATCCACATTTGCAAATGAAGACAAGAAAATTTATTGTGGAGATTTAAAAATATTCTCAGTAAATCCTTGATATACTTTCCTTAAAGAGTTAAAGTAATTTTCCTTCCCTTGAATTTGAAGTGGTTTTAATAATTCTCTTTTAATAAAGAGAAGAAGATGATGGAAGACACATGGCTCTATGAGACTAGCTCATAAAAGAAACTGTGGCCTTTCCCTTGCTATCCTTGTGCTCACTTAGATTGGGGACCCCAATAGCTATATGGGGAGTACAGGCAAGCCAACCTATGGGAGGAACATAAGGCAAAGAAAAAGGACCTCCAGGTGACAGAGGCAGACTTCTGGCTACCTTGATAGCCTTTCTATTGCAAATTAATGAGGAATTCCTGAGCCAGAATCTCTCAGCTAAGCCACTCAAAATTATAACACCCAGAACCATGACAATAAATATTTTAAACAACTAAAGATTTTTTTTTTGCATTTATTGTGTAGCAATGAATAACTAATAAGCTAATACAGGTTTATATAATCTGCCTATTTTTCTGAGCTGCTGAGCAGTAGAAGAATGATACTTATGTCAGTGATATTTGACTCCCAAAGTCCCAAAGTTCTCCAAAACAACAGGAAGTCCTTTCTGAAAAGTTTTAGATAAAAGAAATATGCCAGAGCTAATCATCTTTGGATAGGCTATTCCAAAAAATCTCTTCACTGATATTTCAACTTTTAAAAGACTGGAGTCCTTCCTGTCACATTGCTTTCAGAGATGAGTTTCAAAAATCTGGGTAGGATTACTATTCACCTCTATAATTTAAACATTTGTCATCATCATCAAGAAGAAAAAAAAGAAAAGGAAAATTCAAAGTATTTCCCTGTTGTTTTCAGTACTTATTCCCAAATTTTTCAATTATTGCTCTTTACTGTTGTTATTTTAATTAATTTTTCCCTTTCTCCTCATTCTTTTTATCTCAATGGACCTGAGTCATATCAAAATTTTGAATTATTTGGAAAATATATATAATGTTGGGCCATCTGGTCATAATCTAAAAATCTCGTGACTAAGGAAAACATGCAAGTGCTTTCCACCTGTCCAAGTGGAAGATATGATATTAATATGCATTAGCATGGCTTTAGCATTGCATTAATGTCTGATACCCTGACTTCCTGCCCTAACTTATCTTCACATCCTTCAAGCTCCTTACACTGACTCCTCCTAGTCAGTTTCCCAAATCTCTTCATTCAGCTCACAAATCATTTTGTCCTTATCTTTCAAAATTCCATGATTTGAATATGCTTCTCTATATTTCAGAAAAACAACACCTTCTTTCTAATCAAGTAGATCTTTTTTTTCTTTCCAGATTCAGCTCCAGTGCTGTTTCCATTATAAACTCTCCTTTTATTCTCCTAAGCATACTAACTCAATACATCTGTTTTCTTATCACACTATGTTCATGATGCTAATATAGCCTATTGTCACCCTATGTAGCAATTATTTCTATATTTATCAATCTTCTGCTTAAGAATTTGAGATACTTATTTCTTACTATTGTTTAGAAAGGGATAATTTTTTTAAATCTTTTTACTTTATTTATTTATTTTTATTATTAATAAACTTTCCCTCCCAACTGGGCTAGCCATACTATCTTAGCAATTGACTTAAGTATAAAGGAAGACAAGTTGCAGATACTGGCAATAATCCAGTCATATATTAATGAAAGCCAAGGTAATAGACTTTTGCACAGGCCCAAAAGAAAAAATAAAAATAAAAACTAGATCCATTAGAAAGCAGTTTTAGAGTGTTGTAAGGTGGGCTAGGATTGTGTGAGTGACATAGATATTATCAACCAGATGTACAGCTTGAGTGTCTACGTGTGTGTGTTGCTGTTGGGAAATCCTGTATTAACATGGTAGGAAGGCAGAAACAGACTTCTGTGAATCAAATCAACCAAAGTAATACAAATTTGGAAGCATGTCTCCAGATCCACCTGCAAGCCTAGATGTTAGAGAAAATGGTTGCAATTACATTGCAAGGTTATATGCATTTGACCTACGTCTCTGCCAAATCGCCTGTGTACTTAGGAATAAGAGGCCTACTGCAAATGGAAAAAAAATATATATATATATATAAAAATATATATATATATTTTTTTTTCCAGATTGAAACAAAGCTGTGTTTTCTGAGCCAGAGCACATTTGTGTGCCTTAGTTACTTTGAGATCCTAGATAATACCTATGAAATGCAGAAAATATTGTTACTTGTACTTGTAGTAAGTTGGGCCCTGATTGGTGGTTCAACAGAAATAAAAACCTTACTTTCTAGCCATCTTCACCGGGTCATATCACTTAGAGGTAAGGCAGCAAATGAAGAGGCATGAGGATAAAATCCAAACAGGAGAAAGAAAAATATTTCTGAATTAATTTCCAGGTTATTGAACCATGATGTCAGCTTTGCTCTATTTATTTTCTGACTCTTTGTCTTGTGGACAGAAGAGATGCTTTTGTCCAAGGGTTTCAGGGTCCAAGACTTCTCTGCCAGGGATTTTTTTTTTTTAACTAATTACTGATTACTGATTTTACATTAGTATTTATAAAATCATCACATACTGTGGACTCCATAGGAGACTTTTACTTTCATCTAGTCACAGGGCATTTTTCTTTTGATGTGAAATGTTGCATTTCCATTTTGGTAAGAGAATTTAGTTACCGCACATAAGGGAAAAGGTGGGTCAGATGGTTGCCTCTCATAAAGCAATGGCACCTCCAAGGCTTCCAAATGTTTGCTTTATAAACTACCCTCAGCCTGTCACTTACAATTTCCATTTTCATTGTAAATCAGCAGCAAAATGTGCCGACTGTCTGTGTTGCAGTAAAACACAGCTGTTTCCATTTGCTCTCCTATCAGTTTCATTCTCACATCATTCTGCATTGGAATGGAATTGAATCATTTCATCTCCAGGACACGGAGTATTCTGTAGCTTAGCAGCACGCAGGCTGCAGTCCTTAATTCCTCTTCCTTTTGTGTATCCCCATAGCCTAGAAGAGATTTCAGTTTTTAACTGTGGCATTTATAATAATGGAATGTATAGTCTTGAGTACAAATAAAACAAACATCCAATCCCTTCTCATCCTCACACAAAATCAAAGGAACTTTTTCTGAGGTCTCAATTTTACAATGTGGAAAGACTCTTCAATTCAGGTAATCGTAGAAGGGGCTTTGACTTTCTAAGATCAGGAAAGAAATGCAGCATGCATGGATAGTGCAAAAAGTGGGAAAAGCAAAAATTAAATGTGAATTGCGTTTGTATCATTTCCAATAAGCAAAAGCTTGGTTATTATTATTTAATAATAACATATTTATAGATTATTTTAGATATTAAAACATCTCTTCCAGGCACATCTCAGCAGCTTGGGAGGCTGAGGCAGGAAGATCGTGTGTTCAAAGCTAGCCTCAGCAACCATGAGGTGCTAAGCAACTCAGCGAGATCCTGCCTCTAAATAAAATACAAAAAAAATAAGGCTGGATATATGGCTCAGTGGTCAAGTGCCCCTGAGTTCAATCCCTGTTACCCCCCAAATAACACCCCAAAACTAAAAAACATTATCTCAGTTGATTCTTTTGATTCTACTGAATTAGACAATTATTATTAAAATCTTCTGACACATGATTAAAGTAGAAATTAGGAGTAATAATAATAATACCATTATTATTATTAATATTAACTCAAAGTCATATAATATAGTGTCTGGAATATTGAATACACTCTTTTGAATAAATTTAAAAAATGAAGACATCAATTAATAACTTTTGGAACTGGGATTCCCATGCAAATCCAGAACTCCTTTTAGAAAGGGACAATTTTTTTTTTTTGTCTATGTTCCAGGCAATGTTGGTTCTGTTGTGTGAACTCTCCTGTATGCCCTGGGCTATTTCTTTGCCTGGTATCTGATGTCACAATTACAGAATGGAGTGATCTGCTCTAGCATTCTCAGAGAAACCCTCATCAATAGGAACAGATTCTGTAACTTATTGTTCCTGGGTAACCTTGATTTTATACTTAACAATAAGCCATTAAAGTGGGGGGATACAGTGTCTCTGAGGTTGGCAGGTAGTTACAGAGTAAAGATAAGTAGCCTGAGCCTGCTATTAGACTCTGAAATCTGATAATTGGGCAAGATCTCTGGGTGCAGTAGGCCTCCTGTGGTTTACAAATTGGACAACTGCTTAGTTAGGACTTTGATTTCACTCCCTCTTGGGGCAATTAAATAGTGTTACATGGAGCAATGTATTAATATTCTTACTCAGTCTCAAATATTCTTGCTCAGAGACCATTTTTCTGTCAGCGTTCTCCCTGTCCTTCCTGGATTTCTCACCTGCATTATTCCTTGTACCAACAATGCTTTCTACTCATTTTTAAAAAATCTATTTTGTTGCAATATCACTTAAAGGCATACCAACAAAAGGTCGACTACTCATTAAAATACTAAAAAATTTCAGAATCTCCTTTTAAGATTAGAGAATACAAAGAATTCCCAGAGAGAAAACCAATACATGCAGTCTTTCTTATAGAAATCAAACTCTCTACTTACTTACCAATAAAGGGCCCAACAGGTCTTTTTTAATATAGCATATTAATAAAAAGTAAATAGATTTTTTGTTAAAGTTTAGCATTCTTAGCTTACCAAGCTAGTTGTACCTACTGCTTTTTTGGGATTTTTTTTTTCAATACGCTATTTTTAGGTAAGTTTTAGGACTGTAGCAAAAGTAAATAGAAATTCCTGAGTTTCAATATATATCCCCTAACTCCAATCATACATAGTACCCTCTACTGTCAAAATCCTGTACTGAATGGGAGCTTAATTACAGTTGATGAACCTATATTGACACTGTATTATCTTCCAAAGTCCATAGTTTATATTAACAAGGTTCTTTCTTGGCATTGTGCATTTTTGGGGTTTTGACAATTGCATAATCACATGTATCCACCATTATATTATCAAACAAAATGGTTTCACTGCTTTAAATATGCTCTGTGCTTCTCTCACTCCCTCCTAACTTCTGACAATCTTTTCATTATCTGACAGTCTTTTCATTCTGACAGTCTTTTCATTATCTCCTTGTTTTTTTGCCTTTCTAAATTATCACGATTGTAGTCATACATTATGCAGCTCTTTTTGAATTGGTTTATTCTATTTGTGTTTTATTTTCCTGATTTTTCAGTGCTAGGTAGTTCATTTCTTTCCAATGCTGAATAGAATCCATTTTTGTGAAGATTCTGCATTTTATGTAGAGTTTCACTCATTGAAGAACATCTTGGTTGCTTCCGTATTTGGGCAATTATGAATAAACATTTGTGTGCAAGTTTTTCGTCAGAACATAAATTTTCAACTCCTTTGGGTAAATGCCAAGGGGTTCAATTTTTGGGTAGTTTGGTATAGATATGCTTATTTTTTTTTTATTAAACTGCCAAAATGTCTTGCAAAGTGTATGCTCCATTTTGCACTCCTACCAGCCCTGAGTAAGATTCCTGTTGGTCCACATGTTCACTAGTGTTTGGTGTTGTGTTTGTTTTGAATTTTAACGATTCTAGTAGGTACGTAGATCATCTCGTTCTTGTTTCAATAATGACCTGTGATGTGGAGCATCTAAGCTTAGTTGTCCTCTAGACATCTTCTTTGAGACATTTATCTGTCTGGATCAATACAAAATGATGTTAGGAGTTTTGTTTGAATCATAAAAATGGTCACATCGAAAATCATCCCATGTTTAAGACAAATTCCATGGGGAAAAAATTGACATTTTTTAAATAAATTAGTACATTTTCCCACCCATTCTATATGCATAGGCCCAAATAAGAAGACTGTAAAGGCATAACCTTGAAAAACGTAAGATCAATCATTGACTTTTACAAAAGTACCTTATAAGGCACAGAATTGGGTTAGTTAAATGGAACCCAGCTTGTAAAAGGGGCACTGTGTGTGCATTTACTTCTGATATATTTTTAAGGTATTCAGTGTATATGCCATCATTGGGGATACAGCTTGACAGATGAATCTGTCACTAAGAAAAAACGATAATCATGTTTTTGAAAGCTATCCTAAGAGAAATCAGAAAATACCTTACAAGGAATAGGAACTTGTCTGAAATAAGATCTACTAGGGACCTATTAATATTTTTTGAGATAAAGCTCTTTATTTCCTTATCCCAAATTGCACAGCAATAGAGTTTTAAAGGACATACTTTTTATTTGCAAATAGTATTTTCCCCAATGTTACGGGAATATTCTGGAATTGCAAAATTGGTGTCAGTGGCTTAGAAAGAATGTCAAAATGATAAGCCAGCTTTATTATTCATACTTTAAATTATCTGAATCAGAGACTATAATGATTACAGAAAAATTAAAGCATTTAATAATCATTTAATTGGGCCTTATTTGATTTTCCTCCTCCAGAAGATACTGTTTAGCCTTTTTTCTTCTTTTTTGTGATATTTGAAAGCCTATTTGAGCATATTCAAAAACATTCAAAGTGATTCAAGGACTAAATTCGTCAAAATAAAAGTGATTGTTGACTACTGAACTTGAATAGAATATTAATGAACCTTAATTGAAGTACTTGCTTTTCTCAAATTTTATTCTTTTTAAGTATGATTATAGTTTGCCAAGTGATTGTAAAATGATGTACTAGAATTTTGAAGTGATTTTCTTAAGTGTTTCCCACATTATATTTACTCCTTTCTGAAGTAAATGAACACATTTCCCTCATTGCGAGCATTGAAAATTCCTGTTAAAATTTAAAATAATTTTGCTGTTCTTGTTTTTAATAACAAAAGGCATTCATTTAAAAATAAAATTGCCATTTTGTTTCTTTCTCATTTCCTTCTTTTTATTGTATAGAGGGAAACACTCAAATTTTCTCTGTCAGAAAAGTCAGTGTTAGTCACTAAAATAATCCTAATTAGGCATAATAATGGTAAAATATAATAATAATTTAATGACTTTTTTGTTGTTTTAGGCATTTTACTAAGTCCCTTTACATGGATAATTTCCTTTCTTGGTTGTACTTTAAATGATCCCCCAAAGAATGATGGTCAAATATTTTATGAAAATACCACAAAATGAAATACATGTTATTTTTTCAAATGCATTTATTTTAAAGTCTTAAACTAAATACATAAAGATAAAATTCAAGAATTTTGGAAAAAAACATAGAACATGTGTGAGTAAATTAGAGGTTTTAAGTAGGACATGATCTAATTTGAAACTAGGATTGACTTAATGCAGTAAGCAAAAGCTACCTGTGTTTTAAACTATATTTTTATGTGTAGTAGGATTTTAAGGATGATGAGATTGCCATTTGATATAAGAAATAAAAGGACAAAGTTGATTTTATTGTTTGCTGTAATGAGAGAGAGAGACCTGTCAGGAATAGTCTCTCTGAGCAGGTTAGACTGATTATCTTCTATAGGGATTTAGAGATACGGAGTTCAGAGATTGGCAGATTTTCCATCTGGAGGTGTAAGTAGTTCAAGAACAGAATATTTGCAGAGCACAATTACTAGAATGAGACTGTTGGCATTCAGAGGTGCGCTTAGTGGAGCTAGTTCATCTCTGACTGGCTAAGAAGCCAGGTACTGAAATCAATTGGTGGGATAGAAATGAGTTCATTTATTGCACAAAGTTGTCATTGACCCATGGAACATGTTGTATTAGTCAAGGTTCAAAGAAGAGAGAAAGAGAGAGAGAGAGAGTGTGTGTGTGCGTGCCCTAAGTCCTATAGGTTAGGCTGTCAAGAAGGGAAATTCATGAGCAGAAGTCTGTCCTTCTCGAGGGAAAGCTTAAGCCCTTTTTTAAAGCTTTGCAACCAAGTCATGCTCAGGGAGGATAATCTTCAATTTAATGTCAACCAATTGTAGATTTTTATTACATCTTCAAGCTATCTTTGCAGCAATACCTAGATAAAAGTTTGATGGGATAAAGGAGATAATACGTTTACACGACACAAAATGACTGTTTCTTCATTCCTTCCTCCAACTTTATAAGACAACATCTGGTGTGCCCTCCCCTATCCAGAAACACATTAGGGTAAGGAAGTCTGGAGAACAAAATTTAAGCCAGCAAAATGAGAACACAAATTCATTACAAACACTTGTACTGGCCATGGAACAACTCATCTTTTTATACACTTACAGAAACTCTTGTTATCCTCACTGTTTAACACTGTTTCCTTTCCTAATTCCCCCCTTTCATTTCTCCTAGCTTTTGTCACTTAATATGGAATAGAAGAATATGAAAACAACATGATTGTTTCTGACTTTTTTTTTTTTTTTTTTTGGTACTGGGGATTGAACTCAGGGGCACTCAACCACTGAGCCACATCCCCAGCCCTTTTTTGTGTTTTATGTAGAGACAGGGTCTCACTGAGTTGCTTAGCGCCTCGCCATTGCTGAGGCTGGCTTTGAACTCGCGATCCTCCTGTCTCAGCCTCCCTAAGTGCTGGGATTACAGGCGTGA
>CM053399.1:23724798-23752977 GCA_028644305.1 Xerus rutilus | reverse complement strand
TGGCTGTTTCTGACTTTTTATTTCTTATTTTTCAAAAGCCTAGGCCCTTGAAAAACCAATAGTATTATAGCAGACACACATAGTTTTGGAGATATCATGAATAATGTCAAGGCTTTTTCACTCCTCATCTGTATCATTCAGTACAGATATTTTGCTGGGAATAGACTGAGCCTAGGAATTGATGCTAAGCAGAATTGATATGTGCATAAAGAGGTAACCACAAGGCAGAGGCAGTGCCAGGTAGAGTAGTGGAGAGCTGCTATAACACCATATAAATTTATGGGATTTAAGATGAGCGGGAAGTTCAAGCTTCCAATTATGATAGTGCTACACAGAATGAGACATTTGGATGAGAAAATCCTGTGGTGTATCTCACTACACCCAGTTTCTTAACATCAAGACATTTCCTTATTCTCAGTTGAAAGATAATTAGGTGACTGGAACCACAAAGAAGAACATCTAGGCTATGGCCTATGTAATCTTAGAAACTTAGGGCCAGATAGGTTGAAAATGTATTAATGGAAGCTTTTGTGGATTACTGGCTTTGAGAAATATATACAACCTTCACCCCCAGTAAAATTAAGAAGTGTTAAAAGCTTAGACATAATCTCATGGAAATGTGTAGAAATCATTCTCAAAGTGATTAATAGCAATTTTTTTCAATCTGCTAGAAAGATGAAGTAGAAATTAGAACTTAAAAAAAACTTCAAATACATAAATCAATACAATTGGTATTTTTAAGGATTATAATATTCTGTATTTTAAAGCTATTTATACCAAAATTTTGATTAATTTTTATTTTGTGCATGAGTTGTGACTTTGGTGTTGATGGTTCACTTCTTGACTATAATATAGTTATTAGGATCTAAAATAACTACCCGAAATACTATCATTTCCTCATTTATTAAGGAATTTAATTTTCATTAGGCATAAAAATAATTTTCCTTCTTCCTTATTTTGCTGGTTAAGAGATATGTACTACAGTATGTAATAATACCTAAGTCATTCTTCTGCTTTGAACTCCATCCAATTCTATTATTTGATTTTGGAAATAGATTTTGAACATAGGCCTGTTTGACTAATCAGATGATGATTTTCCTATTCTTTTCTATTTAAATGCTGAGTGGCAGAGCTGTGTTAGGGAGGGCAGCGATTTCATTACACCAGCAGAGGGAACAGCCATTCCAGCAAAATAACAAAAGCCAAGTTGGCTAAGGGAAAATGTTCCCTAGCACAAGACAAGAGCCACAGGAGACGTGCAGACAAAATGTCACCTCAAACACAATGACTACAGGATTGCAGAAATCTAATTAGCCATTTCATTAACTGAGTCTCGTAGGTAGAGATGGCAAACAATGGGGACTCAAAAACATACATTCATTAGAAATACATGGAACTGTCAATGTCGTTGTTCAATAACTTGTTTCCTGTGTTTTTTCAGGTGATGGAGGTGGGACTAGAGAGGTGGAATGATTTATGAAAAGTTCACACTTCAGATGGTTTGTAAAAATTGAAGACATCTTTAGGGAACAAATCCATGATTGTGAATACATGGACAATGCTGCTTTGGAAACCTCATTTATTTTCTTCCTTACACACAAGCTCATTAGGTAAATTTGTATACACAGTATATTAAGGGGCACATCTGACAGAAGTCATCAAGAAGATATTCTTCTGCACTGTTAATGGATTACCTGATGAGATGAAAGCTCTTTCAAGGCAGGTCCCTCAATTCATTAGTGTTTATAGCCAAAGGTTTTAGTGTCTCAGATAATTTTTAAAGTATGAAATAAATGAATAAATGAAATTTTAAAATGAACAAACTATTATCTCAAAAATAGTATGAATGGTATGAATCCAAAAGAAATAGAAAGACATTGATAGCATAGTTACAATTTCTGATATTTTTTAAAAGACACCTGGTCTTCAATGCAATTTCTATGAAATTTAGATTGCTGCTAAATTTTAATGAGATGTAATCATAGATAAAAAGCACTGAAATAGATAACATTCAAGCTTCTGCTGATTATATCTTTTTACTCTGGAACCCATCCGCATCTCCTCAATGGCTGCTACACATTAACAAAGCACACAACGCATGGTCAAGCCAATTGCCATTTATCTGATATCATTTGTGGCTTTGTGACTTGATCGATCAATGTATAGGGCAGAATTTCACACTGAGTCTATGGTAAGAGCTTAAGATTTTATTTCAGTTGCCTGCAGGATGTGGCTTTCAGTGCTATATGCTTTAGCAAAGGAGATCATTTTATTGTTTGCACAGAAGGATGAAGAGAGGACAACAAGGGAACATTCCTCTTCTATAAACAAGCAAACAAGCTGATTGAGAAGAAAAAAATGGTAAAAAATATAAAAGGCTTAAACAGGGCTGGATAGATGTTGAAAATGGCACTTGAGATAACCAAGACTGCCGAGAGAAAACACTTTCAAACTCTCTACCATCACTTATATGATTGAAGTTATAACACTTTCATTGCAATAAAGAATATCTTGTTGCTACTAACATTGTGGGGAGATTTTTTATTTTACAACAACTTAATGTTCACAGGAATGCCATGGATCTGATCACACTTTAGATCAAAGGTGACTCTACATAAAAAGGACATGTACTGCTGCCACGTACTGCCAAGTCAATAATGAGGAAGAACTTCAGAAAAGCAGGTGAGCTCTTTAGTTACAGGATGCCATAGAGGCTGTTTGATTCTTTAGAGCAAACATTTCCATCATCTTGAGGGCAATGCAAATGTTCTTCCTTTAAGAATTAAACTTCTCGGGGTTGGGGTTATGGCGCAGTGGTAGCGTGCTCGCCTAGCACTCAAGAGGCACTGGGTTCAATTCTTAGCACCACATAAAAATAAAATAAAGATATTCTGTCCACCTACAACTAAAAAATAAATATTTAGAAAAAAATTAAACTTCTAACTTTCCATCCTTTATTACATCACAGACTGTAACAGGACAAATCAAGAGGCCAAAAATTGTAATTAACTATAGAACACTTACATCTCCATTAATTCTTTCCAAAAGAAGATGTGATTTAACTCTGTGAGTTTAAAACATTGAACAAGTTTAAAGTTTCCATTAGAAAAATAAAATTCTGCAATAACAACACAATGGTTGCTCAGGATATTTAATTTTTTCAGATATATTGAATTTGTTCAAAAAACTAATTTTCTACCTAGAGCAGGCACCACAAAAGACAGATAAACCTAATAATAGAATATAGGTTTAGAATACTAAATAATGAGATTAATGAAGTAATGCGTTGTGTTGGAGAAAACAACATTAAAGAAACTTTGAAAAACAGAACTGGCTACTTTGAAAATAAAGAAAATATTTTTTAAATAAAGATTTCCTCTTTGTTTTTGTAGACTATCAGATGAAAATATCACTTTAGAGACTGAACACAAACTATTATTGTTAAAAAGTCACTACTACTAGTCACTTATTTGGATTAGTGATGACCCTCTTCATTTAAGTATGGTTACTTATTTGTTTGAAATTCAGTTTCACAAACATTGTATTGTCATCAATGTTGACTAGTAGGAAATAATTAGCTTAAAATATTAATATTATTTTTCTCAGTGAAAATATACCTAGGACAATATTTTTTTTCAAAATCCTAATTCCCACATAAGACTAAAATATTTTTAAGTAAAAATCCTAGTCACATGAACAAAAGTGTGTCATTGTGCCCACCAAGTAGTGATATCAATTTATTAAACTATAAAATGGAATTAGTAATACTTAGGCTTTAAAATACTATGCAAATTCTGGAGAAAAAGAAAGTAAAGAATTTGGAAATAATCATACAAGAATAAAATGATATGATATTCTGTTGCTCATTTAAGTAGCAGAGAATTTCTTAACCAAACTGTAATTAAACAACTAGTTGGAAAAATACTAACTTTCCCTCATGCAAAGAAAGTACTGACACCTGTAGCATGCTACACCCATGCAGGCTTCTCTTCATTATAATGACTCTGTAAGTGTGGTTCAGGAAGCTCTGCACATTTTCAATATGCGTTTAGGTGTATATGAGGTCAAATTCTTTTTCACATAATACTAAAATATTAATTGCATTCTTATCACTGTGTTGACATTCACATTAATGTTGCAAAAGCAGATGTGGTAAAATTTCTGGTGCCATACAAAGAATCGTGGCAGTGAAACCAGACTGTACTAACCAATAATTGTATTCTTCCCCACTACACACTAAGATGGTGTTAGTTACACACAAACACATCCTTGTTCAAATAGTGAATAATATTAACCTTATTAAATTTAACGTTGAATATTACATTGTTTAGCATTCTTTGTTACAGGATGAGAAATACTTCTGCTGCAGACCATAGTAAATGGCACTCACCAGGGTAAACACTTGGGAAATTGTTTAATTGGTGCTGAATTGACTGATTTTTTTTTCATTGTCATTTTTACTTGAAAGAACACCTAGAGAGGTTGACATTATACAGAAAACTGTAGACTTTTTTTAAACCAATGACAAAGGGATTATTTTAAGGGAAAATTCAAATTTTGGAAGATAAATATCTCCCATTTTAAGGTCTATAACTTCCCAATACTTAAAAATGTATTTAATCTTATGTAGTTTTTAACAAGTGAAGGTTTTAGTATAATGAATCTGGTAAATTTCTGGAAGTTCTTTATAATTCAGCAAACTAAACTTTTCCAATTAATGAGTTAATGTTGCTACAAATTCATGAATGAACAAAATATCTATTCAAATTTTAAGATTGACCAATTAATTTTAATATATCAAGCAATGTAAGCTCATTTTTATCAGAAAGGGATATTCAGAATTATAAGAACAGGGTTTTAAAATACTACTCTCATTTCCAAATCCATATGTATATGTATGTTTGAGGTTATTTTTGTTTCTTGCATGCTACGCAAATATGAAAATATATTTTATTTCCTATGAAATGTATCTTTAAATAAATTTTTCAAAGAAAAAATAAGTGAAAGGACTTGTTTTAGTTAGCTATTTTGCCTTTATAACTAAAAGACCCAACCAGAAAAAATTGTAGAGGAGGAAAAGTTTATTTGAGGGCTCACTGTTTTAGAGGTCTTAGTCCATCGAAGGCCAGCTCCATTCCTCAGGGCGTAAGGTGAAGCAGAACATTATGGTGGAAGAATGTGGCAGAGGGAAGCAGTTCACATGATGATCAGAGGGTAGAAAAAGACTCCAATCTCCAGATACAAAATATTTATACCTCAAGGATATGCCCCCAGTGACCCACCTCCTCCAGCCACACCCCACCTGCCTTCAATTACCACTCAGTTAATCTTCATTACAGGATTAATTCACTGATTGGATTAAGGCTCTTATAATCTAATCCTTTTTTCTCTCAACTTCCTTGCATTGTCTCACACCTGAGTTGGGGGATACTTCATATCCAAACTATAATAAGACTCTTTTCCTCAGTAAATATTGTGTTTTAAAAATCTCAGATATTTTTTCTGAATATGTATTACATTAACTAATGTTTTTTTATTATTTTTTAACAAATCAATAAGAAACTTAAAATTTCTGTCTTTTATTTCTCATACAAGGCACTGGTAAATACAAACAGCTGAAAATATCTCTTAGGGATCCTCAAGAAATTATAACAGCTCTTGAAATTTATAATAGCTCTTGAAACCAAAATGCATGAAAACTGTCATTCTGAAATATTTATATAATTTTGTTCCCATCAAAGAAGACTTTATTAATGTAAACCAGTAACTATCAACTGTATCTGTTTTTGTTTTATTTATTTATTTATTTATCTATTTATCTATCTATTTGTTTTTAGTACTCAGGATTGAACTCAGGGGCACTCAACCACTGAGCCACATCCCCAGCCCTATTTTGTGTTTATATTTTATTTAGAGACAAGGTCTCATTGAGTTGCTTAGAGCCTTTCCATTGCTAAATCTGGCTTTGCACTCACCATCCTCCTGCCTCAGCCTTCTGAGCTGCTGGGATTATAGGTGAGCATCACCATGCTCGGCTTGTTATAATTACTAATAAAACATTGTTCACATTTTTTGAATTATACACCAAAAATGTTTTACTCATTTCTATGATTTCCATGAAAATAAATTTAAAAGTAAAGAATTTTTTTCTTAAAATTACACATACATGCTCAGCTGAGCATGGTACTGCATGCCTATAATCCCAGAGGCTCAGGAGGCTGAGACAGGAAGATTGTGAGTTCAAAGCCAGCCTCAGCAACAGCAAGGCACTAAGTAACTCAGTGAGACCCTGTCTCTAAATAACATACAAAATAGGGTTGGGGATGTGGTGCACTGGTTGAGTGCCCCTGAGTTTAATTCCCTGTACCGCCCCCCCCACACATATATTTGACATGGGTTAAATATAAATCATTGTAGAAAATGTTGTAAAATGATGGAATAATTTTGTCTTCAGTTTGTAGAAGACATGATACATGCCTGTATCATGATACATGCCTTTATCATGATGTGAAAATGATCCCTAATATTATACATAACTATAATCCACTAGAAATTATTTAAAAATCTCCCCTTTGCTGAAGACCAATTAAATAATCTCAAAGGGAATTTTTAATCCTTTATGTCAAAACTACTTTCAGACTGGAAATGGAGGAAGTTTAAAACAAACATGTAGGTTTAATATTTAGTTTATCAGTACAGTTTTCACTCATTAGTTCAATCTTTTAAAAATTCTGAAAGAGTGAATGAATGCAACCTATGATATTGTTGATCATCTATCATGCACCAAAATTCATATTTCATGTTTCATGCATCACCTATTGTAATCTTGGGTGTAAATCTCATGTACCAAAGGCTCACAATTTGTGTGAGAAACAGTACTATGCATTTTACACACATAATTGCATTTAATCCTCAGAGTAGCCTTGTACAATGTGCACACCATTTCATTCTCACTTCCTAAAAGAAAATATTTATATTAAGTCTGTTTGTATAATAGGCATTTGTTGCCTTTATTTTAATGGTAAAGAAATGCAATCTCCCAAAAAGGCAAGAATACAAATTAGTTTATTGCAATCTATAATAGCACAGCCAAATTACATGCTCACTTTTATTTGGTTCTCATGGTGCTCCATAACTTCCAATTTATACCATCCACATTCTTGGTCTATCTTTTTCCATTACTGACACATTTTTACACTTAATGAACTGTTACAAATTTTAACTAAATTCAGAAAAATATAAATAAAATTCCAGATGATTGAAGTGAATCTTTTCATGAAAGATTTGTTTTTTATGAAAAAGAAAACAAATCACAAAAAGTCTTACACAAGAGATTTATTCAAAAAATGTTACTAGAGAACAACCTGTTTCAGGAGATATTTGACCCATATATTCATAAAATTCTTATGTCCATTAAAAATAAGATGCAAGCTACACAGAAATAATAAATTCAAGGTACTTAAAAATTATGCATGATAAAACATTGTCGGTTACATCCACTGACTATCATCATTATGTTCCATCTGTGTACAATGAATCAAAATGCACTCTGCTATCATGTAAACCTAAATAGAATAAATAAATAAATTTTTAAAAAATAGAGATGAGCTTACACATTTAAAATTTTTCATCAGCAAGGTTAAAATAAAATACATTTTAGATAAAATAGACTTAGAGATATAATTGAATAGATTCATCTTAATTGACTTCCATCAACTCAGATGATTTACATTCTTTTCCTCTTATTGTCTGAAAAAATTTCTATTGGACTGACAGAGGACTTCCAAATTAGGACAAAAATTTCAGGAAGCCCAAGAAAGACAAAAGAGGTCTTGACTTCTTATTTCTTCCCTGTCTCATTTTCGTTTTTTTTAAATGATGATATTTGTTAGATATATTAAATACTTCTCTCAAGTTTTACCTTTACAGACATGAATTGTTTCATTTAAATAATGCACTAGCTGAAGAAATATCAAAAGTGCATGTAAAATAGATTTTGGTTGTAATGATTAATTTTGTGTGTCTACTGGGCCTAGACACAGAGTGTTCAAATACTTGGTCAAACATTATTCTGGGTGTGTCTTGAGGGTGTTTTTGGATAAGAACATTTGAACACACATAATGTGCAAAGCAAATTGCCCTCCCTAATACCATTGGTTCTCATATAATCGACTGACGGCCTGAATAGAAGTAAAAGGCTTACACTTTCTTTCATAACAGAGAACTCCTGCCTAACAGCCTTGAGCTGGGACATTTGTTATTTCCTTTGTACTTTGTTTTAGTCAGCTTTTGCATTACTGAATACCCAAGAAGAATACCCAAGAACAATTTAGAGAAGATAAAGTTTATTTGAAGCTCAGAGGCTTTAGACCATAAATGACCATTTCCATTGCTCTGGGCCCAAGGTAAGGCAGAATATCATGAGACAGGACATCAGGAGGGAAGAGTTCAGTAGAGGAAAGATGATAAGATCATTGCCAGATTGGAAAGGAGAGAGAGAGAAAAAGAGAAAGATGTCTTAGGAAAAAGCAAAAACAAACAAACAAAAAAACAACCTTTCCTGTGACCCATCTCCATGGGCTTCAGTCATGCTTCACCTACCACAGTTGCCAACAAGTCTATCCATTCAAACCAGGGTGGACCAATTTGATTACAGCTCTCACAATCCAATCATTACCTCTGAATATCCTTGCAGTTAAAGGACCTTTTGTGGGACAACTCATATCCAAACCATAACTGTTTTAGTTAGATTTGGGCTATTATGCCCATAAGACCTGAAAAGAACAATTTTAGAGGAGAAAATGTTTATTTGGTGCTTCTGGTTTCAGAGATCTCAGTCCATAGACATCACAATCCTTTGCTTTGGGCCTGAGGTGAGGCAGAACATTGCGGTGGACAGGCATGGCAGAAAAGAGAATCGTGGGACATAGCAATCAGGAAGCAGCAAGAAGAGTTCTGCTCACCAGGGACAAAATATAAACCCCAAAGCCAAGCCTCCAGTGACCCACCTCCTTCAGCCACATCCTTCCTGCCTATAGTTACTACACAGTGAATCCCTATCAGTGGAATAATGCACTGATCAGGTTAAGGCTCTGATGACCCAACCATTTTACCTCTGAACTTTCTTGCATTGTCTCACACAAAGTTTTGGGGGACTCTTCATATCTAAATCATAACAGTGATGTACTCAGATGGAAATATCAGTGACTTTTTAGGTGGGGTCAGGAACTTTCTAGCTTCTGGACTGAAACTTATACACTGTTTTTCTATGTTCTCAGGGTTTCAGACTCATACTGGGCCTGCATTAACAGTTCTCTTGAGACTTTATCTTGCCAACTGCATATTCTTAGAAGTCTTAACCTCCACAGTCACTTGAACCAGTTCCTTAAAAATTACAAATACACTTTACAAATACACACACACACACGCTTCCCTAAAGGACCCTGACTAATGCAGAAACCATGTTCAGATTTCTTTTATTTTTTAAAATATGCTTGAAAATCTCTGACAGTGCTTTATTAAATGTGTCCTTTCCATAAATATTCTCTATATAAATATACAGTTCTCTACATAAATTATATGCTTAAAGGTATATATGAATGGGTGTTATATATAAATTCATAAAGGTGTAAAATATTCTGGTATATAATAGGCAATTAATATTTTGATATTGTTAAGCGAATTATACACAAAATATTTTTCCTGGTACTGAAATCCTTTTTTATTATATGCTTTGTATTAGAAAGAAGAAGAGGGAGATAGAAGTAAGAAGGAAGAAAGGAAGGAAGGGAGGGAAAAGGAAAGGGAAGAGGGGAGAAAAGAAGGAACAAGGAATTAAGGAAGAAAAGAGAGAAAATTTGATTTATTTTGAAAGTGACCTCAGTCAGTTCCCAGAGAACAACTGGAAGGAATCCAACTTCATCTTAGAGATAAGAAAAAAGATAAGGCTTAAGTAACTTGTACGCAGTCATAAGCCTTTTGTGGGGTGAATCTGAGATCAATATCCAGAAGGCCTAAGGTTGCTCCATACTCTGATTAGATGGGCTACATTCTGGTTTTTCACTTCAAGATCTCAGAGGGCTTCTATTTGCTTGCTTCTTTTGTTTCTTTTTCACTCACTTTTGCCGGATTTGGGGCCATGGCAACAGCTGCTACAGTGACGCTCCTTGCTTGCCAGTTCTCTGGGATGGTTGGCCATGCAAATGATGGTTGATTATCCTTTTGGCACAGTTTTGTGCTTCTAACATCTCTGCCATATGGTCGTGTTTTCCCATTGGAAAATCTGACTAGTTCATAAACTTTTTTCCTCAAGAGCAGAGAGCGTGACTCCTGCTTCTTTGAACATGTATTTTGAGCTGAGGATACTATACCCACTAGCAAGAGCTTAATAAACATGATGCAGACTCAGGCCTCTCCTCTCATCCTCCTCTGTACCTAGTGCATATGGCTCCAGTATTAGCTCTGTATTGTTGTTGTACCACAAAATCAGTTGCTTAAAACAAAGCAGATATATTATCTTACAGTTCTTGAGGCCTATAATATGAAAGTGTCTCTGACTGAGCTAACGTCCAGTGATCAGCAGGGCTACATTTCTTCAAATTGTGTTCTTTCTTTTTCCAGAGCCTGACCACAGTCTTTTCCCCTTCAGTCTTCAAAGACAGCAATGGTAGGTAGAATCCTTGACATCTTCCTTTGTCTCTCTCTTATGACTCTGACACTCTGTTTCTCTCATTCATTTGTAAAGAACCCAGTGATTACATGAGCCCATTGGATAACCTAGGATAGATAGTCTTCTAATTTTAATGTCAATTGATGAGCAACCTTAATTACATCTCTGAATGTAATTCACTCTTGCTATATAATATGACATATTAACAAATTCTGAGAGTTAGAAGAATTTTGGGACTTCCTTCTGCTTTTCACAGTTACATTTTTATCCTTTGGTACTTTTTTACTTACCTATAAGTCTCTACTAATCAACTATTAGCTTTCTGAACACAGTCTTATCTCTTACCATTTTTATACACTTGATCCTAGCATCGTTCCTACACTAGAGAAAATGTTAAGTACATTTTTTGTGAAAACATGGAAGCATGAATAAATATTTTCTCAAAGCTATGTTTTACATAGAAAAAGATACATTCTACATTACAAACATTGCTTTTATTAGCTCAAAAATTATTCTGAACTCTTGCCACATAGCAAGAGCTGTTCTAGACTCTTGAACACAATGATAGAAATCCTCTAATTTAGATTCCTGTGTTTGATGAAAGATAACAAATTGTTAACAAAAATAAGTAGCCCATGTATGTTATGCAGGAAGGTAATAAACAGCATAAAATAAAGTATAAGTCAACGTATTTGGGTGTATAAAAACATGAAAATGAAAGAAGTTTCATAGTTTCAGTGTTCATAATGATTACAAAGTAGAAAAACCCTACTTATTAGTGACTACTTACATTAACTAGTGAATGGTAAAAAAATGAGTATATCTATATAATGGAACAATATTCAGAAATAAAAAGGAAAGAATTACTGATACATGCTACCATGTAGAAGAAACAAAACACAAAAACATCATGCTAAATAAACACGAAGTGAAGTGTATGTTATGAATGAATTCATATGAAATGTCAAAAATCAAATCTATGAAGACAGAAAAATAGATTAATAATTGTTTAGCATGAGGTCTCAGAACAGGAGATGATGGTACATGAACCATGTACCCCCCATACAGGGGGTTTCTTTTGAGGGTTCTGAAAATGGTTTAAAATTAGAGTATGGTTATTTATGCACAATTCTGTATTACTAAAAGAAAGATATGTGAACTTTAAGTGGGTAGAATATGTGGTAATTAATTTTATCTCAATAACCTTGATTATTAAAAAGGAAGGAAAAAAGTGTGCTAAGGGATGTATGACCAGGGAAGTTGGTTGGTGCATTTGTAATTTTCATTGTGGAGCTCCTACTGGACCTCATTAGGAGATCAAATGTTCTAAGGAAATTATCAAAGCATAGATATCTAAGGTATTTGTATTCCAGGCTGAAACAAAAGCCTATGAACTGTCTCTGAGTCAGGACTGCATAAGGTCAAAGTTGGACCAATACTAAGTGTACAGTGTGATCAAAGAAGAAACAGTTGAATAGATGTGGAAAAGTTAGGCACAGAAAGCATGAAGGAGAGAATGGTTTTGGAGGCTACTCTAAGGAGTACGTTCAAGTGAAATGAGAGAATATGGAAAATTTTGAGCTTAGGTCTGACCTTATTTTGCTTAGATTTTTAGGGGATCTTGTGACTACTCTGTGAATAATTATCTGACAAGAACAGGGTAGACACAGAAGCTGGAAGAAAAAACAGGAGTTCTTATAATATTCCTGCTAGAAGAATCAAGTAGTTGGAACCAGGAATGTAGAAGGAGCTGTGGTGAGATGTTATCTGAATTTCTGTGTGTGTGCTTGTATTTTAATATTAAGAAAGCATTTCTATTTGTTTTATAGAAATAATGTTATCTTAAATTCACTTCAGAAGTTGGATATGATTTTTCCAGTCTACTCTTGACCTTCATACCCCTTAGTTCTCTGTCCTTCGGCAATTCCCTTACCTGACTTATTTTTTGTTCTCTAAAACAGCAGTGGTTCACTTATAAAGCCATTGAAGTTTGAAAAAATGTGATAAACATGAAAACATAAAATTCATCAACCTTGATAAAACATTTTAGGTAGTAGATCAATCTGTGAAATAAACTTTCAGGATAACCTGAAGACAAACAACAAAACTAAACTTTGAGGTCTTAAACAGCAATTATCTGAACTCTAGCATGAAAAAAATGTATAAGTTCTGGTATTCACTTGAAAAATAACTGTTCAAGTTTATAACTTAAATTCTTTAAAATTTTAAAACTGATATTTATTTTTTCATATTATATAGGGAAAGCCTTTAGAAAGATCAGTAGATGCATAGTTAGGCAGATTTATAATTGCTTATTGGAATCCTTAGAAAAATAAATTGGTTGTTTTGGAGTTTTTAGACTTTAAATAAAAATACTATTTATAATTAAAATTCATTATGAAATGTGTGTTAAAAAGTTCCATTTTGGTGACTCTGCTAATATCCTGATGCTATAATCTTAGTGTGTGTGTCCTCATAAAACTCAAATTTTGAAATCTTAATCCCTAAAGTAATAGTGTTCTGAGTTTGGGAGGTAATTAAGTCATGGGGATCAAGCCATGACGAATGGGATTAGGGTTCTTATGAATTAGACCCAAGGGAGGTCCACCCATTCTGCCACCTGAGGGAATCAATGAGAAGCAGGCACTTTTATCCAGGAAACAGTCTAGAAAACCCACAAACTTATCAGTGCCTTGACTGTAACTTCCTAGCCTTTAGATCAGTGGAAAATAAATATCTGTTGTTATAAATTACTCAGCCTATGATATCTTGTTACAGAAACCAGAATGAAGTAACACACCTGAAGACAGGGAGAATTTGTCTTTTCATTGAGTGACATGTTTGACCAAAGTTATGTATGTCTACAAATATATATTTTTCAAAATGAAATGATTTAACATTTTGAATTATTATATATATTATACATACATTTTATGTCTAATAACAAACGATCAAGAGATATTCAGAAAGATATCATTATTAATAATCTATATATTACAATTATATTTGACCCTTTTATTTCAATCATATATTTTTTACATTAGTCATTTTTTATTTGTTCTTTTAAGTTATACATGATAGTAGAGTATATTTTGATATATTGTATATATATGGAGCATAACTTCCCATTCTTGAGGTTGTGCATGATGTGGAGTTTCACCGGTCATATATTCATGTATAAACATAAGAAAGTTATGCCCAATTCATTCTACTCTTTGCTATTTCCATCCCCCTCCCTTCCCTTCTTTCCCTTTTGTCTAATCCAATGAACTTCTATTCTTCCCTGCCTCCCTTATTGTGTGTTAGTATCCACCTATCAGAGAGAACATATGCTAAGAAGCCAACTATATAATATTTACTATGATCTATAGGTAACACTGTTTGCTCAAGTGAAGGAGTGAAGATAATTGAAATTTTAAAGATACTTAAAGCTGCAACTTTTGCATTTTGATAAAAAACTGATAATCTACAAAAGTCTATCATAACATGCAATTAATTTTACACTTAATTTAAATAATTTTAAATTTAATTCAAATATTTTATAAAAACTATTATGATCAAAACATAAATTTGTGGCAAAATTTTCTGTAAAACTCAGACTAAGATAGAGACTGAATATATCAAAAGGGGAAAAGTTAGAGCCAAAGTTTAGATGTTAGATCTTAACTGCTATCTCCTTCATAATCCACATCTGAATTAAAATATTCACACCTGTGTCTTTGATTAAGTTTCCTGATTATAACATGAAGAATTTTTGTTTTAGTTTCATTTCTTCATTAAGCAGATATTCATTGAGGTCATACTGTTTTTCAGACACTTATTTAGGGGCAGCCGATGTAAGACTAATAAAGATGTCAGTGTAGGAGAAAAGCATATGAATAAAAAAATTGTATGTGAACATAAAACATTTATAATATGTAGGCACATCGATTTTGATATAATATTAGGTTAACCTTAAAATGGACCTTGATTTGTAGCAAACTCTACCAAAACACTGTTATATTTGCCTATAAAATGATATGGGTTTTTGTTTATATTTATTGCACTGACATTTTAATCATTATCTTCTTCCTCCCCATTTTGCCTATAAATTGACTTCCCAAACTTGGCAGTGGTGCATTGCCTGTAACCCCAGTCAGTCAGGAAGCTGAGGCAGGAATCTCAAGTTCTAGTCCATCCTGGGTTCAATCTCTAGGGACTGCACTCACCCTGTCTCCACCTTCCCACTGGACTTGCCAGCCTTCCATTGTAAGAAAATAATCATCTTAAAAGTCTGAAACAGCAAAAATGAACTAGACATGAGACTACATTGTTTTTTTTTTTAAAGGAAAACTAAAGCAGAGTAACTTAAAGCAATAGAAAAAGTAATAAGAATTATAGTATGACAGTTATTTACATTTCACAGATACAAAATATATAGCATTTGGGGATATATAATCTTGACTGAGTAGAATATGACTGATATAGCTCTGCCTCCTTGTATTGTGAGACTGCTTGTCTGTCCTTGGCTTCTCTATGCTGTGCAGAAGCTGGAAAATGCTTCTAGACAGTAAACTAGATAAATTGTAGGTTTCTCATGATTTGCTGCTTTTCACTTCAGGATGATTTTCCTCTACTGTCTGATATCTGGTGTCTGAAAGAGTTGCTTTGCTTAGCTTGCATGGATTTCTATTAGAGCAGAAGGACAATTACCATTGCACATCTTTCATGACCGAAAATGCAGATTTCTCCACTGTATTCTGGTGCAAAACATCAATAGAATGACACTGATGTGCACTTTACCAAGGTGTTTCTAACTCATATAACATACTAAGTGTCATATAATGTGACATAAATATATATGCATATTACAATATGTATCACAAATGTACAGTGTATGCTTTCATTATATGTGTGTGTGTATACACAAACACTACAACCAAATAATACTCGACAATATACTTAAATATTGATTGAACCATGACACAGTGCATATTCTAATCCCAGTTACTTGGGAGGCTAATGCAAGAACATCCTGAGTTTGATGCCAGCCTGGGCAACCTACTAAGACATGATTTCAAAAAAACTAACAAACAAAAATATTAAGGTAGACAGTTAGTGAAGCAAAGAATTTTGAATTAGTTTCTATCACTTCTAAATTCTAACACTATTTGTACTACTAAATATTGGCTAGATTTTTATTCTTATGAATCGAGTGCTTTAGTTTCTTCTCAATATTCTCCTAAGAGAATTAGAAAGTTTAACCCGGGTAAACTCAAAATCAAACTGAGATTGATCTGGCCAGTAGAACATGGACAGAGATACCCTGTACTATTTCTATGTAGGAATTTTAAAAGCAATAAATTTTTGCCTTGTCTCTCTCCTTCATAATTTCTAGCTTTCTCCTATATAAATTGCTCTGTTAGATCCCAAACCCTAGTGAAGATGACATGGAGCTGATTTCTTCTAATGCAAGATGTATAGTAACTCAGAGAGGAAATAAGCTGTTCAGTTATTCTAAGTTGTGTGCACTGTGTGCCCACCAGCGCAATATAATCCAGTCTATCATAATTGATGTAGAATGCAGATTTAATCAGCCTAATAAGTTCTTCAGGCTCAGATTCGTTAACAGCAAATTTTAAATTTTATCTACATATACCCTGTATGTATCTATCACATATGAAGGATAATTTAGTTTCTATATGGATTTAAGAGCAATTGTTAATTACTGTATGAATATGAAACATTCCTAAACCATATTTAATTCTTCATTTTAGCATTTTAATCTATGCTGTTAACTTTCAGTATGTAAGTTTAATTTTTTCAAAGCCTTGGAATTTAATGAACTATAATTTCTCCCTAGTAAGTGCCTTATATTTTTAAAGTAACTCTCTTCCTCTAAAATTTTCCCCCAAATATTTATCATTATTCAACCATAAAATGCGCTGAATTATCACACATTTATTATACAATTTTTGTTCACTTAACTTATTTATAGATTTTCTGTTCCTCCTTGAAAACTGTAAATTTTATTTTTATAAAAAGAGTGCTGTTCCTAGAAATTCTTGCAGAATGTGTACTCCGTGGATCTTCTTTCATAAACACAGCACTTGGATCCATGGTACGATGTTTCTGAAAGAAAACAGTACTTGTTTACCATTGAACAAATTAAGTTCAGGCACCTGAGAGGACCATGTTCTCTATCAAAGATGGCCCCCTCAGGAATGAGGTAGGCTAGACGTGACATGTGGAGAACTGGCAAGATTTATATGAAGTTTTGTGTACAAACTGTAACAAACTGATCAAAAGTTATATCCTTGTAACTTCCCTTGAATTAAAACTATTTCATCTATGTTCATTGTACAATGGAAAAAAAACCTAACCCCCATAGTTTCAAAAGACTGACCTCCAATTATGATGTTAATTTAATTTTGAAGAATATACTCATGTTTCCTTAAATCTTGTTTTAAAAAAATCTTGCAATGACATCAGTCTGTCTTGTTAATGGACAAATGTAGTTTGCTTTCTGTATGCAAACCTGACATTTAGTGTTTTCCTTTTATTATTCACATCAGATAAACAAAAATCCCATCATTTTATATCTTCTGCCTAAAATATCTCTGGCTTATCAAGCGATTGAGATAAATGAGTTTCATTCTCTTTTTTTCTGAGCTAGGTGGGTGGACATTTATAATATTGTTCTTCCTTTCAGACACAATTCATTAAAGAGGTGTACCCAAGTTAGAAGAATATTTTTGGACTCTTTCTTTTGTATCTTTACTTTGGTTTCTACTATAAACTAAAGTAATAATTCTGTTTTTAATCATAGAAACTGAAGGTGTCTGATATTTAATATGTATTTGTTCTTTTCCTCAACAAAGCCCGTGTTTATGGCTTTCTTGAAAGTAAAGACAACATCAGAACTCATGTGTATTTTTCAAATTATCTTTGTTTTGTTTGTTTTGTACACTTGGTCAGCTCAAAAAAATATAGCAAAAGAGAATTACTGAATTTCCACAGGAAACAGAAGTCTAAGGTCTAGTTCAATTACATTTTTGTTTTATCTATTTTTGGCACCAGGAGATTGAACCCAGGGGTGTTTTTACCACCAAGCTACATCCCCAACCCTTTTTATTTATTTATTTTTTATTTTGAGACAGGGTCTCTCTAAGTTGCTGAGGCTGGCTTTGAACTTGCCATCCTCCTTCTTAGCTTCCTTAGCCACTGGAATTACAGGCATGAGCCACTGTGCCTGGAAATTATGTTGTTCTTATATTCTCAGCCTGCAGTTTTACACAATGGAAAAGTAGGGCTCAGAAAAGTTATAGAATTACTCCAACTGCATCAAATAAATCATATCAGAATTTTCCAACTATACATTACACTTTTCCTCTTAATAAATATATTCCTTTGTGAAAGAGAATAGGGTAATGTATACAGCCTCAGTCCTTTATGACTCATTTGCCAAGAAAAAAAATAGATCTACAGTGGAAAGACTTTCTATCAGCCTAAAATTACTGAGCCAAATATATGGTCCATTTGAGTGTTCTCCTGAGACTGCTAATCATTCGGTTCCTTGTGTGTGAAAACTGCCTTAAACTAACCTAAGTTAAGACTGAAAATGTAATCTGCGAAAGAGCCACCATCAGGGAGAATACAATTTCGTGGATGTAGAAATCATCTCATAATATTCCAAATCATTGTTTTGTTTAACCGGATGTAGATTTATTAAATTTTACACATAAATGAGAAGAAATGCTAAACTATAGGAAAGAATCAGAAAAATAGGAAGGGATATAATCAGGAAAGTTATTGCAAAGTGTTAAAAGGTCAATCAGGCTACAAAGATTATAGGTCAAACCATTCATTTTATTCAGGAGCAAAGTGTTTCACAGAGGTTGAACAACTGTCATGAGGTCAAGGGGCAAGCTGGGAAAGAACGCAGGTGACTTGATTTTCCCTCCCTCTTTTCACTCCCAATGCTGTTGCTTTAGTGCAAACACAAATGGACTTCAGACACAGAGAAAATCGTTTGTTCTAACCTTCAGATATTCAGATAAAGAGCCTTCCAAAGATAAAGAGAACTGAGAAATGGAATATTCAGACCTTGGTAGATTTTTAAGTGTCATATAAAAAATATTACTATTATTCTTGTAGAAGTACATGCATACTCTCTCTTTGAGGCCTTTTTCAACCCAAGAAATACAAGGATATTTTAGCAATGGTAAACATACTTTCTGGAAGCACTTGCAATCTTTAATGATAAGAGTTCTATAGAATAATTAGCTATAAATAAAGTTGTAGTTTACAATTTATTTTTTTCAGTTAAAAATAGTTATTCTATTTCAAAAATTAATCTATTAGTCAAAATAAGTATAATATTAATATTAGATATAAACACACAAGACCTTAACAATCTAATTAGCACCAATTCATATACTACAATTGATCTATCAATTTTATGTCTCAAATATTTAAAATATAACTTGAAAGACAGAATAAGTTATGTTATGTGTGTCTCCACAGGCAATCATTTCTTACTTTTCTGTTCTTTCTTTCTTTCTTTTTTTTTTTTTTTTTGGTACTGGATATTGAGCTCTGAGCCACAATCCCAACCCTATTTTTTATTTTATTTAGGCTACAAATATGATAGGTCAAACCATTCATTTTATTCAGGGACAAACTGTTTCATAGATGTTGAGCAACTGTCAATGTCTCGCCATTGCTGAGGCTGGCTTTGAACTTGCAATCCTCCTTTCTTAGCTTCCTGAACTGTTGGGATTACAGGTGTGAGTCACCATGCCTGGCAATAATTTCTTACTTTAAAAAAATATAGTTCTTCATTTTAATTGATACACAATAAATGTACATATTTATGGGGTGCAGTGTGACCTTTCATTATATTTAAACACTGTGTAATGGTTAGTTAAGGATAATTGACATCTTTCTCATCTCAGACACTTATTATTTCTTTGTGTATTTCTTAATTTTTAAATGGAGTTTGTAAATTTTGGACTCAAAACTCAAGGTATTCAGAACACGTGTAATGTGTTATTTAATTGTTCTGGGCATTTTCTTAGTGAGCCGAGCAGTCAAACCATAATTTTGAATATATAATGTGTACTTAGCACTGGTATAGATGCCATAAAGTTATGTATTAGATGATCAAAATTCCTGTTCCCAAAGTGCTTATATATTTATGTGTGTGTAGTAGATAGGCAGTGGGTAAGGTAAAGTAAGAAAACAGAGAGTAAAATCTAAACAAGAATATATGTGCCTCTGCAAACGTAAGTGCTATGTGAATGCTATGGGAACATATTTACATGTGAATACATGCATATATGTATAAGGCTTTTGTTACAGGATTTTATTTACTTTCAAAACATTTGAAATGTTACCAGGCAGAGGTTCCTCAGTTCTTACCTTCCTGAAAGGAGGATGTCAGTCAGGAGACACAGAGCAAGTAGAGAAAACAAGCACAACAGGTTCACTTAAAGAAACAAAAACACAAGAAAGTATATTTCAGAGAACTTGGATCTGTTTGTCCCATGTGAGGGGGAAACCTCTGTCTTCTGAATTGTAGACATTTATGACCTACTTGAGGTCCTCCCACCATATGAATTATTCATTTGGGGAGGCATAGTCATTTCCTGCCTAAGTTTAGTGCAGCTGTGCAAATTTCACCATGTTGGAAATGTTCCCAGCACAGACTACCTATTTTGTCCAGACTGACAGAAAGCTGCAAGAAGGTGGTCCCTGAGAGTGAGATAGTTGCAAACCAGGAGTGGAACCTAAATTTTCTTTACCCATCTCCCTTCCTCATGTCTTTCTGCTACCTACTGTAACAGAAAGGCTGAAGAAATACATATCGATAAATACTGCTATTAAATTTTCTCATCTACTGATACATTTTAGGGAACCACAGGTGATGATGATCTCAGCAGCCTCCATCACCAAATCAGGTAATTCAGGGGAAAAAAAAAAAAAAAAACAGTCCTGCAGAATCTCACATCTGCTGAGACTCATCCATCTGCATGCAACAGCCAGAATACGAATGTGAATCTTGTCTTCTTCCTTTCAAATATCCTGAATCCAGGGAGCAAGTGCCAGGATAGCTGAGGGAAGACACTCATTCATAATCCACTGAATGAGACATATATGTCCACTTGATAATTTGCTGCATCCTCTGCAGTAGGTCCCTTTAAGTTGCTACTTCCATGAGATGCACCCATAGTAGAGAGACGCCTTTGTCACAAATTCTCCAGTCACATTTTCTTTCCCAAACTCTATCCTATAGACAAATGTTCAGCCACAGCACATTGATTAGTACAGGTCCATATCTCTGGCCATATTTTTCTTCCATAAAAAAACAAAATTGATTACTAGATAGAATGCTTAAATTTGATGCACTAGAAAATTTTCAGTACTATCCATCAAAGCTACTTCTAAATAGGAACACATTTCTGCAGCAGTCTAGTAGCAAGTGATATCAATTATTTTTGTTGAACTGTCTGTAATCACAACTGGATATTTTATTCTTTGAAGGGAAAGAGAGGTGGATTGGCTCCAACCAATCCCTAATAGATCCAAGATTGTGGACCCTGTGCTGTATGAAACAAAAAAAGCTTCTAAAATCATCTTGCTACCTACGCTCAGCAGATATGGCAGAGAGGGAAAGCAGATGTTGAAGAGAATACTTACATGTGTCAGGACTAGCACATATGCTTAATACTACATTCTACTATGACCACATTGAATTGCAAGGAAGGCTGGGAACAGTAGAGAAACATTGGGCCCAGTAAGAAAAGGAAAGTATGTTGATAACCAAGTCAATATTCCGCTTTCATGGGTATCAACAAAGGTAAAACTCTGTCTCTCAGAACTGAATAATTCAGTCTCTCCCAAAGGAATCACTGAACCCAGTACAATGAATTAGCTAAATACTTGATGCAGTTTAGAATACCAATGGTGTACAGAATTCTTCTACTCCCAAGTTTATCTGTATCATCTCATGATGTCATGACCAATGCACAACAACAAAGAAAAAATAAAAACCCCCAAATGGCACTTTAACCTGTAATTAATAAATGAACAAATACACTCATAAAATGTTGTACAAAAAACAAACTAAGTCAAATTGCATAATTTCAATTTTAAATAAATATAATGAAAATAAACTGGAGTCTATGAAATTCAATTAAAGTGGAGAGCATCAGAAAATTCATAGCTTTAATTCATATTTATGGAAATAAATGAACACAATTACAAACTATAAAAGTTATTTAAAAATAAGAAGTATAATATAAAACCACATTATATATTAATGAGAAGCTAAGCAATATAGAAATTAATATATTATACTCATGTGATCTCAAATTAAAATAGACACACCATTAATTCTTAACAAGCACTATAAGATGATGTTATTTAAAATGAAAAATTATAAGAAAATGGAACTCTTACACATTTTAAAAAAGATCATCATCTGTTTTGTATGTTACAAGTAAACTTTAAAATCAGAATAATCTGTGTCATTTCTCTAAGAAATTTCATCATGCCAAAATTCAGTCTTTAGTTATAGAAAGCATAAGCACATCAAATTCTATACAAAACAATTATGAAGGAAAAATTACATGTTGAAATAAATGAAATTATCTGTAGTTGCATATCATAAGACTCTGGATGTGGAAAACAAAAAATAATTTGAAAATATTATACAGTACAGGCATTCATTCAGGCGGACGTACATAAAAATAATGCACCAAATAAATCTTTTTGTTTATGCAACCAACAGTAAATTATATAACATAGAAGATAAATTATTGGCAAAAATAAAAAATAAAATTTTTACTGTTAAACTCAATTTGAAACATACAAAAGCTATAGTCTCAAATCTCTAAAATGTAACAAGACCTAGCTTAACATTGGTAAACAAAACTCAAAAATAAACAGTAAGAAATTGACTAGTGATAAAATATAACCTTTAATTTAAGAAAAAAGGGAAAAAAACAATAGTATTTGTAGCAGAATAGATATATTACCTCCATAAGTAGCATGACCATATCATTAACCATCTAATTGGGAAACTTGTTTAGTCATTATGTTGAACATAGGCATAGATGAGAATATGAGAGGCCTTAACTTCTAAAGAGAAGAATATCACGATGGCATCATACTCCTGGACTGTGCTGAAACTCTATCCAGATGAACAAGAGACTGCATGAACCAGGAATTTAACAGCAAACAAAACCTTTGAAAAAGTAGCTACCGATAAATCATCATTGAAGCAGAGGAGATTAAGGAATGGCATTCTCCTGTGTCATTGTTAATGAAGATAGAGAAAAGAAAAAAAGAGAAAGAAGAGGGAAGGGGACGAAAGGAAGGAGGGGTGGAAGGGAAAAAAATGACAGGGAACTCTTTAGTAAATATACTGGGAAAGGTCATAAGCTATGAATACATTCATATGCAAACCTAAAATTTCAAAAAAGATAAGCATAATTCTAGTGTTTATCCATAATAGATAATATGCTATATGCTCTAAAATGGAAAGATAATATATGTTATAATGTATGAGGAGACAAGAGAGGCGAAAAACAGGAAGTATAATAGCTCACAAATCGCTTCATCTATAACTAAGCAAGTTGTAGCGTTTCAAGTGGTCCCAGCTGGTGGTCCCCATTAGCAACTTCCTCCTTCAGTCTTATTTGCATCAAAGTTGAGTCTTATTTTTTGGGAAGGGTATTGGGGATTGAACTCAGGGGCACTCAGCCACTGAGCCAATCTTTTTAAAATGTATTTTAACTGATAGGTAAAAACTAAAAATTGTACATATTAGTGGGAAACATTGTAATGTTTTGATACATGTATACATTGTATAATGTTTAAATTGAGTTAAACGTATCTGTCTCCTCAAACACATCATTTCTTCATGGCAAAAACTTTCACCAAAACCATTTATTGGAGCCTTTTGAAATATACAATACATTATTTTCATCTATAGGGAGCCCAGGAATGGACACCAGACCTGCTTACTTCTGTCCATATTACTTAGCACCCATAGATTAAGCTTCCTGCATCTCCTACCCTATTTTTCCCAGCCTCTGGAAAATATCATTCCACTCCCAAGTTCTATGACATCAACATTTTTAGATTTGGCCTACAAGAAAGATGAGTGTTAGACCCCATCTGGTGTTCAAGCAGTTTATTTTAGTGGCATTCTTACAAGATTTATTGAGGGAGCAGATGGATGACATGGGCCAGATGCAGCCAGAGAGTCAGATGACCAATTGTGCAGACAGTTGGTCTAGGATGGTTTCCATCTGGATAGCTATTCCAAGTTTGGGGAAATACTTCTCCTTTCTTATTTCTATAGGATATCCAGATCAGTTGATAAGTATTTTTCCCCGTAGGGTATTTAAGCCTTTAAAAAATTATTTTATTATTACTGGGATTGAACTCAGGGATGCTGTAACATTTAGCATCATCTCCAGCCCTTTTTCATTGAGCGAGAGAGTCTACCTAAGTTTCCAAGACTGGCCTCAAACTTGCAATCCTCCTACCTCAGCCTCCTGAGTCAGTGGGATTACAAGCATGCACCACAGCATCTAGCCAAATATAAGCTATTATAATAGGGCTAAGCTTTATAAAGCTTTTTTTTTTTTTTGTAAAATTCATGAAAATTACATGTGCTGAGATGATCTTTCCTCCAAAGTAACCTGGGGTTTTAAGTCCTTTTTTAACCCAGGAATCTCAAAGCCAGTATTAGTAATTTCCAGGATGGGTTATATCATACTGCTAGTTTGTGTGGGTCCTACAATAATTATTAATAATATAGTCCTGATATGTCTCCTATAATATACTACAGACTGAAAATAAAAGCCATTTTAAGATGGAAGGGTTAGGAGAGATAATTACTGATAGTGCCTGATTTAAAAAGATTCAACTTACTATTTTACAGCTATATAATGCTGCAAAAATACCGACCATATTTTGAGGTTTAAGTTTTGGTCATTGGTCAGACTATCTATATTCAGCACAATACTGCCCCTTGATGCTGGGTGGCAGCAGCAAGCCACAGTTCCATCAGGCACACCTGTAGGAGTGTGAGCAACTCATGCTCCACAGGGCATCATGCTGCTAACATGTGGTGTCCTGAAGGTTAGCTGTATTACTGGAATGTAACTGCTGGAGGAGCAGGGTAGGAAATATTTTGAATAATTAATTAATAGAGAGATGAACACTAAGATAAATAATGATTATATTTTTAAAATTTGGAGGGGGATCAAAACTTAAAAATTGCTTAATGCTCTGGAAATGCTAACTATACTGATTTGACTATTATATGCTTTATACATGTGAATTCTCACACTGTACTAAAGAAATATACTACTACTACTACTACTACTACCACTAATAATGATTTTTTTAAACATAAAAATGGGAGCCAGAAAAAAATAAAGAAAGAGATACAAGATCATAATATTATTTATATTTAGATTCATGGTAATAAAAGCATAAACTCTAAATAGAGAGAGAACCAGTGACAAAGGGAAAACATTTTACTGTAACAAATGCAAAATTATGTTACTGATAATATAGAAAGGATTGAGGAAAATACAGCACTGTTCAATACTTGAAGGGATGCTCTCTTTAATAAATGAATTATATTAAGCAAAAATCATAGAAAGCAGAGATGGAAAAGTGCCCTCAAGAACTTGAAAATGCCTACCGGTGCTGGCAAGAAAACATCAGCACTCAGCAGATACAAAGTTATTCCTGACAAGCGAGATTTTCCCTTGAGCCATTTCCCCCTGGGGAAAATTGTATAGTAATGTAGATGAGGGCTTCAAAGTCATGTAAAATTGAATATTATTCTAAATATGCTGAAATTTATTTGAATGAGTTGATATGATAGATTGATAGATCTATGAAAGAATTCAGGATAACGGGAGGGATGGAGAGAGAGAGAGAGAGAAAAAAGAGAGAAACAATCTATTTCTGCTATACTAACAAATTCCCCAAGACTTGGTGGTTTGTAAGAGAACTTTCTGCCTTACACTTGGCTGGGAAGTCCCAGATCAAGTTGCTAGTGAGAGCTGAATTCTCCTCAGCAGAGAAATTGTCCTCACATTGTGGAAGATGTAAGGTAACCTGAAAACTGTGAAACCTCATTTTTAAAAACCTTAATCTCCTTCATAAGGAAGAATCTCCCATAGTGGAATACACTCTTAAAGGCCCCACCTCTTGATGCTACCACATTGGCAACACCTGAATTCTGTGTGTGTATGGGGGGTGGGCACATTAGAAGAGAGATAGATGATAGATCTACAACATTGTATTTCTCTAAATATTTTTATTTATGTTTTATAATAAAGTTGCTATTAGTTTTTCATTTAAAGACTACCAATCCAAAATGCAATCCTGAATTACATTATCTGTGAAGTGTCTGTGCACTTCAGGACCTTATTTTCCTTCCTCTATTTAGATAGTAATAATACTAATGAACTCATTTTATATAAGTGCTCATATGTGGATAAATAAAATTATTGATCAAAAATGTTTGACACATATTTATATGGTTCTGAATTAAAATGCCTACAATTTAATGTTCCACAGTACTAAAGATACAGTGTTGTTTTAATATTATTTCAGCTTCTTTCACTTACAGCAGCATTCATTGCCCTGGCCAGCATTCTACAATCTAAGGCATTCTGCAACTTACTGGCAACTGACCAAATGGGAAGTATAATTCATAAAAAATACAATTTTCCTTTACAGATTAACCCTATAGAGAGTAGAAAATTTCATATAGTGTCCTGTGGTGTTTTTTTTTTCCCCCTCACATTTTCCACCAAAAGAATTGCTTTCCTCTCATTATATTTAACCAGGTGTGGAAATATGAGTAATTATTTTAGCAGCTTTGGCCTTGCTTCATCATTCTGTCACTTTTTCTGTTCCAATCATCTGACCTAGTGGCCAGCCGTCATGTTAGAGTTGCTGAATGGCTCCCCATCATGAAATGCCATCTTAGAATCTCAAACAAATACGCTGTCAGCTAAGTTGATTATGAAAATTTTACAGTCTTGACAAGATACAAACAACATGCCTTGTCCAAAGGAATCATATGTCCTACTACCTCAGAAAATCTACTGGCCAAATGATAACCCATAGATAAACAGCTAGTGCAACCCCATCTTATTAATAATAAAACAAAAGGCATTGAACATTAAACCAATTTTTATCTACAGTGTTTATTTAATCTGGAAAGAGCAATGTAATGTTTAATGTTGCAAAGACATGGTGAAATTGGCATGAGGCTGCTGTTGGAACTTATGAACTCATCCTAACAAACAATTTAGCAATATGTACCAATATGTATTGACAGGCTTTTATATATTCATGTCTACAATCCTGGCAAATGTACTACATGAATGAAAAATATCAACAGATGAGTTAAATAGGATATTAGACCATGCAGAATTTTTAAAAATGTGTGAATTCAAAGGTGGAGCAATATAAATTATCCAAATTGGTTTACAAATTATAGCTTGAAAAATTAGAATGAACTTTGTTAACATGTGGGAGCCCAACCAACATGTGTAAATGAAATACTCATTCCACAGTAGAGAAAGACTGGGGTAGAGGATGATATTTATGAAATACTGGGTGATAATTTTGTAAATTCATGAAAACACTGAATCCACAGACCTACAAATCTCATCAAATTCTAATAGGATTAATGCAGGGAAAAAATCACTGATAGATGCACAATAGTTAAGATAATAAAATACAATGATAAATATAAAGTTTTTAAATCAATCAGAGCAAAATGACATTTTTCATGTATGAGAATAAGATAAATTATTGGCTAAATTTTCATCAGAAAGCAAACCAAAAATGCCACATATTTACAAGTGATAAAATTGAACAGATTGTAAAAATTCCAGTGAATTATTCCCTTCTCTTTCTATACTCCATCTGGTTCTTCCCTTCTACACTGACCAAGCAGTGCCTTATGATTTGCCTTGACCAAACTTTATAAGCAAATGTATTATGTACAAAGGCTTGTAAAAGTGCTTATACTCAGGGGTTTACCCTCTTGTTATTTTTCAAACACTGACCATGTCAAGGGCCAGCATAGCTCTCTGGATGATAAGCTGTATGAATGAAGAAAAATATAGCCCATTAGACATTTTGTCATTGCAAATTAGAAAATATTAATCACCAGATGTGAATACTTCCATTCTCAATGGAGCCACTAGCTGACTTGAGATAGACTCAAAGATCTAGTAAGTTAAAACATAGAATCACAAGTTATATAGAGAACACATAGAATCATCAGCTAAATTGTGACTGGTCAGCATGCTTGTCACTATAAAAACACTGAAAAGTTTAAGGTCTGGTATTGTAATGCCTCCTGCTTCACTCTTCTTGCTCAGAATCACTTTGGCTATTCTTGGTCTCTTATTTTTCCATATGAATTTCATGATTGCCTTTTCTATTTCTATAAAAAAGGACTCTGGGATTTTAAT
>CM053399.1:23533992-23724298 GCA_028644305.1 Xerus rutilus | reverse complement strand
AGATGGTCTTTACTACCCCTGGCACATCTATGAAGACTCTAATGTTGTGACTTTATTTGGTTTGCAATCAGAGAAATGGGAAAACAGAGATCTGGTTATGTACTATGACTTGAAATGCATTTAAATAAAAAAAATAAATAAATAAAGTAGATGAGCTGAAATTTAAAAAAATAAAAATAAAAAAAATAAAAAAAAAATAAAATAATTTATATATGAAAAAAAAACACTGAAAAAAGTATTACAAAGTCTGAAAGAAAAGCAAGCACAGCATTAGCAGAGGATAAAAAGTTCAGGAAGAAACTGATACAGTGTGGTGGTAGTACATACATTATCACTGCTATTGTTGACACTGCTATGTTCAATACTGCTATGTTGGTGTGTAAAAATTGTTAAAGTGCTTGCCCTCAGATATTGTGCATATAAGATGTATACTTCATGTACTTATGGATTATGGCAAAATAATTTCCACATAGAATGCTGAAAGTTAGAAACAGGACTTGCTAAATTAGAAAATAAAATGGTTTCTCACCCTCAGTCTTCTCAAACAATCTGGTTCCTAGATTAGAAATGTGAACATTCAGTAGCATTTTAAAAATGTAAATATTTCAGTCTCATTTTATCTATAATACTGACTCTATGAAAGTATGACTCCCTTAAAATGTGGGGCTTATATTTATCAAATAATAGATTACATCATTTGAAAACAACTCCTCTATGGTTTTCTTGAGACAAGATGTCTTGATATTCGTCAAGTAGCAGGCTGATATGGGACTTCCCTTAATATTTTTAGAAAAAAAATAATTTGGGGGGGCATTGAGTGTAGTCTTAAATATTGAGAGTCCTTAAGAAAGAGTTTTACATTGACATTCTTTGTTTAATATTTGGTATTAGGTCTTTTTTTTGAAATTCTTATACCAAGTACTAGTGTTAATTTTTTAACACTTGGTAATATGGAGTATTTATTACTTGAGACCTTTGTTGCTTTAGAGGAGAAAGGAATTTAAAAACCAGTACATACATATTTGATGTGCTCTTTGCTGTCAGAGTCATTTATTCAGAGCCAATTAGTATTTGATAAAAACTACACAGGAATTACTATCATGGGCATATAAAACATAGAAAGTATTTAAAGGATTTAAAAATAATTATAACCAAATAGAGTGTTGGTGATTTTTGTTTTCCTTTGCTTGATGAGTTCCACATATCTGCCATGTGCACCTCCACAAGGAAAAGAGCTTCTGTGAACTTAATGCTCTTCAGTCTAGAATAATCTTTTAAAATTATTGTGGCATTAAAATAAGTAGAGAAAATTGTATAGAAATAGAAATAAAAGTACCAGGGATACATGGGGATTAATTTAAATATCTACATAGAAAACAAAATATCAAGGAGGAAATTCTCCAAGAGTATAGAGTTTCCTTGACTAACTGAAAATAAAATGGTTATTTTATTTAATTTTTTAAACTCTTTTTAGGTATACATGGCAATAGAATGTATTTTGACACATTATACATACATGGATTATAACTTCACATTCTTGTGTTGTACATGATGTGTAGTTTTACTGGTGGTGTGGTGTATTCATATATGAACATAGGAAAGTTGTGTCCAATTCATTCTACTGACTTTCCTATTGTCATCCTCCCTCCTTTCCCTTCATTCCCTTTTGTCTAATCCAATGAACTTCTATTCTCCTCCACTCTGCACTGCTTACTGACTCCTAGATATCTACCCAAAAGACTTAAAATCAGCATACTATAATAATGCAGCCACATCAATGTTTATAGCAGCTCAATTCACAATAGCCAAGTTATGGAACCAACCTAGGTGTCCTTTACCAGATGAATGGATAAAGAAAATGTGGTATATATACACAAAGAGATTATTCAGCTATAAAGAAGAATGAAATTGTGGCATTTGCAGGAACTGAAGACTATCATGCTAAGTGAAAGAAGCCAATCCTAAAAAACCAAATATTGAATGTTCTCTCTGATATGTGAATGCTAAAAGGGTTATTTTAATAGCAAAACATTAATTAAAAATGTTTGAGGTATCTATGAAAGTAATCATGTAAATCATGGGTGTATGCACACATACGCGCACACGCACGCACACACACACATACACATGCATGCGTATTGCTTTTTATACATCTGAAGAATGACAACTGGCCCTACATAAAAAACAGTAAGGTGTCTAGCTAGGTCCCCAAAACTGACAGTCACCAATGGGATGCTAAGACATAGTTTTCAGGAAACTCACTGCTTATTGAGTGAGTCACTAAAGCATATTTGCTCTAAAGAAACAGTTGTTGAATTTTGAAAAATTGACATGATAAACTACATCTGCTTTTTACCTTTTGGTACTTGAGATTTTTAGACTTCCTTAAATTATATTGGAGGCAATAAAATTTGATTCTAAATAGTTACCCTTTTAAATAAAAGTTACATAGCTCTAGCATTAAGATATTTGCAAGACAAAGCAATTTCCAGAAAAGATTCATCTTTAACAAAATGAAATGAAGGGAGACATTACATTTAGTGTCAAATTTACATTATACTAACATCTCCTTAGAAATAGGTATTTGTATTTTTGGATACTGTGGATTTAACTGAGGGGCCCTTAATATTTATAAATACATATATATATATATATTATATATATATAAATATAGCCAAATATAAAATAATTTATACTTGCCAATATGTGTAAGGAATATAATAGTATAATTTACATACTGAAATATTACTAATCTTATTAGTGCACACATTATAAGGAAATAACAGATTCTATACAAATGAATACAAAGTACTTGCAAAGTTCCACCATTCCAGAGTGGGTTGCCATCCTAATCCCAAGCTTTGGGTTATAGGTTGCAAGTAAACCTTCCCACTATCTGGACAAACTTTGCCATGGAAGAAAGATAGATAATAAATAGATTTGGTTGATAGATACATAGGTAGAGAGAATAGCTTATTGACTCCTGGTCTAAATAGAGACACTGTTTTTATGTTCCAACATCAATATCCTTGAAAAGATAGTCCTAAACAAAGTTATACCCATGTCTCTGAATTCTAGATATCTAGATATGCAAATGGAACATGAAGAATTTTCCTCCACCATATTAGGAAGTTCTTCTTAAGTGTTACTGACTAATTTTATTATAATATTAAACATAATGTTTACTTATGGAAATCTCTTCTATCTGAAATAGCGAACTTGCTCAAATATTGCAGTTTCTTTCTAGAATTGTTTTTTTTTTCCTTTATATATTTTTGGGCACTGCGAATTTAACTGAGGGGCCCTTAACCACTGAGTTACATCCCAAGTTCCTTTTTTTAGGGCCTTCCAAAATTGCTGAGGTTGGCTTTAAACTTGCTACTGCCTCAGGCTCTCAAGTCACTGGGAATACAGCATGTGCCACCACCTGGTCTGGCCTAGAATTGCCTTTTATTTATGTATGTATGTATGTATGTATGTATGTATGTATGTATGAATGTATTTATTTATTTACTTATTGGAACTGGGGATTGAGCCACATCCCAGCCCTTTCTAGTTTTTATTTTTACATAAAATAAAGGTTTCACTAAGTGGCTAGTGCCTTGCTAAGTTGCTGAGGCTGGCTTTAAACTTGTGATCTTCCTGTCACAGACTCCGAAGCAGCTGAGATTTGATTGATAGAAACATACAGAGACAGAATGGCTTTCAATACCATGCCTGGCTAGAATTTTCTTTTAATGTTGAGGTTATTTACCCTACTTGAAATATAGTCTGATACTGTATAAGGGTAATTTATAATTAAAACTAATCAATGATACATACAATGAACATGCTACATGCTTTTTATTTTTCTGAACATTTATTGAATTTTATTTTGTTTTCAAGTTTTTAAAAGTCTGTTTGTTGAACCTGGCACTTAGCTCGCAGATAGACAGTTTAATCTAAGACCTGGTTTAACTATAGAAACCCTTGAGCACAACCTAGAAATGACAGAATTAAGGGACTGGAGGCACACAATGGAGTAGAAAGTATGATAAGAAAAGCAAACTTACAAAAGTCCTAACAATCTATTTGTCTAGATAAAATTAATGAATATTTAGTCCAAGGAGCTATATGTACATTATTTCTACCAGGTTGTCCAGGGTTAACAAAGTTACTTATATCAAATTTAACCTTCTTAAAAAGTTTCAACCATTTGATCTAAATGTTTAGCATTGGGATTAAAATAAGACTAGAATAAGAGAACTCTTTCTGCACTTTATACATTCATAAGCATATTTAGGTCCTCTTCTTTGACTAAATTCTCATCCTTAAGCTTTAAATCCTCTCATTTGCTCACTCATAAATTCACTCACTGAGTTAACTGAATACTCGGGCTTTAAGTAATACTTGCTTATTTCAGTATTACTTAAATTAATTAATTAATTAATTAATTAATTTCCTATGCCCATAAATTCAGTTATGAAGTAAAATATTTGCTTATGTACCACATTTTGCCAGTCATTTTGAAAGAGCTTTGAGCTTCTGTGCTACTTCTGAGTGAGTCATTCTAAAGATGACATAGTATCCATTAATGCCATAACAGCAAAGAAAAGACTAGCAATTGCTGATATTTTAATAATCTTTGTTTTTCAAATTAGCCACATAAAATCTCCACTAGGAAAATTAATGAGATTGTAAATTCAGAAAATCTGGGTTTTAGCTAAACCATTTGCAGTAGATACCTATCAAATTCTCCAGAAGTATATGTTATAAATTATGCATGTTTACTGAAATATCCTCACCTAGTGGAGTACCTGGCTTATTGATCTGCTGCTAGTTTGTATTTCAGGATTTAAGTTGAATAGATTTGATGCAAACTTAAAGAAATTCACTGACAGGCCCTCATATTTCCTCAATTTCTGCGACTGATAAAATGATCATGATTATTTGATATGATAAGCCCTACAAAAAATTTCAGCAATGGTTTTGTGGTGTTTTTGTTTGTGAGGAAAACCTAAGTTTTTATGGGTTAACAATGAAATACTTTAGTTAGCTATAAATTAGTTATAAGAAAACTAACAAAATTAGTTATAAGAAAAATTCAAGCATTTTATGATAAAAATCTACATAAAAATAAGCTGGGCATGTGGTGCATATCTGTAATCACAGCTGCTTGGGAAGGTGAGGCAGGAGGATTATAAAGTCAAGTCAACTCTCAGCAACTTTCTGAGATCCTATCTCCAAAAAAGGGGTAGGTGGCTGGGGATGGATCTCAAGGGTAAAGGGCCCCTGAGTAATCCCTAGAACCACTAGTAATAAGGAAAATGAAAGATCAAAACACTCATCACTATATGCCCTTCTCCTATGAGGCTTAGTTTTCACACCTGTAAAATGAGATGGCTAGTTTTGACACTGCATTATTATATATTCAGTTAAATTCCTAATATATCGGAATTTCCTTAAGAGGATTAAGCACACTGAAATACAAGCCAGTCAAAAGTGGGTTAAAATTGAGTGACCTTTAGACAATGATCTTTTCCATAGAAAGTGATAAAGTTCAGTTATTATTCTGAAATATTCATGTATTAGAAGATGAGGATAATTATTTTGATATATTCCAAAAGAAGTTTTGAGAAGGATGATATTTTCTCAGACACTAAGGAAGAATTTTCTAATCATTGACAAAGGCAATATGACTATATTTGTGAATATATCACACCAAAATTATTTCAATCATTTTAATTTGTATTCTCAGAGAAAAGGCACAAAGTTTTTGTTTTGTATTTAATTCTAAGTGTTTTAGTATCTTGGTTCAATTGTCAGCTGTGCTCCTTCAGGAAACTGCTTGAGTGGAAAGATCAATGCCTAGATATGCTCAGTGGGGATGCAAAGAGACCACACTTTTAACCATGCACTATCAAAAACTAAAAAGAGTCTTTAGAAATAGGTAGGGTCCTATAAAGAGGAACAGGGATGTTTTTGAAGACAAATCTCTTGAAAGACAGTATGCCTTGTAGAATCAAGTTCAGAGCTACAAGAACTGAATGGAATGACTATCTCAGAATTGAAATGTGATAGCCATCTTACATAAAATAAACCTGCATTTTTCATGAATAAAAGAGGAAAATGCCTCATTTAGATTAGCGCAATGGAAAATTCCTCCCTTTAAAAAATATCACGGGTGAACATAGAGTGAGCAACTCATTTAGTGTCTGAAATTAATTAAAATCTAAAAGAAACTTTGGCTGTTTTCAGTCAGTGTATCTTGGGATCCATGCTAAAGAGCATATGTGAAATAAGTAGGAAATTTCTTATGAATTTATTATCTTTTGTGATGGAAATATGCAGAAAATATGTCATCATAGCAAATGAAAGCACAGGATTTGGAGTCAGACATGGAATTATTATTATTATTTTTTTGTGCTGAGGATTGAACTCAGGGTCACTCAATCACTGAGCCACATCCCCAGGCCTATTTTGTATTTTATTTAGAGGCGAGGTCTCACTGAGTTGCTTAGTGCCTAGCCATTGCTGAGGCTGGCTTTGAATAAGCCATCCTCCTGTCTGAGCTGCCCAAGCCACTGGGATTACAGGCATGTGCTACCGCGCCTGGCTATGAGATTAATTTTTGACTCTGCCATTTAGTAGTCTTGTCTATGAAAATGTATTAAAACAGTATGTACCTCAATGTATTTGAATCTCTAAAATGTGTAGAAAATAATAATGATGATATATATTGAGATTATGGTATGCATTATTTGATAAAAGTTTATGCAATAGGACTGTCACAGGATCTTGCAGTAAGGAAATGTTTAGTAACAAGAGATAAACTCAACAATAAAATAGCATTCATATAACAAAGGCAATTAGAATAGAGTATGAAGTTAAAGTAGAACTCTTTCGAATTTTTATAATGATCCAGGAAGGTTTGGTTTTACAAGAATTTGCTATCAGTCAAAATTACCTGCTAAATATTGTGTTGGTATAGGTATTGACTTTAAATGGTAAGTAAGATTGATGGCATCCTGCTCTCCAGGCATTAACAATTGAGAATTTGTATATGAAAATAAAGGGCAGAGATTATTTCTGTAAAGGAAATTTTGGTTATGGAGTCTGGAGAAAGACCTAATTTTGAGGCTGATAGTTGAAAGAAAAAATATAATACTATTGAAATTTACTGGGGTAGCTGAGTGATCTTCTAGACTGAAACCTTAAGAGTAAGTAGATGAGAAAGAAGTATGTTTTCATTTGGAAAATCTATTCATTAGAAGAAGGAGGCATACCAGGAATGAAGAAAAAGAGAGACAATTCTTCTGGTATATTTTATGTTAGTTGTGCAGACTCTATCTGTACTTGACTGATATAATGTGTGGTTTTGAATATGTAATAGAGAATTTCTGTTTTCAGATAACCTTCTTTCATGTCCAAGTATCTTCAGTAATAGGAAAATTTTACATATCTTTAGTGCCACAGTTAATTTTACTGGAAACAAACAAAATAAACAAGAAAACAAACAAAAGGAAAAAACTTACTGTAAAACACAAATTAAATAAGCCTTTACCCTATCCATTTTTGGAATGGAAAGTTCTTAAAAAAATAACACATAATGTAAAGCCTTGAAGAAAAGAAATTAAAGTGGACTCATTGGAATGAATGTATTTTACAGCAAAAGTTACAAGACAAGTAGATGGCATAGAACTTCCGTTTCCTGTTATGACAGAGTTAAAAGAAGATGAGCTAATCCTGCTACAAACAACTATAAAACTAATACGGAAAACTAATTCAGAGATCATAATTATGACAGAAATGTGATATTTTGCAGAAAGAAATGCACACTCACCCTGAATTTCTACTTAGTGGTACTTCCTTAATAGCAACATAAGGAAGGAGAGTCCATGGAGAGAGTAATGGTCTTGCTGAAGTAAAAAGAGGCAAATTGGAGTCTGAGCTCCTATGATAATTAGCAATACTGAGATAGTGTGCAAGAAAGAAATACACTATAGGGTGAAAGGGTGGCAGAGATATGGATGGAATTATCACAAGAGCACATACAAGGACTTAACTACACATGAGCAGAGGGAGAGTGCAAAGCCAGAGAGAGAGAGCACCTGTTATAGGAATATGAGTGTTAAGGTAAGTATTAGAGATCACTAGTGTTTGGAAACTTGAGATCCATACCTCCAAATGAGGTGAGCTTTTATTATGATTCTTGAGCAATGGGAAACAAAAACAGGACATGGCTTTGCAGGCAAAGGTGTTACAAATTCCTTACTCATCATAAGGTTTTTGACAAGCACTCCAATAACAAGACGAATTAACAAGAGAAAAGCATAAAATTTTTTATTTAAATGAAGTTTAATGTGATATGGGAGCTTCAAAAATGAAGACCCCTAAATTCAGGGGGAAAGTATCTATTTTTATCCTTATGTTCGATGAATAATGAACAATCAGGTAAAAGTGTAATTAGCAAAACAGGTGTGATCTAATAGACTGGGAAGCCCGGCAAAGCCTGTCTGTGCAGATTTTTCGTAATCTCTCTGTCTAGTGTTCCTTTCCCTGGATATAAGGCAGCATGCCTCTGGAATGATGGTCTAATGACCTTCTTCCAGGCAATATATATTACAACATATTTCTCTGGCTAGTCCTCAAAAAGAAAATTAGGGGAAAGTCACAGTGACCTTCTTGCTTTGGAGGCTTTCTCATCTCATTCAGTTCAAAATACTTGGGGGGGTATAATTTTGAGTCATTTGTAAGGATTATACACAAAAGTAAGGACAACTACAGAATAAAATTTATCTAAAATACCATAAAGCCAAGTTTGAAAACATCAAGAGAATTTACATATAGTAATTTATCTGTCTCCCAGAACAAAACTTAATACCCTTCAAAAGCAGATATCATATTTCAGGCTCCTTACAGCATGACATTCACAATATCCAGCATTTAATAAAAACCAAAATACACATTAGACCCACACTTATAATCAAAGAGGATGAGGAATCATTCAACAGAAGTTGAATGCAATATGCATAGATATTACAATTAGCTTTGTCAGCTATTATGAATATAAACAAGGGCATAAAGAAATAGATGTACATAATGACTCTATAAAGTATAAAAATAAATCAACTGGAAATTGTAGAATAAAAGATTACAACAACTAAAATGAAAAATTTTCAGCATGGGAAAACAATTCAATTGAAAAGTAAAAAAGAAAATATGAGAGAAAGAGATAAACCAGAGGAAATTTCCAACATAAAGAATATGCAGAACATGAAAATATAATTCAGTATAGTCATCCTTTGGTGGTCACACAAGACTATTTCAAGAATCATTGTAGTCAAAATATCCATGAATGCTCGAGTGCCTTATATAAAATGATGTAGTATTTGCATGCAACCTGCACATATTCTCCTATAGACTTTGAGTAATCTCTAGATTATTTATATGCCTAATACAATATAAGTTCCATGTAGAGAGTTGTTAAATTGTATTGTTTGGGGGATAGTGACAAGAAAAAAAAGCCTGTACATGTATAGTAGAGTATCAGTATTTTTCTCAAATATTTTTAGTCTATCATTGATTGAGTCTGTAGATGCAGAACCCTTAGATATGAAGAGCCAACTCTATTAATAATCTTGTTCATCATAGCCTAACCTGAGTTTAATCAGAATCCAAGAAGGGGGAAAAACAATAATTGTGTGGGAAAATATTTTAATAAATTTCTTACTTTAAAACAAGTGTTTTATGTTATTTTCAGGATTTTGCAATAAAGAATGTACATCATTAAAAAAAACTAGAAATATCTAAAAATCTGCCATAGAAAAGACAAAAACATACTTTGTTAAATTTATAGTATACATTATTTCTTTACAGTCAAATAAAATCATTTCCATAGTGTATTGCTGTATTTTAAAATAAAATTAAAACTCTAATTCTAGCTCTAAGATATAAAGAGCTTAGAAGTCATTGTTCCTGACTTTATGACATGGAAAAGCTGTACACAGTGAAAATAACAAATGGTTATGGATCCTTGGAGATTTGAATCCATATGGCCAATTGCCTCAATGAAATCCAGAGATACAGGCTAATCTAGAAAGATGCAAGTAAAATACTACATAGCATAGACTGGCAGAAAAGTAGAAAAAAGCAATTTCAATATTCATAAATTTCTGGAAACAGCTTGTGGACTAACCTGAAATTGAGAATGGGATTTCAATATTAGAGAGTATCCTTCAGTGGGTTATATATTAGAGGGTACCCTTTACTTCTGTGTATTTTATACATAGGAACTTCCAAGATACTTATAGCAAATATCCAAGAAGTATTCCCATGTGACTCTCACAGAGGTAAGAAAGATTCATAATTCTGAAACAAATTCATATAATAAAAATTCCATAACCAAAGTTTATATTCCAGTGGAAAGAACCTGCAACACCCTTAACTCCAGGTGAAAAATATTATTCCTTTAACTCATGTCCCCAACAACTCCCACAAAATAGAGAAGAATATTCAACAAGTGTTAGGGCTTCAGAGAAAGAACTGATAATGCTACAGTCATAGAAAGGAGTAGAGAGCAGAGAATGAGAGTGTGATTGGGAAGATATGAAGAAGAGATACCTAAGCCACTGGATTACCAGGAGATTTTAATAGTATGTTAGATGCTATGCTGAAAAAAAAACCTGACAGAATAAAAAAAGCAGTGAATAACATAAGCAGAAGAAAAATTCTAAGATGGTATATAAAGTAAATATTAGTAATGTAAAACACTGTAACAATAAAAAATGATTTTAACACTAGTTTTTCAATACTAGATTAGACACAGCTAAGGAAAGAATCAATGATCTTCAATATAGTTCAATAGAAACCTTCCAAATTTAAATACAAAACAAAGAAGAATGAAAATAGATGAAAAACACTCAGTAATGATGATAATTTTAAATGTGCAATGCATGCATATTTTGAATACTAAGAGGAGAATGATAGAAGAGAGCATTTGAGGTAATGTTTGAAGCAAAATGGCTGAAATGTTCCAAAACTAATGATAAATAAATAGCTACGGATTCAGAAAACTTAGAGAAAAGGTAGCAGGACAAACACCAAAACCCTTTCTCCATATCCTAAAGCCCACTCCATGGTTAAGTGTACATACTCAAACTGTAAAAAATCAGAGACAAAAATAAAATATTGAAATGATGTTGGAAAAGAGCTCAATTAACTAATAAGAGATCAAGTATAGTATGAGGATTATGAGAGACTCCTCAGAAACCAGGCAAGTGAGAAGAGCATGAAATGAAATAATTACAATACAAATAAATAAGAAAAAAAAGCCAACCTAATATTCTATATTCATGAAATTTTCTTCAGAGGTGAAAAAAAAACTTTCTCAAACAAAAACTGAGTAAATTTGTTACCAGTAGATGTCTTACAAGAAATATTAAAAGAAGTTATTCAATCAGTAGGATAATTAAAAAGATTATTAGAATGAAACTACTTAAAAAAGAATGTTAGAAAAAGAATAAATAAAAGTAAGATGAAATCCAGAAGTTTTTTGTATTCTTCATTGATCAAAAACATAACTTATGTTTAAAACAATAACAGTAACAATGTTTTGAGGTATTATAACCAATGGATGTGTGGAACAAATGATGGCATTTTTCAAAAGAGATTGGAGGAAATACTTTGGAATAGTCTGGTAGAAGGCAGCCTCACCTAATATGAAGCAGTATAGTATATCTGAACAGAGACCTATGTCATTTCAAAATATATAATATATACTAGAAGCCAGTCAACTAGATTTTATGTTAAAAATAAATACAACTGATATGCTGAGAGAAGAAAAAGAAGCCTTATTGAATTATATCTATGAATTGACCTTATTTGGAAATGGTATCTTTGCAATACAATCAAGGCAAGATGAAAATATTAGGATGGGCTGTCATCCATAATGACAGGTGTTCTGATAGGAAGAGAAGACAGAGACACAAAGGGGGAACATGGCCATAAGAAGAGAGAGACAAAGAGTTGAAGTGATTCTTCCACAAGCCATAGAAGATGGAACAGTCAAGAAACTTCCTCCTCTAGATGCTTCAGAGGGAGCACCACCATGTAAACACCTTGGTTTCACATGTCACACCTACAGAAATATGAGGGAATGAATTTTTGTTGTCTTAGCCATCCAGTTTTTGACAGTTTGTTATGATAGCCCTAGGAAACAACTAAATATAGAAATCATTAAAAAATGTGCTCTCTAACACTATAGGCCGATAACACACTATTTTTACTATAAAATAATAGTAAAAATATTATTTTAATAGAATAAGGAGAAATCTACTTTATTAATTAAACTGCAATGTCCCCAAATGTTAAGAAATTAAGTAATACGTTTCTAAATAATTTAAAGCAATTAAGAAATCTCAGGAGAAGATAGAATAAATACATCTTGGATGAAATAAGAATGAAAACACTTTATTAAATTAGTGAAAGGTCAGCAACAGCATTTTTTTACATTTAAACATATATTGAAGAGAACAGCTAAAGTCATATATATACATATATGTTTTATGTATATATGTTTTATGTATATATTTATATGTATTATATACATGTACATAGGAAATATAAAACTAGAAAAAGAAGTGTAATTAATTTGAGGCTAAAACAAATAAAGGAGAATGAATACTAAAATCAAAGCAGGCATCAATGCAACTGAAAATAAGAAAATCACCTAAAACTAGTTCTTACAGAAGATCAATGGTATTGGTGTATCTGTACTCAAGTTAATCAACCCAAGGAAGAAAAACAAATAAACAAAACAAACAAAGAATGAGGGACAAATGACATGTCTATGGTGGAAATGCAAAATGCTAGACATTCTGGGAGGAATAATGACAGTTTCTCACAAAGTTAAACACACTCTTAACCTACAGTCCAGCAGTTGTGTTCTTAGGCATTGTATAATTTATCTGAAGTTTACATCCACACAAAAACCTAAGTATAGGTTGTATACCAGATTATCCATAATTGCTCCAAATTGCAGGAAACTAGATGGCTTTCAATAGGATAATGAATAAATGAATAACAAGAAAAGAATAAAACCATGCCATGTAATTATTCAGCATTAGAAAAAAAATAACAATTCATAAAAACACATGAATGTGTTTCATATCCATATGACTAAGTGAATGAAGCCAGTCTAAAAATACTACTGTCTCATTATATTTATATGGCATTTGGAAAAAGTAAACTTTAGGAATAGTAAACAGATCACTGGTTGTTAGACGTGTCAGTGATTAGGGGTTTAATTTGTGAAGCACAGGATATTTGGGAGGGCGGTAAAACATTCTGTATGATAATTTATGGTATATTGATGAGTCTATGCATTTGTCAAAATTCACAAAGGTTACTGCACAAAGAGTAGTCCTTAAAGTATGCGAAAATAAAAATTATTTAGGAGGTTGGAGAAACCCAGTATTTAATATAAACCATGACAAATCATCCCAACTGTATTAGAAATGTATTAAATAACCTCACTGAAGGACTTGGAAATAGGAACAAAGGGCAAAAGAACTGTACCTAATCACTTATCTCTAGTTCATGAAGTAGATTCCTGTGGTATCATAGGTAATCAAAACTGTCAAGCTCATCAAAAAAAAAAGGGCATTCTGATAAACTGTCACAGACGGAAAGGGCTGAAAGGAAACATGAACAAAATGCAGTGGTATGTTCTAGAATGGATACCTGAAAAGCAAGAGACATCAGGAAACGTAAATAATTTTTCAATTTTAGTTACCACCAATGGGTCAGTATTGGTTCCTACACTCTAGGGTGTTGAAGGAAACTGGGTGTGGGATTGTAAAAATTCTCTTTGTATCATCTTTGTCATTAGTCTGTAAATCCGAAGCAGTTCTGAAATTAAAAACAATGTTTAGATTAAAAATTCCATTTGGGAAAACATGCATCATAGTTTATAAACTATCACATAAAAAGCAAGAATTCGTGTTTACCAAAGATGCCTGGATAGCTGGATGCATGTGCTTTTGTGCACATATATGAGTGTGTATGTCTTTAAATGTGAAGTAAACATTCTGGAAGGATAGACCATTAAAATGCTGTAACTGTTATTTTAGTTAAAAAAAATAATATCTTTCTTATTTAAAAATATTAAAGAAAAATCAAGCCACATATTACTTAAATAATGAATTTGGTAGAGGTAAAAGGGCAATGTTCTTTGAACCAAAATAACGGGCATAATGCTCAGTGCCCTTCTATATCAGTTTTATTTAAGTTTGAACATGAATAATTCTCAAACCTATTTTTCCTCTGTGAAAAATATGAACAAAGATATGTGCATTAATGTTGCACCAAAGTCCATCTGCCTTGACACTTGCACCATCACCCAACAGGTCCCTGCATTGGGAATCATTTTCTCACAGATCACTGCTTTCTCAGATCCTTTTCTCATGGAGAGATTTATGACAGAAATGAGAAGTTCAGTGTTTTAAGGGTCCCTGGTAGGGTGATAGGAACAGGAGCTGAGGTAACAAATTATTTTGAAAGCTTAATGACCAACTTTAGATCTCAGATAATATTTCTATAATTGATATAACTTTCTAGTGAGGGCAGGTGCTGAATCTTCAAGGCAAAACTTCAGCACATTGTATAAGTAAATAAAGCATCATCCATTTTATATCATATACTTAAATAAAACCATCCAGAGTATATTATAATTTGCCATGACAAACAAAGATTACTCTTCTGTATTTCTTCTGTATTTACTTATGCACACAGAAATTATCTCTGTATAAAGAATTTATATCTAGCTCTTCATATGAGGAATCCTGCACATAAAGACCAAGTCTTAAAAACAGACCAAAACATAAGTTACAGCCATGGTGTCTGTCAGGTTGTCACTAATTATTTCCCTTTTAATTTCTTGAAAGTCCTTTATGAGTGTTGCTTTTAGCAGAGGGATTTCAGAAATGTAGCATCACCACAAAATGAGTCTGAGAAATGGCTTGAAAATCTTGAATATTTATTAAATTTCATTCATAGCCAATGTTGTAAAAGAACTGGTACTGATCACCTCAAGCCCCAATCCCATATAGTTCTCTCATTCCAATAAATATTTAGTGTAGACATCACAAAAAGAAAAAAGAAAGGACTTTCTAAACAGGCTACCATTCCTCACGTTATATAATACAGCTCATTATTGAATAATAGCTCCAAGTCATTGTCAGGGGAAATATTGAGCACTTTGTAATTATGACTTATTAGTGGTCCTCAGAGATTTCAGGTTATGTTAGAAAACAGAGTCCTGTTAAGATATGCATAGATCACAGGACATTGTTTTTTTGTCTCCAGGTGTAGAATATCAGAAATAATTCTTGTCTATATTTTTCTGACACAATAATCATTTGACATAACTAACTAGCAGAACTTGAGGTTCGGACTAGCTCAAGCTTTCTAAAGCCCAAGTCAGCATCTTTGAATAATTCCCAGTTTGTCTAAAATTATCATATCAGAATGTAGACTAGTATTAATTTCATACAATGACAAGGTTGAGAGATATGAGTAATCCATACAAATGATTTTCAAAAAACCCTCCAATCAATTAATTTAATTAGCCAAAACATAAATTTTATAGGGTAATATATCTGAGGAACTCAAAAAAAGAACCTCTTCCTTAGGGTAGTTCTTAGATCAGTAGTAGTGCTAAAAGCATATATTTTAATGTTTATACTTAATATGATGTTTATCCCTCTGTATTCAGCATGCATCAACATGCCTTCCTACTTAGAACTATGAGGCATACAATATGCATAGTTTTGGGATGTAAAATGCACAACTCTTTTTCAAAGTGTGAAAAAGATATGCAAATGATGATCTTGCATACGTAAAACTAGCGATGTAAATCTTTTTCCCTTTACGGTATCTCTGGATATCCACTCTTTCCCAAAACATTTCTCAAGGTGTAGGTGTTCTTTAAAACCTTTGAAATTATTTGAGTCTTTTCCCTTGAATTCTCTTAAGACAGAGGCAAAAACTAGGTTTAATTTATTACTCTGAAGACTGGGACCTAATTTATAACTGTGAAGTTCACTGGAGATTTTAAGATACAGCAGTCTCAGCTCACTGGCTACTGAATGAAAGCTTCTTTCCTATTTTTTAGAAACAAACATTATATTACAATCATGTTTAGCCCAGCTGGGGAAGCCTAATGTAGCTTGAAATAAGTTTTGTTATGATGAAGTAGTGATTCTGAGTTGGAATGCCTGATCTTGCTAGCATTGGTGTTTACAGAGTCTAGTGCCATCATGGGAGAAGAAATCTGAAATAAAGGCATGCATTGTAGAGGATTATAAATACTGCTTCAACTGCAACTTCAAGGTTTTGGTTTAATTTATTTGTAGCTTTGTATCTGCCCAGAACTTTCCTTGTCTTCAGTAAAGCAATACTGAGCTTGCCAAACTCAGCTAACTTTAGCTTCTTTGGTTTCCATAGTGATATTCCCAGGGACATTCTCTTCTACTGGTTATTTGGCTTCCTATTGTTGATTTCTGGTCTTACTCTGCATCATAAAACCATTGTCTGCTGAATATCCCTGAAAGGTATTAAGGAATCTGTTTGAAGAATTAGTTTGTCACTCTTTATTTCCCGAACAGGATAAGGCTTGAGCTTCTAAAATACAGTGATTCTTCTAAAAGTATCAGAATAAATCCCGAAGAACAGACAGTCCCAGGTATTTTCCAAATAAATGGTAAAAAAAAAGACATGTAATGAGATATTGTTAAATCACCTCAGACACAATGGGCAAAAAAAAATTGAACTGTAGTAATTAGGTAAAGTTGTGATTAGTGATTATTGATCAGCTCTTTATATAATTTAAAGTACTGCTTTTTTTAAAAGAATAGAGTTAATAAATTTAAAGACAAACAAAAAATTATCATGGAAACCATTGTGTGAGGCACAGTAGGGATAATATAGGACAAATTGGCAATGGAAGTTAAATAGGGCTCTTTCTAGTCCAATGTATTACTCAGAAACTGCATGACCTTGAGCAATTCAGTAATCTTTCTGGGTAAATTCTTTCTTAGCACCAGTCTAATGTGCATTAAGTACATTCCATGCATTCTATAACTATTTCTCCCTATTTTTAAATGTTGAAACCGAGGCCCAAAGTGTCTAAGTGACACCTAGGATTAGATAATTGATGGAGTGCTTATTCCTGTCAGTAAGCTTTTAAATGAGTTCTACACCAGAGTCCAGTCTCTTAACTAAGAGTATGTGTCATTGGAAGGGAAAGACTCAGGTGTATAAAATAGTAGACTGAGATTAAGTACCTCCTGAAGGAAACTTATGTAGGTGTTGGCATCATTTAGACTCATGTCTTGTATATTTTCTTCAAACACACAATAATATTATCAGAACGTTTAAATAGTAGATGTTAAATGTTCTGATAATATTATTTAATAGTATATTATTTTTCTCTATATATGACGTATCATTATATTGTTTATATGTGTGTATATGTGTGTACATATATGTGTACTGTGTGTGTGTGTGTGTGTGTGTGTGTGTGTGTATGGAGAGAGAAGGACTGATCTCAAACTTCTGGGCTCAAGAAATCCTCCTACCCCAGCATTCAGAGTAGCTGGGCCTACAGATGTACCTCACTACAATTAATTTCTGACTACAATATTTGAAAGTGGAATCTTCTTGAGGCAATTAAGGCTAAATGGAGCATAAGGGATTGAAGGATTAATCCAATGGTATTCTAGCTTTTTAAGAAGATGAGGAGAGACCAGAGCTAAGATGTTCTGTATTTCTATGTGAAATTCTGCATCACCTCAGGACCCTGTAGAAAGTCTCCAGCTCCAATGACTTCACCAAAAGTGGTTGCCTAATCTTGAACTTCTCAGCCTTCAGAACTGTGAGCTGAATGAAATTTATTCTTTATAAATCAGCCAGTCTTATAGTATTTGGTTATAGCAACAGAAAAATGACTAAGACACTCAGTGTTTATTTTCAGTAATATATGATTATTCATTTAGCATGAACCATTTATTCAAAAACCTATTTTTCCTAGAGAAAGTTGGTGTGAGTTACCAAATGCTTACTTACACAAAACAGCCAGAAGAAAATCAGCAAAATGGCAGGAGTAAGTCCTTACCTAAAATAATAAAACTTGAATGTAAATGAATTAAATTCCTCAATTAAAATTTTAAAAATGCTTATTTACATATATGTGGTGTAGGTCACATACCTTTTAATTCCCTTCCCACAATATCATACCTTGTCTTTTACTCTGGCCATTTTTATGGTTATCAATTTCACTCAGGCATGATCTGAGCAACTTGCCTTAACTGAATAGCCTTTTTCTGCCCCAGGTAGTTTCTGATTCTTCAGTCTGGGACAGACATCTGTGGGAACCTGTCAGCATTCACACATCTAAAAGGTTACTGGATCAGTGGAAGACAATGTTTTATCTTTGCTGCAATCGCTGCATCGAATACACTACATGCATGCAATTCCTTGACTCGGTCTCTGGAAACCAAAGCAAAAACATGAAGTTAAAAGAACCAGATGCTATAATTTTGTGCATTCATCCTTATTTCTATGAATTTTGGAAAGATTCATAGCCTAACTGTATTTTCAAAATTTGTACATACACTTTTATTCTTCAATGAATTTGATTCTGAAGTGCTTTTGAAGTAATCAACACCAAATCATTATTTATACAATCTCTTTAATTGCCTGATATGTTTTAGACTAAAACATTTTATACACATGGGAAATAAGGTTTTAGAGTTATACTTGTACTTTTTGGATTATATCAAATTGAAAATTAAAGGGGACTATGAGATAGAAACCAGTCTATGGATTCATAAAATCTTCCTTATTTATTGCAGGAAAGAGAAACATAGAGAAATCATGGCCTACTTTCAGAATTTTGTGATCTTTGTACTTTACTGAATGGTCCTGAACCTCAGATAAGTTTTTCTAACTTAGAAACTGAGGGCAGGTTATAGAAATTGCTTTTTACCCAAAGGTAAGGCAAGGATAGGCAGAGTCAAAGGTGGTAGTAACAGGTAGACAGTGATCTATTCCCCTTTATTACTTTCATAGGGAAGAAATTGAGGATCCAAGGCCATATCCAAAAGGAATTTTAATTTTCCTGATCTGAAAAGTGAAGGGCTAGTTTGTCTGAATATTTTTTAAAATATACAGGAGAGTATGAATTGCTTTCAACAAAATGTGCTTGAAGCACAAAACTTTTAGATATTTCATATTTTCAGTTTTAAAAATAAGCAGTCTACTATGAGAAGTGAGGATTTATAATTGCACTAATACTACAAATAGCCATTCTACTACTAATTATAATACTAGTAACAAAAACTATATTCAACTTTTAATAAGTGTTATAGAATATAGCTGTATATTCTAAACATTCATATAAACTTTTAAATATCTAGTTTCTAATTAATTTTCACATACTCTGTAGCTTAGATATATTTTTATTTCTGTTTTAACACTATAGTGTTTTAAGTGGGATTCTTAGAAGCACCTAATACTGAATTTGCAGTGAATGGTTGGACATTGTAATAACTCTCTCTCTCATAGATAATAATCTCTCTTTTAGAAAACTAAGTACAGAAATTTCAAATTATATACTTTAGTTTATTGTGCTACTATATTGTGCTGAAGGGTCAGGGTTTCAATGTATGAATTTTAGAAGAATAAAAATTTTAACATTATGAAATATATATTTGGTCTTCATCCCCAGTTCCTGGCATACAATTTCTTAAATATTGGGCATCTGCAAAGAGGTAGGCATATTTTGTATAGTAATGTGTTGAATGATAGATGCAAGTCTTTAGGTCATGTCATGTATCTCTATAAAGCACCAATTAAAGAAATCATAAATGAAACAAGATCAGTAGAATCCACAGGAATAGCAGGAGGGATGCAGGGAGGGAAAGAAGAAATACTGAAGACTGAAATTGAGCAAATTAATTACAGGCATGTCTACTTATGTCAAAATGAACCTCAATATTATGTCTAACTATAATGCACTCATTAAAACATTTTTTTAAAAAAAGAAAGACCAATGCAGAATTATAGGCTTGGGACTCAACCTCACCCCCAAATTCCAAGGAACAGAAAGGGCTGAAGTTTAAATTGCTCACCAATGGCCATCGTTTAGTCAATCATAACTATGTAATGAAGCCTCCATAAAAAGTCCAGAGAAAAGAGTTTAGAGAATTTCTGGATATTAGAACTCTTCAAAATGCCTGGAAGGTGACCCACCTGGAAAGGGCATGGAAGTACCATATCCCTTCTCCCATATCTCACCCTATGCATTGTTTTATCTAGTGCTTATTTTTTATTTTTTGTTTTCATACCAGGAATAGCGATGTTTAACCACTGAGCAACATCCCCAGTCCTTTTTTATTTTTTTAATTTTGAGACAGCGTCTTGATACATTGCTTAAAGGCTTCCCTAAGTTGCTGAAGCTGGCTTTGAGCTTGTAATCTTACTGCCTCAGCCTCCTGAATCACTGGGATTACGGGCATGCACCATTATACTTGGACTCATCTAGATTTTTTAAAAAAGATGTGTATCTTTTTTGTGGAATACATTATTGTAATTCAACCTATGTGTACAATGTGTAGTAATCAAGTCAGGGTAATAAGCATTTCTGTCTCTTCAACATTAGTCATTTTTATGCATTGGGAATTTCACTCTCTTCTAGTCATTTTGAAATATGTCATGGATTCTTTTGACCTTGGACTGATTCCTTCACTCTGTGTTTTGGTGCCCTTGTATTGACTTTATCGTTTATAATATCCTTTATAAAACAAACCCATAAAATTTAGATTATGTGTTCCTCTGAGTTCTGTGAGCTGCTGTAGCAAATTAATTAAACTCAAAGAGTTAGTCTTTGGATTTCTACTGCCTGGGACTTGCAATTGGCATCTGAAATGAGAGAGTGGAAAGTTTAATGGGACAGAGCCTTCAACTTATAATATCCCAGGCTGTCTCCAGTTAGAGAATAACAGAATGAATTGAATTAGCAGACCGCTAGGTGATGCTCAATATATAAGATGCAAAACTGCTGCTTGATACGTGGGAATCCTCACACATTTGGTCACACAGTGTTCTGTGTTGCAAGTAGGAAGAAACTAGGTTTGTTCATTTTTCTCCATACATACTGTTCTTTACCTACAGCTTGACTTCCCACTTTTTAGCTTTATAATGGTGCAAAGTGACATCTATTCAGTAGAAACCCTACTTCCATTTTTGAACTGTGATCTTTTCCCAAGACAGCAATATGTTGTGTGATACTCTAATGATTTCAGCCAATGGCAGCAAATGACAATTCCATGTCAGTCACATGATTGTGAGGGTATGAATTGCATTTTTGACATATGGTATGTTCAACTACAAAGAGTTTATTGGCATGGGATTTCATCATAAGTCAAGGATCATCTATATTTTCAAACAATCAGGTCACAGCAAACACTATAGAAGTTAGTATGTTCAACTTATTTCTTTGTTTTTTGCATTTCTAAATTCTTTGTAATATATATTTTTACCTTTGCAATAGAACTCATCATTAAAATGTATTCCAACCTAGTTCAGTTCATTTAAATTAGTATAATTGTTTTTATTATATCTCATTGGGATTAATTTTTGTAATCTTTCCATTTCAATATGTGGCAAGACTTCTATGTCAGTTAAATCAACATTCTTTTCTACCTGTCTTGGATTCTGTTGGTATTGTTCCCTTGGATTCTACTATCTGTACAGTGTTATCGCATGTTATCTGTTACATCTCTCCCTGTTGATATATGTTCTTTACTTTTAATCAAACTTACGTTCATCAGGAAAGGCTACTACCTCATCTTCTTACCAATGTTATTTTCAGAACATTCATTTTTTTTATCTTACCTTTTATTTTTTATTTTTTTTTCTCAAAAATTGCATTTTAATACCTGTTATCAAACATAACATTCTGATTATCTAAGTGATTCACGCATTCTGAGTCTTTATGGGGAACTATTTTTGGAGCACATTTGACACATAAAAAACTATGCCATTATTTTCTGATTATTGTTGGGACAGATAAGAATTTTATAAACCTTATTTCAAGCTCACCTACCCAAACATATCATACTAGCATTTGTAATTGATCCCATGATATGCTGCATTAAGAAAATATGAGACTTTTAAATTTTCTTGAGCCACATATACACAGAAATATGGGATCTCCTTTGCTTTTGTTTCCCTCAGACCAGTTTAAGGTTTCTGCCCTTGTCATATCCACAATGGGTCTTAGAAGTAATCATGTATTTGCTACCATGATTTTTTGCTGAAATAAAGTGGTATATATGTGAAATTAAATAATTAATTTTAATAATTAACTTAAGTAATGATTAATAAAAACAGCATTTTCTTCATAGTCTGTCTAATTTCATGAGATCTAGTAGGCTTCAACTCTTAAACTTTATATAATTTAGTATTATTAAAAGAATAGTAACAATGAGACTAAATTTCTTTAGGATGATCTAGATAAGATGAACACATATGACAAGGTGTTCTCTTGTTATAATTTACATTCCTCTGAATTAGTACATCAATCAGCAAAACCTACCTAAGCTTAAAATTGTCAGTGTTTTAACATACATAAAATTTTCTTCTCATTATATCCCAGTATAGTTACAATATGACTAAAGAGATAACTAAGTCTTTCAGTATGAGAGGGAAATTCAAACATGTTTAATGTTAAAAACTTGGAATATTTTAATGTCTCATAAAATACACATAAGAATGGTAGTGGAAATTCAGTGTGAGTAGTTGAAGCCATTGTATTTACTGAAGAATTTTGGCATAGTTGTAAAATTATAGCCTATGAGCTTTGATGAGTTATAGCTAGTCAAAGGAACCAAAGGGTTATATGTGCCACCATGGATAAAAATAATCATTGAGTGCTAGATAATAAGAAATATTTGTACTGAAACTTGTTAATGTATGTGCCTGGAGAACTATGTGCATCCATAAGCTACAAAACTATATTTTCTTTATGCCTAAATGGGAAAGATGCAGAGAATATTTTTAAAAAATATATCAAAAGTATGTTCATAAAATTAAGTTAAAATAGAATTCATTATTTACAAATCTTTATGTATGAAAGCTAAGAGGAAATGGGATCAGCATAGGAATGGACTGGATGAACATGAGATGATTACCATTTCCTAACCATTGATGTATGAGAGAATACTTTAAGTCACAAAAACTAGGAGGTGGAAAAAAATTAAAATTACAGTTCTGAGTCACAGATGATGAAGTAAGGTGGAACAAAAATAGATTCAACTAAATCTAAGCTTTGTCTTTAAATCTGATACAAATAATTTAGCTCACTGACCCAATTCTGATCAAATATTATTACCTTTAGTTTCCATACACTCTCATGTGTAATATCATTTTGTCCTGCATTTTACTATTATATGCATAATTTAAATTTCAGAAAGCTTTATAGCTATTATGTTTTACAGATAGCATTTTATACATATACATGGATTTAATTTGTATATTATTCATTTCCTTCTGAAAATCCATGTTACTCTTTGAAATAACTTTCTATATTTTACTCTAGGGCTTCTGGCCAAAAATTCACTTAGTCTTGCTTCGTATGAAAATATCTTCATTTCTCCTTTCTATGGAAGCTGTAGTAGGTATCTAAGCATACCATTCTAAGCTGGTAGTTATATTCTTTCAGTGATTTAAGGATGTTAGTACATTGCCTTCTGTCTTTCCACATTGCTGTTAAAATGTCAGCTGTCAATCTTATTTTTCTTTATTGAAAGTAATATGTCTTCTTTTCTCTCAGTCTTTTAGTATTTTCCCTTTATCTGATTTTAAATCTTTTTTACTAGAATATGTTTCAGAGAGATGATCTTTGTATCTTTCTTCTTTATGCTTTGTTATGTTCACTGGCTCTAAATACTAATATTTTCTTCTTTTTTTTTCATAAACAAATCGCATGTCTCAATTTGCATTTCTATCTTCTCTCTCTCTCATTCTTCTTCTTTATGTTCATTGTTCATCTTTTATATTTTCCATTAATCTTTTTATGATTTGTTTCAATAATTCAGTGTTCTTTGTGTATAATCTGCTGTTAAATGCATCGAGTAAAATATTCAACTATTGCATTTTTCCAATTTTAGAGTCTAATGCAATATCACCAAAGCTGAAGCACTCTAGTGGAATTGTATCTTCTATTTTTCTTGTGTTCCTATATTGTATATAACATGTTAATCAGAAACTTCTTTTCCTCAATGTATCTTCAACATATGACTCATATACTTTTTCTATTTATTATGAATCTCTGTACCTATAAATTATGTTTTATTGCATATCTGATTTCAGGTACAAAAGAATTATAGAGGCAGTAACTTCTGCTAACTTCTCTTGCAACCAAATTAGGACAGCTTACTATCATCAACCGGAGCAGAAACTGAGTTTAAGCATCATTAAATTGCAAGTGAAGTAAGATTCCACCTATGTATAATTTCCCCTGCTATGGGGTAGTGCTCCACTGAGGATTTGGATTGTTAATTTGTTGAGTCATAGACTTGTTAGCAATAAAGTTGTGACAAATCAAGCCAAATGTTCCAGGCCACTCTATTATTAGAAACCAGTTTAGTGAATGGAGAATTTATTCTGTGGTTGACTTTTTAAGGTTGATGCGGTTTATTGAAAATTATGGTGGAGATAATACAGTATCTTCAGTTGGAAAAACACTATCTGTGCTATTGTAAGGTACTTTGTAAGCACAGATCAGGTTTTGCTAATTGGAGAATATTTTTAATTCTACTTTCTTCAACATTCAAATGTGTAAATATTTTAGTCCAACATTTTCATGGATACTGAATTTTACTTTTATCTATAATTTATTTTTTACACATATACCCATATAATGTAAAACTCATCAAATAAATAATCTCTACTTATGATTATTTTAAATATTCTACTAAAATTATTATTGCAAAATTGGTTTTTCAACTCTATAAAATTCTAGAATAAAAAATAAATCCATCAAATTATTAACAGGAACTCTTTAAAAAGATTGTTCCCACAATTAGGTATATTTTAAGTTTTCAAGATAAGAAGTATAATCATATAATTTTTCTATAATTTATTTTTTACCACCTACATTGACTTATAAGCATGAATTTTAATGATATATTTTAAAAATTCTCTTTAATTAAATCTCTAAAGCTAAAGTTTCTGGTCCTTTACTTTGTGAATATTAAAGCATTAAGATCTCCAACAAATTTTGAAATAAAAAAGCACAGAAAGAGAGATCTTTTCAAGGAAGATTTATTTCCAAGCTATTGCAATAGGAAGAAAATACCAGAAGTGGTTAAAAACTTAACCATGCTGAAAATGCCAGAGTATTTAAGATTTGAGGTGAGGAGGATCATGAAACATCTGTGTTTGCTGCTTGACCTTATTCAAAGGAAAAGTAAGTGCCTCTATATCAGATCTTCATGACAGGAGCTAGTTTTACCACATTTAGCAAGGAACTCACATAAGTTAGTCTCTCTCCTCCCATAGAGACTTTGAGAGAGAGGCACTATATTCTTTGAAGATGAAGTTTTCAAGAGATGAATTCCACATCCTTGAGCAAAACAATCGTATTTAAAAAACATAGCAAAAGCTTATAAAAGATTTATATCTCAAAATTGTAGAAAAAGAATTTTCATTTTGATGTCTTCTAAAATAAAGTTTGTTATAAATGGGATAACAGGAGCACAAAGGCAAGAAGAATCATAACATTGATTAACCTGAAGAAAATAAGGTTATCTTAGTTACCAGGTTGTCAAACTGACATAGTAAATCATCCTAGTTACAAATAGTTTTCTATGTTCCTTCATAATAGTTATAACTAATCTTTGCTGGTAAATATTTTTCTATCACATATTGGTAGCTGTTATGGTTTAGATGTGAGATGTCCCCCAAAAGCTCATGTGTAAGATAATACAAGTGTGTTTAGAGGTGAAGTGATTGGGTTAGGAGAGCATTGTCCTAATCAGTGAATGAATCCCCTGAAGGGATTAACTAGGTGGTAACTGAAGTCAGGTAGAGTGTGGCTGAGAGTTGCATCATTGGGGACCTGCCTTTGAGGTATATATTTTGTATCTGGTGAGTCCGGTGAGTGGAATCTGTCTCTCTGCTTCCTAGTCATCATACGAGACTCTTTCCTCTGCCACACTTTTCTAACATGACGTTCTGCCTCATCTCAAGTCTCAAATAATGAAATCGGCCTTCTCTGGACTGAGACCTCTGCAACTGTGAAATCCCAAATGAACTTTGCCTCCACTAATCATTCTTGTCATGTCTTTTTGGTCACAGCAGCAAAAAAAATTGACTGAAAGAGTAGCATCATATAAATATAATTTCTTGCCATTGGATCATTTATTTGCATTCAATTCTTAATTTTAAGTAAAAATGCAATCCTAGACATGCACTAAATTCCCTGTTGTGATTTCATAGAGTATTTGCCTCTTTTCTGAAGCTTGCATGATGGACACTTCCAAAATTTAATTCATTCAAAATGATCCTACATCCATATTGATAATTGACTTCATAGAGTAGAACCTGATTGAAAAGAATTCTCTCTGCAGTTTCAGGAAACCATGATTTCTTAATCTAGAATAAAGTGATGAACTGTTTCAAGTGGATTCCTCTCATGGATTAGGATGGGGACAGTGCAGACTACTGACAGAGTTGTGGGAAATTAGAAGAACCTCAACAGTTAAAAGCTGCTTTGGGCTGTATGAAGAATTTGAAAATATTCATAAAAAAGGAAGGGATATGGAAAAAATATCATATCAGGAAAACAATGAAAAAGCCAGAAAGAAAAGTTTGGTTAACTTTGAATCCTTCCTGAAGCTCATTGTGATGGTTGTGTATTTGTTCTTCCTTGTTTTTATTTTACTACTAGTTTAGGTTGACCTACTCAATGAAGCAATTTCTCAGTCCCCATCACCATATCATAATGTACATAGTAGTATGCTCTCTGCAAACACAAGTGTCATAAATTGAAAATTAGTATAATACAGTCTGATACCTTCATGTTTCACATTATTTGAACAGGAAAATAAGTGTTACTGCAACTGAGTTTCAAAAAAGGAAGATATTTTACCATGAAACTTTTCCTACTGTTTTTCCCAGAGAAATAACATTGAAATTTATGAATGAAGTATTTGATTAAAAATCATGTGTAGTTTGCCTTTATTATGTAATCTCAAATAAATAAACCGTTCAGTGTCTAAAATTTATATGTAATGAGAGACCGGATTAAAATTGAAGATACTTTCCAAGGTTACCTTTTTAACACAAAATAATAAATTTCCTTTCCACAGCTATCTCATATAACTAACTGCCTATACTCTTAATCATTGCAGTTTTGAACTGAGGCAGAAAAATAGGTTCAATTTAACAGATTTTAAAATGCATCAATGATGAGGAAACATTTCCAGTTCATCTACGTCTATTTGACTTGTGAAGACTCAATTTACAGAACAGGTTTAAAGGAAATTTTATACTCATTGGAAAAACATAATTACCATATGTCCAGATTGATCAACAAGAACATAATGTAAAATAAGGTCCCTGAGAAATAACCTCATGTGTAGTTCTAAAACATTGTATTACAGTTAAAAATAAGACATATTATTCATAAACTTAATGACCTCCTATGACTCTTATCCTTGAAGATGCAGTTTTTCATTCTTATTTTTGGAATATAAAGATGCCATTAAAGGGCCATTGTCCAGGGCAGTGATGGAAGAGAGCAGCCTGTCATGATTAGCGGTGCTTCATTCCTCTCTTCTAGTAATTTATCAGTATGCTTGAAGTGAAGTGCACTTTCAAATTGGCAGGATATCAGACAGGTTCCAAAATAACTCGATAGCTGCACACGGCCTAAGCTGGTCAGCAGGTGCTATTATCTGTGTCGCATGATGTTCCATTGCTGTGAGATTACCACTGGAGATGTGGCTAAGCAAAACCTAACATTTCACATTTCAGCATCTCATTTCAAAACACTTAATTGAAAGTGTCTGAAGATTCGTGGCAACATATAGGCAGTTGCTAACAATCTCTTTACAGTATATACTCATTAGTGTTCCAGGGATTCTGTCTGATGAATATCTCATAATTTTTGACTGTCTGATACGTGTTGTCTTCTCTCCCAGCAAATGGTGGGAATGACAGTCAATAGCTAATTAGAAAAATCACCTTTGTATTACAAAATGCAAACTATCTGAAATCTTAAAACTTCATCATCTTTGGCAATGGGAAATAAACTTAAGAAGTCAAGGTCAGGCTTGAAGTCAGTAATTACTGAGGTATTAGTAACTGATTTTTAAAATTTTCAGTTTGTTTCCAACTAAATTTTTTCTTTGTAACTTGACAATATATACAACAGTATGAATGAGTTGATTGCATTTTTTTTGCTAAATACCTTCCTCTACTTCTTTTCATTATGCCTTCTTAATTCAATAGATCATATAAATTTTGGGCAGTAGAAGGATTTTTGTTTATGTATTTGTTTTTATTGTTGCTTTAGTGCTTTATGTGTGTACATTAAAAATCATATCCATGTCTAAAACAGGGCCATTTTTCTAAATGATTTCATTTATTTTCTTCTCATTTAATGTTGAAATACGATTGCTATTTTTTTCAGACAAGCTGACACTGTCTTAAGAATCAGAGCTTGTTTCAAGTATTACTACAAAGCTAAAATTTTGTTAAATTTAAGCCTTTGAATAAATCACAATTGATATCATTTGTTAAGTCTTTGCCTAATGGAAAATGGACAATATGTGTGTGTGTATGTGTGTGTGTGTATATAGGCTAACAATGTCTTCATAATTATCCCAAACTAACATTAATTAGCAACAGTATGTGGATAAAAACTATGATTAAGACAGAATAAACAATTTTTCAAAGCTATAAAATCAATAAAAGATTAGCTAACTTTGATTGATCTGACTGCCAAACTCGTGATCTTAGTCACTATGCTGTATTATGTGTGTCCAGGTATATTGAGAAATGAGATGTGAAGACGATGGTCGACATTGGCATTAGAATTCAACAAAACTAGAAGAAGTGAATAATAATATAGTATCTCATTTCTGATTCTGTATTAAGTATAAAATAGGTTGTCAAAGTATGATAGCTTAGAATAATAGAATTTTCAACGTAGAATCATTTAAGGAAGCAATCATAACAACTTATTTTTCTCAGTTAAAGTAAAATACCAAAACTGATTAGATAATCTACTTTGTTTTTTTATTGCTTCTTAATTAAAAATAAATACCTAGAATTTTTTTCTGATAGTGAAGATGTGAGAAAACTTAGTTCTTCAATATTAATGGTTAGTTTCCTTTAAGAAAATGTGATTAGATCCTTACAGGAACCACAAAAATAGCCCTATATGGAAAAGCAAAGTGCAAAGGAAATATGCTTATTCCATTTCTTTTTAAAGTGTTATTTGCTCTTTCATTTGGACAAAACATGTAACTTTTCAGATATTGGGCAGCAGAATGTGTAAGGTAATCTCAGAGAAAAACGGAAATAAGCAAGATGTTACTCTAGTCCTGATCCTTCTGACATTCTGTCTTGGAAGTAGTTTCCTAGCTGTAGTTCAGGGTGCCTAGCAGCCTAAGTTCATAAAACTAGTATCAATGAATCTAGGTTTTTTGTTGTTGTTTTTTGTTTGTTTGTTTGTTTGGTAGTGCTGGGGATTGAACCCAGGGCCTTGTGCATGTGAGGTAAGCACTTTACCAACTGAGCTATATCCCCAAAGTCCCCAATGAACTGAGTTATGTTGGCATTCTCAGATTTGCAAGAAAAGGTAACAAAACAAGACAAAATAACAAAGAAATCAAAGAAAGAAAGACAAAACACAGATCTAAGCAGAAAAGAAGTTTCTGAAGAGGAAGTTGTGTGAACTAAATATTAATATGCACTAGCACAGTAAAAGACATCAGGTTGAGGAAAAGTAGAGCTATCAAGGTGATAAAGAGGGATTCCAGAGGTTATACAAAAGCAAAATATGTCAATTTTCTGCAATTCTTCCAGAAGGCTGAAGCAGAAGGAACACTTTCAAACTCATTCTATGAGTCCAGCATTATGCTGAGGCAAATAGAACAAGAAATATTACTTAAACACTAATATCACTTACTACACACCAATGTTATAAGAAAATAAAACTACACATTAATATCTTTCATATATAGATGCAAAAATCATTTAAAATTTTAGGAAATCAGTTGGTCATTGTTATAACACCTGTAATCTCACCTGTAATGTCTGAAGGCTGATGAAGGAAGATTGTAAGTTTGAGACCAGGCTGGACAATTTAAAAATTGTTTCAAAATAAAATGAAAAAAGGCTGGGCATATAACTCAATCATAAATCTCAGAGAAAAACGGAAATAAGCAAGATGTTACTCTAGTCCTGATCTTTCTGACATTCTGTCTTGGAAGTAGTTTCCTAGCTGTAATTCAGGGTGCCTAGCAGCCTAAGTTCATAATATTAGTATCAATGAATCTAGGTTTTTTGTTGTTGTTGTTTTGTTTGTTTGTTTGGTAGTGCTAGGAATTGAACCCAGGGCCTTGTGCATGTGAGGTAAGCACTCTACCAATTGAGCTATATCCCCAGCCCCCAATGAATCCCCCTGGATTCAATCCCCAGTACTGCAGAAAAAAATAGAAAAACAAATACAACGACATATAAATATAATTATGGCTGGGTGAGGTGGCACACACCTGTAATCCCAGCTACCCAAAAGACTAATGCAGGAGAATCACAAGTTGAAGAGCAACCCGGGCAACTTAGAAAGATCCTGTGTGAAAATTAAAAAAATAAAAAGGGCTAGGAGTGTAGCTCGATGGTAGAACACCATTGGGTTCCATCTCCAGTAGCTCCAGTACAGAAAAAATAAATTATGAACCAAAACCAGTGGAATTTATCCTAGGTAAACCGGGCTAAATTGACATTCAAAAATCAAATAATATAATCCTTCTCATCACCAAACCAAAGAAAAAAATCACATCACAATATCAATAAAGAATTCAACAAAATTCACACTCATGTTTGATATGCACACTCTGTTAACCAAAAGAATAGAACTTGCTCAACTTGATTAAAAATAACTGAAAAAAAAGAAAGAAAAAAATAAAAAGAAATACAGCTACTATCAAATTAATGGTGTGAAACAAGAAAATTTCCCACTAAGATCAGAATCTCAGTAATGATGTTTCCTCTTATGACACATTTCAACATCATTTTTAAAGACCCAACTAATGCAATAAGAACAGAAAAGGAAATTAAAGACATACTAACTTTGAAAAAAATAAAATTGTATTCATATATAAATGTTATGACTATGCAGAAAATCACAAAGAATGGACAAAAATTCTGGAACTCTAAATATCACAAGTTTGCAGGAAACATAGTTACTATGCAAAAGTACTTGAGACTGAAGTGGAGCAAATTATATCCCATAGATGAATAATTCTGTCAAAATGCACCCCATTGTTATGTGTATCTCTAAAGAACTAATGAAAACAAGGACAACAAAAGACAACTGCTTTCTCATATAAGAAATGAACAAGTACATATTGTGCTATCCCAAACAAAGTACTAGCAAGTGTCATCTGTATATTCTAAAGTTTACATGAAAAGGCAAAGCTGACAAAACACTGAAGAAGAATCAAATTGGAGGACTGACACTGTCAAACTATGACTTATTACAAAGCTATAGTAAACAAGACAATGTGTTATTGGCTAAATAATAAACAAATTGATTGGAAAAAAATGACCCTCACAGATATAGTCAATGGATATTTAACAAAGTAAAAAAAGGCACTGAATAAATAAAAAATTTCTGCTCAAATGACCCTGGAAAAACTGTACTTCAACATAATAAAAAATCTTGATGCATATTTATATCTTCACGAAAGTAAACTAGAAATAGATGACAGACAAATGTAAAATAAAAATTAAAAAACTCTTAGAAGATAATATAAAAGAAATTGCAGATGAACTTTAATTGATAATAACTTTTTAGTTATAACTCCAAAGGCATCATCAATGAAAATTGAATTGATAATCTAAACTTTACTAAGATAAAAAAGAAAATTCTGCTCAGTGAAAGATGCTGTCAAGGGAATGAGAAGAAAACAACACAGAGAATATATTTGCAAAAAAATATATATTTGACAAAGGCTATTATCAAAAACATGTAAAGAATTCTTAGAATTTAACAATAAGAACACAAAAACTCTATTTAAAAAATGAGCCAAAGAAGATGCACAGATAGTTAAAAAAGCATATGGAAGATGCTGCATATCACTTGTTATTGAGAATGTCCAAAATTCAGAACAATAAAACCACCAAATTCTGGTAAAGATGTGGAGCAAAAGGAATTCTTATGCATTTCTGGTTGGAGTGGAAAATGGTGTAGAGACTTTGAAAAACAATTGGCTGGTCTATTTGCAAAACTAAACATGCTTTTACCATAAGTTCTTTGGTCTTACCAAATGAGTTCAAAGCTTTTACCCACATAAAAACCTGAAAATAGATGCTTATACAAGTTTTATTTATAATTTCCACAATGAGAAGCAAACAAGATGTTGTTTAGTTGATGAGTGGATTAACTGGGACACCTAGAGAACAACATATTATTCATTGCTAAAAAGATATGAGCTATTAAGTTATTAAAAACATAAAGAAAATTAAATGCATAGTTACTAAATGAAAAAGATAATACCTTAGGATTCCAAATATTTCTGTTTTTTAAAAGGCAAAACTCTGGAGACACCTTAAAAAAGATTGTTGCCAAAGATGAAGACTGGGGGAGGGAAAAAGAGTGCAAAGCACAGAGGATTTTTAGGGCAATGGAACAACTCTGAATAATATCATAATAGAAAGTATGTGTAATTCATTGCACCTTATTCCAAACCTGTATAATAAACAGCATTCAGTGGACTCTAATGTAAACTATAAACATCTGTGACAATGATGTATCAGTGTAGGTTCATTAATTGTTTCAAATATGCAACTCTGGTGGGGGATGCTTTTCAAGAGGTAGGCTATGCATGTGTAGGGGATGGTGTATGGAGCATCTCCATTTGCTCTTTGCATAAGATAAACATAATTGTCAAAATATTCTTGCTTAACCTATCTCTAAATGCATTTAATTACACTACCTAACCCATTCCCTGTCACTCTTGCTCTAATGCACATTTCACCATCTAAATTGTTCTCTAATTTTTTATAGAATGCATCACACTGGTATTTTTTTTAAATGATGAGAATTTTTAAATTAAAAAAATTTAGACAGTTGTGAGGATTATAAAATGCCTATAATTTTGGTCTTTAAGAAAGGAAAAAAATATTCAATGTTTTCAAAAAATATTTGGGAAATTCTAGCATGAATATAATTGACTAATGTAACTTTATAATATTGTGCCTATGATTGGAAAACAGTTTATAGCTTTAAAATAAATTCCAGTGATTTGCTTGATATTCTTCCCAATCTGCTCAACAACTTTCTATAATATGAACCAGATATTAAAATGCATTCAAATGCAAGAGCTGAAATGGATACTTTATTCTCCTTCATTCCTGCAGGCAATGACTCTTCCTCCTTGACCTACCCCACAGTGCATGTATGTCACTTTTAAGCTGCTTAGAAACCCACTGATTTTTCCATCATTAAATTATTCTTCAACCAGAACTTTCTGAGGTACACATGAAGACTCTATAAAAGGCAACAGGAGAGCATTTAATTGGCTTTTAGGAATTAGAATAAATAGCCTTTAAGATATTTCAAATAATAAAATGCTAAAGACATTTAGAAAATGTTTTAGATTTAGAGTAAGAAACATAATGAAAACTACTCATGAGAGGTTATTGGTTATTTGTTTGCTAAGTCTGCATTTGAGGTTATATTTTAAATGCTTTATTGAATTTTAATAATGTTATAAATTTGTTTTATTTTTGAAATTTGCTTATTTATTTGCTGAGTTCTTAAACTAAATATGAGACTCTTGCAATGACAAAATAAAGACCTCTAGAGACCCATTTCTCCTGTACAGTGATAAGAACACTGCAAAATTATCATATCAATTTTTTCCTGAGCCTTGGAAGTTACACAGTCTTGGTAAATGTATAGGGTACTTATTTTTTTTAAAGGCTAAATCAGTTCATTAAGTATAGAGAGCTTTGTGACATTAAACTTGATATACTCATACCTTTGCTTTCTGCCTATGAACATATTGAAAACAAGCAGCCTCAAAAATATGGTGATATGAAAGCAAGAAGAATTGTAACAATTGGGTTATAGATTGAATCTGATGCTCTTCAAAGATTTCTATCCACAAATCCTGTCATGATTTGATATGTCTTCAACTTAGAAAATCCCATTCACAGAATATTGCCATTATCTGACTTGATATAGAGTTCGCTCTCTATGGGAAAAGCCCTATCTCTGGGAAGTTTGTTGAAAATAATCAGTGACAATTGTTTACACTTGCAGTGGCTGGAGGCTCTGAAACCAGTTGGGGCAAATAAGAGTCTGAGAAAGTAATAATAACAATGATAATGATGATGCTTCTGATAACAATAATTAGAAAATGCAATGCCAATTTTTGTAGGTTTTGAAAATTTCTGACATATTCCTAGGGCACAGACTGAACAATATGCATAAGATCTGAGAGAATCCCATTCTCTCAGCTAGATTACCTTGAGGTCTTAAAGTAAAATGAAGGAAAATGCAGAGGTGTGTACTGCCTGAGTTGCTGAATGTGCCCCAATGTACACATGGAAGCTTCACCAAACAATGAAAGAATGAGTGATGTAAGGCATTTAAGGCAATATATTACTGATTCATCATTAGCTACTGTTAAGATAAAGAAGTAGATATTTCAGTGGCTGTATACCACAAGAAATATAGAGTCTAAGAAGATTATTAAATTAACAAGGAACAGCACACAGGACAAGAACTCAAACCCTTGAGAGAGCAGAGAAATTCAGAGTTGACATACTCTAAATGTCCTATTTTTTACCCTAATTTACAAGCCATGCAAAAAAAGGAAATAACCACCAATGAAAAGAATAAAATTTAGTCATTAGAAAACTTCCTGAGAAGCTATAATGTTTGACTTACCAGACAAAATGAGTTTAAATCAGCTATTTAAAAAGTTTTTGAGTAACCATTGAACAATTGAATAATCTGGACAACAGCTAAACCAGATTCTGCCCTCCTTTCACCAGCCTTGTACTTTTTACAAGGTCATTGTCTCACTAGTCAGTGGTATCAAAAAAGAAAAAGACATTGTAAAATATAACAAAAGAAAATTGTAATTGGAAAAGAACAATAATGGAAACAAAAAATAACTAGAGGGTGTCAATGACAAAGCCAGACTAGCTGAAGGTGGACAACTTGTATATGAGTTGATTGAGACTATTAATTGTGAAGAGCAGAAAGAAAAAAAATAAAATAGAAGGAATGAGGAAAGCTGCACAGATCCTCAGACCTGAGAAATATAAAGGGTACCAATATATATGATACTGGAGTTTCAGAAGGAGAAATGAGCAGAAGTAATATTTGAAATAATGATGGCCTAAACCATCATAAATCTGATTATAATGCTGGGTATGCAGATACAATATATTTAACAAACTCTAAGAAGAATAATTTCAAAGAGCTTAGACAAGGACTTATAATCAATCTGCTGAAAGAGAAACACAATGAAAAAACTTTAAAACAGCAAGAGAAAAATGATTTATTACATAAAGTCTCAACTGAATTGAGTTGATGTTTCATCAGAAATCAAGAAGTCCCAAAGGCTGTAGAACAACACAGTCAAATCACTGGAAGAAAAAGACTATCAAACAATAATTGTATATTCAGCACAACTATCCTTCATAAATAGACAGATCTTGATTCTGTCAAGATATAAGTGACCCACCCTCCCAGGGTTTTCCCCTTATAACCAAGAAACTTTAAACATAACACAATAAAGAAGCATACAAAATCTCTGAAAGATTTGTAATTACCTTGCTGAGCAATAATACGATTGTGAGTTCCCTGTTCTTTCTTATTGCCTCTTCATGTACTGGAGATAGCCCTAGAGATGATGCCCACTCCAAACTGGTAAAGGCACAGGGGAAATAGAAATAAAGACAACTCCAAGGAAAGCTTTTTTCAGGCAGCTTACTGACAAGTCCTCCTGACCCTTCCTTCCTCTTCTCATTGTCTTCTCCTTCCACCACTTGCTCCTTTTCTTCCTCCTCCTCTTCCTCTTCCCTCTCCACTCCCCTTTGCCCTCTCTCTCTTCTTCTTTTTCCTCTCCTCTTCCTTCTCCTTCACTTTTGTAGGTAAGTAGTCATATGCCATTACTATTTTAACTGAACTGCAGAAAAACACTTTGGTTCACAAATATTTATATATACAATATATATATATATATATATATATATATTAAATTACCACTTGCTTACCTTATTTATTGAGGTGTCTCTTCAAATCTTTAGCCCATTTTAATTGAGCCTCAACAGTTCATGCTTTTCCTACTACTAGTATTTAATTATAAAATTGTTTTGTAATTATAATATCCCTGTCCATGGCTTATTATTTCATTTTTTATAGTCTCTTTCATAGAGCTTGTTTTTTTATTACCAACAAAATGTAACTCATTTATTTATTTTCTTGTGTCACAAATTATGATTTTGGTGCTGCATATGAAAATTGGATTTCTCCTATGTTTTCTTCTAGATGTTTCACCATTTTATATTTTATATTTAGATCTTTTAAACATTTTTACTTAAATTTTTGAAAGATCTAAGATTTGTGTCTAAGTTACTTCTTTCTTATAAACATCAAATTAATTTTTCAATATTTGTTGGAATGACTTTGTTGAGTTGTCTTTGTAAGTCTATTTATGAGCATTCTTTTCAGTTTCATTGATTTTTCTCTCTCTCTAGCCAATCCAACACCGCCTTAATTTCTGAACCTTTATAACAACAATTTAAAATTGATAGTATGACTTCTAACATTGTTCTTCACAATGTCAACAGACTATTTCAGATTATTTATTTTTCATATAATATTTGGAAACAGTCCATAAATATCACTAACATATCTTTTTTTTTTTGTATTGAGAATTGAACCAAGGGGCACGTAACAACTGTCCTACACCCCTGGCCCTTTCTTATATATATATATATTTAGAGACAGGATCTCATTAAGTTATTTAGGGCCTCCATAAGTTGCTTAGGCTGGCTTTGAACTTATAGTCCTCCTGCCTCAGCCTCTCAAGCTGCTGATATTACAGGCATGTGCCACCATGCCTGGCTCAAGAAAATATCTTACTAAAATTTTAATTTGAATTATATTGAATCCACTGAACAAATTTGGAAGCCTTGTCATTTCAACAAAATTATATCTTCTAATTCATGAATAGACTATATCACCATTTTTTTTTTCTTTTTTGGTACCGAGGATTGAACTCAAGGGCACTCGACCACTGAGACACGTCCCCAGGCCTATTTTATGTTTTATGTAGAGACAGGGTCTCACTAGTTGCTCAGCACCTCATTGTTGCTGAGGCTGGCTTTTAAATTATGATTCTCCTGTCTCAGCCTCCCAAAGTGCTGGGATTACCGGTGTGTGCCACTGAGCCTGGCTCTATATCACCATTTTTTAAATTCTTCTTTCATTACCTACACTAATGTCTTGTAGCTTTCTGCACATAGGTCTTACACACACTAGATGAATGCCTAAGAATTTCACTTCATGTTAATATAAAGAGTATTGTTGGACAATTAATTTTTAAAAATTTATTCTAATTAGTTATACATGAAAGTAGAGTTTTTTTTCTTTTTTTGGTACAAGGGCTTGAACTAAGGGGCACTCGATTACTGAGGTGGCTTCTAGTGTCCCCAGCCCTACTTCGTATTTTATTTAGAGACAGGGTCTTACTGAGTTGCTTAGCACCTCACCATTGTCGAGGCTGGCTTTGAGCTCACAATCCTCCCTCAGCCTTCCAAGCCGATGAGATAGTAGAATGCATTTTGACATATCATACATAAATGGATTATAACTTCTCATTCTTCTGGTTGTAAATGATGTGAGATTACACCATTCATGTAATCATATATGCACATAGGGTAATAATGTTTGATTCATTCTACTATCCTTCCTTATGCCATACCCCTTTCCCTCCCTTTACTACCCTCTGTCTAATCAAAAGTACTGCTATTCTTCTCTAGTCAACTCCCCCGCCTTATTGTGAGTTAGCATCTGCATGTCAAAGAAAATATTTGGCCTTTGGTCTTTTGGGATTGGCTTATTTCACTTTGTATGATATTCTTCTATCTTCATTCATTTACCTACAAGTGCCATAATTTCATTCTTCTTTAAGGCGGAGTAATATTCTATTATATATATATATATACATATACACATATGTATATATCACATTTTCTTAATCCATTCATCTATTGAAGGTCACGTAGTCTGGTTCCATAGTTTGGCTATTGTGAACTGAGCTGCTATAAACATTGATGTGGCTGTGTTACTGTAGCTTGCTGATTTTAACTCCTTTGGTTATAAACTGAGGAGTGGGATAGTTGGGCCCAATGGTGGTTTCATTCTTTCAACATAGATAATTGTGTCATTTGTAAAGAAAGACATTTTTTTGTTTTTCTTTTCTCCCCTAAATATATATTTTCTTTTCTATTCCTATATCATTGGGCAAAACAAATTTTTCAGTACAAGTTTTACTAGGACTTATGGCAGAAGATATTTTAGAGTTGGGATGGTGGAAACCATCCAGTCTATCTCCATTAAGCATTAAGTAATTTGTTAGCTGGACTTTTATTTTCTTGATCTCTAATTGGTTTCTCATGAAGTGAAATTGTCAATGCTTTTTCTGCATCAATTGATCAATTGTTGTGGTTATATGATTTATAGTTTGGGCCTACCTATTAATATTTTGGGTTACATTAATGATTTTTACAAATGCTGAATGAGCACTGAATACCTGGAAAAAATTAATTGATTTTCAAGAGTTTGAACATTCTCACTTTTATAACCTTTAATATGAATCCCATTTAATACCTAATTTTTTAAATTTTCTCTTACCTACATCTTTTTCAGTTTCAGCTCCATATATATCTTTTATAATATGCTGTTATATTCAGCAGGAGGGAGGCTAGGAAAAATTGAATCTCATGTCCAGAAATTCTTCTTCAGAGGATGTCAGTTGGCAACTGGCAGGATTCTTTTTCTTTTCTTTTCATTTTTTTGATACATATTCTATGGATTATGCCAAATTAGAGAATAGGATTGCCCCTCTTAACTCCAATACATGGGAAAATATAAAAAGGTTCTTAAAGTAGTGATTGCTAATAATTATTTTTACAAATTTAATATTTTCTAATAAAAAGAAAAATATTCTCCACTCATTTGCTGTATTAACAATGAAATCTAAATAAGATGTACAATCTTTTGAAGTCACAATGCACTCTGTAGGCAATTTCTTTGATCTTTTGATAAATGGGATATGATTAATTTTGCAGGATGTTTTCAGCCTGAATCCTTATGTATTTTGGATTTCTAGTTTCGTCTTTAATATATTTTGATACCATCTCTTTAGCATTCTACATCTAGGATTACTTCTAATGTGCTACCTAGGATTACAAATCAATCTAATGAGATGAACTCATTTATAGAATGAAGTTTTATGTGTCTCTATTTTTTGTGTTTTCTAACAGTGATTGTTGAAACTTTTCTAAATCTGTTGTAAAGATTCAGGAAGAGAACTCTGTTTGTTATCAATTATATATATTATATATAAGAGAGACTATTTCAAATGCCAAGGCAAGAGATAAGATATATATATATATATATATATAAATTGTATAGATTTATTATATTTTATTATTTAATATATTATTATAGATTTATATATAATGTATACTTTTAAATGTATTTATTTGGTATAGGAGAATTGAACCCAAGAGGTGCTTATTCACTAAGCCACATCCCTATCCCTTTTTATTATGTATTTTGAGACAGAGTATTTCTGTGTTGCTTAGGGCCTCACTAAGTTGCTGAGGCTGGCTTTGAACTTGCAATCCTCCTGCTTGAGCCTCCAGAATTGCTGGGATTATACTCATGTACCACCACCACCATGCCTGGCAGCAAGAGGATATCTTATAGAAGTATCACTGCTTTTCTCTTTTGTTTTAATTTATTTTATTTCATTTATTTTTAAATTTTTTAAATTTTTATTTTTTGCTCTAGTGGGGATAGGATTCAGGGCCTGGTAATTACTAGACAAGCAATGTACCTGAATTGCACTGAGAATCTTTATTGCTTTTACTTATATACTGATAAAATGCTCAAGAATTCATTAAAATTGCCTGACATTGTGAAAAAGGCACATTCATACATTGCTCACTGCAAATTGATGCAACCACTACATAAAGTATTATGGAATTTCTCAGAAAACTTGAAATGGGACCACCATTTGACCCGGTTATCCCACTCCTTGGTTTATACCAAAAGGAGTTAAAAACAGCATACTACAGTGATGCAGCCATATCACTGTTTATAGCAATTTAATTCACAATAGCTAAATAATGGAACCAAACTAGATGACCTTCAACAGATGAATGGATAAAGAAAATGTGGTACATATACACAGTGGAATATTAATTAATATTACAAAAGAATGAAATTATGGCATTTGCAGATAAATGGATGGAGTTGGAGAATATCATGCTAAGTGAAGTAAACCAATCCCTAAAAACCAAAGATCAAATGTTTTCTGTGTATACAGTTGCTAACTCATAATAAGGTGGGGATGGCTAGGGAAGAATAGAGGTTCTTTGGATTAGACAATGGGTAGTAAAGGGAGGGGAGGGGGTATAGTTATATGAAAGATAGTAGAGTGAATCAGACATTATTACCCTATCAGCATATATGGTTATAGAACCAGTATGATTCTACATCCTCATAACCAGAAGAATGAGAAGTTATACTCCTTTTGTATGATGTTTCAAAATGCATTCTACTGTCATGTATAACTAATTAGAACAAATAAAATAAATTAAAATAAAATTACCTGACAAAGGTAATTGAGGTTGTCCACATTTAACATTTAATACTTTCTCTCTGTGCTTTGAGACATTTTATTTTGTAGTTTAATGAGTGCTATTTTTGCAGATAATTATCATCACAATAAAATTGTCTTTTATTTCATATTCAGGATCTAAAAATTAACTAAACTTTTGTTTTTTTACTCCATATTTTCAAGTTTTATACAAGGCGCTCAGTTCAGTATTAGAGAATTATTACAATGGAACAGAATGACATGTGATGACATTTTCATATTACTATGAAATTAAGGCATTTCAAAGATAAACATACATAGATGTTTACATTATATATTGAAACAAAGAAAAAGAAAGAAAGAGGGAGAGAGAGAGACAAATATTTAATATCTTCTAATCCATTACAGTTTACATATGTTACAATTTAAATATGAGATGTTTCCTAAAAACTCATGTGTTAGGCAATGAGGAAATGTTCAAAAATGAAATTGGATTATGAGAAGTGTAACCTAATCAATGGGTTAATCCATTCAATGATTTGATAATCTGAATAGATTGCTGTGTGATGACTACAAGCAGATTGGGTGTGACTGGAAAAGTAGGTAATTAGAAGTGTGCCATTTAGTATTATATTTTGTCCATGGTTCCTCTCTCTCTCTATTTCTTGGCTGACCTGAGTTGGCAGCAGCATTCCTCTGCCACACCTTTCGACCGTGATGCTCCATGTCACCTCAGACCTAGAGCAGTGGAGCCCACTGACCACTGACAGAACTATGGAAAAATGACCCAAAATAAGTGTTTATTCCTCCAAGTTGTTCTAATCAGTTACTTTGGTCACAGAGACAAAAAGCACTATCCCATGCTGAAATATCCCTATTCATTCACATTTTTGAGAAGGAAAAACATACTGTAGGAAAAGGAAAAAAATTACATCTCTCCCCTCAGTATAATTTCATTGTAATTAGATTTTTCTAGGAATGCAAAGTGTGAAATATTTGCATTTTGAAGTTTATAATGCTTTTATTTAATCTGCCACTGTTTAAAGCATAGGGGAATGATTGAAACCATTTGAATGAAATTGTCTGTGTCTAATGTACTTTATCTTTACTGTAAAAGTCCTATTTTTGATCACTTAATATGCTTTGCCTGCTACTAGACTACATTTGGTATCTGTGAAATGCCATTTCTTATCATCGTTTTTTCTTGTTGTTGTTGTTGTTTTTGTTTTTGTTTTTTAACCAGAGGAGAAATTACAATTTTCTCATCCTAGGATAGATACCATCCTGACATATTTTTAATTTAAATTCCTTGTCTCTGCTATTATATGTTGGATAATAAAAAATTACAAAAGAAAATCTCTCCAAACATCCCAATCCATCATACTCTTTTTCAAAAGCTACATGGAATGTTCCCCTCTGCCAAAAGTTGCTCTTTAAAACTGAATTCCAATTTCAACAATTCATTTGCTCAGCACTCTCTCATTATATGTTTGGCTTATTTATTGTTGTAAATTGGCAAAACTTGACAGTGTTCAATAATTTTCCATATTCCTTCTATCTACTCCACTAACTTTTTCATTTGTTTTGTTTTTCCTGTTTGCCATCCTGGAGATCAACTTGGCACTTGATTGCTTTCTGGATTTTCTCAATCTTTTTTTTTTCCTATTTTTCTCAGAAGGATAGCTATAATTCTTGTGTTTCACCAGTAATTATAGATCTATATGCTGAACTTCATGTGCTTAGAGCTTGAAATGTTTCTCTTATATTTGTAGAAGAGTGCTGAGAGATTAGAGATGTTTGCCATACCTCCATCCATCTTAAAGGTCAGGAGCATACAGAGATCAGAGAGGATCGGAGAGGATCAGAGAGGAAATTGGAAACCACTAGTAACATTACTTGTCTAGACCAACAGCAGTGGTAAGAAAACTCATAAAAGCCATGAAACTTGCTGTGATGTGTTCCTCAACATTTAATTTTCTTTCAGTACAAAAATCTTGCACTAATCATAGGCCTTGATTTATGACACATTTTCATATATTTTGCATGGAAAGAGTTTATTGTCAATTTTTTTTTTTAGTATTTCTTTGACATTGGTTTGGGATTGCTCAAGACCATCCCCATCTTTAATGATTTATTAGAAAGATTTTTAGGATTCACCTGATAGACATACTCAACTATATTTGCAAAATAAAATCAGAGAAGAACAAAGGCACCTAGAGAGAACTCTAGAAGGTAGCAAGTGGAAGCTTTGAAATGTCCTCTCCTGTGGAGGTACACAGGACTAGCTTCATCTTTCTAACTTTGAATGGTAACAGCATGTATGAAATGTAGTCTACTGGGAAGCTTTTAGAAACTCAGTGCCATAGTTTTTATTGTCACATAGATGCCTAGCATGCACCAAAGTCCAGAACCCCAAAAAGAAAGCAGATCTTTTGCATAAATCACATTGTTTGTACAGTCCCAGCACAGTGAACCACTCATAATTTAGTGAAAGTTTTATGTCAATGTAGCGATTTAAAATTCATGTTCTCAAAATGCAATAGAGAAAATTTTATTAGGTTTTTTCTTTGTCTTGCACAAAGTAAAGTTTATTTCAGAAAACAGGAAGTATGTTATACTGAAACATACAGTGGCTTTGCTGTCAAACTGACTTGATCTTGACTCAAAAGTTTTGCAATTCCTCACTTGTAAGCATGAACAAGTTAGCTCACCAACCTTACTCTTCTCTAAGTCTCAATTTTTGTAAAAGTTAACAAGTTATGAATATTATGAAAATTAAATGAAAGTAAATGCAAATGAGTATACCTCAGGTATTAAAAGGAAGTGTAAGTTTCCCTATATTCATCTACTTTGATTTACATTAGTTTACTATTCTGAACAATTTTGTCATTAATTTTATTTTATAATCAGGGAGAAAACAGGAAACAAGAAAGTCAAATGAATAATAAATAGAATCAAATAGCATTACTTTGTAAAATGAATTGTGGAAAATATATTTCAAAGCCTTAGTATTTAATATTTAATTTTTTAATAGTAAAATCATTAATATATTTGCCCATTAAGGCTGATGCTTTCAGCATCAGCAAAAGAGATGCTTTGAAATTGAGAATTTAAAAGAGAAAATTATAGGAAAAATCTTAATATTTGATAATTTATTATTGCCCATTTTGGAGGTGAAAAATCATATCATTCTAAAAGCTGTTTTATAATTAAATGTAGAATTTCATCTTGTTTGAACACACCAGATCTGCTGGAGTTGTACTTGTCAGAGTTGTTAATAACTGAACTGAAGAAAGGAAAAACATGCCAAATCACCACTGGCAAAAAGGAGTCCTCTGAGGGCTGTTCAGTTATTTACATCTTGCTTAGTTGGATTGAATTTGATGCATTCACAGCCTGAGATTTTTGAGTGCAAGCTGCTGTAGATAATATTTCAGAATTGTTCTATTCAAGCTCTTTCATTAACCTATTTAGCAGCATGAAATCAAAAATTGTCTGTTCTGGAAATAATTATAATTTTGATCTCTGCAAGAGCTTTCTATTTTTATTTTTTTCCTATGGTAGATATGTTAATTTAATTAGTTTGTTTGAAAGCTGTCACTATGTGGACACCTACATTTCTTACTAAATTTGGAGGATGTGTGGGCTTGTTGGGACTACACTAATATTGTAGGAGAACTTACCCATAAATACAAGCAAAGGAAGAGAAATCAATTTAAGAAGATGGATCAGCTCTGTTTGGCTGCAAAGTGAACAAAAATTATAATAGATATGTTGTGTATATTCATATTTTATGTATATGTAGCACCATAGTATCACAGTCTATATATGCTACATAACTCCTACATATACAAATCTATGATAAAGTTTCATTCATTAATTTACACAGTAAGAAATTAACAATAATGAAATAGAACAAGGTAAAGAAATTTATGTGAATTCTATCATTCTCTCTCTCTCTCTGCCTCTCCCTCTCCCTCAAAATACCTTGTTATACTGTACTCATCTTTGTGATGATGATGTGGGATGACATGATGTCCACAGGAAGAGATGAGGTAAAAGACACAGGCCTCATGACAGAGCAGTAGGCTAACATGGGAGTGTTCTTGAACACAAGTCCTGCAGTGGTTGATCTGATAATGGGAATGGCTTCTGAATGTCTGGAAGACAGAGGACATATGTAGTGTGGATGCTGCACATAAATGATAGACCATTTATGTCTTGGGCAGGGTGTAGTAGGACAGTGCTAGATATCGTTCTGCTACTCAGAAAGGCGTGCAACTTAAAGCTTATGAATTGTTTATTTCTGGAATTTTCCATTAAATATTTCCAGATCACAGTTGACTCTAGGTACCTGAAGCCACACAGTAAGCAAATCTGTGGTAAAGGGGAGAACCTTTGTACTCTGATTGTCCCTATTATTCTGTACTTTCCTAATTTTTATGAGTGAGTTATTGGAATGTTGTATGTAATAGCCAACCTCTGAGATGGCCTCCAGATATCTTTGCTTTCTAGTATTTACATAGCTGTGTTCTGCTCTTGCGCTGTTACCAATAACATAAGGCAGAAGTAAGGTCGTTGCTTTCTAGAATAGCTCACTTTTAGGCATGTGCTCACTGTCTTTCTTGCTATGGTATCACTTGCTCTGGAAGACATCAATGTGGGAGGAATTAAAGCCTCCTGCCAACTACCATGTAAATGAGCTTGAAAGCAGAATTTCCAGCTCCAGCAAATCTTTAGACTGCTGCCCCTGCCAACAGCTTTTTTGCAGTGTGTTATATCCATACATACACTTAAGTATGTGTATCTCCCTCTTTCTCTCTGTCTCTATCTGAGTTTTTTTTTCCTCTCTCTCTCTCTGTCCACACACACACACACACATACACACTCACATTCACACTCACTAGAAGATCTGAGTATTGAAATAGTAAGCTCGAAATTGAAGAGCTGGCCATATTATATAAAATTAGGTGAAAGGGCAGTGCAATGACTTCGGAGCTTTTACTGAGAGCATCAGTTTGTGAGCCAAACTTTTTTTTACAGTGTCATATCAATAAATATGAAAATTACACATTAAATATTAAGAAAAAGCTTAAGATTTTAGCCTTATGAATATAGAAAAATACATCAATCTTATTGATGACAGTATGAAAAGGCAAGCTACGAAAAATGACAGGTAATGGTTTTCTTAGGACTTTATCTTTCGTGCTTTGAATTACTAACAAACTTGATTATAGCACAAAGACAGACTTATCTCACTTCAAAAATAGTAATTTGTGTTTCATAGGGCCTTCATAATTCTAATACCAGGATTAGATTAAATGAATTGGGAAAGCTGTACTAGGCACCTCAGTGACTATTAAATAGATAGCAAATTTCATTAAAGACACCTTTAGGGAAATAGGAATTTAAGGCCTGATTACAGAAAACATATAAAATCAAACAGCTTTTGAATATTTACTTGTGGATCAAGAGAGACAATGGAATTTAATCAATCAAAGTTGCTCTGTTTCATAGTTCAAGACAAGTTTATTAAAACCAATATAAACACAACTCAGGCTGCAGTGAAATCATTGAAGGTATTAGAGTCATCCACACTAGGGTAACTCACAGGCCCTCCATAGACCTAATGAATACCAATCAAACTTTGAAAGACTCATGATTTTAGCTAATTTCATTGCCAGAATTATTCTATCTGATATAAAGTGCTTACATAAAATCATCTTCAAAACATGCAGAATAACCTCTAAAGAACAGTATATTGAAAATTAATGTCACTAAATGTAACAAGGTGAGCATGCCATACGTGCATCTATAATTGGCAATTATAGATGTGAATAATGATTTTGGAGTGAGGAATCCCTCACAGCAATGGGCATTGAACTATAAACTTTAAATAACTAGTTGACTGCTCATTTACTCTTTCTTTAAAAGGAACTGATACTGACATACATTGCAAATATATGTTTTAGCTTTCATCAGTTCATAAGACACATGAATCTTTTTTGATTAGCTAAACAAAATTGTGTATTACCCAATTCCAACATTAAAGTTATTTCTGAGTCTGCCTTGTCCTGTTGTAATGTTGATATAAAGCCTTAGCTTGTAAAACAGTTTTCAATATTGTGAAAATTTTGTTCAGTATTTTTTCTGTATGTCTTGCTCATCAATTTCTTTACCTTATCTTCTAATTCATCACTTTCTCCCTTTGCATCATATTTGTTTTTGTGGTAGTAAAAGTTCTAAACATTGTTTCAAAGCAATCATTTATTGATAAATGTTCTTAGATCTTTAATGACAGAAAAATCACCTCTATTAGTTTTTCACATGTAATTTTGCTGAAACAATATGGGAAATGTGCATATGAAAGTGCAATGCTATGAATTTTGATAGAGAATCACTGTACAGGTCAAGAAAAATATTTTGAATATCCCATAAATTTCCTTATGTTTCTGTCCACTTACAAAATTACCTACGGGAACTGCTGCCCTGGCATGTGACACCATACGCTAGTTTTAGAAATTTATATAAATCTAATGGTAAATTTATTATTCTGTGCCTGATTTATCTTACTTGACATTCCTGAGAGTCATGCATCTTGTTTTATGAGCATGTACTTGCTATTTTTCATTCTCAGTATTGTAGAACATTTCATCATGTAAATACACTACATTTGCTTTGTTTGTTCATTTTTGAATGGACATTTGGCTATGTCTTCATTTTGAGGCTTTCCTAGAATGATCACCCTTCATATAGATATCTATGGCTTACATTTTATTTGAATACAGATGGAATAAAATTGTTCATGATAGTATATGCATTTTTTATATTTTAGTAGATATTAGCTGATAGATTTCATTTTATACTTCTATACAAACAAAAGAGAGAACTCATTGTGGCATAGTGTCAGTTGAGTTAGAATTGTCAGTTTTCTTAGATGTGGTCATGCTTTGGAATGTTAGGTAGGATTGCAATATACCATTCATTTTTTTATTTTTAAGAAATATTATTGAATACCCTTTCATGTGCTTACCCGGGTTCTTGGTAAACTCTGGTGAAAGTTTTTTTCAATAAATTTTGTCCTTTTCAGAAAAACTCAAACTATCATTATTTCTAAAATCATGACAACATGATTTTATACTCAGAGGATCCAAAAACTTCCAACAGAAAACTTCTAGAATTAATAAATGAATTCAGCAAAGTAGCAGGATATAAAACAAATACCCACAAATCAAATGAATTTCTATACATAAGTGATAAATCCTCTGAAAGAGAAATTTGGGGAAGTACCCAATTCACTATACCCTCAAAAAAATGAAATATTTGGGAATCAATTTAACAAAAGATGTGAAAGATCTCTACAGTGAAAACTACAGGACACTAAAGAAAGAAACTGAAGAAGATCTTAGAAGATGGAAAGATCTCTCTGCTTTTGGACAAGCAGAATCAATATTGTCAAAATGGCCATACTACTAAAAGCACTATACAGATTCAGTAAAATTCCAATTAAAATCCCAACATCATTCCTTATAGAAAGAAAAAGAAATAGAAAAAGCTATCATGAAATTCATTTGGAAAAATAAGGGACCCAGAATAACCAAAGCAATCCTTAGCAAGAAGAGTGAAGCAGGAGGTATCACAATACCAGACCTTAAACTATACTACAAAGCTATAGTAACAAAACCAGCATGGGGTTGACACCAAAATAGACATGTAGACCAATGTTACAAAATAGAAAACACAGAGAAAAACCCACATAAATACAGATATATCATACTAGACAAAGACACCAAAAACATACATTGGAGAAAAGATAGTCTATTCAACAAACAGTGGTGGGAAAACTGGAAATACATGTGCAGAAAAATAAAATTAAAACCCTATCTCTCATAATGCAAAGAAATCAACTCAAAGTGGATGAAGGGTCTAGGAATTACACCAGAGACCGTGGGCCTAGTAGAAGAAAAAATAGGCCCAAACCTTCATCACATGGGATTATGCCCTGACTTCCTTAATAGGACTCCTAAAGCACAAGAAATAAAATCAAGAATCAATAAATGAGATGGATTCAAACTAAAAAGCTTCTTCTCAGTAAAAGAAGCAATCAATGACATGAACAGAGAGCCTATGTTTTGGGAGCAAATTTTTGCCACATGCATATCAGATAGAGCACTAATCTCCAGGATATATAAAGAACACAAAAACTTAACACCATAAAAACAAACAACCTAGTCAATAAATGGGCTAAGGAGCTTAACAGACACTTCTCAGAAGAAGATATACAATCAATCAACAAATATATGAAAAAATATTCAACACATCTAGCAATACTATAGTGACGCAGCCACTTCAATGTTTATAAGAGCTTAATTCACAATAGATAAACTGTGGAACCAACCTATATGCCCTTCAATAGATAAATGGACAAAGAAACTGTGGTATGTATACACAGTTGGATATTATTCAGCATTGAAATAGAATAAAATTATAGCATTTTCAGGTAAATGGATGGAGTTGGAATATATCATGCTAAGTGAGGTAAGCTAATCCCAAAAAAATAAAGGCTGAAAGTTCTCTCTGATAAGTGGATGTGATCCATAATGGGGCAGGGGGCATGGGAAGAATGGAGAAACTTTAGTCAAAGGGGAACAAAGGGAGGGGAAGGGACATAGGGAAAGAAAAGATGGTGGAACGAGATGGACATCAATGCCCCAGGTACATGTATGACTGCACGTATGGTGAGACTCTAAATCATGTACAACCAGAGAAATGAAAAATCATGCTCCATTTGTGTACAATGAGTCAAAATGCATTCTTAGCCGAGCGTGGTGACGCAAGCCTATAATCCCAGTACTTAGGGAGGCTGAGACAGGAGAATCGCGAGTTCAAAGCCAGCCTCAGCAACGGCTAGGTGCTAAGCAACTCAGTGAGACTCTGTCTCTACATAAAACACAAAATAGGGCTGGGGATGTGGCTCAGTGATCGAGTACCCCTGAGTTCAATCCCCAGTACCAAAAACAAAACAAAACAAAACAAAAATTCATTCTGCTGTATTGTATACCTAATTAAAATAAATAAATTTAAAAAGTACACACATAAAAATAAACAAATAAATAAATATTTATTCTTTTCAAATGGGTCATGTGTCTTTTTTTTTCTTACTTGTATGATGTCTTTCATATTTTAAATATACTAAGATATTCTAAATTGTAAATTTTGACCCTTCTCATATTCTACATATGTGGACTTCCTTGCTTATGTTTAGTGCAACTACCTTCTCCAATTCTGTGGCTTCCTGTTCTGCTTCTTAAATGGTGGTTTTTTATATATATATATAAGTTCTTATTTTAACACAGTTTCAATTTATCAAGTTTGTACTGTCCTGTTTAAGAAATATTTGCCTACATTGAGATATTTTCTTCCATAAATTTTATTTTTACTCTTCTTTAACCTCTAAATATATATGTGTAACTCATCTTTAGCATTATGGAAAGTATTTAGAAATACTATATATAGTGATATTTGTATAACTATATCACCTGTGTACTATACATAAACTATACATGTGTGCATGCATAGATAGATAGATAATTCTTTCTTAAATAGGTCTTTTCTCAATAGTGCTTTAAGACCTGTATTGCCATAAATCAGGTGATCAACAATGTTTAGATCTTTTGCCTAACTTTTCTAATCCAGTGGTCAGTTTGTTTCTCTGTGTGCTATTACCACATACATGTCTTCACAAAATAAGTATGTAATGCTGGTATCTTATCTGATAGAGTTATCTTTTGTCTTTTTCTCTTTGCTAAGTCAAAATTCCAATTTTCTTAAAGTACACTGTGGTTATGTGTTTCTTGACTTCATGACCTCCTTTCCACCTCCAGGATATAAAAATGATAGTCTAAGGGCATTCTGTCCAATTATAACCTCTTTTTTGGAGAAAATGACCAAGGAACTTGAACGTGTTTTAGTCACAGAAGAAATCTTTCCTTTGAAGTAATTTTTGCAAGAAGTTAAATATTTTATTTTAAAGGCTTTTTAAAACTAGATATTGATTTATAGCATTAAGAATTTTAATTGATGCTATCTATAAAGAAATAATAAATTCTTCCTGATCTTTAAAGATATTGTCAAAATTGCTTTCTTGGTATCCTTAATTTGATGAGGTCATTTTTTTAAATGAAATCAATTTCATTATAACTAATTTTTAGAAATGTTGCTTTTGTATGGGTGTGAGTGTGGTAAAGGGGTATCTTCCATTGCTGGATGATGTGAAAATTCTGTCTTTATATTTGGTGTTGTAAAACTTTTCTCCATGGTTTTGTTTTTAGTCACCACACTTAACTCTTACTGAGTTCTTCTGAATCTGATTTTCAATTCTAGATAACATTCCCTTATTGCGGTCTCTTGCCATTAATTTCGTTGTGGCTCACAAGAGCAATAGCAATCGTGGCTAACATGGCTTGTGCAGACAGCTGAATAATGATTACCTAAAGAGGTAAGGCCCTCCTCCCTGAACCTGCAAATGTTATTCTATGGGGTAACAAGGTTTTCATGTGTGACTAAATGAAAGATTTTGATAAGGGGATAGCATCCTGAATCATCTGAGAAGGTCTTAAATGTAATCACAAATAAGAGAGGCAAGGGAATATTTGAAACAGAGATGAAGGTATAGATATCAGAGGGGAAAGTGATGGGAACATGGAGCAGAGGAAAATTTTAAAATGCTGGTCTTGGCTGGACATAAAAGACCACAGGACAAGGAGTGCTGGCAGCCACCATAAGCAGGAAGAGGCAGGAATAATGTCTTTCTTAGAGCCTCAGATTGGGTTGTGGCCCGACACTACCTCATATGGACCTGGTGATACTGATTTCAAACTCTTGAGTCCCACAGTTGTGAATGCATGAATTTTTCTTGGTGGATGCCTCCAAATTAGAAGTAGTTTGTGTTAACAGTGATAGGAAACTAATACAGGTTCTTACTTGGTTTTGACCTTACCATTCTCAGTTTTTCTGTGATAATAACCCTGGCTTATTCTTGTCTTTTGGGGACTTGACATGATTTCAAATCAATCAACCTTTCTTTACCTTCTAGCATTTTAGCATTTTTATGTGTTTTTAATGAGTATAGATTGAAAGAGGGAGAGGATTTAAAATTAGTCTATTTCCTCTTTTTTAAAAATTTTATGCTTAAACATATGCATGAAAAAAGAAAATATATTCTTTTTTTCTATTATTTTGACTCTTAGATTTTTGAGATTTTTTTTGTGTGTGAATTTGTATGTGTATGTATGAGGTATATATGTGTAAAAGGGATTAATCCAAACATCAGAAACATTATGTGACATGCTTTTTCTTTTTTCCATCCCTAATTGAAAAGTAGCTATAATACTCTCCTGATTCTGGGACAAGAATGAAAAAATATATATACTATTAACCTAGTAAAACAAAGAAAAGAAAAGAAATAGAAAACTCTGTTTAAGAACATGACAATCATAATTTTTAATAATAGCTGTAATAATTATTGTTTTTATAGCAAAACCCTCAACAGTACCAACATGTTTATTCTTTATTTTGTTCAGAGACTAGAGCACATTTATAATATAGATTATCTTTAGTTTCATGCATGTCCATGATGTGGGTACTATTTTCCAATTTATAAATGAGTAAATTGAAATTCAGAATCTAACCTAGCAGAGACAAAATCACTTTAAGTAATCAACCTGCTTTTCTCCATTTTGAGTACAGCATATTAAAATGTAGTTTTATTGATTCTTTCTATTTAATATAATAACTTGTGTTACTTTGGCCTAACAACTGTGTCCTCTACTAGGATCTACCAAAGTTCTTACAATATCCCATTTCTTAAAAAAAAAGAAAAGAACCTTCCCTATGGAATATTCTTCTCTCTTTATAAATGTAGCAAGATATAGACTATTAAATAAAATGCTGTCTTCACCAACTGTTAGCTTCTGGGAGTTATAAGGCAAATATATTCTTTTAGAAAAATGATACATAGTTGAAATATAGACTAACAACATTTTAAAAGGAGATGTGAAATACAGTTAGTTCACATTTAAACATGTTGATTGGAAGTTCAGCAGCATTTCATGAGTTATTTTTTTACACTGGTCCCTTTTACCTTTCAATGGCCATAGACATTTAGAAGTTTCAAGCCTGGAGCACAAATAAGACTCTATTTTAAAGGAAGAGTAAGAAAAAAAGATTTTTGCAGGTACTTGGTTTCATGGTATTATCCAAATTAATGGATAAGAATATCTAGATAAAGTTTGTTTTATCTTCTTTACCGTTAAGTCTTTCATTTCTGATCAATGGATAACTGATGAACATCCTGGGACGCTCCTCAGGACAGCTCCGTGCTCACTAAAGACATGACAACACAATTACCATAAGCAAGACTACCGGAACAAATCTATGCTAGCCATATCATTGTCCAGCATCCTTAATACTCTACTATACAAGGAACAGCATAAGAAGTGGAAAGCAGAAATGTGTGTGTGTGTGTGTGTGTGTGTGTGTGTGCGCGCATGTGTATCTATAAAATCAAACACCATGAGCTATTGAGTCACATCTTATTTGTAGAATATGTTCTTTAGATTCAGAAATAATAAAAGAAGCAATCTACTATACAATAAACTTAAAAATAAGTGGTATACTTGCTACAATAGAACCTCTGGGGTAGATAGAGAAATTGTACCCAAAGCGTGGATTCTGTTCCTGAGCCCAGAATTATATATTGAAATGAATATATAGAAAAAAATACCTGGAACATAACAGCAAAAACAATATTAATTAAAATATGAATAATTTTTTTGACAATGAGAGTTATGATTATAAATTATTAAAAATGCTTATGGTGTATATGTCAGAACTTTCTTTATCAAGTGCTTTTCATGGATTACTATCACAATTAGCTCTAGTTATTTGCATAGTATTATGAATTAATAGTACATGCTCTGGAATTGAAATATCTGAAATATTTGCTATGGACTTTTCAAATTTATAGAAGGTATTTAATATCCTATTCATCAATTTTATTATCTGTAAAATGGTATAATACTAACACTATAATAGAATTGTTGATACATTCATAGTGTGAAATGCTTAGAAGTGCATTTGGAATCTATTATTGTTTAATTACTCTTTTTGTTGTTGCTATTTTTCTTATAGTATATGCTATATAAATATAAATTGTATTGTGATTTTATTGATGAGACTGAGATTTTCAGTGATTCACTCAGTGTCTCAGAATAAATAGGAAAAATGGTGATTGGCCCAAAGTTTCACAGTGAATAGAAGGGAAAAGAGTAATACAATTTTCTTAGTTTGATATAAAAGTTTCTGCTCCCTGACTGTGCTACACTCTCTCCTTATGATGTCAGGAAAAGAATACACATGTGCTACTGCATGTATGCATGGATGTCCAGAATTCACCACTCCATAATTATTAGACTCTGTAGGTAGATTTTTATCTTCTGTAAAATGATGGGTATGACAAGAAGTTAGTCTTAGTTTTCCTCAATGTCATGCAATGCTACTTTTAATTTAGTTGAGCAACTCTAATTAGTATGTTAAATTTAATTTTGTGTATGCATTTTGAAGTAGTTTTAAATACTTCTAGATAATCAGCAATGTAGGTGCTTTTACTAAAGATCTTTTCTTGTTCAGGCTATAGCTACTTTGCTATATCCTGCAGCATGTAGGAAAGAGGAATACAGCTTGCTTCCCTGGGAATCACTAAAGCAACTGTAATTGATGTCCAAATTGGGTAATTTTCATCCATTCAATGTAAAGAAAGAAAAAATTAAGAAGAATTGTTGCTACTTGAATTTATTTCTTTCTTGAACTGAAAGCAGAGAGAAAAGGTCCTTACTCTAATTCTCCTTACAGAGAACCCAAATTAGACTTAAAAAGAAAAGTGTTTCTTTTCTCTGTGGGTAGCTCCTTAGTTTTATTGTTGGCACTTGCTCTCTCTTTTCTGTTAAGTCAGTCATTAGTTGGTAAACTGGGGCTTAGTGCACACATATCAAGTGAGAGCAGAAACCCAAGCCATCAGCCAGGAACCTGCAAACAGGAGTGTGTCAAGTGATCTTGCAGAAACATGATTCCATAAGGCACAGGAAGGTTGGCTAAATAACACTCCAGAGTGCAGTATAGTTCTGAATTTACTCGCCCCCTCCCTTTGCCTATTCAAAATAATTTTAAGGTACTTCAAAACAACCTGGTGCAAGAGCATACTTATTATCCCGTTTCCAAAGAGTGAGACAGAAGGAGCAGGCAATAGAGCGAGAGTATGCACAGACTCTAACCATGCATTTAAAAACAGGAGCTATGACAAAGAGCCGTGGGCTACATCTCTACGATATAAGTGAAGCTGCTCCTTATAAAATGGACACTGGATGACACTTTACTTTTTAGTAAATCAGATTTATGTTAATATAGTTGATTTATAAACTGTGAAATGTAAATATACAATTTTGATAGCTTATGATGAGGACCAGAGCTGTCACATGGAATGTTTGAGAACATAGCTTCCAAAAAGGTAAATGAAATACTTCATACAAAAGTAGAGGATCCCAAAACTGTCTCCTCATTTCATCTAAATTAGTGTAAAAACTCTATATCCTTTTTTGTTAATATAATTCCACAAAAGCCCTTACTTCTTTTTCTAGATGCAAATCAAGCAAAAATGTTTCATATATTAATGGATGCCTTTTCATATTTGGGAAAAGAAAATATCAAAATATGTCTTTTCTCTAATTTGAGGGCTGTACTCATTTACTACAGTCCTAGGTGAAGTGAAAAATAATTATTTTAAAATTTCTATGTTAGGTAGTATCCTAGAGCCCAACCATATTTATTCCTAAATAAAACAAATACAGTTATGATACATTAGTAGAGCTACATAACAGATGATCACAGACAATAAATAATAAATATGATAAAAATTATATAGTTATTGATAGGAATAAAATCCCAGAGGGAGAATAGGAAAATTATAATTATGGGAAGGGTTGTCAGAAATGTGTGAGAAGGTAGAAATTCAGAAAAATCCTCATTAATAAGGAGCATTTAAATATAACCTTGAAACATGGGACAGAATTAGTCACAAAACTACCTAGGAGATATAAATTGGTAAAGATAGAAGGGATATCCAGCACAAAACTCCTAAAAGCCACAAATAATGTTTCTGGAACATCATGTTCTTCAGTGTTGCTGGTTTTCAAGAAACAAAAGTAATAGTTGAACAGAGAAAGAGAGAACAAGACAAAGAAAATAAAATGCTGATTATGTGGGGCTGTCTCACCTTTGGGACAATTTTAATGGAACTTGGAAATGGAGAGTCACTGCTGTGTCTTAATAAACAGACATCGAGTCTTGACTTACACTTTTTCAATGTGTCAGGATATTGTGCATGTGTTGGAAAGTTAGTTGAAGTGGAAGCTGGCCAACCAGCTAAGTAAGCTGGTATTAAAAGGTCCAAGATAAAATCTTTTTTGAAGGAAGAGATGAAAGAAGTTTCTCATACATTACACATGACATGGAAGAGAAAGAAAACAAAGGGCATCCTGAGGTTTTAGATACTAATAATTATGTGGTTGAGTTGAAGGAATTGAGAAACCTGGGTGTAGACCAGGATTTGAAGAATAGAATTAGGAGTTAAATTTTAAATGAGTTATATTTGAAATGTGTGTTATGTACATGAGTGAAAAAATTTAGTTTGCAATTTGACATGACAACTTTCTGAGGGAGCTGAGAGATACATATTTAACGACTTTTAAGCATACTAATGTCATTTTGATATGTTATTAAGAATTATATTAATGGGAAAGTGAGTAAAAGATGGACATGAAACCAAACACTAAAGCCTGGTCAGTACAGTTGAAGAAGTTAGGGAGACTTGGCGAGATCAGCAAAGGATATTGACATAGTCAGTGACAGAGGAGCCTGCTGACCTTCATGTCAAAGAAAGAGAGAATATGAAGGTCAAAAGTGATCCATTATGTTAGTTGGTGCCAATAGGTCAAACAGACCAGACATTTAGAAAATTCTTCTCTGCAAATTAAATACAAATAGAAAACCAGAAACAAACACACAAAAACTAACCAAATGCTTCACCCAAAATCATGTAAGGGAAAGAACCTTGGAAAAATAAATGAAATTATTTTTACAATATATAGATTGTATTTCCTTATTTTTCTTACTTAATGTTGTCATTTTTAATAATAATTTTATAAAGGAATGTATATATGCATTCTCTAGTATATTTCAAATTGAAATGCCCATCCTGCTAGATGTGCCCTTGCTAATAAGAAACACAAACGTTCAACAAATATGGAAAAAATGTTCAGCATCCCTACAGACCAAGGAAATGCAAATCTACACAACATAGAGATTTCATATGACTCCAGTCAGAAGAGAATTATCAAGAATACAAATAATAATAAATGCTGGCAAGGATATGGGGAAAGGGTACACCCATACATTGTTAGTGGGACTGCAAATTAGTACAACCGCTGCAGAAATCAGTACAGAAATTCCTCAAAAGACTAGGAATGGATATCCCATATAACCCTGTTATCCCACTCCTTGGAATATATCCAAAAGAACTAAATTAACATACTATAGGGATATAGCCACATCAATGTTTATAGCAATACAATTCACAATAGCCAAATTATGGAACCTGTCCAGGCGCCTTTCAACAGATGAATGGATAAAGAAAACATGATATATATACATAATGGAGTTTTACTCAGCCATAAAAAAATGAATTATAGCATTTGCTTGTAAAAGGATGGAAATGGAGAACATCATGCTAAGTGAAATAAGCTAGACTAACAAAGTCAAGGGTCAAATATTTGCTCTCATATGTGGAAGCTAGAGCAATATAAAGGATAAAGAAGCAGGGGGAATCTCATAAAAATAGAAAGGAGTAGTGGAGTAGAATAAGGGGATTGACGGGGAGGGAGAAGGGATAGAAGAAGAAAAGAACAGTAGAATGAAATTGATCAAACAATGTTATGTACATATGTAAATATACCTCAGTGAATTTCACCTTTATGTACTTGTGTAAAGCAATAAAAAAACTACAAATAAATAGAAGGAACAACAGTAGAGTAGAGGAAGAAGGAAAGACTGAGGGAGGAAGAGAGAGAAAGGGGAAGCCCTGGGGACTGAAGTAGAGTTAATTATATTCCATGCTTGCATGATTATGTCTAAACAAATCCCAATAGTATGTAAAATTTGAATGCACTAATATTTTAAAAGAATCTTCTTGAACACATTCTTGCATCAGTTGATTTCTTCTCAGGATATTTCTAAATATTTTAACATTGCTCACATGCCTTGCAAGAGTCTAACAACTCATCTCTCACTGCCTTCATTATATTTTATGGATAAGGCCACACAAAGCTGCAGTTTGCTGTATGTAATGGATTTGGTCTGTCTCTAAATTCTAAGCCTTTGCAAAACTGCTACTTTCACAGCCAGCTTAACGCCTACCTATTAGTCAGAATCTATGTCATGACTTCCTTCCAGAAACCTCCATTACAGGTCTGAAACCACAGGAAATCTTCTGTTTCCAGCAATTGTGCTAGATGGCAGCATTTCCTCCTAAACTCTCAAGATACAAAGGACTCAACTTCATTTTCTTTAATGGAATAGGGGGCCCACTCAGTCAACCTTTAAAGAGAAAATATGTTCTTTGTTTTTAGGTAACCCTAAAACGGTGGCTGCTTGTAATGAAACTCAGAGTAATTTAATATTCAAAAATAAATTGTACTGGTGATTCTAACAGGAGTTTATTTCACCTATTTTATTACAAAAGAAGGAGAGGAAAAAAATCTTCATCATGATTAATGTAGATGAATTATAGAACGGGACTTCCTCCTCCTAGGGCATCCAATTATACTCATGTCACTTGGTCTCAATAAAATGTAAAAATGGATGTTTTATCTTGTTCATCTTTGCATCTTGAGAGATGAACACTGTCCCTGGAACACATGAACAGCTCAGTAAATACATGTTGAGTGGATGACGAAAACTAACAAATATATTACATCTGAAATGCAAACCAGACTCTCAGAGTTTGGCAGACAACAGGATTTCGCATTCGGATCACAGAGTTCACTTTGGGGATGATATCTAGGCCAGCGATGAGTAGTGCTGTCCTTGATGGTGGAGTTCTAGTGACAGGAATGCTTTGCTGTGCCACTCTGGGCTGCCTTAAGTGCAATAAACATTGCACGCAGGTAGGTTGCACTGTGCTGGCGGTCATGCACAGGGAGAAGTTGATTCCACAATTCCAGGTGCTTCAGAAGGTTCTCCAGTGTCTTCTATCCTAAGCATCAGCACACAATAAAACTAGTACTTCCAATTTCATACTCTCAGGGAAAAAGTATATGTTAACTTATCTCACATATGCCTTTGGAAAAGCCAGCAGTATTTATTTCTCATTTTTATAGAAGAATACAATAATTTTGAAAGTATGTGCAAATAGTTTTAGGATCTACACTTTAGATATTCATTTAAAAGTAATAATTTTCATGATATATTTATCATTTCAATGTTATTATGGATTCTGTACATGAAATATGGCTATTTAAGAGTACTGAATTAATGCATATCAATAAAATTCAATGTGTACTTTAGTTATAATTTGTATAGAACATAGAAATAGGATACAATTTCTACAAATTAAATTTTCACCTTTTTTGTTAAAGAAAAAAGAACTTTTTTTACCTTAAGGGGAAAAATGGCCAATGGTAAATAGAATAAGGTATTTATTTTGTGTGGCCTTGGGTAATAGTTACAGAACTATGGTTATTTTATTCCTATTTCTGTACTTACTTGTTTTCTTATTATTTTAAATCAAAGTGCAATATTTTCAAAATAAATGAAAAATTGTCCTGAAGTTGACATTTAAAGAAACTTTTTTACTTCAAATTTTAAAACTATTTAAAAAATTTCACTAGGAATTTCAAAAGAATCTCTCTTTCTCCCTCTCTCTCTCTTTTTCCTTTTAGCCATAATACTTAAAGTAATTGTATGGATTACCAAACACATCTTCCTTTCACTTCTCTCTTCAGAGTAATTAAGGCTAAATAACAAAATGCTTTTATGAGTTAACATGAAATTGCTACAAATTTCAAAAATGCCCTTTCCCATTATCTCCCAGAGACATCTGCCAATATTTATCTTTTAATAGGCTAAGCCATCAGCCTCAGTAAATAAAATATCAGGTCTTAATACATACAACCCTTACAGAATTAACGGGACACCTAGTGAGTAAGATATTCATGTGACTATTAAGTCAAATACCCTTAATTATACATTTGTTCCTCCACAAAACTTAATGGGTGGCAAAACTGGCAGAACAATTATGGCATTCCTCAGGTTCTCCCAACCTTGCCTCATTATCCAATCACTCCTTTATTGATATCTGTGAAATGCTTAATTGAAAGCAATTCCAGAATGATCAAGATTCCTGTTTAAAGAAGGCAGGCAAAAATCAAGGTCAGTTGCTGGCATTCAACTAAAAAAAAAAAGCTCATATTTAAGCAACATAATTTTGCTCATATTTAAGCAACATACTTTCTATGACCTCAGTAAAACTGTCACTAGTATTAAGTGAATTACAGTGCCCATTAGCCTTTGATTTAATTGTATAAACTCAAGGAGATGACTCAAGCTTCGTGAACCATGTCTAAAAAGTCCGTAGAATCGGGTTGTAAATATATTGCATACAAATTGGTATGATAATCTTTTCTTTAAATTATTTTTAGTTGTTGATGGACCTTGATTTTATTCATTTGTTTATATGTGGTACTGAGACCCTAACTTAGTGCCTCACACTTGCTAGGCAAGTGCTCTACCACTGAGCCACAACCTTAGCCCAGTATGATAATCTTTTTTTTTTGGTACTGGAGATTGAACTCAGGGGCACTTGATCACAGAGCCACATCCTCCCCAGCCCTATTTTGTGTTTTTTTTTATGGAGAGACAGGGTCCTACTGAGTTGCTTAGCACCTCGCCATTGCTGAGGCTGGCTTTGAACTCACGATTCTCCTGTCTCAGCCTCCCTAAGTGCTGGGATTACAGGCTTGCGCCCTGGTATGATAATCTTAAAATAATATGTGCAAGTTATTTGGCACAATGTATGACATTAATAGGTTTGCCATACATAATTGATTGATCATTTGTGAACATTAAGAGAAACCTAACCAAATAGCAGTCACTCAGAAATTAATCAATTTCTAAAAGAAATATTACTTTATTCTATAAAATGATGACCATTTTTATCAAATCTTGAAATGACTTCAGCATTTTGGACATAGTAGAATAAAGGTACAGGGAGCTGTGGATTCTGTTAGTAGTCCTGGCACTCCTAGTTAAAGATGTGAAATTTCTAAAAGGGGTTTCCTTTAAGAAATTAAGTCCTACCCACCAGTTTTATTACTTATTTGAAAACTATATTTTATCTGTAAGTTAAGGATAAGAGTATCAACTTCTCATAGCTTTTGGGATGATTTATTGAGCCAATTATATGGGATAAGTACCTATCACAGAGTATGTAATAAATAAGTTAATAACTTAGCTCTTGCTAAAACTCTACCTTCCCTCTGCATTAAAAAAATCATTGATTCCAAATTAAAATTGTCTTCAGCCACTAGTCAAAATTTATAAAATATTGTGAAACAGAGAAATAGTTGATTATATATGGTCATTTTTTGTGTAAAATATAATAACATCAGTAGAAAGAATTTCTGAATACATGGAAGAAAGATCTGTCTGATTCTTCCTATTTTCTGATAAGTTAATGTAAATTATTATTAACAAAGGATCTTAGGGTAATAGAAACAAAATTCAGTTATTTGTAAAGCATTGATAAAATTAATATCAGGAATTTCAAGTCTCACTAACTTCACATGAAGCCGTCATTGCTTGCAGGATGTAAACCTGTACATAATATTTCAGTAAAATAAAATAAAAGTTGATTCAATTCAAGGCCATTTTTTGAAGAACTTTTGTAGAGATTTTAGTGAGAAATAATATAGTACTTACATCTACATAGTACTTTTCACAATGCACAAAAACATTTTCAAACCTTAAAGGTAGTTTCTTTCTAACATATAGATAATGAAATGGCTAATATAAAAAAAAGATTAAACTCAATCTCTTAGTACACAAATCAAGAATAGTTAGAATTATTCCCCTGCATATTGCTTTGACATTCTCAGGTGCATATAAATATGACTATTTTTAAAAGATCATTATGATTCTAAGTTCTAGCTTTTTTTCAATATGAATAATAATATGCATTATAAATATCTACTATGTCACTAATTAGCTCTATGATCCTGAGTGTCTGACCACTTTGTGCCTCAACTTCAGCACCCTTTTAAAGAGATAATAAGCCAGGTATGGTGATGCATGCTTGTAATCCTAGTGACTTGGGAGGCTGAGGCAAGAGGATAGCAAGTTTCAGGTGAGTCTCAGCAAATTAGGGAGACCCTAAGCAAATGAGTGAGAACTTGTATCAAAATTTAAAAAGAAAAAAAATGAGAAGGACTGGAGATGTGGCTCAATGATTAAGTGCCCCCTGGGTTCAATCCTCACTAACAAAACAAAACAAAAAAAAGAGTTAAAGAGGTAGTAACATTGTATTAATGTGAGGGTTTAAGGGTTGTTATTTAGTGCTTATAAAGCATTACAACAGTGTATGGTATAAGCCTATACAATAAGGATTTGTTTATAAACCAACATAACTCTTTACACAAAAAGTCAGTTTAAGAGTGACTAAGCATTTAAATATAAAAATTATTTTATTTGACATAATTTATACACAATAGAATATACATATCATAAGGGTACAATTAGATAAATTTTGACAAATGCTTAACCCCTGAAATTTCCTTTATGACCCTTCCCAGGCTAAATTACTGAGCAAATACAGACTTTATTTCTACCATAAGAGATGAGTTTTATCTTTTCCAGAAGTAAATACGAGCCACATCTCTATATTCATTCATGCTTCTTTGGCTTCAAAGACTATTTGTGAGCTTTACCCATTGCTGCGTACTCCATTTTTTGACTATACCACAGCCAGTTTACCCATTGTTTCGTAGGTATAGCATTGAGCTGTATTGGTTAAAAACAAATAAAACTGCTGTAATTCTTTTTGTATAGCCTTTGTGTAAATATGATTTCATTTCCTTTGGATAAATACGTAGGAACAGAATTGTCAGATTATGGGGTGAGTGTATGTTTAACTTTTTAATACCAAACAGTGAGTGAAGTTTGAGAAGATCCTTCTCCATAGACCTGTCACATATTGGCTTGTTTTGTGAGCAGAGAGGTACTGACTGCCTTTGTTTCGGACTATGTATACTATCTCAATAGATATAGAAATGCCTTTGCTACCTATGGGACAAAGAAAAGATTTGTTTACTGTTAACATGATAAAAAATAATTTTCTCCCTCCAGTGCAAACCTCTCACTATCGTTATTTAAGATTCAAATTCCTTGATATTGAGATTCCTTGCCCTAATTTATACACTACAGATATTGGTGTCGCTTGACATTTTTTCATCACCTTGTGAGAATTGTGGCTCAGGGATCCTTTACAAATTCTGATCTCTGCATGACCACTGACATTGCTGTAAATTAATAACTATCATTTGACTCCAATCCAGCTCGTAAATTTTCTTTTGGCATCCATGAAATGGTGGTAGACTTAGTTTTGCCCTTCTGGAGGATAAAATCACAAATCCTTAACAGCTCTTGACCATTCAATAAAAGGATTCCAAGTCCAGAGAGACTGGGGTTGCTAGAAAAGGAAATATGTAGGCCTCATAACTATTTAATGTTATTTGGGGGAAGTGTATTGGAATTGGCAGCAAATATAATAATCAAATTGTGTGGGTAACTTTAGTGTTCATTAACAAAAATTGGTGAGATGTTTGCAGGCTAAGTACCATAAAATAAGTCCAAAGACAATATTCCCAATGGTTCCATTATCAGAAGCTTCTCCAGGCAGGGAAGTTTCCCCACTAAGCTGGAAATCATTCTCAGCTTTATCTTATTATGGAAATTAGTACAAATATTTGTATTAGATTGGCAGATGCTTCTTTTCTCCAAACCCAGTTTACACTGTTTTTACAAAGGCACACAACTACACTTACAGTGAAGACAGGGCTTTGTACAACTGCCATGGGCACATACTGGGCCAGTTGTCAAACTTTTGACTGGTTCCTTGAAAGGTGCTGGGGTGGAGAGGAATGGTGTGTATTAACAGAGAATGGCAATAGCTGAGCCCCTCCTGTAATACATCACATCAACTTCAGATCCACTCAGAAATGAACTAAATTTTTCAAATTGTATTTTTGACTTTTTTTTGTGTGTGTGGTTGTGGTAGTGATGGTTGTGGTGTACTTGCTACTGCTTTTTGTTTTTGTTTCTCAATGCTTCTGAATACTATAAGGAAGTTTGATCCTCTCAAAGAGATTTTATCTGTTACAGAAAAATATTCCTTTGGGAATTAAAAAAAAAAACCCTGATATATAAACTCACACTGTTCTAGATTAGGTTTACAAGGTTGATAAGATGACCTACTGGTGAATGGTCCTGGATAATGCTATTGAGTTTCCCTTGCTCAGGTACTATTTCTACGGATGTTTTACATAATTATACTAGAAGGCTTATAAAGTCAAGAAGGGATTTGTTTGCTCATAGACTGTGGCCTTCCAAGAACTGTGGTGAATAAGTCACTCCTCAATCTGTCTCCCTGTCCTCATTCAGGAGGTACAATGCAACCAGCATGGTATCCTAAGAAAGAATGGTGCATATCCTTGATTAAGGACTTAGGTGCATCACTGGTAATAAGAGATGAAGTGTTTCAATGCAACAACCTCTTTGGTCAGCTTTAAAGCTTGAGTCTAACAGTGTATAACCATCAGTTGAATCCACAGTCCCAGTTGCTTCTTTTGTGACTGCAAAGATAAAGTGACTATAATTGAATCTGTTGCAAAACTGATGACAGTTGGTATGCTGTCTTAGACACTGTATCACTTTGTTTTGTATCTCAAAGGATCTCAAAGTCACCTAGGAACCAAGACCAATTTGCATTCATGTGACAAGCCTTCTAATATACATTTGCAATATTCTCCAAGGGGTATACAGACTGCAGTATGCCACCTGTGGTCACAGTTTAGCGTGAATGTCTCTACATTCTTACGTACAATATTTTTATTATATAGATGATGTTCTATTGATTGGCAAGCCAGCTGCATCATTTACAAAAATCTTGACAGAAGCGTCATTGCACTTTCATAAGCAAAAGTAGTTGATAAACCCTGACAAAATTCAGGAGCTACTTATTAGGTATACGTTTTGGAAACCACATGAGTGGACTAAAAACTCTCAGTTTGTAAATGTTGAGAATATGATACTCATTAAAAGTATCATATTCTCAACATTCCACAACATTACCAAAATGAAGATTCAACACTCTTTTGTATGCTTTTAGAGAATATATGTAGCTAACTTAGGCACTGTACTTATTTTCTTATATAGGTCAACCTGTGAATCAGCATCCTTTGTGACGGTTACATTGGAAACTACTCAGCAAGATGTAGCTGGATGTTTACCTCTGGAGGTATGTGACCCTAATGATCATGCTGAACATAATGATTTTATAACTAAAGAGTTTGCCTAGTGGAACCTCTGCCAAACGTATTAGCCTCCATCCTGATGGCCTTGAGGTTTTGCCTTATCACCACCCTAATGTCGCTTTGAGGTACATCCCTTTTAGAAAACAGTTGAAAAATGGCTATTTTTCTCCTGTTGTAATAAATGCTTGACCGAAGAGGCCTCTTGCCTCTGGCATGATATTTCCATTTTGTATTGGTTTAACTCTGACTGAATGACTTTGAAGATGGGAAGGGTCCACCTGAATGTACTTGTCAAATGAAAATGATATCTTTAGGAACAGAATTGGCCTAACAGCATTTTGAATTAACATGAAAAAGTAGCAGTATTCCTCTTGGGTAAACTTTGCCTTCTTTCCAGTGCATGAAAAAAAAAATCTGCTGGATCTATGCGGCTCTGGATACACAGAAGTTTCTCTAATATCTTGGCTTGTTTTATTGACAGTTTATCTAAACTGAAATGCCACAGTATCCACTGGGATGTTTCATCTGTTCAAACTCATCATCAACTATGCAGAACTGAAAATTGACATGGTTACTCTGCTAGAAGGGTAGGAGGCAAAACTGTTCCCATAGCTCTGGTCAATGTTCTCCTTGATTAATCTTTTTTATATTTTTATTTAATCTTGGGCTATTGACAATTGACTGGCTATTTGGTTCACCATTTGAAAACTACACTGGCAAATTCAACATACCATTCTTTATGTATCTTTATCTTTTCTAATTATTTTCATTATCATTTAGCCATTATCATTTCTCTTTATAATTTTAACATTATTTTTCTTTTTTGGCCAATACTTTTGTTTTTGTTAAGAAAGTTTTGCTTATCTCAAATTGCACAAATAATATCTTATGTGCCTCTAGAAGCTGTATTGCTTTAGATATTATGTTTTGTTCTATGATGCCTATCAAGATAATCGTGCCCTATAATGTAAAATGAGGATCATAGGTTTTTATTTTTACTTGTTTGTGGGTTTTATATTTTTAATATGTTATTGTCTCAATACTATTGATGAAAAAGACTTTGTTTCTGCCATTGAATTGCTTTTATGACCTTAAGGAAAACTAATATGGTACATGTATAAAAGCTAAAAATTTAAAGAAAGTATTATTTTACTGTTGTAGGATTTCTTAATCAGGATATAAAAAGAGCTAACCACAAAATATTGTATTGTGTATTTTACTGTTGTAGGATTTCTTAATCAGGATGTAAAAAGAGCTAACCACAAAATATTGTATTGTGTATTGTGAAAGACAATAAAGTTTAAAACTTCCATTAATCAAAAATACATTAAATAAATAAAAATGAATCATAAATTGGAGAAGATGATTTTAGCATACAAATTGATATAGAAATAAGCATATATATATAGATATATATATATAGGTATATAGTTCCATAAATATATAAAAAGAGTATAAAAATCTTAAGGAAATATTCAGAAGATATTAGCAAGTCATTCACAGAAGAAAAAGTACTTGTGGTCAATGATTATATGAAGAAATGTTTCACTGTATTAATAAACATGTTATACTAATTTAATTTGAGAACATAACTGAGACAGTGCAAACTGTAACTGATCATATAAATTATTTCAAAACTTGCTGTTTACACAAGTAATTTTGAAGACAATTTGTCATTATTTTAAAATTTTGAATATTTCAATAGCTTTGGGGATACTTGAAAGGTCTAGGCAGCAATCTTTAATTCCTAAAGAGCCCATAAAAGAAGTAGAGAAAGAACAGCTGACCGGAGAGGTGGGTGGCAGATTAAACACTCTAAAACTCAGTACTGGACAGATTGAGACTTGGAATTTGGTTACCAGAAGAGAAAAGAATAAGTTACTTGACCCTGAACCTTGACCAGGGGGAGGTCAGTGGGAAGGGAAAACAAAGAAAATGAAAAAGATGGAGAGGAAAGGCTATAAGCTAACTTCCATAAAAACAGTTGGAAAGAAAAGCAAAGTTAAAACGGGACAGGAGCAGCAAAGACAGTGAAAGAGATCACACAGTTAATGCAAATAGTGTATAGAAAGCTATGCTGAGCAGGGCAGCCATTTTGTAGAGTCCACAGATAACCAGGCTCCTTGGAAAAATTAATTCAGTACAGTTTCTCCTCATCTACAGATAGTAACATGAAATCATAGGGAACACATCTGAAATGGGTTACCTCAGTAATCCCTCTAGAAGGAACTTGTAAAGGGATCTCTGCTAACTGAAGGTTATCAAAACCGTCTCTCCCTCAACTCAGACAAGAAGATTACGATGAAGTTGACCCAAGAGCAAATTGCTCCTGGAGAGTGCTAACTACAAGCCAGTGCTCCCCAAAGCCTTTGCAGGAGCACAGAAGAAAACGAGACAACACCCTACATTCAATATAGTGACAGGTGAAATTCTTATGGCATGCAACCATCCGTGGTGGAGGCTTTTGTGACACAGACTTCCACAAAAAGCATGCACTTACAGTTACCACAGTTGCATACAACCACTGAGCACTTAGCATGTCTAGAAAGAAGTCTCAGCAGTGGGGAGTGGGCATTCAGTAATTCATCCCAGCTGGTCAAAGGAGCTCAGATAAAGAATGGGCCAACAAATATTACCCTGGTCCTGGAGATAGTACTTCAGTGATCTATATCAGCCAAGATGGCAGCTTCTGTGTCACAGACTGCCTACAGAGAAATCACATTCACAGTTCCCACAGTTTCAGATAATCATCAAGCTCCATACCACTATAAAGAAGTCCCTGTGGAAGGGAGAAGGCACTCAGCTGTCTATATCACTCAGTGATAGCACTGATTGCTTATCAGAAACTGCCAGCAGATGCACCATCCTCTTAGCATGTAGAGTTTGGCCTCTGGGATTACTAATAAGTATCAGAAGATGAGAAAACCATAGAAGCCAGGCATGTAGGTCCTGTGCCCCAATACCTCTAGTTGGATCCATAGCTTCAAGACCTACAGTTGCCAGTTAACCTCATTCTCATTTAGATGTATGAACCCACACAAGGCACTTCCTAAGGATAATCCCAAGAAATCACTGGAGAACCTCAGTACATTCACATGGGCAGTATACTCCACAAAGAGGCTAACAGAGAAGCATTCCACAGACACTAGCCATCAAGTTTACCCAGAACTAACCTGTGACCTGTGGTCTGTGTACTCCAGAGGGGGAAGCAGCTCTACATCACTCTATGGGCCACCCAGCAGCATATCAACCAGACTACAATAATTCTATGTTAGACTGCCACATCCCACACACTCCAAAATATACTTGGGGGAACCCACACTGAATTTGACAGTGATGAATTCAGAGCGATTTTCTTTGGGAGGGCACACAAGACTAAAATCCCTAACAGGAAGTGCTGTGGCTGTAAACTACAGTAATTAAGGGCTGTCTCCTCTGACCCACCAGAAAGCTACTAGGTACTTGAACACGCCAAAGATTAGAGGGGCCTCCCATAATTGTATCAAAGGTGAACTGGTATGATCACTACATCTACATCCAGGGAAACTTAGAAGTAAAGGTGATGGGTGGTGGGCATTTTCTAAAGGTCTCAAATCCTACTGAAATCCAAATTAGACTCAATAAGAAATATCCCCACCTTGGCATGGAATATTATAAACAGCTCTAAAGCTGATTTTGATCTTACAAATATTATATTTTATACTGAATTGATAGATGTCCCCTTATTGTTCAATATTCAGTCCTCAACATAATTGATAATATATTTTCTAATACTTTAAAACATTAGTGGGATTCATTCTCACTATATTCCTAGCACACATTCACATTTACTCTTCTTAGTCTCTCTTTTCCCTATTGCATTATTCCTACTTCAACCTCCTCATTTTTTCTTCTTTTTCTCTGTTTGCATTATTATGTCTTTTTACTCTGTACTCATTTTTTCTCTTATAGCTTTTTAACCCCTAAGCAGTATAATAATAATTATATTGTCTTTCATAATTAAATTAACAATCTATTCAAGAACATCACTATAACTTCATACTTGGATCACACAAACTGTGGAGAAAATTTTCAATATTTTTTTCTTAGGTTCATTAATACATGATTTTGCTCTGAAGTGACTGTAGTGAACAAGGTTTAGTATCTTCTCTCAAAGCAGTTCTGAATACTTCACATGACAGAAGACACCCTTTGACTGGGAGCATTAATAATTGGACATTTACCAAGCCTGAAGCACTTAAGAGGAAGAAACTCACTAAACAGTTCCTTGTATAAAAATAGAAGAGATAACCACACCAGCAGATTGCAGAACATATGAAACACATGAAAAAGTAAGGGAAAAAGCCATTCCCAAAGCCTACAACATTGTCATCATAGTGAAGGAATGTCACATAAAGAACTTAGAAAGTTCACAATTAAAATGGCCGCTAAAAAAAGGACAATGTAAGGTATAGATCAAAAGAAAATACAGGATGCAAAATATCACTTAAGGAAAAAGATATTCTGAAATATCAAACAAATTTTGGAAATGAAAGGCTCAATCAAATTAAAAATACATTTGAAGCCAGGCACAGTGGAGCACACCTACAATGTAATCCCAGCACTTTAGCAGGCTGTGACAGGAGAATTGCAAGCTCAAAGCCAGCCTCAGCAATGGTGAAACCATGTCTCTAAATATATTAAAAAACAAAACAAAACAAAACAAAACACACAAAAAACCCCACAAAATAGGACTGGAGATGTGGCTCAGTGGTTGAGTGCCCCTGAGTTCAATCCCTGGTACCAAAAAAAAAAAAAAAAAAAAAAATACAGTTGAAAACCAATGGATTAGACCACTTAGAAGACAAATTGTCTGGCCTTAAAGACAAAATATATGATTTTGATAATAAAAAAAAATGTTAAGAAAATATGACCAGAATATTCAAGAAATCTGAGATAACATTAAGATCTAACAATCATTGGCATAGACAAAGGGACCGAAATACAAACTAAAGAAATGCACAACTTTATCAATGATATAACATCAGAAAAATTTTCAAACCTTAAGAATTAGGTGGGGAAATGCAAATATAAGAAACACATAAAACCCCAAGTAAGCAAGATCCAAAAAGAGTCTCTCCAACATACACTGTAATGAAAATACCTAATGTATAAAATAGAGATAGAATTTTATAAGCTACAAGAGAAAAATGACATGTCATATTTAGAATAAGCTAGTTTTGACTTCAACTGATTTCTCAATTAAGACCCTAAAATCCAGGAAAGCATAGAATAATATATATCAAGCTCTGAAAGAAAGCAGATGCCAGCCATAGTTATTATATCCACCAAAACTATCCTTTATAATTGAAAATGAAATAAAAATCTTCCATGATAAGTAGAAACTAAAAGAATTCATAACCTCTAAGTCTGTGCTATAAAACATACTAATGAAGCATTTCATGAAGAAGAAAAAAATAAACATAAAACAAGCATAGAGGTAAATGATACTAGAAGAATAATAAGTTGAAGAGAATCAAGTCTGAATTAAACATTAAAAATAAATCAAAATGCCAGGAAATAAAAACCAGATATCTATAATAACATTGATTATAAATGTTCCAAACTCTCCAATGAAAAGTCATATTGGCCAATTGGATCAATAAAAACAGGACCCAACCATACATTGTTTACAAGAGACTCACTTTATAGGCAAAGACATCCACAGACTGAAAATGAAAGGTTGGGTGAAGATATACCATGCAAATAAAAACCAAAAGCAAGAAATGATAGCTACTCTCATATCAGACATAGATTTTAAGCCAAAAATAAACAAAAGAGACAAAAAATGTCACTTCATACTGGTTAATCATCCAACAACAAAATATGATTGCACATATTTATGCCCTAAACAATGGTGTACCAAATACAAGAATATTAGGTAATTCCAAAACATCTTTTTTACCATTACACCATTATGCAATTCATCCAGACATAAACTAAGTAAAGACACTTTAGGAAAAAAAAGAACAAAAACTATTAATCATATGAACCTAATAGAAATATATAAAATATTTCATGCATCAACAACATAATTTACTTTCATCTCAACTACACATGGAACTTCCTCTAAAATTGATCATGTTTTAGAGCACAAAGCAAATCTTAGCAAATAAAATAAAATGGAAATAATTACTTGCATTCTATCAGATCATAATGGGATGAAACTCAAAATCATAGACAAGATAAAAAGCAGAAACCACTCTAACACCTGGAGATTAAATTAAACTTTTGAGTGAGGAATAAATTATTGAAGAAATCATGTGAGAAATTTTCAGAAGTTCTTAGAAACAAATGAGAATAGAAATAAAATATTTCAAAATTTCTGGGATGGCATTACGGGAGTTCAATGGGAAAAGTTTATAGCTTGCATTCCTACATTAACAAATAAAAAGATAACAAATAAATAGCATAGCATTACACACCAAGGCCCTAGAAAAAGAATAAACTAATACACAAATGAGTAGAATTCAGGAAATAATTAAGATCAGAGCTGAAAGTAATAAAATTGAAAATAAAAAAAACAATGTAAACAATCAAAGAAACAAAGAGTTGGTTCTTTGAAAATATAAGCAAGATTGATAAGCTCTCAGCCAAATTAAGCAAAAGACAGAGAGAGAAGACCAAACCAACAAAATTAAGGATGAAAAAGGAAATACCACCACAGAGGATCATTAGAAACTATTTTTAAAATGTATACCCCAATAAGCTAGAAACTCTTAAAGATAGTGACAAATTCTTAAAGATATATGACCTACCCAATTTGAACCAAGATGATAAAGAAAACTTATCATGATAAAGAAGACCAATAACAAAGAATGAAACTGAAACAGTTATTAAAAGCCTTCCAACAAAGAAAAGGACAGGACCAGATGGATTCTCAGCCAAAATCTATTATATGTTCAAAGAATAACTAATGCTAATTCTTTCTCAAGTTATTCTGTGGAATGGAAAAGCAGGGAAGAATCCAATATTTGTTCTATGAAGCTAGTGTCATCATAATACCAAAATCAGACAAAAACATATCAATGAAAGAAAACTTCAGACCAATGTCCCTGACAAACATAGATGCAAAATTGACAAACTACATTCAAAAGCACATTATGAAAAAAAGAGCATGATCAAGTAAGTTTTATCCCAGTGATGTAAGGTTGATTCAGCACACACAAATCAATAAATGTAATTCACTACATAAATAGAGTTGATGACAAGAATCACATGATTATCCAATAGATACACAAAACAAAAACAAAAACGTTTGACAAACTCTAGCACTCATTCGTGTTCAAAACACTAAAAAACTAGGAATGGAAGGATTTTACTGCAACATTATAAAGACTATATGTGACAAACTTAAGACCAACATCTTAAAGAACAGAGAAAAACTAGGCATTTTCACTCTCCTCATTCCTATTAAACATAGTCCTTGAAACTCAGGTCAAAGCAATCCGAAAAAAAGAAAATTAAAAAGAGACAAATAGGAAAAGAAGAAGTGAAATATACTCTTATTTGTTGATGATATGATCCTATAGCTAGATGACCCCAAAACCTTCATCAGACTTCTAGAGCTGTTAAACAAATTCAGCACTATAGCAGGATATAAGATCAACGTACATAAATCAATCACTTTTCTATACGCCAATAATGAATCTGCTGAAAAAGAAATTAGGAAAACTATTCAATTCACAATAAACTGAATAAAACAAAACAAAAGTAAAATACTTGGGAATAAATCTAATCAAGTATGAGGAAGACCTACACAATGAGATCTACAGAACATTGAAGACAAAAATTGAATAAGACCTTGGAGTATGGAAAGCTCTTCCACATTCTTGTATAGGCAGAATTGCCATTGTTAAAATGGTCATACTATCAAAAGCAATTACAGATTTAATGCAATCACCATTAAATACCAATGACATAGTTCACACAATTAGAAAAGAGTTAAAAAATTCATTTTGAGAAGAGACTCAGAATAGCCAAAGCAAGAAGAGCAATTCTGGAGGCATCACAATACTACACTGCACATTATACTACAGGGCTATAATAACAAGAACCACATGGTTTCAACATTAAAACAGACATGAAGACCTATGGTATAGAAGAGAAGACACAGAGACAAACCCACATGCTTACAATAATCTGATACGTGACAAAAGTTCCAAAAACGTGTTGCAGAAAAGATACTTTTTTTTAAACATATGCTTAGAAAACTGTATATCCATATGTAGAAGAATGAAATGAGATCCCTCTCTCTCACGCTACACAAAAGTCAACTCAAAAAAGACCAAAGTCCTAGGAATTAGAACAGAAACATTGCAACTGCTAGAAGAAACATAGGGTCAACACTTAATGTATTGTTGCAAGCACCAGTTTCCTCTTAAAGACACCTAAAGCTCAAAAAATAACACCAAGAATTAATGAGTTGGATAGCATCAAATAAACCTTATGCATAGTAAAGGAAACAACTAAGTGTGTTAGAGGAAAGCCTGCAAAATGGGAGAAAATCTTTGCTAGTTGTTTTAGTCAGCGCTTTGGCTGCTGAAGACTAAAAGACCCAACCAGAAAACTCACAAAGGAGGAAAAGTTTATTTGGGTTCTCACAGCTTCAGAGGTCTCAATCCATAGATAGCAGACTCTATTCCTTAGGGCTCAAGGCGAGGCTGAACATCATGGCAGAAGAGTGTGTGAAAGGGAAGCAACTCACATAATGGTTAGAAAGCAGAAAAAGAGATCTCTACTTGCCAGACACAAATAAACACCCCAAAGCCATGCCCCCAATGCCCCACCTCCTCCAGTCACACCCCACCTGCCTTCAATTACCACTTAGTCCCATCTGTTGATTAATTCACTGATTGGGTTAAAGCTTTCAAAACTCAATCATTGCTCCTCTAAACTCTTGCATTATCTCACATGTGAGTTTTGGGGGATACCATACATCCAAACCATAACATTAGTTTTTTCTTTTAAAGGTAATCAATATCCAGAATATATAAAGACTTTAAAAAATTATCACCCAAAATATTTCCAATCAATAAATAAGCAAAAGAACAAAACAGGCACTTCCCAAAGGAAAAAATACAAATAAACAAGTATATGAAAAAATGTTAGACATTTCCCTAGCAATCAGAGAAATACAAATCAAAACTACACTGAGATTTCTTTTCACTCCCTTTTGAGTGGCAATCATGAAAAATACCATTTAAAATAAAATAATGGTGAGGATGTGGGGAAGACATACACTCATATATTGTTGGTAGAACTGCAAGTTAGTACAGTCCCTCTGGAAAGCAGTATGGAAATTCCTCAAAAGACTAGGAATGGATTCACCCATGATTCAACTATCCCATTCCTTGGTGTTTATCCCAGAGAAGTAAAATCAACATGCTATAATAACATAGGCACATCAATATTTATAACAATGTAATTCACAATAGTCAAGCTATAAAATATACTCAAGTGCCCATCAATAGATGAATGGATAAAGAAAATGTGGTGTATATATAGACATTCAAATTTTACCCAGAAAGAATGAAATTATGACATTGGCTAGTTAGGATGAAATGGAGCATACCATGCTAAGTGAAATAAATCATACTCAGAAATTCAAGGATCAAATATTTTCTGTCATTTGTGGAAAATACAGCAAGATATGGGGAAAATGAGGATAGTACATGAAAATGGAAAGCTGCTCAGTTCAATGCAGTAGAAGATAAGAATTGAAAACAAGAGAGGAGCAATGGGAAGAGGGAGGATCTAAGGAACAAAATTAGGCAAATTATGCTATGTTCTTATATGAATATACCATGGAGATTTCTACTTTTATGCAAATCTATAAAGTACCAATTAAAAACAATGAATAATTAGAAGAGAGACCAGCAGATTAGAGGAAAGGGAACAAAAAAGAAGGATGGAAAGGAAAGAGAAAGTACTGGGATCTGAAATGGAGCAAATAACTTTTCATGCATGTATAATTATGTCTAGACAAACCACACTATTATATACAATTATAATCTACTAATAAAAACATATCACTAAATAAATATCTTCTGGTCTTATTATTCTGCTTACAATTATATACCCCAAAATTTCTGGCATTTTTTACTGAGATATTTATAAGAATAGCTGTAATATCATTATTTATAATAGTAATGGATAAAATTATACAAATTTCCATTGACAATAATTTAATGAATTATGATCCATTCTCAACAAAATATTACATAGTAGAGAATATTTTTGAATTAAGCTGCCATGCAAAATTATAATGATTCTTAATGTCATAAGACAATATAAGCAAGCAGATCACTAATGGCTACATTCATTTTTAAAAAGCAAAATGAAAAAGTATACATGGATGTAAAAACACATTAAAAGACAAGTTAATGAAAAATAAAATAATAACTGATGTTACTTTTTGTAAGCTAAAAGAAAAGGAAACATATCTAAATGGAAAGAGTATTGATAATGATTTTGTTCGAGGCACAATAATTTCACCAATATTCATAATAATATTTTAAAACAATCATGTGAATAAATATATATTTTAATACATAAAGTATATGGACAACATTCACATTAAAACTCTAAAGTAGCCAGGCGCGGTGGCTCAAGCCTGTAATCTCAGCACTTAGGGAGGCTGAGACAGGAGAATTGCGAGTTCAAAGCCAGCCTCATCAACGGTGAGGCGCTAAGCAACTCAGTGAGACCCTGTCTCTACATGAAACACAAAATAGGGCTGGGGATGTGGCTCAGTGATCGAGTACCCCTGAATTCAAGCCCCAGTACCAAAAAAAAAAAAAACTTTAAAGTATATGTTTGAGTTAATTATTATGGTCCACTACTATTTTAATAATTATTTGAGATTTTTGGACATGATGATTGTCAAAAGACAATAAAAAACAGACAAACAAAAACCACACACATAACAAAAGGATGTGGCAAACACAATGACTGGAGATATTGCAGAAGCAAAATTCAGATTTGAAAACTCATATTTCCTGCTCTATATTTTTGAAACATTTAAGAAAACTATAAATGAACTGAATAATGAACATCGGCAGGATGGTTGCTAAGTTCCTGCACACAATCTGGGTGTGCACTTCCATGTAAGTCATTCTTCTCATGAACCATGCACTGATGTATCTTGCCATGATTCCCCATGAGACTAAGAAACTATTTTATTTCATCAGTCACTGTATGCTGTTCTCGTCTTGGCTGTTGGAACACCATGAGTCTCCACACCCACTGCATGAACACTTTTAGAGACTGTTAAGTCATAATGATATGCTTAGATCTCAGACTTGGGGACAATGCTGTCATTTCTGACAGGGGAAAGAGGTAATGACACTAGGGAAGATAATAGCAACGTGAAAGTGTATGCCTTGTATTCCATCCATATATTAGTAACACATCCTGGCAAGTAAACAACAGGAAAAAAGACAAACATCCAAATAGATAGTGACAAGTTGATCAAAGGAAGAAAAAAAAAATGAATCATGCACAACAGTTTCAATCAGGTTGATTAGAATGTGGATTGCACTTTGGATCTGGGGATACTCATCAACGGGCTGTCATCTGAAGAAGGATTATCTTCACTTAGTCTAAGGCGCATGGCAAGTGTGTAGCATTTGGATAGATCCTCTCATACTAGCTCTCTGGCATGAAATTCACAGTTTCAATTCAGCAGGCTGCTTCCACATAAGCTGAAAAATGCCAGAAGCCCACATTCTTCTAGTGTTGGAAACATTATTGCATGGTGTACACAGGTATGGGAGACCCAGAAAAGAGGATAGGAGGAAAAAAAACAGAGATTAAGGAGACTTTGGGGGAAAGTATAGAGAAATGAAATGAGAGGTGAATGGAGTGGAGTTAGAAAAGGAGTCTCAAGAAGGAAAGAGGCCAAAGGAACACAAGAAGGACAATATAGGAAAATTTCAATATCCCAAATCACAATAAATGTTAAACACAGCAAAGGTCTTTGAAATAAAACTCTGGCCTCACTTTTGGGAATGAAATCTAGTGACACTTTTACTTTTGATTTAATACATATCCAAAATTGTGCCTTAGTTTCTTTTTTTTCCCCTTCATTTCTTCCTCTTTCTCTTTTCACTCTTTTTCTCTTTCACTTTCTTTTCCTTTTGTGCTTTTCCTCACCCCTCCTCCTCCTTGTTAATATATTCACTATTTATAAGAATTGTGCATGAACCAAAAATACTGCCTTAGACTTCAAGAATCACATATTTCAACTCAACCATAAACAAATAATATGGAACCTTGAATAACAGTGATGTGCACTGATTTCTGTGCAAAGTCACACATCAGTTTGGAGGATAAAATATGGTCCAGTTGCTTGCACCTGATCTGAAGAGGCACAATGAACACAGAAATAAGATCTTTTCAAAAAGTCTTAAAGGAATGTATACACTTTCAAAGATAGAAAAGGGTAATAAACAGGTTACCATTGCACTGAGCATAAGAAGAGAAGCAAAAAAAAAAAAAAAAGATATTTTTACTGTCATAGGAACAGAGGACATATTTTGAATCGCTGTGGATTTATCGTATAGTTTGAATTGCTCCTTTCCTTCTTTTAATTTTATTAGGTATTTTTATGCTCATCCTATTTCATCCACTAAGCCAAACTTAGAACTCAACACACACACACATACACACAAAATGAAAAGACACAGGAAAGAAAGTTTAATATTTTACTCATTTTCTGGCATCCTTTTTATGGTAAACATAGTAGGCATATATACACACTCCATTTCATAAATTAGACATAGAAGTCTAATGTTTCTCCAAAACAATGTTGCTTACTTCTACCTTATAAGATGGCTGTTTTAATTGAAAATTTAGAATTTTAAGATACAGAACAGACCATAGATAGCTAATGTTAATTGAAATTCAATAGTTTCTAGTGCAACTTGTTCTATTAATATATTTGTAGAAATATAATTCTTTAGAGAAAACTGCGGTCCTTTCTCCTTTCACTGTGACTCTCTGTTTCATGGAAATATTTACTCTTAATATCAAGACAAAATATAGGTATTCTTTACTTATATCAACAATTTTATTTTAGAAAATGAAGCTTAAATATAAATCACAAAATTTTAAAAACTGTTTCTTTATTTCCTTCACTATCTTTTTATAAATTAGCTCATTAATTAAAAGTTCCATATTTATATCTCTTCTCCCAATTATTTCTCTATAGTTACATTACATGTTTTGATAATGACAATATGTATTATTTCTACTAAATCATAAAATTTATGAATTTTTTTCTGTATTAATTTAATTAACCACTTATAAGTCAATTGCAGATATATTACGAATATATATTATGAGATTTTATGTCTCTGCATTTTAATATTTGCATTTTATTATTCATATACTATATTTTAAAAATACTCCATTATAATATTTCCCTAAACTCTTCAATACACCTGAACATATTTTTTCAATATGATTGATTATAACATTTAGTATATTGCTTCCTATTTATTTAATTAAAGCCATTCCTCATAGAGATCACAATCTACCTGTTCCAATCACTGAATTCATTCAAAGAGAAGTTATTATATACCTAAAATGAGTATTTAATATTAGAATAAATGGAATAATCAGAATATATGAATGAGTCATGCAAGAAAGAATTAAATCACTCAACAGAGGAGTAAAAACATAAGTAAATTATTCCAGAAGACAAAAAAGAAAACCTACTAAATAAAGAGTAGTATAAGATGAGCATCTTCCTTCCACTATGTGTCAAATAATATACTGTTTTTTCCCTGCAGAGAACCAACACAAATGATGCAAAAAGTCCTCATTTTTAGAAAATGCAGTTTGAAATGTGTTACTTTCTTTACATCTGCAATAATTTTTTTCATGTATAGACCTAAAGCTCCTCATTGAGCTTTCAGTTTAGTTTGGAAGATAGACAAGTTATCAAACTGTGGGAAGTACATTGACAGGTGAGTACACAGCGTTTGGGGGGCGGAAATAGAAAATAGCTATCTTTGGTCTGAGAGTGTGGGGGTTTGTATCTACACAGCTAAAGGGAAGCTGCTGAATGTCCCTTGTGTTAAGATCTGAAAAGTGAGCAGGAGTTCACCCACTGAACAAAGTGGGAGAAAGTTTTTCCAGGCAGTGATGTCTCCATCAGGCCCCCTACACCTCTCCCTGAGCTGCTGTGGCGGGTGAAGAGCACCCGATGCATCCATGGAAAAATGCGAAAAGTCAGTGGGGCTTATGACAAGCTTGGAAAATATAAACTGTCATGTAATTGATGAAAATAGTTTGTTGGATGATTTTGACCAGATCAAGCAAGGTGTGACTAATGTGATGCTGGAAAAGTGGCAGGAAAATAAGACATCTGTTCTGGAAAAGGAGTGGAAAATGGCTTTCCATCATTTTTGGAAATATGACATCCCTTCTCAAGTCGCTGAATTCTCATTATCTACCTGACAGTCTTCCAGCACTAATGCACCTGTTGAACAAATGTGAACGGGGACTTGTTCTTAGGACAAAAGAGACTGTCACTTATCAGAGAAAAGCCAAACAAATGATCTGAAGCCATTAGAGAAGGTTGTGGCTATATAAAAATAATTTCTGTAGGAAGGCTGTGGTTTCACAAAATGTCTATGCAGCAGAAGGCCTTCAGTGTTTTACTTCGCTATGAGATGAGTCAAGTAAATGATCATTTTAAGAAGCTTAACAGAGACTGCGGCATTTTAATCCATTGCTACATGCTTGAGACAAATTAGGAATAATGACACAAAATATTGAATTACAACTGTGAACATCTTCCAATAGCTTGTTATATGCATACCTTTCCTGTCTTCACCAAAGCACTGAATTATCCAAAGTTTCAGATATGACACTTCGTGATTGATTCAAAATTGGAACTAAGAAGTGGAAAAGTCTTATTAGTTACCTTTCCTCATCAAGTGTCACTTTGAGGAGATGCATATAGCTGACAGGATAAAATGGTTTTATGTTCTGACCTACAGGGAGATCAGAGATATGGTCAAAAATAAATGAAAGAAATTTCAATGTCAAATATTTTATATTCAATCTAAAGTGTGCACGTAGGAAATCACTGCAACTATTAACAACATGCACACAGCTATTTACAGAACAAACAGGTTGTAAAAGAAATATAAGACATGCACCTAAAGCTGCCATTATCAGGAGCAATATAAGCTGTCAGATAACTAGAAACAGGTAAGAATAATTACATATCTTCATAGAATAAGATTTGGAGAACATTTTGTATTCACAATGGAACACCCTTAATCAATAACAAAATCAAATTTTAAAAAAGTCCCAAAATGAGCAATTTCATAATTATAGCATAAGTAATATAATTATTTCAATAGTCTTTGCTAAATAAGAACAGAAAAAAATAGCATTTCCTTAGAGCAGAAGCTAGGGTACATAAAATGTAATTTGCAAGCATATAATTTGCAAAAAGATACAAATAGTATGGACAGTTTAAATAACATTTCATGCTGTGAAGGCTGTAAAAAAGCACTTTCAAAGTTTGAATGCTATTTTAACCACAACTCTAAGAAAATGCAGTATACAATAATTCAAACTCATAAGTACTTATAAGTACTATTTTAGAATAGCTTTACAAAAAGGAACTTCTTTTAAAAGTATGTAAGTTTCCCAGAATTGGATGAAGACACAGGACACAAATTGGAAAATAAGTAAATAAATAAATAAATAAACAAATTAATAAATTGTAGATGGATTCAAGAGGGCTGGGTGGACTATTGGGAGGGGAGCCTGGAAACAGAGTGGGGTTTGGGAGGACGTTCTGGGGACTGAGTTAGAGTGGATCAGATTCCATGTATTGTGGTTAAGTCAAGGTAAATACTGGTGGTATATCACAAGTAAAAAAAAAAAAAAGTAACCTATGGTATATCTGAATAACAGATTACTTGATGGATTTCTGCATATTTTAAAATTGGTAGAAAGAACTGTAAAATTGGAAAGGAAGTTGATATTTTGAATGTCTTTCAGATGTCAGAAATTTCACAAGTTATTTGTTATTGATGTGCATTATTTATTCCCCATATCATTTGAGGAAATGATCTCACATTGTCTTCATTCTATATATAAGAATTTTCATCCCACATTGTTTAGCCAAAAATCATTCACTTCAGGGATAGGAACGAGGACTGTGAACTGAGGAGGCCTGGGTTTCATTCTGGCTCTGCCACTTCCTAGTTGCTTCTTTGTGATCAAGTTTTGTCTAGGACAATGGTACCTATCTTTAAAGTTGTTGAAAATTTAGTCTTTATAAAGTATGTGAGACAGTTACAGATGTTAACTCCCCCAAAATGTTGGCTGTTCTTTTAATCTTTTTTATTTTGGGGGGGAATACCAGGGATTGAACACAGAGGTGCTTAACCATCAAGCCACATTCCCAACCCTTTTTTATATTTTATTTAGAGACAGGGTTTTGCTGAGTTGCTTAGGGCCTCGCTAAGTTCCTAAGGTTGGCTTTGAACTCATAATTCTCTTGCTTCAGCCTCCTGAGCCCCTGGGATCATAGGTGCGTGCCACCACGCCCAGTTTTTTTTTTTTTTTTAACTTAAGTCTCACAGGTAATGAATAATACCAAGGTTGAAAGTCATACCCAAAATCTCTTTGTGTATCACTGAAGTCTCTTTCCTTTCTAGGACATCACACTTCTTCCCTCCTTCCCCAGACAGGGCAAAAAGGAGGAGCAATTAAGAGGTAATCAGAGAAGAGATAGTCCAAAGACATTGGTAAATAATATTCCCATACTATTGTGTATGTGAAAACAAGCCCAGAAAGGAAATAAAAAGAACAACAAATAGCTTAGAAATTATACCTAAAATTAGTGGAATACAAGATATTTTTCTTCCTAAAATAGGTTGGTGGTTCAGGCATTTTACCTCATATCTTTTCAGATGGATTTATTATTGTCTTAAGATATACTAAGCCATGCCATTCTTTTGTACAATTTCAGACAACAGATTAAGGTGTTATGAGCATGACAGCAGACTTTGAGTTGTGCCTGTTTTTATTCCAATGTCCATTATGATACAATTCAGGTGCTGCCCTTCCCTAGTCATTCACTCTTGGGATGATTCTACTAAGCCCTTGCTGACTTGATGTGTTGTATAAAACTGAATTTATGGCTAGTGTGTATTGTATATGCTTTATTCCACTATCCATTCTGAGGTAGAAATTCTGCCCAAATCTCATTTTTATAAAATGGAATGCTAGGATCTTCATATTATGCTCCTCCTTCTCCTGAAATATCGATTGCAATTTACCCAAACTCCTTAGCTTACTGAAGGTGCAGAATAAACACACAATATGTTTATTGTCTTATTTTCAATATCCATCCACAATCCAAATTTGCACTGCTTTGTCCTGTCATGTTAGACCTCCCTAGTATGACACCTAAGTTCCCTATGTCCAGTTGATAATCAAATAATCACATGTCTATCGAGGTCCCTTCTTCACACTCTGTATCATTTCCAATGTTTGCAGTGCCCTGTCCCCAAGGGATGAGTTTAGCCTAAAGACACCAATGTTGTGACATAGAGTCATTATCATTTTTTCAGGGACACGTATAAAATTTAAAAGAAAGGGCATCCTTAAAAGAACTTAAATAATATTAATGTTTATACAAAATTTGCATTAGCATTAACTGTAAATATATATGTGTATATACAATATATAAATGTGTTATATATATGATCTTTTGCATGTATACAATATTGCTATAAAGTATATCATTTTATATTTATTGAATATTATATGATATATGTATGAGTATGTGCATGTATATATCTTTGTTTTCAATTCACTTTCCCTTTGTATCACTTGAATAAAGAGCTCTCAAGAGAAGCATAGGGTGCAGTGTGAACAGAAAAAAATATGTACTACATGTAGGATATGACATTGTAATCCATTTCATCAGCTGTCTCTGTGTTTCCCAGTCTCTTCTACATCTTTCAATGACAAAATCATTATTGCTGTTGCTACAAGTTTAAAATTCCCATTACAACCTGTGCTACATTCTAGTTTAGCTCTCATACAATCTAAATTATCAAAGTCCAATTTCACTATTTTTCATAATAGCAAGAGGTAAAAATCCCATAGTTTATTCTTTTATTTTCCAGATTCCAAACTGAGCACTCCAATATCCATAAGAGTGAAAAATAGCCTATGAACTTCTAATCTTCCAAAATTGTACATATGAGATAGTGGGGAAAAATGAGATCTTTGGTATCCATTTATCATATCATATTTTCTGATTTTAATAGTTATTTATATTTAAAGGAAATTCCTTGAAATGCAGGGTTTTCAGAATTTTCTTTTTGAAAAAAGACATGACTACTGCTAAATATTGTCATTAGAACCACTTATTCTTTTAAGTACTGGGCTATTTTACTTCAGTGCTATTTAAAGAAAAATACAAGTAATTCCTGTGTCCGGTTCCGTTGTGGATGTAGTTACAACAAAACCACTACTTCTCCTAGATATTCTTCCTGTGAAAATTAATAGTCATATCAAATAAATTTTGTAAACACTTTATATATTTTACAAATGCCTTGTTGCGAAAAGATGCATTGTTTCTGTATTTTGAACTGGAAGCAAGAAAATATGAATGGAATTTCTTTTGTTTTTTTTTTTTTTTGGTACTGGTGATTGAACTCAGGGGTACTAGACCACTGAGCCACATCCCCAGCCCTATTTTGTGTTTTATGTAGAGACAGGGTCTCACTGAGTTGCTTAGTGCCTCGCCATTGCTGAGGCTGGCTTTGAACTCGTGTTTCTCCTGTTTCAGCCTCCCAAAGTGCAGGGATTACAGGCTTGCGCCACCGCACCCAGCGGAATTTCTTGAAATGCTAATTTTACCGTGACATTGAAGACCTCCCATACATTATCTCTTCCAGTGTACCTGTCCATCTTTGTCTGCCCAGTTTTCCTCCAATAGAACTATTAGTTCCCCTAACATGTTCCATTTATTAAGCACTAGATATGTCTTTTTCTATTCTATCTAAATCTACCCTCACTCTCTGGAAAACCCTGCTCATTCCTCATTCTTTACACTGATACCCACATTTTTACATTCTCATATCTCCTACTTAAATTATCTCTATTTGTTCACTCTGTCCTGAAGATACTTTGCGAAGTGTCAGATCTCCTCAATGACTTTCTTCTCCAATATCCACCAGACTGCTCTTCTTTCTTGGACACATATAACATTTTTCACAAATTGTCTTTCAAAACTTATCATCAAAATTCATGTTATGGATTCATATTACTAGAGTTGGTAACTATTTTAGTCAGTTTTTTTGCTGCAGTGACTAAAAGGATCTGACCAGAACAACTGTAGAGGAGAAAACGTTTATTTGAGGGCTCACAGTTTCAGAGGTCTTAGTCCATAGGATGCCGGCTCCAATTGTCAAGGCTCCAGGAGAGACTGAACATCAAGGCAGGAGTGGGTGGCAGAGGGAAGCAGCTCACACCAAGGTGATCAGAAAGCACAGGGAGAGACTACACTCTCCAGATACAAATATATATACCCCAAAGCCACAACCCCAATTCCCACCTCGAGCCATACCCTGCCACTTCAGTTACCACTTATTATATCCCACCAGGGATTAATTCACTGATTGGGTTAAAACTCACAACCCAATCAATTCTCCTCTGAACCTTCTTGTATTATCTCACACGTGAACTTTTCATGGACACCTCACATCCAAACTGAACAGTAGTGTGTTATTCAATCTCATTTAAACAGTGGGAGAAAGTGAGGTTCAAAGAGGGCTGTTTAGCTGTTCTTATGCCCCTAGGTAGTTGGTGAGAAAGCTGAAACAGGAATGTGTCCATACCACTCATAGTCCACTTCAACTCTGAATGGAATTTTGCTCTGCTTTCTGTATCATCCATAATAGATACTAACGTATTACTTCTGTTTTTTTTTTCTTTAGATTGTCCACTGGGCCTTGTTTGTTTACCACATTTGTGTCAATTATGATTCACTGAACTATATACATAGAATTATTGGAATAGCTAGAAAATCAACATGCGTTCTAATTTTGGATTACTTGTTTTTACTACTATGTATCATTAAGGTGATTCACAGGCCAACATGGTACAGAAAAAGAGGGAATTGCTTCAAGTTTCTATTTATATCTTGATAACATGTTTCTACAAGACAACTGGGAATTATAAAATGAATTGGACAAGTATAGACGTAGAGTCTTAATTAGGTGATTTTCTAAAACATAAGGAGTATTGTAGGAGAAAATTGTTCTATTTTATAATGCAAAAATACAAAATTCTGGAAGGAGAATATATCAGCTTCTCACATCTTTGCTCAAGTCTAATTATATTAAAAAATAAACATCTGGCTACCAAAATTGGAGTCTGCATAAAGACAACCAAACATATTTCTTGTACTCAGACTTTTTCATAACTACTTGATATTACATTGTCTTTTTTTTGCATGAAAATTTTGTCAGTTAAAGATAATGAATCAAATAATAAAAACTCAATATGAGATATCATATCTTAAGTTTTCAAAAGTGCTCATTCTTTACAACCTCAGGAGATAGGTACATATTACTTAGCAGATGTCAATGTCTCATGTACTAGATTCTAGGAGCATAGGAGCAGGGATATATACAGTAAAATTCTCTTAACATCCTTATAACAAGTACATTTAGCAAAAGTAACCTACACAATATTTAAGTATATCAGTTAATCCTAAGTCCCTGAATCAACATGTACTCAATTAAAATTAAGATTTAAGTAGTTGGAGGTGTGGTTTGGTGATATGGTACTTTTCTAGCATGAATGATGTCATAGGTTTGATCTCTAGCACCACAAGAAATACAAAATCAGTTTAAGTGGGATTAAAGAAAAATAAAACCTCTATCTTATTGCAAAATATTCTATAATATTCATAACATAAATTGCAAAGCAGAAAACATTAAGATTCAAAAATCCAATATATTTTCTGGAAGTTTTCAGTTTGTATATAAAACAATTGACACTGATCAAAAATAATTAATTTGAATATTTTCATTTAAAAAAATGTTGCTGTGTTTTCTCTTGTACAGAGGCTCAGATTATAGGAAATGACATGGTATACAGCTATAGATAAATAGGTAATAAGCCATAATTAGTGGTGAAAAATTGGGAGGTTTTTCTCCAAGATCAGGACCCACAGATGCTGTTTTACCACACTATTTCACATACTAGAAGATTTAAACAAAGTAATAAGGTAAAAAGTAAACAAAACAAAACAAAACAAAATGAAAAATAAGAAATGATTTCCAGATGACATGAAGATATATATAGATACAGATAGATTCAGATAAATAGATAGATAGTTGGGGATTAAACCCAGGAGCACTTTACCACTGAGTTATATTCCCTTTATTTTCTTATTTTGAGACAAGGCCTCACCAAGTTGCCCAGGCTCACCTTGAACTTGTTATTCCCCATGTGTCAGCCTCCTGAGTTGCTGGGATTATAACCATGTGCCATAATGCCAAGCATGAAGCTTATATTCTGAAAAATGACAACAGATTAAAAAAAAAGAAACTTTTTCAGTCAAAATTTATTATCATTATTAATTTTCATTAAAGAAATATAAAAGTTTTTTATAATTAATGATTAGAATGTATAATTAAAGATATTTAAGGGAAAATAGCATTAACTGACACTCAGACTTGCTATAAGTAATGAATAATTTGAATTAGTAATTAGCAATTTTACTAATATTTATTCAGATTCTATGCTCACGACACACAAAATCATCTTAAGATGTTTTTATTAATGCATGTTAAAATCTAGTTTTTCATTTACTCAACATTATTTAAAGAAGTGCATTTACTATATCCTAAATTTACCAGTAAATTGAGGTTTGCCATTTAAACAACAAATGATTTCTATTTAAATCATGGATTTCATTGGTTTATTTTAAATGCTAAAGTCATATGCTTCCATCACATTAAATTCATACAGAATGTAACACTTTGTTCATGAAAGAATTTGGTTTTAAAGTTTTTTTTTATTAGTTTTAGCCTTCCATTCATCCAAAAATGATGTCTTCTTACTTCTCTACACACAATTTATTTCTACTTCGCTAAGACACATAAAATCATCACTGTGTCCTGTTTCTCCAACACCACACTATCTTTATCCTATCTACTCTTCCTGGATGTGAGGGCTAGGATGATATCCTTTAATTTTGTGCAAGCTAGCTAGTATAGAATTTAGAACTATAGATGCCAAGCACTAACCCTTTCACAATTTTGAATAGTTTTTAAATCATGTATGAATTAGCTTTTCATTGCAGTGAAAAATACTAAAGAAAAACAATTTAAAGGAGGAAAGATTTATTTTGGCTCATATCAGAAGTTGTAGTTCATGGCTGGCCAGTTCCCTTGCTTTGGGTCTGAGGCAAGACAGAACATCATGGCAGAGAGCTTGATTGAACAAAACTGCTCAGTTCATGGCAGTCCTGGACAGAAAGAGAGAGAGAGAGGAAGAGAGAAGGGGATCTGGGACAATATACAGTCCCCAAAGGCATATGCCCAGTGACCTACTCCCTCCAACCATGCTTCACCTGCCTACAATTTCCATCACTTTCCATTAATTCATTCAAGTATCTATTAATTAGTACACAGATGAGGTTGGAGCCCTCATGAGTCAATCACTTCCCATAAGTTCCACTTCAGAACATTGCTGCATTGTAGACCTAGCCTTTAACATATGAGTCTGTCTGGACATTTGATATACAAACTATAACAATATAGAATATATAAATCAGGTCTTAAATCTTTGACCAAAAAAAGCTTTAAACTCATAGCCTAAAACAAAGCAACAAAAATAAAGAGTAACAAGAAATTTTTTTCTAATTTTTTAATGAGAAATATAATCTCAATGTAATATATTATCTTTATGAACATATTCTCTCTAGAATACTCAAGAAATAAACCATTGAATTTTAAATCAATTATCTATATCTATTGATTTTCTATCAATATTTTATCAAACATTTATATTTTACATTTAACAATAAAAGCTAGACTATATAGTTGTATATAATATAAATTTTATATTACTCAAAATTTGGGGTAGTTATTGCCTTAATGTGCAATTTATCAGTAGTATTAAGAATATTCTCTTTCTTTAAAATTACATAATAATTTTGTTTCACTTTTAGTGAGATTTCTTCCTGCATGAAAAGGATTGAAAAAAAATGGAAATAATGCAGAATAAAAGACAAAGGTAACTTTGAAACAATAAAAGTTTGAGTATCTATTTAACTGACAAGGGTATATAAATGTCAACATGACTTTTAGATAGATCAGTTCTAGTTCAAAATCTTGACAATTTTTTTTTTTTTTACTTTGAAAAAGTATTGGAGATTCTAGGAAGCTGCTGCCTTAATTCTGGAAACGATGTTGTCGGGGAGATAATGATAAAATTGCGTATGCATAGGAAAGAGGCTCCATCCACTATGTGTCAATTTAAAAAATAAAACTTCTTTTGGGGAGTCTTTGCTCTGGTTTTATGTTGTAATAAATAGTGTCTCTGCTAAAGGTGACAGTTATAGCTCCTTAGAGATCTGCCAATATGGAAGGATGCTATTGTTTCCTGAGTGGCTGTTGTACAAACTATATGTCATTTTCCATATTTTGTTCATAGTAGCTTTCATACCAATTGAACTAAACTGAAAAAAATAAATGAGGGTGTCATAAGAATATTCCTATTTGAACAAGACATTTTTTTTCATAATAGTCCCATATTTGCATTCTGATTACATTTGTAGTAAATTCAAGCCTCAATTAAGATAAAAGGTGCCTAGTCAATTTCAAAATATTAAGAATTTTCCTGCAATTCAATTTCCAATGGTAGGTATAAAATTATTTCTTCTGAAGTGAATTCTAAGCATTCTACACTTCTGGTTAATTCTGATTACTGGTGATTAGTTTGAGGAGATATCAAAAGGCATTTACATTTGTAGCAATTTCTTCAAAATAATAAGTTATGCCTAAAATTTGTTAATCATTAAGTCATAGGAATCTCCTCCAGTATTCTTAGGCAGACCTGGCTTTTTTCTGAAGTAGCATGCTCAATCAAATGTATCTCTTATTATAGCCACAACCATCCTTTGATGAGTTTCTAGTTCCAATTGACTGAGAAAATCATCTTTGATTGCTAAATAGCAACAAAAGTGGCTGAGTGTAAGAAGACAAAAAAGTGTTCTATATCTTAATGTCCAATGAGTAATATTTTGTAATTTTAAGTGAAAGATCTGGCTCTTCAATAAGAACAATTTTTTATGGCTTCTAGACATTTATTCTTGCTTTTGACTGCACTAAATATGCTTCTCTTATACTTGACATTTCTCTAAACAAGAGTTTCCTGAATGATAGACATGCAACTCATAATATACAGTGGAGTAGAAACATTCATAATATCTCTTTTATATATTGAGCTAAGTATTGTACTTCTTTGGAAAAAAAAGTTTCACAAATATCTCCTTATCATATCAGTCTTTCTCTCACAATATAAGGGATGATATTTTTGGCCAAAGAAAATAAATTTCTTTTATTTAAGGTGTATTGCTCATCATAGAAATTATATTCATTATCATTTAGTTATAGGGCAGGAGATCAAGTTAATTTTTAGACACACTCAATATATGTAAGTCTTGCCAGACGTAGTGGTACACACCTATAATCCCAGTGACTTGGGAGGCTGAGGCAGGAAAATCCCAAATTCAAGGTTAGCCTCAGCAATTTAGAAAGAACTTGTTTCAAAATTAAAGAAAGAAAGAAAGAAAGAAAGAAAGAAAGAAAGAAAGAAAGAAAGAAAGAAAGAAAGAAAGAAAGGAAGAAAGAAAGACAGACTTTGAATGTAGCTCAGTGGTAAAGTGTCCCTGGGTTCAGTTCTCAAGAAAAATATGTATATGTATGTGTATATATATATATATATATATATATATATATATATATATATATATAACCAATATATGTATATGATACTAACATTTTATTTACTATGTGTCACCTTAGCATGCTCAAATTGAGTATGAATATTTTTGAACTGGTAAGAATGGATAAAATGCACATAAATTCTTATCTGCTTTTATTTAAAATGTATTACAATATGAAATATTCACTTAAAATAAGTTAATTTTATCATTGTATTATATTGAAATACCCATTTTAAATAACAGCAAATAAGAATTTATATGCACTTTCAGAAACAGTGTAACATTCTATGAGTAAAAGAAATTAATTCAGCCTTCTTGGCTAGGATTGCAACATTCTTGCCTTCCCTTTTCCTTAAGATGATTTTTTGGCAGGAAAAAAGAAAGAAAGAAAGAAACAAACAAAAAACTCTATAAGAGCCACAATACAGAACCAAAAACAAAACAAACAAACAAAAATAACCCACTTGGTCATTAAAATAAAAATAAATAAATAAATAAATAAATAAAACACAAAGGTAGCTATGTACAAAACATGCCTCAGTCTCCCAAACTAGAGATTGCAAACGTGCACAACTATGCTCAAGCATCCACTGGGGAATTTTAACAACTAAAGGAGAGTGACTAAAGATGAAATGCAAATTTTGAGTAGATGGAAAGGATGAGTGTGGTCAGAGGGCAATTAGCTTCCAGAGAAAGCTAAGGATGGGAGTCATTCATTTTCTACATCGTAGATTGAATGGCAAATTTGCCTGTTATTTATCAGCTCTGGAAAAAAGAGTTGATATGATATACAGTGTGTCAATCATTAAAACCAACAATATAAAATGTATTAGAGATAGAGATAAAAATATAGAATCAAAATAGATATATTTGCCATAAGCTGTTAAGTTTTTAACAAAATCAGAGAAGAATGATTTGATAATGAGCATTATAGCCACATATTAGTTGTGCATTTATTGTCTATTTTAGTGGACAGTAAATTGTGGATTCTGTTTAAAGTTTATTTGCTTTCACTTAGTACTTATTTTATCATAAATTTAAAGTAATTTTCTCATGACAGGAGTCAACAAACTGTATATAGTCCATGGGTTGTGTGTAGTTCACCACTTGCTGTAGTAATTAAAGTTTTGTTGGCACCCAGATATTCCCATGTTTTACATATTGCTTGGCCATTTTCATACAACAGCAGAGATGAGCAGTTGTGATAGAAACAATTTGGCTTAAGTACCTAAAATATTTACCATCTGATTCTTTCCAGAAAAAAAGAAATGTTGATCCTATTCTTATATCAATATGGACTTAATGTGCACAGAATTTTTGACTGCTTTCAATTAAATATTTATATGTAGGCTTGTTTAATGTATTTGCCACCACTAAAGCATTACTTCCATAAGGAACTTGACCATGCCCATTTTGTAAGTAAGGTACACATAGTATGTCCATAATAGTGCATGACAAGCATGCTATTCTTTATTTAATAAGGTCAAAGATTTGCCTTTTACAATCAGGTATAAAATGATAGATATGATTGAATGGGTGGTATAATCATTTATTATTACTACTTGTCACACGTTTTAATGAAATGCCAAATGTGAACTAACACTCGTTCTCTACATGGGGGATTTTCATTCTCTTTTTTTTCTTCCCACTACTGAAATCAATTTCTTTCCCAAGTGTAAGTACCAATTTTCTACATGTGGCATGAAATTCTTGTAGTTTACTCAGTGTACAATATCTTCCCAATCTGTGCTGAGAAATCAAATATTATCTAAAAAACCCTATTTCCAACCACTGTTAGAATCCAGATATTCCAAATTAAAGCAAAGTAAAAGTGATTGAGTCTTTTAATGAATTGACTCTCTTCAATAAATTGGAGGAGAAATTGGGAAGAGTATTTGAGTTCTTCTTTTTCTTCTTCATCCTGCAAGAATATGATTGCATAGTTGTTTTCCTAGTGACTTTATATTAACCTCTATTTACACTAGAGGAAAAATCCAGGTCTAGTGAGGACAGGTGAGGAAAATACTGAGTTTGGTTCAGTACTCAAATGCCTACTTCTTATCATGTTTGGTAAAAGAAAAATCAGACCCTTTATACACTATAAATTAGAATTTCATTATTTTTTGATTAACACAATTTCTAACTGATATACTCTGTCATGCCCCTGAGGCTTTTTCTTTTCCTTTGGCTTGTCACATATCTTAAGTTCAGTAACCAGTACAAGTACACTCGTCCAACCATATTACCAATTTCAGAACTTTACTATTCTTTCACGCTACTCATTTGAGAATGACAACATCAGAGAAAGTACATCTACTCTTTGTTGGTGACGTTACTAGTTCCCTGGTTAGTGTGTCTTTTTTATTCAAGACCATTTGTCCCTCTTCTAGTCTTCTTTGTTCTCACCCATCATCTTTCTTAATGATGTCCATATCCACAAATAAAACACTGACTCTGACCTCTAAGTTACATGTAGGCTTATTTCCATTGACTGTATGTCTGTAAAACTTGTTTAAGTGGAAATATATATCAAATGGTATATATCACATAATATTTACCATTCTAACCATTTCAAAGTCACAGATCATTGTCATTAATTATGTTCAAATTATTTTTCAACCATGAGTACAATCTCTCTCCAGAGGATTTTTTTTCTATTACCAAAGGGAAAATATATCTGCATTAAATATTAATTCCTGGGGCTGGGATTGTAGCTCAGCGGTAGAGCGCTTGCCTTGCATGTGTGAGGCCCTGGGTTCGATCCTCAGCACCACATACAGAGCAATAAAATAAAGACATTGTGTCCATCTATTTAAAAAAAATATTAATTCCCATATCAGTAGAAAATGAAATCAGTATGTCAATAGATATCTTCACTTCCGTGTTCATTAAAGCATTAGTAATGATAACCAAGATATAGATACAAATTAAGTGTCTATCAATGGATGAATGAATAAAGAAAATGTGTATATAAAAATGAGATGTTATATAGTCATTAAAAGCATTATTTAATAACAGTGTGAGTGAACCTGGAGGACATTATGTTAAGTGAAATAAACTAGGCATAGGACGACAAATATTGCATGAATGCACTCATATGTTATTTCCATAAAGTTGAGCTCCTACAACCAAAGAGGAGAATGGAGGTTACCAGGGACTAGGGTAGATGGGGTGGGGGTATTGTACAGTTTGGAGTATATCAGTCAAAGGATCATTCCAGTTAGATAGGAGGAATACATCTAAGAAATCTGTTGTACAGCATGGTTATGATAGACAATGAGAATGTATTCTATTTTTGAAAAATACGAAAATGGGTGGATATTAGGAATTGTCCTTAGGAAAAAAAAGTTCACTATGTGAGGCATGCATTAGCAGTTTTAACTGTTTTGCAATGTGCATGTCCTCCGGCATGTACTCCAAAATATCACACTGTATATGACAAATATATACCTTGCATTTGCAAATTTAAAATTTAAAATTAAAAACCCCTAATTCTCCTTATACTCCTCTCCAAAGTCCCTAGCAATCATCACTGTATTTTTCTGTGTATGTTTTCAAGTATATTAAATACTTCATCTAAGTGGAGTTACACAGTGTTAATCCTTCCATGACTGGCTTGTTTCACTTAGCATAATGTTCTCAAGATTTATTCATGTAGTTGCATGTGTTAGAATGTTCTTACTTTTTAAAGCACACAATTTATTTATAAAATTTATTTATTTATTTATTTATAGCATATCCCGTTGATCTGTTCATCTATGCATAGACATCTGGGATGCTTCCACCTTTTGAACTTTATAAATACTGCTGCTGTGCCCATGGGTTTCTATCTCAAAAATCACCACAACTTCATTTCATTATTATTGGACCACTTCTGATAGATCATTTAAGATTTTTATTTTCAGACAAGACATCCCTATCATTCTAGTTCTTATGTCCAAGTTCTTTAAGACAAAAATCACAGACCTTCAAATATATATATTATCTCTCACCTAGTCCCTCTATGATACTTCTTTTTCTTTTCTAATGATGCTTCACAATTCAAGGCCCTTGATCTTGGGAAGTATATATGCTTATCAAACCTCAAAGTTGCTCATTTATTCCTTACTGTTCTTTCTTGCACCTATATCTTAAAATGAGATTACTTACTATATCTCAAATGTGCCAAGAGTAATAAATATTTGGTGAGCAAATGAATTGATGAGCTTTGAATAAAGTCATTGATATGGTGTAAGGAGCTTGAATATTCAATATCCTGTCAATAAGGTGAAATATAAGGTCCAGTGCTTTTCCCTGAGAAAATAGCATTCAGATAATCACAAAGAGTATTTCTATGGCAAATATCTATGTGCTATCCATTTGAAGAAAATAATATATTAGGAAACATAATAAAGTGTACCTAAACCTTCAAAGAATTGGAGTCTTTTTTTTTTTATCATTTTGCTTAGTTTTGCTATCTTACTTGAAAAGTGATAATTCAGTAAAAAAAGATAGCAAGTCACACATTCAATACTATGATTTCTGTCAGCTTTTTACTGTTATTTTTACTTTCCCTTCAAACAGAATGAACTGTGAATGTATCCTCAGCAAATCTGGTTTCAGACACAGAGGAATTCAATCAAGTGTAGGTTCAGGGAGATCACCTTACAAAAATAATAGAAGTTGAATTTTGAGGAAAAAAATACAGAAAGAAGAAAAATGTTTGGAGAGCCTTAAATAAAAAGACAAGTGAATCTATGAGGTCTCCAACCATACCAGCTAGGAACAGATTCAGTTCATATGTCATCAAAGACAGAAAATTTTGCATTGATGCTAATACTGGTTGCGAACTGCATGGACTCATAATGCAACACCCAGTAGATAAGACAATACGAATGTTAATCAATAACTAGTTTCTATAAATGTTAGCATAGAGTCATATTACTTTATTTATTTATTTATTTATTTATTTTTTAGTACCAAGGATTAAACTCCAGAGGCTCTGAACTGCTAAGCCACATCCCCAATCTTATTTTGTATTTTATTTATAGACAAAGTCTTACTGAGTTGCTTAGTACTTCGCCATTGCTGAGGCTGACTTTGAACTTCCAATCCTCCTGTCTCAGCCTCCCAAGCCACTAGGATTACAGGTGTGCACCACCATGCCTGGCAATATCACTTTTAAAAACACTATTTTTTAAATAAATTTTTAGAGGTGAAAGTACATGAATATGTCATCTGCATCCAATCAACTGAAAGTAACATTTTTTCCTTCCAAATGTTCTTTTCATCATTTCTCCTCTTTTATTTTATGCTGATACCAAACTCATTAAATACTGCTTATCTGAACTCTTTTGAGATTTTCCAAACATTTATTATATCCAAAATCACTGCCCTCCCATTTATATAAGAATATATTTGCAGAAAATATCCTTAAATAAGGATCTTATTATACTACAATATTCAAAATATTCTGCAAAACTCTATTATTTTAATACTTGTTTCACAAGTATTTTAAATGTGTATCAAGTGAGAAGCATTATACTAAGTGTGTTAACATAGCTGTGAAAATAAACAGAGCTAAGAATCTTTGGAATTTTATCTCATTGTATAATTTTTTTTATATTCTAATTTTCTCACAAGCATATTCAATCTGTATTCATTACCCCTTAACTGTCTAGAACAGAGGTCAGCAAACTTTTCGTGTAGAAAGTCAGATAGTAAATGCTTTATCCTTTGTGAGTATTAAATATTGATCACAACCACTCGGCTCTGTCATTGTATCACAAAAGCAGTCACAAACAACTAAAATATGAGTGGATGTGCCTGTGTTCCAATAAGATATCATCTGGGGGGAAAAAATTAAGCAGTGAACTAGATTTGACTCAAAAGCCAAAATTTTTTGACCTTTGGTCTGGTACATTCCATGATATCATGTTCATTAGTTACTATATTCAAGTTGCAACTGATATTCTTTTTGTCCAGGAAAGGTTTGGACCACACTTCACATTCCCTAGGTATACAGTATGCTTGACACTTATATTTCTCATTAGAAAGGCCATAGTTTTACATCATGGTTCTAATATATATTACTGTATTATAGACCAATTACTTATCATTGCTGAAGCTTAATTTCCTCATGTGTGACAGAAATACAATAATAAGTCAAAGCTTGGATGATGATATGATGCAAGGATTTGATTGTGTCAAGTACCTAACTCTGTGCCAGGCATGGTGGTGCACACCTGTAATCCCAGCAGCACAGGAGGATCATGAGTTCAAAGCCGGCCTCAGCAAAAGTGAGGTGCTCAGCAACTCAATGAGATCTTGTCCTCTAAATAAAACCCAAAATAAGGCTGGGGATGTGGCTCGGTGGTCGAGTGCTCCTCAGTTTAATCCCCAAATCCCTCCTTGCCAAAAAAGCACCTGAATCTATAAGGCTGATTACACAACAGCCCAAATCTGCTGGAGAAAACTTTCCTTATTTGATCCCAAACAAAGCTGGTTGATTTGCCTTTAACATGTTAAATGAGAAAGCAATATTACCTTATTTGGGTATGCTATCTCAGAACCCATGGAGTCCAAAAAGTATGGTGCTTACTTCTTAGTGGTGAGAAATATGAAATGCAAATAAGTTGCCTTATACTTTGCATGGATTATTTCAACCTACTTACGATCACTGAAAACTCAAAATTTCATTGTTGTGGAGGGTCCTGAAATTCTGCCTGATTTACCTATATCTTCAGAGTATAACATATTACCAGGGCTTGGGATATAAATTTTTACCTCTTGTTCACTAATCTAATTAACACAAGATCATTACTATAGAGGACTAATGTAATATTGTATGGTCTTTTCAGTAGTGTTCTGATATTTAAAGTCATTCTTTTCCTGACTGACTCAATATATCTTCCACTGAATTACAATTGGACTTGACCTAAGTTATGTCTATTGGACGAGGAAAGCAGCACAGATGGATTCTAACTGAAACTTGTGATCTAGGAGAGATTAGCCTTTGCTGCATTTTAAAGTAAGAGAGACACCTTAGCTTTAAGGGGTAGACAAGGAAACTTCTATAGTCCTAGAAGTTTCATTAGAAAGGATGTTAAAATTTTCTCAAGTGTATTAATCCATGTGTCTTTCTTGTTCTAAGAGTTAGGCATCTATTTTTTCTTAAGAGCTTTCCTCATCATGGTATAGAACTGACAGGATTGACTATTTGGCGCTTTTAGAGATTTCTATTCCTCTTACTATGAAGTTCTGATGCAGATCCTCAGTTTATTTTTGCTCCATATTTCTTTGTATGCTACAACATGCCCGCTTGGGGGGCTGGGGTTATGGCACAGTGGTAGCGTGCCCGCCTAGCACGCCTGAGGCACTGGGTTCGATCCTCAGGACCACATAAAAATAAAATAAAGACATTCTGTCCACGTACAACTAAAAAATAAATATTAAAAAAAAAACATGCCCTCTTAGCATTCTCAATGTTTTATATTAATATTATTAACCTTTCATTTTTTTAATTAAATTTGCCTTTACTCTTTGTCCCTGACCCTTAAAAAGGTCTTTCAGTTCACTACCCACTTCTACTACTTCCAAACTTCTCTTGAAGCATGCTGAGACATTGCACCTACTTGAGCATTCTTTAGCACAAGTATCCATCCCAGCACATTACCATAGGAAATTTGACTGAATTCTCTACAATCACATGGAAGAATGTATCCATGATGAAGCTACGATCCAGGAAGTGAGTAATGCAGTTTAGAGTCTCTTCCTAGGACCCCTCCTAGTAATACCAGGAGTTCATAACTCTCCCTAGAAGAGTCTGAGACTCTTGAACTTATATTAAGGAAATTATTGGTGATTAATTTTAGAAACAATATCTTGTTCATACTGAGAAAAACATTATTGGGAAAAGAGGGAAATGATTTGAAGTGAAGCTGCAAGAAAAGCCTTAGAGTTGAGGCCCCAGCTGAGTTAAAGGACCCCTTTAGCTTACATATCACTGGATGTAGGTTGACTCTTGGGATTGCAAATAATTCTGGGTGATGTATTTTTCTCAATTTAAGAGAGATTTTTGAAAAAATACCCTTTGTTATTACGAGCAAACATACTTGCATCAGCTGGGGGCATTAGAGTTTCAATCTCATGGGGGGAATACACAGTATCAAGTTCAACACTAAACAGACCTTAATTAACTAAACCCAAATATTTTGAGTGAGGAATTCAGTATGCATTATTGACACCTTTCCTGTTTCTAAGGATCCCTTAAAATTATTGTCTGTTTATGTTTGTAATATTTTCTGTTGGGATATAGAGCAGATATTCTAGTAAATACAGGTATTTTAATTCATTTAAAATCTAATCTGTAGCTAGTGTATCATTTGGAATAAGAGGACATTTGGTGGAGGGAATGACAGCTTCATGTAATTATTTTGGAGAACGTGAACCACTTCAGGTTATGAAGGTAAAAAAAAATCACCCTTGTTATAGCTTAAATATGTGGTGTCCTCCAGAAGCTCATGCATGAGACAATGCAAGAACATTCAGAGGTGAAATGATTAGATTTTGAAAGTTGTAACCTATCTGCTTTCCTCTTCCATGCCTTTCTGTCATAATGTTTTGCCTTATCTTGGGCCCAGAGCAATCAAGTCGATCGTCTATGGACTGAAAACTCTGAAACTATGAGCCAAATTAAACTTTTTCTCTACTAATTGTTCTTTCGGGTCTTTTGTTCATAGTAGCGCAAAGTTAACTAAAACAACCTTGAACTTGTAATTCATCTGGCTGTGAATTTTAAGTCATGTGTGTCCTAAAATTATCAGGAAGTACTTTAAATATGTACTCCTGAGGTTTTCAAGACAAGTTAAAAGTCAATAAAATGCAAAAGCCAATTCACATTTCTCCTGCAAAACAAAGTGGGTTGTTTACACTATTCAGGTATCATGTCCAGAATCCTTTGCTGTCTTGATCATTTCTGCTTATAAAACCATGAAAACTTGGTTTTCTCCCTAATTGGTGCTCAAATTCACAAAGTATATCAACATCATTAACCAAATCAATTAAATACTTTCATGACCATGGCCTTCATTCTAGGCCCTGAGTAATTTATAAATGATCTTCTTACATCTTTCTGTTAATGATTCAGCACCATTATTAGTCTTTTCTTTTGAGAAAAATTCTATTTCCAAAGTTAGATGTTCAGATGATGAAAAGAAAATTAGGGAAGCAAATAATTATTATGTAGATTAAAGGTATCATTAAGGAATACATGTGATCAGGATACTTTGTGAGTGGAAAAATAATAGAGTCATTGCAAATGCTAATGTATTCATGAATGTTAATTTGGTAATATGAAGGGTGGTTTTTATTCTACTTTTATAAGCCTTCCTCAGTGATACCTTTGGTTCAGATCATGTAGCTGCTAGGATTTAAAGATAATTTTTCCTAGTGTAGGGATTCTCTTTGAGTGAGGTTTAAGGTTTGGAAAATGGATGCATGTGCAAATGAGCCTCATTTTAGTTGAGAAAATCCACTTTGAATTAGCTTGAAAGGTGTAATGTGAGGCATGGACACTAACACAAGTTTTCTAATGCTCACATCCAATCTTAACAAGAAATACAAAGCAGAAATAATGCTCTTCTTAATAAATGGTGGAGATTTTTTATCTCTGAATTATGCACTTATCTTCTGTTTAAAGATATGTATGCAAATATTCAGATGATTTTTAATTTACTCTTAACCATTTTTAGGTATTAAGAGAATTTCTGGTACATTTTACATAGCAGGCAGTAGTTACATATTTGACAATAAATAAACATGAATTAACCCTTTTTTCCTTTAAATGTTTTAATATAGGAAACTTATAATTTTATGTACCATTTACAATGATAAATTTACATTTATTCATATCTTCATAATTAAACATCTGAAATAATAAAAGCATTAAAATGAGCCATATATTTTGAGTGCTTATTGAAGTTATCAGTGTGGGAGAGAGGTATTTCTAAGTGCTTAACATGGACAAAGCTATTAATCTATATAACCTTGGAATGGGTAGTATTTTTTTAATCTATTTTACATGAGGAAACCGAGGAAAGTTTTTGTTATGTTCTCCAGATCTCATAGCTGAGAAATATCTTGGATATGAACCCTATCAGCTGAATCCAGAGCCCGTGGAAAATAAATGTGGAATAAGAATCAAAATTGAAAATGAAATATCAGATGCTTAGAATGATTAGTAGATGAATTTATCAGATCACTTGGAAACCTGAAGAATATTTCAAAGAGATTGAGTTTTCTTCCTCTTATACCCCTTTTGTCACCTGGGATCTGTTCAAGACTGAAAATCAAACCTGAAGATGATTCCTAAGAGTGGAAGAAAGCATGGGACATTAACATGATTTACTTTCTCCCTTTTATAAGTGCTGTAGGTAATAGTATAGAAGATGTAATTGGCAGGGCATAATAAGTATATATATGATGGGTCAATCTCAGTATGTTGAAAACTAATGTCAAATTCGCCACATTGGTTAAACATGACTATCATGTGTTATCTGGTACAGTGCTGATGGTTTTCAATAACAACACTTGCTGCTTTAGTGACTGAAATAATTAGAATGCTTATTTTATTTCATTTTAATTTTTTGGTATCAGGAATTGAACTCAGGGTACTTGACCACTGAGCCCCAGCCCCAGCCCTACTTTGTGTTTTATGTAGAGACAGGGTCTCACTGAGTTGCTTAGTGCCTAAACCGTTGCTGAGACTGGCTTTGAACTCGCGATTCTCCTGTTTCAGCCTCCCAAAGTGCTGGGATTACAGGCATGCACCATCATGCCTGGCTTGAATGTTTTTTATTAAAAAGTGGTTCGATTAATATTTCTCAGATGTTAAGCTCAAATGGAAAAAGGAAAAACTGCCTAGGGGTATTTTTCCACTCTAAATAGCTCGAAGTACTAGTTATATAAACATCACTATTCAGTGTTTGTCATCCATAAGCTCCGCTGTCCAGTACAGCTACCACTAGACAAAGGTGGCTGCTGAACATGAAAATGTTGCTAATTTGATTAAGAAACTTAATTTAAAATGCATTTAGATTTAATACCTTATAAATTAAAACAAAATAGCCACAGATACCTAGTAGTTACTTACTGGACAGCATACATGGAATATTCTTCTAACAGAGTCATCCTATAGACTTCAAAAATAATCTGGAAGTAAAGACTTTCAAATTCAAAAATACTCATAAGAAACTGTCAATTGCACTTCAAGATATTTCACCAAGAACATTAAATCTCTGGTCTTTTCTTTCATGAGAAGACTAATTCCCATTTTTTTCTAGCACCTTGTTATAAGAGAGAACAAATTAGAAACAATTCAAATCTCTATCAATAGGTAAATTATATCGTTATGATCCATAAAATAGACTATTCAACTTAGAAAAGAAATTAACTACTTAATACATAAAAACCACATAGATTTATATAAAAAATAAGAATTGTGGAGGAAAATTAAAACTTTTATTCAAAATTTTAGAAAAACAAATTGTGGAGACAAAAAGCTGGAGTGCTTTTCTAATGGAGGTAGATTCAATGAAGAGAAAAGCAAGAAAATATTTTGAGGTCATGGATATTCTCTATATCCTAACTCTGGCAGTGATTTCAATGTACTTGTTAAAATAACCAAACTGTATACTTAAATTTTTTATATATTTTATATATAAATTTTGTTGTGGTAAAGTAGAGGAAAAGCAATAAGAATACAAAATATGTAGAGCAAACTATCAATCAACTTGACCTGATTGACATGTATAAATCACTCTCAACTACAGAAATAGAACACATTTTTAAAAAAAGTTCAAGAGGATATAAAACATTTACCAAGATAGATTATATAGTAGATTATGGGAAAAGTCTTGAAAATGCCATGTAATTGAAATCCTACAGAATATGTTCTCCAACTGAAGTAGAAATAAATCAGAAATAAATAGTATCAAGTTTAAGGAAAGAAATAAAAAGTACACATTTTTAGAAATCCAATAGAAATTCAATATATAGTAAATTTTTAGAAACAATATATAGTAAATCCTTATAAAGCTAAATAAATCTACCATAACTAGTGAGAAAATTTAGAAAAGTCACTAGTTACAGGGTCAATATACAAAAGTCAATAAGGAAAATACTATAAAAAGAAAAATCACATACAAACAATAATGTAGAATTTATCAAAGATTTAAAGGGGAAACATGAAAACTATAAAACTTTTAGAAGAAAACATAGTGAAAAAACTCCAGATTTGATTGAGGTTATTAAAATGAAAACAAAAACGTGATTCAGAATCTATAAATTGCTTTTCAAAGATCATATTTGTTATGAAAATGACTCTGTTAGAAGGGTATGAAAAGATTGAGAAAATATTTTCAAATCAAATATGACATAAGACTTGTATCTAGAATATCTGAAGAATTCTCAAAAACTAAACAATAAAAAATAGTCTGAGTGAGAAATGAACAAAAGATATGAAGAGATTTTTTATTCTTATAATGATTGCTTTTATTTATTTTTTAGCTTTATTTTTTAATTTGTTCTAATTAGTTATACATAATAATAGATACTTTACTGAATAGTGTAGACAACAAATAGTGTAGACAACATTCCACATTGGTAAAAATGCAGAGTAACATGATCTCATATAAATTGCCAGAGGAAATACAATAGAGCCACTCTACAAAATAATGTGAACATTTCTTTAAAGAAACTGAATGTTCATCTAATAATAAGTTTCAGCAATTGTATTCTTAGGCATTTATTCCAAAAATAAAATCAGACATATTGACAAACACAGCAGAAGGCCCAGTAACAAATCCATGCATATATAATCAACTCATCAAGAAAAGTATCAACCACACTTGGGAAAGCATAATCTCTTCAATGAATGGTGCTGGGAAACTATATATCTACACGTGAAAGAATGAAAATCTATCCCTACTGTACACCATATACAAAAAAAAAAAAGAAAAAAAAAACAAAATGGATCATAAACTTAAGACCTAAAACTGTAAAACTACTAGAAGAAAACACGAGGAAAACCCTTCTTAATATTGGTTTTGGCAGTTAATTTTCAGATATGACTTCAAAAGCACAATCAATAAAATCTATAAAGTTTCTTAACAGCAAAGAAAATAAAGAGGAAACATGAAATGGAATAAATATTAGCATGTCAGGAGATGAAAATATTCTAGATCTTGGCCAATGAATTAGTTACATGGGTAAATGGATGTGTTGAAACTCATCCACTGTACCCTTAAAATAAAAGAAAATATTTTAAAATATTTATTGTGTATAAATTATACTTAAGCAAAAAGTAAAAGTTTGATTTTGACAATGAGTTGGATGTGACTATTAGCTGTAGTATTAAGACATCAAGCAAATTTATCTGTTTATTTCTGGGAGAATTCTGGACTAAAGAAAACATTTAACAATTAGCCATGTAGATATCAGGAATAAATATTATTTTTTTCTTCCATTTGTAAAGATAGGTAAGCTACAAGCTATTATTTCCATTCTTCACAAACCTTGCTTTATCACTGAGATAGTTATGATTAAAAAAACACTTTCCTAATATAGATGATGGATTATGGTAGGGCACTTTTGTATCAGAAGGATCTATCAATTTGGAGCTTCATTTTTCTAATGAGATCATCTTTTTTTCCCAAAACACAGTCTCTAATCATCCGTTTATTATAGAATAAAATATGCTGTCCAATTTCTCCTTAAGTTTTTTTTTACTAGTGGGAGAGTGAATTTCAGGTTTGTTATTACTTCAGATATTTTCTAATTATATCTTGACTTAATTACTTGAATAATTATTATTTGGATTATCATTTCCATAATTTATAATAATAGATCACACAAATTTTCTAGTATGTGAGTAGGATTTAGAGGTTAAAGTATACATAAGCTATCTATAACCACATCTGAACTTTCAATTATAATCAAGACTAAAGAAAAGTGGAATAATACTTAGGAGATAGAGGAGGAATTCTAGATTTGCCACTAGATTTTGTGTGATTTTATTCATGTCACTTCATATATCTAGCCTTCTTTTTCTTTGTTCATGTAAACATCTGACTTTCTTAATTTTGGCAAGCATGGAAGGATGGCAGACATTGTTATAAAACCCCTGCAATTTGATTCAAAATCATTGAGAACATATACTTAAAAGAGAGAGTTTCTGCACTTACATTCAATAGCAGCTACAGAATTGTTACAGGTGAAATGTACTGAAATAGACTGAATATTCAACTGAGGTGGGCTTGGAACCATGAGGACAGCATGTGTTTGGTGATCAAAGCCTTTACATTGGATAACTGTGTTTAAAGTGAATACTAAGGAGAAAACAATTAAAACTCATTAGAGAGATTCTAAAGTCCTTGAGGAAAAAAATAATAATTTGGTACTTAATCCAAATAAAAAGAGGTATTTGCAGTTATTAATGAATTATTCTGCACATTCCAACAAAGTGGAAAAAATAGTACACAGGAAACTCCAGGTTAAAGTAAGATGTAAGGGTTTTGGCTGTGGAAATACACAAGACAGGGAATTTCCTCTAGTGTGCAAACTCCGAGGGAATAACAGGCATTTGTTTTCCACAATTGGAAAATTCTGCAGCTTCTCCCAGGAACTAATAAGATAATTAATACATGCAAAGATGCAAGATGTCTAGCTGCTGTGGTGATGTCCTCCATGAGGAGGCTTTGTGACAGAATCTTATCAGCCTGGACCCTGATCTCAGGCAGATAACTCCCAGGAATAAAGGAACTTGCTTACTAGATAACTATAATGTTTCACCAAGCTTTGCTGCTTCTAGACTTGCCCTCCTATCGGTAATTTCAAACAATGGACCTTCTTGGGAGCTGCACAAAGCTCCTAACTTTGCATATTGTAATGGTAGGATGTAATTGGGAAATAAGATGCATAATATTTCTGATTCTGTAACCTGCCTAATGATACAATGAACAATAATGTACTAATGATGCCAGTGACCTAAGGTAACCTATTGATATAAATAAAGCAGTTTTTCTTCGTTGCCACTGCATCTGTCTCTGTGTCTCCTTTTGATTTCTTCACAGTGGAAGGACCATATCTTACTAATCGCAAGCCATTTCAGTCTCAGGATCTTAGTTTACTAATTGAGAATTAAGACATAGGCAAGTCAATAATTTGTTGCCTATTTTAGTGATTACTATCGGTCAGGTACCACCTGGCATCATGTACTGGACATGAGGGACATAAATGTAAAGAGAAACATTTGCTACCTTCAAAAAGTTGATACTATTAAAGTCTGCCCTTTCAAAGCAGATTTATCTAAAGTTGTGGGTGTTGTGTTCCTAATTTTACAAGTAGGAGTCATTTTTGCCTTCTCTTAAAATCACTTCAGGCATTAAACCCATTTGATGGCATACTCATATCTGATTAATTCTTATGTATTTATTTATTAATTATTTTATTTTTTTAAAACAAAAGAATGCATTTGAAGTCACAGCACACATATGGAGCACAATTTTTCATTTCTTAGGTTGTAAACAATTTAGAATCACACCAGGAGTGTTTTCATACATGTACCTAGAGTAGTGATGCTGATCTCATTCCACCATCTTTTCTATCCCCATGCCTCCTCCCTTTACCTCCTTCCCCTTTGCCCTATCCAGAGTTCCTCCATTTCTCCCCTGCTCCCCAACCCTATTCCCATGAATGAATCAGCATTCACTAATCAGAGAAAACATTCAACTTTTGGTTCTTTGGGATAGGCTTACTTCACTTAGGATAATGTTCTCCCACTCCATCCAGTTACCTGCAAATGCCATGAGTTTCTTCTCCTTTAATGCTGAGTAATATTCCATTGTGTATAAATACCACAGTTTTTTTATCCATTCATCTATTGAAGGGCATTTTAGGTTACTTCCACAATTTAGCAATTGTGAATTGTGCTGGTATAAACACTGAAGCAACTACAATACTGGAGTATGCTGTTTTTAAGTCTTTAGGGTATTGACCAAAAAGTGGGATACCTGGGTCAAATGATGATTCTATTCCAAGTTTTCTAAAGAATCTCCATACTGCTTTACAGATTGGTTATACCAATTTGCAGTTCTATCAGTAATGTTGGAGTGTGCCTTTTTCTCCATATCTTTGCCAACAGTTATTGTTGCTTGTATTCTTTGTAACTGCCATTCTGACTGGAGTGAGATGAAATCTTAGTTTTGATTTGCATTCCTCTAATAGTTAGAGATGTTGAACATTTCTTCATATAGTTGTTGATCCATTGTATACCTTTTTCTGAGAAGTGTCTGTTCAATTCCTTAGTTCATTTACTGATTGGGTTGTTTGTTTTATTGGTGTTAAAATTTTTGGTTCTTTATATATCCTGGTGATTAGTGCTTTGATGTGCATGTGGCAAAAATTTGCTCCCAAAATGTAGGCTCTCTGTTCATGTCATTAATTGTTTCTTTTGTTGAAAAGAACTTTTTACTTTGAATTCATCCCATTTATTGATTATTGATTTTATTTCTTGTGCTTTATAAGTCTTGTTAAGGAAGTTGGGGCCTAATCTGACGTGATGAAGGTTTGGGCTTACTTTTTTCTCTAAAAAAAAGATGGGGTCTCTGGGATAATTCCTAGGTCCTAGATCCACTTTGAGTTGAATTTTGTGCATGGTGGGAGAAAAGGGTTTAGTTTCATTTTTCTGCACATGGATTTCCAGTTTTCCCAGAATCATTTGTTGAAGAGGCTATCTATTCTTCAATGTATGTTTTTGGCACCTTTGTCTAGTATGAAATAACTATTTATTTGGGTTAGTCTCTGTGTTTTCTATTCTGTACCATAGATATACATGTTGGTGCCAATACCATGCTGTTTTTGTTACTATATCTCTGTAGTATAGTTTAAGGTCTTGTGATGGCTTCTGTTTCACTCTTCTTACTAAGGGTTGCTTTGGCTATTCTGAGTCTTTTATATTTCCAAATGAATTTTATGATTGTTTTTTCTATTTCTATGTGATATGATGTTGAGATTTCAATTGGGATTGCATTGAATCTGTATAGTGCTTTAGATAGTATGGCCATTTTGACAATACTGATTCTGCCTATCCAAGAGCATGGAATTTTTCCATCTTCTAAGGTCTTCTTCAATTTCTTTCTTTAATGTCCTGTAGTTTTCATTGTAGAGGTCTTCCACCTCTATAGTTAGATTGATCACAAGTATTTTATTTTTCTGAGTGTATTGTGAATGGGGAAGGTTTTCTGATTTCTCTTTTAAAGGATTCATCACTGAGGTATAGAAATGCATTTGATGTATGGGAGTTGATTTTATATTCGACAACTTTGCTGAATTTATTTATCAATTCTAGAAGTTTTCTGGTGGAAATCCTCTAAGTATAGTATCATGTCATTGGCAAATAATGATAGTTTTGTGTTCTTCATTTTGTATTCATATGCCTTTAATTTCTTTCATCTTTCTAATTGCTCTGGCTAGAGATTCAAGCACTATGCTGAATAGAAGTGGTGAAAGTGGGCATCCCTTTCTTGTTCCACTTTTTAGAGGGAATGCTTCCAATTTTTCTCCATTTAGGCCTTTGGTTTAGCGTAGATTGCTTTTACAATGTTGAAGTATGTTCCTACTATCCCTAGTTTTTCTAGTGTTTTGAACATGAAAAGGTGCTGTATTTTGTCAGATGCTTTCTCTGTATCAATTTATAAAATCATATGATTCTTATCTTTAAGTCTATTGACGTGATGGATTACGTTAATTGATTTCCACATGTTGAACCAAATTTGCATCCCCAGAATGAATCCCACTTGATCATGGTGCACTACTTTTTAAATATGTTTTTGTATGCAATATTCCAAAATTTTATTGAGAAATTTTGCATCTATGTTTATCAGGTATATTGGTCTGAAATTTTCTTTCTTTGACGTGTCTCTGTCTAGTTTTGGTATCACAGTGATACTAGTCTTGTAGAATGAGTTTGGAAGGGTTCCCTCCTTTAATATTTCATAAAATAATTTGAGAAATATTGATGGTAGTTCTTCTTTGTTTGTCTTGTAGAACTTGGCTATGAATCCTTCTGGTCCTGGGCTTTTCTTTGTTGGTAGGCTTTTGATGGCATCTTGTATTTCCTTACTTGAAATTGATTTAAGTTGTGAATGTGCTTCTGGTTCAATTTGTGTAGGTCATATGCCTCTAGAAATTTGATGATGTCTTTGGGATTTTCTATTTTACTGGAGTATAAATTTTCAAAGTAGTTTCTAATTATCCTCTGTATTTCAATAGACTCTGTTGTGATATTTCCTTTTTCATCACAAATTTTGGTAATTTGGTTTTTCCCTCTCCTTCTTTTGGTTGGGGTGGCTAAGGTTCCAAAAAGGAATCCAAAAGAGGTTGTCTTATAGCAGAAAAGAGAGAAAGAGATTTAGGTAAGACAAGTAAGTAGAAAGAAAATTGAGAAAGTACAAAAAAAAAAAGAAACAAAAATTAAGAAAAATAAAAAATGTAAAAATAGAAGATGTGAGACTATATAATAGAACTACAATATACTAATCAGGTATCCCAGTCCTCAGTAGCCTAATGCATAAAAAACACTAGGTTTCACAAATGTTGAGGATGTGAGGTGGGAAAAGAGAGAGAGAAAAGAAGAAGAAAAACGATAATAGAAAAAAAATCTCAAGGTAAATAAAAAGAATTGCTTCTGCTGGAGTTCAATATTTTTCCTGCTTCCCTTCTCATCTAGTAGGTGAGGTTTTCTGTTGTATGCTGGTATCTGCCCCCTTGGATGGTGCTGGTTATTAGGGTATGTGGGTTGATCTTAGAGGCAGAGCTTCTGGAGGTGGGGTTTAGTGCTTGCAAATCCCTGTGAGAAGACTCCACTCCAAGGACGTCCTTTGGGGTCCCTCATGTGATGAGGGTGCCTGGTTTTATCTCCTTTTATTGCATGTAGACCTCACAATTCCTGTTCTCTCATTTAGTCTTTAAACTGTGTCTCGCTCATCCCCTCCCTTTTACTTCCCAGTAAGGAACTTCTTTCTCCACAGGTCTTGTGAGTTGTTCTCTGGGTCCTGTGAACCTGTCCTGGAGAGCTGTTTTGTGTCGGGCAGGTCAGGACCAGGCTGTGTGAACTACAGACCTACCATGTAGCTGCAAGCACTGTGCCAGGTTAGTGGCTTCAGAGGAGAGGGGTGACCTGGGGAAGTATAAGTACCTTGATATTGCTTCTGGGCCTCATCCTGTGTTCCAAGCTGGAAGTTACCCCAACTAAAGATGGTGATGGTAGTAGGGAGGATGAGCCAGGGGTCCCATGTGAGAGCATCAGCTATGGATCCTGTGTGGGTGGGCAACCAGAGGTGAGCCAGGGGTCTTGTGTGGGAGTGGGTCCTGTGTGGGTAAGCGGCTGGGGTCCTGTGCAAACGCTGAGGTCTGGAGACCCTGTGGACATGCAGCTGGAATTCCTGTGTGGGGATTGCTATTGGGGTCCTCTAATAACTCACAGAGAAGCAGTATACCCACTGCTTTATGAAAAGATTGGGAAGTGTCCGTCTAGGCCTCCATCTTGAAACTCCTGATTAATTCTTAACTACAACATTTCCCAGAATTCTGCCGCTAATTTTCAGAATTAGAAACCAGTCTGGACCATTGAAACTTAGAAAATTTTGGCAATATCTTGACAAACAACATCAGATAATAAAATTTTAATCAAGTTTACAGAGCTTGGAACCTTCTTTATCTGAATATCTTTTCTTATATCCATGTCTCCACCTGCCTCCTAATAACAACTCTAATGACTAAAGCAAGTACAGATATCTTCAAGGGTGGGGGCAAAGGCATTTTTAAGGATCACTTTCAGGATTTCTTTTGAATATTTTATGTTATGATCTTTGGCTATTGTTATTAACAAAGTCACAACTAGCATGAGGAAAGAAGAAAAGAGTTTTGACTGTTCCATGTACTTTAGCACCAATATAAACAAATCTTAAGAAAATTGGGTGATGGTAAGAAATATATGCCAGTCTATATATACATGGATAGCAAAGTTTTATCAGCAACTGTCAGGAGAAATCAAAGGTGTTTCACATTCGACCTTTTTTATAGAGAAGCCAGTATATCAGATAATATGAAATTGCTAAACTGTAGGGAAGTATTTAGCCAAAGCAACTCAATTAGAATTCTCTCTCTGAAAATCTACACACAAAAAAGATCAACTCTGATTTTTAAATTTCATTCAGTTATATCAAAACTTAAGGTTTAAAATGCTAAAAGCTCTGAAAGATTAACCAATACCTCAAAGCAAAAATAAGCAAGGGTTTTGTCTCATATCTTTTGCAGGTGAAAGTAAACAGAAAATATATACATTAAGAGAGAACAAAAGTGCTGCAAAAATCCAGAGTTTAATTTTCTGTCATAGTTGTAATTTTAAACTAAAATGATGCTACATTTAAAGTGACGATGAAAGACACAAATTACAGTAGACAGAAGAGACCTTTTGGGATTTAACTTAGAATTGTATCAAGACTGTATATCAAAAGCCATAGCAAAATAAGGAGGAAAGCATAATTACTTTAAACCTATATTTCATTTTTAAAAGCTTGAACACTGATATAATTATAAATAAATTTATTTATTTATTATATATAATATATATTCATATGAATATTTATATTTATATATATTTATATTATATACACGTATTATATATAATATATATATATCTCATAATGGACACTCTAAAAATGAAACATCCATATTTTTTTTCTGAGAACTCATTTTTTAATTTGATCTTTGGGACAATATCTTATACAAATTTGCTGCGATTTGTGCAATACTAAATCGCTTTCTTATTTATTTTAAAAGCATATATTACTGATTCTGGAATGCAATGTTATTCAAATATTAAGTAATAAAACAAAAAAATTACAGTGAGTCTAATGTTTATTCTATTTTTAATAAATATAGGAATCATGTTGATATTCTAGCATATGGACTATAATTCATTTTCGTTGAACACTGAGAAAAATCTTGAATTGAAAAGGATGAAAGATCTGTAAATGCAAAACTTGTCCAGAATGATGCACCCATGTGGAGCTCTGTTGCTCCTACTTTCTCACTTTCTCCAGGGTGTAAGAGTTCAGTCATCTTCACTGGGATTACTGTGAATCATAATGCTGACCTTTTTTTTGTCCATCAAACTGCTTCAAGTGAGGCTATTGGACTTTTGAGTTCTGACACTTGGAAGTGTTCTTTGTATCAAGCTTCTGCTAAAACTTGTTTACCTGAAAGTGATCAAATCCAATTCAAAGTGATTTAAACAAATTATTTTCACACAAAGTAATATTTTTAGTTTGTTTACATTGTTTTATTTTTATTTGACTCATGTAGAAGACATTTTTTTTTGTTTGTTTTTTAACTTCTAGCTTTATGCTGTCTTCTGTTTCAAGCAAGATGTTTTAGCCTCCATATGACAGATGCCAGCTCCAGGGGGCTAGAGATACTCATAAAAAATAACTAGAACTTTTATTCTAGCATTCCAAGTTAATGGAACTGGTGGTGTACACACCAATAGATCTAAATTATGCCTGCCTCGTAACCAACCATTGAACCAAGAGGTCACAGTATGCTTGTTTAACTTGGGCCTACGAAGCATGTTCTATTCCTAAGATAACAATGATCAAAGAAATCTAAATACTCTCAGGATGCCAATTTTACCTACTAACTTCATAAAACAAATGTTAATATCTCTTGTTACAGAGAGCTGTCTGATGCTGATTTATATACTAAACTAGAGCAAAGCAGTTGCAATTGGTACAATACATCTAAATGACAACTAGCTAAAAAATACAAAGAGAAAAAAGACAAAACCCTCTATTTTTGACATGTGATTTTAACATATTTGGATATTTACTCTAAGAAATTAAACTTAAAATTAAAAAAGCAATTATAATATATGCAAATTTCCCCTGTTTATTTGAATGGGAAACTTTAAAATCACAAAATCTTGAAGGTCAATATCCACCAGTAATAGTACATTACCTGCATAGTACGTTCTCACACTCATTGGCAGGGGAGCCATTTGAAAATTTTTCTGCATTATGAAATTGTGCATCAGAATAAACTGTGAGGCTATTTTCTCCTAGCTCTAGACTATCTTTTATCTCTATACCTCATCTCCTACCCTGAAAACTTGCAGTTGTAATGAACCCCTAAGACATTGGTAGTATGTCATAGCTGTCATTTCTATAAGCCATGTTGTTATAGAAAAATGTTGATAACCAACTCTAGAAATAATACATTACACAGCCCTTTATATGGCAATTGTGAAGGCTAATGAGAAGTATTCTATAGTATAATCCTAAATTTAAAGAAATAGTAGGCTAATACATAGAATACACATTTTGGTTGCAAACATATGGTATTCTTAAAGAAAGGTAATTTAGATGAGGCTAAAGACATTAAGGGTTTTTTTTCTTGCTGATTTACTTTTGTCAAAATTTAATTCATAATATGTCATCATTCTTTTTAACATCTTTATTATTTCTACATATACACAGCAGTGATAATTTTTCTTTTCTACATAAACATCCATGTATATAATAATATCAAATTAATAAACAACATGATTTGTAAACTGCCCTGTTCATCTAAGTTGCCTTTAATGATTATACAGGAAAAAGTCAATCCCATAATGATACTAATGCTTAGGAGGACTGATTAGCCAAAATTTTTTGAAAGTAGAAAGATTTTTGTATCTAGACTTATTAGCACTAAGCTATTTTTTCATGTTAAATCACAAATAAGAGTATTATCCCATGAAGTATGATTTCCTAGATGAAAGCAGGAAATTAGAATGACTACTTTGCTGGTTAAATGCCTGCTGGCTCTTAATGCACAGTATCGGAGAGGTGATTGGTCCATACCATCACTCAAACTTGATTGTTCGCTTTCCATTAAAATTATAGCTGTTAGAAAACTTCCCTAATTGCAATCATGTCTTGAATTTCCTTGAAAATGGGCAATTCTTGGAACTTGCCAACTTGGTCAGGGTGTTGGGAGAACCAAGTATAAATTTAGGGGAATTACGTTTTTGAAATATCCCTTGTGTTTATCATTCATGAAGGCTAGCAGTACATAATTGTTCAAAAGGTGTAAGAACTGTCTCGAGGAAACCTTAAATTTCGGTTTTAGTATATACAGAAGCATTTGTGATGTTGATGTATATTTTGGGGTATATGTGAGGCAAGAAATTGTTAATTTTTATTCCAAAAACATAAAAATTTCAAAAATTTTTATTGTTGATATTGTACAGACTTAAAGCTAAAACATATTCAGTGACTTGATAGTCAGCAAATGGTCAGAGTTTTTGAAGCTAAGGATGATTTCATTAAGTTTGGTGAATTATGCTAACCTCATCTCCTTCCATTATCATAGACATCCTAGTTAAGGGATGAAAATCAGCAGTCTTTGAGTGGTTTCATCATGTGTGATGATGACGCTGCCATCAGTAAAATGTATGAACATCTCTATTCACCATATAATCTCAAAGGACTCCGTGGATGACCTAAAGTCTTAGGAATAAGGAACATATGACCATAGTGCATTTGGCAAGTGACTGAGCACAAGGTAGGTTACTGCTTCATGTAGGTGGGATATACCAGCATGCCTAGGTTTGCCTCTATATTGTAGATTGTAGGCCACAGGTTCATTTTAAATGAAAGATGTGGTGGCTATGCCAAGAATGGGCAGTGCTGCTTCCATGCCAGGAAGCATAAATAATAAATAAACTTAGAGGGTCATGAGTTCAGATCCAATGAAAGTGTGCATCTCTAAAGTAGCACAGTATGTGAAGTGTGTAACATTATTGCATCAGAATAACAGACAATATAGAGCTAACATAGGTGGTCCAGGAACTCTAATGAACATGAATAGAGTTTGTTAAACTGGGCTAGTGAAGGAATTTCTAGGGAGTGCTAATGGAAATAATCCATTGTATTTCAATGGAGTGCCTACTATTTTGCAATTTGGACATATTCTAGAACCTTATTTATTTGAACTAGACTTATTTGTAATGGAATAAATGTAGTTAATTACAATTTGTGGATGAGGGATATGATGTCTCCAGAAAACATTCCAAAAGACTCTGGATTTATAAGTAAAATTAAAATATCATAAAATTCTAAGTAGGACAATAATTATCTCTTGACATTTTCAAAGATGGAATAAACTGTGACTGATCTAATGATGCCCAGAAGTTTATTTAAGGTCACAAGGCCTTAAATATTGGACAGAACAATATCTTGTCCCCTTTTGTGAGATCAATTGTGTTTATGTCTCTGAAATAAGCACATAAAATGAATCTCCTTGGGCACGAATGGCATGAATGGGACAACATATCTATTTTTCTGCAGAATTTTGGGTTAGGTTAAAATCTTCCCTGAAAAGATTGAGTTCGGTAATAAAGGTATTGAGATACTTTACAGCTATAACAAGGCAAATGACAACTGAAAGGCACTGAAAAAAGCAACAAAATGGAACATATTAGCAAAATCTCTAATAGAAAAATAAATATTAGTTACTGATTAAATTGAGACATTAATTTCAATAATAGTAGACTTGAGGAATATAATGGTGGTATTATGGCATTAAAGCTGCCCTAATCTATTATGAGCTTCCATTAATTTTTTCTAGGTATAACAACAGGACAAGAAAAGAGTGAGGATAATAATACCTTTTAAAAATGGGTCTTGTTTGTATTCTTGAAGATCCTGTCTTAATTTGAACCACATGTGCACATACTACAGCTACTTAAGAGGACCACAGCTTTGTGGCTTAAAACAATATGCTTCTGTCATATTATAGTTCTGCAATTCACAATTCCAAAATCAGCCTCACTGAGCTAACATCAAAGTGTTTAGAGGAATATAGCCCCTTCTGGAGACCCTAGAAGAGAATCATTTTCCTTGCTTTCCTCACAATCTGCAGGATGATCAAATTCCTTTTCTCACAGTTCCTTTTGTCAGTCTTCAAAGCCAGAAATTCTGGGTCACGTTTTGTCAACATCACATTGACCTGACTCCTCTTCTACACTCACTTCCACATTTATGAACCATTGGGATGATGTTGATCTACACAGATAAGCCAGAATAAAGTGCCTATCTTAATGTCAGCTGATTAGCAGACTTAATTTCTATTGCTTTAGTTCTCCTACATTTACAACATACTATATTCAGAGTTTCTAGGGTTAAGATATGGACATCTTTAGGAGATCATTTTTCTACCTACCATAGGCCATATAAACTATTATAATGGGGGAAGCTCATGGAATCCCACGTTATAGAGATGATTTTAAATGCCAAGCACTTCATTTACTTTAATATGCTGTTCGTCATATGGGAGAGTTTATATTTGCTTTCAGAGTAATGGGCTCCATGAATATGAAGAATTTAGGCAAATCAATAATTCTGATAGTTAATGTGAGACATTTCTGTTTATTCTCTTTTCACATTTGACAACTCCTTGAAGACCATTGGTGATAGCTTGTTTAAATGTAGAAAAGGAGGTATAACTGATTTAAGACCCAATGTTGATGAAGAAAATGAAAGTTTAGCATTTTATGTATTTAAAGAATTGTTAAATTTGGAACTTACATTTTGAGGTACAAAAACAAAAGAGTGGTATTTTATCTTTTTGTTGTACAAATGGTTATAGCACATTTAATATTTCTAATTGATTCACATTGTTTACTTTTTTATAGAAGTATTTTTATCTCACTATACTCATTATATTCAGGTTGTTTTTTCTTTTTCTTCTTCTTTTTTTTTTTTTTTTTTTTTTGCGGAGGAGGGTACCAGGGATTGAATTTTAAATTCAGGGGCACTAAACAACTGAGTCACATCCCTAGCCCTATTTTGTATGTTATTTAGAGACAGGGTCTCACTGAGTTGCTTAATACCTCACCGTTGCTGAGGCTGGCTTTGAACTTGAGACTCTCCTTTTTTAGCCTACTAAGCAGCTGTGATTACAGGCATGCACCACTGCACCCAGCTTATATCAGGTTTTTATGAATTAGTTTGATTTTTTTTTGTTGCTGTTGTTATAGAATATACTGCAAGGGTGGCTCCTCTTTCTCTTGCTTCTACTTAAAAGTTTCTTCCTTAGAGAGACCCAAGTTAGTGTCATGATTAGGCACCTACTCTATGGCAATGTTTACTTTATTGGATATAAAGACTCTGGACTTAAATCAGGTTTAAATTAGCCTCAAAATTATGCTATGTGAGTGCCATGACATTTTTTTTCCCTTTCATCCTGAACATTAGGATCATTAAAGACATTTTGTTGGGTCTTTTATAGCTATTCTTTTTAGAAGTGTGGACCTCAGCATGCCATATGATGACTTTGTTTCCTCTGTACTAGTGAAACCTAATGGACCTGTCTATTGCATAGGTTTTCAGTGTCTCCCTGGAGTGCTGTGTAGAATGATCCCAAGGCCTAGTTAAGACAACAAATGACAGTCTCAGCATAAGAGTTGTCTCTCTGATCCAAGGATCAGCCATGGCCTATACTAGAATCAAGGCAAACAATTCTAAGACATGTAGCTAGGACTACTCCAACGCAAACATCAGAGTCATATTCACTGTGATTCAATTCCATACTCCTGATCCAAAATGCTGATTCTAGAAAATTCCAACATAGGCCAGTGAAGTCTATAATGGGTTTAATAGTTCTTGGCAAGTAAGCGTAGCTTAAACCACAAGCTCTCCCATAGGTAGCAGCGTGGCTCAAAGAGCAGAGCTGGCAACAGACAATGTCTCAGAGTGTGTGCTCTCCAGGAAACCACAGAGTCAGAGAGCACAGCAACAAGAGAAGCAGGAACCTCGGCAATGGCAATCATTACCTAGCCTGGCCCGCTGGCCCTGGCCACTTTCCAGCTTTTTTATCACCCCACAAAGATAGGGTAGTTCAAAATTTTGTTCATCTATCAGGACTGATGAAGTACCATGGTCACTGTGTTGATCTACTTGACCTGTGATTAAAAAATAGTAATAATAACAGAGTGGGTAACTTAAACAATGGAAGTTTATTTTTTCCTTTTAGAAAAAGCTGGGTAGTCCAAAATTAAAATACTGACAATTTAAATTTCATTCTGAGACTCTATTTTTTAGGTTGTAGGTCATCATCTCACTGTGCACTAATATGAATTCTTCACTGTACCCATACTAAGTTGGTGAATGGGTACTTTGTATCTCTTCTTGAAAATACACTAATCCTCTTGGATCAGGTTCCTACCCTTATGACTTTATTTGATCGTAATTATCCCCATCTCCAAATAGAGTCATGTCACACTAGAGTTAAGGGCTCCAGCATAAAAATGTTCTATGATACAACATTAAATCTATACTAGAAAGAACATACCAAAATATTTATTACTCAAAAATGAGACTTTGGGGTAACAGTAGGAGAGGTTCCTCAGCAAGTGCAAAAGTGGCTGAGAGAACAGAGGTCCTATTGACTCTGGAGCTTTAATGTGGTTGGGGTAATGTTGGAGGGGAAGTTCTGGTTGTGAGCTGTGGCTTCTGAAGTTCCAGCATTTCCTTGGTGTAAATACTTCCAATAGTCTTTTCTTGCCAGGACCTGGTTCAAGACAAAAAGAAGAAGGTGTGGAGAATGAAACCTGTCAGCAGTGGAACATCAAAAACTGAGTTACATTATACCATCCTAAGTGATACACACAGTGGATTGAGATTTCTCTCATAGCTAATACTCTACACAGGGATCAACATATATGTGCACATGTATCTTTGCTGCTGACATGTGCTTTTCCTTTCTTGTGGTTCTGACATAGACAAACATACCCAAAGTGCATAAGGTGCATATTTCTATTATGTTCTATTATGTTTACTCTATTAGCATAGACACATGCCCATTTTGCACTTCTGTTCATTACACTAGTAGAGATCTAGAGATAATTTTCTGTTTCTTTTATATTATTTAATAGCATCACTGAATATGGCACCTGTGTCAAGCAAATGCTCACTAAATATTTGTGGAATTGAACAAGCATTTGGACATAGTATATAAACAACTCCTGGATTTTAGAGTTGCTGGAATATAAATGTTACCAGAAGCAAATTTTGAGAGGAAAAAAAAACTCACAAAAAATAAAATGAAAGAAATGATTACCAAAAATTATGGGGCACATGAATTATTCTTAGTGCTTTCATAGAAAGCTGTGCTAAAATATGTAGATTAAAGCAGATACTGTTCTCACATTGCACAATGAAATATGCTACCACCATCCTCCTTTCTCTTTCCTTTTGGCTCAGATAGGACAATGTGGTGAGAAATGGAGAAGACATTTTGGACTCAGAAATGAACATAATAAGTGGAAGATGAAAGAGAGAAAAGAAAAGTGGAGAAGAGGAAACATGGCTTAGATTCCTATACCTTATCTCTCCAAACTATCTTATGGTCAGAATGTTATGTACAGAAGTTCACTTCCATTTTTTTAAAGTTAATTTTATATCTTTATTTTATCAGACACAATAATTGTGTTCTGATAACTTTCTTTAAGCAAATTTCAAAGACATGAAAGAAAATAGCCAATTTTTAAAATATTACCTTTTCCTTCTCTAATCCCTTTCCCGTACAGAAGGCAAAATTTCTGATTAAAAGGCAGAACCAACCATGTCTAATGCCTGTCTACAGAATGCCTGTCTACAGAGAGAAGGATATCACTTGCAGACCTGGCCCTGCCCTCCCTCCCACCTTATCTCCGATACTCCCTTCATCACACCCTATAGTTCAGCTGCATAGACTTTATTTTACATTGTCAGGGGAGCAGAACTATTCTAGTCTCAGCAATCTTGTGCATATCTGCTTTAAACCCTCTTCTTCTTTCTCCTCTTTCTCTTTGCTTACTTCTACTTATCCTCCAATCCTCAGCTAGAATCTTCTCTTTCCTGAGAAGGGCTTTCTTTTTTTTTTCTTTTTGGTACCAAGGATTGAACTCAGGGTTACTTGACCACTGAGCCACATCCCCAGCCCTATTTTGTGTTTTATGTAGAGACAGGGTCTCACTGAGTTGCTTAGCACCTCGCCGTTGCTGAAGCCGGCTTTGAACTTGCGATTCTCCTGCCTCAGCCTCCCAAAGTGCTGGGATTACAGGCTTGAGCCATCGCGCCCGGCTTACTCTTTGCTTTTGAATTCAACATTTTTAGAGTCTACATGTGTTTCCATCCATGCAATATTTATTTTCCCATGTTTGGATTATTTCTCTTCATGTCTTCCATATTTGCAAATTATGTTAAATTAAATTATTATAATCACAAGTTATCAAAATCTTTTCATGAGTCCTACTAATATTTCATTGTCTGATAAATATATGTGTGTGTGTGTGTGTGTGTTCATGTATATATCTCACATTTTCTTTAGCCATGCATGGCTGTACCAATTTATATTCTCATTTCTACAAGGGTTGCAAATTCTCCTCATTGTCACCAACAGTTAGCCCTTCTAACAGGTATGAGGTAATGTCTCATTGTGGTTTTGATTTGCATTTCTCTAATGAGTAGTTTTTTGAGCATTTTCTATATACTTTTAGTCACTGTTTTCTTTTGAAAAATTTCTTTTCAAGTAGTTTGCCCATTTCAAAGGGCATAGTTTACTGTTTTATTCAACACATATAAAATGTGCACAAGATATCTAGTTCCTTCACTGTGCAGTCTGGATTTGGGATTTGAGACTCTGATGACTAAGTGATGGCTTTCAAATTCCTGGAGAAACATTGTGAGCAAATTGAGCACAGTAAGATTGTTGCACGTTCGCTGGTCTCAATGGTCCATGCCTGTAATCCCAGCAGCTCAGGAGGCTGAGGCAGGAGGATCAAGAGTTCAAAGCCAACCTCAGCAATTTAGCGAGGCCCTAGGCAACTTAATGAAAACTTGTCTCAAAATAAAAAAAAAATAAATAAAAATAAAATTTTAAAAAAAGTAGGATGGGGATGTGGATCAATGGTTAAGCACTGCTGGTGCCAAAACCAAGAAATCCTGGTACCAAAAACAAAAACAAAAATCAAAACAAATTAAAAAAAAAAAAAGATTGTTACATACTAGCACTTCTATCTCCTAAACATCAGAGATAAGGAAGTTCTAAAAGCCACCAGGCAACATGTTCATTGTTTTCTTATTGCTATAAACAATGTCGGACATCAAAATTGGGTCCTTGAATCTGCTCTACACACTGTTGGCAATGCCTCTAGTTTTTCAGCACTCTGGACTAATTTTAGCATATCAGGTTTGTTTTTTATTTTTTCGAACTGGGGGTTGAACCCAGGGGTGTTTTACCACTGAGCCATATCTCCAGTTCCTTTTCAATTTTCAGACAGTTCTGTCTAAATTGTTCTGAGTCTTGCTAATTCGCTGACTCTGGCTGTGAATTCAAAATTCTCCTGCCTCAGCCTCCTGAGCCACGGGGATTACAGATGTATGCCATCATGCCCAGCTACAATTGCCAGTTTTATGTTTGTGTTTATGTTGAGTTTTGTATATGGTATGATATAAAGGTTAAATTTCTTACTCTATATGTGGATATTTAGTGTACTAATACCAATGTTGTAGACTCTCCTCATTGTATGTTTTTGACAATTTTGTTACATATCAGTTGTAGTCTGTAAGTACATTACTCACGGACTGTTGATTCTTTTCCATTGTCCACTATACTTTGGTTTACATGCCAGTACCATATTGTCATAAGTACCATAGCTGGAATGTGTGGACATGATGTTATATATAAAGATGAATATGTAATATTATATTGTACATAATAAATATTTATATATAATGTAAATAGTATAAATGATAATGTAATAATATAAATAATGCTATTTCAGAAGACTGGTTCAATCTCCTTTTTTTTGTTGTTCTGCTCAGCCTTTTGAATTTCTACATACTTTATTCTTCATTGCTGTATGCATCACAGAATGTATCTATTTCTTCTAGCTTGTCTAATTTCTTCTCATATACTTGTTCATTGTTGTTGTTTATATTTTTTTCTATGTCAGTGCCACAAGTTTTTAAGTCTTCCTATTTCATTTAGAATTTTTATTTTTTCTCATTTTTCTTAGTCTAGCTAACATTATTTTATCTTTTCAAAAACACACATCTTAGTTTCATTGATCCCTCTATTGTTTTTCACATCTCTTATTTTATTTCTCCTTGATATTCATTTTCGCTTTCTTCTTCTAAGTTTGAGTTGATTTTATTTTTATTTTTCTAGTTCATTGACAAATAATAATATATTACTTATCTGAGAATTTTATTTTTACTTAATGCAGTCCTTAATTACTACGAATTTCCATCAGAACTCTTTTTGATACATTCTGTAAGTTTTGCTTTGTACATTTGTTTTCATTTGTTTCAGGTAATTTTTTTATACTTTTCTTTTTATTTATTTTTGACAAACTGATAATTTAGGAGCCAATTACACATACTCATGAATTTTCTTAGATTGCTCCTGTTAGGTTTATTTTGTCTATGATGTTGTCCAAGTCTCCTGTTTCCATGTTTATTCTCTGCCTGAGTTATCTATCAGTTGTTTAAAGTGGGGTATAAAGTCCTCTGCTATTATTGTAATGTGTTGATTTCTCCCTTCAATGATATTAATATTGGCTTTATGTATTTAGAAACTATGATGTTGGATGAGCATATTTTTATAATAATTAGATCATCTAAATAACTGACCCTTTAATTTTTATATAAAGACCTTCTTTGTCTTTTTTTAGCAGTTTTCACTTGAAGTTTATTTTATCTAATATGAACATAGCCACCTTTACTCTCTTTTGTTTATCCTTTGTGTGAAATACCTTTTCCCATTTATTTAGTTCTAGATTCTGTTTGTCCTTAAAGCTAAACAGAACGTTTGTAAGCAGCATAGAGTGCATTGCATCATTTCTGTTGTTTTTCTTGTTTGTATCTGTTCAATCCATTTATATTTAAAGTAGTTATTGAATGTAATGAGTCTCAGTGAAGCTCCCTTTACATTTAATCTACCTGGGGTAACTTTACTTCATAGATCTGGATATTCATTTCTCTTTCCAGATTTGGAAAGTTTTTGTCATTTCTTTAATAAACGTCGATCTCCTTTGTCTTTGTTTTTGGAACTTTTATAATGTATGCTTTGGTTTGCTTGATGTTGTCACATCATTTCAACAGGTTATCTTAATTTGTTTATATATATATATTCATTTTGTTCTTTGGAATAGATAATTTCAAATGACCTTCTTTGAGTTCACTGATTCTTCTACTTGGTCAAGCTCTCTAGACTTTTTCATTTTATTCATTATGTTCTTTACTTTCAGAATTGGTTTGCTTATATTTCATAGTTTGAATTTGTTGAATCCTAATTTTGACCATGAACTGTTTTCCTTATTTCATTTAATTTCTCTTCACATTCTCTCACAGCTTACTGAGCAACTTTAGGATAATTATTTAAATTTTTGTTTGAGCAATTTTATAGATCTGCATTAAATTAGAGTCAGTTACTGGACTTTGTTTCTTTGATTATGTCACATTTCTTTTATGATTTTGTCATCCTTGTGGCTTTGCCTCATTGTCTGTGTACTTTAAGAAGAAGGAATCTCTTCTAATCTTTACAAAATGAAAGGAAGGGAAACCTCTTTCCTATTCTACCTACAAAGAAGTTCTGAGTAGGCCAGCTGGTGTTATCACAGAAAGCCATAACCTCAGCTCATCAATTCATTTGATAGATTAATAATCCAAAAAGTACTACTAAATTTTCACTGTGGGTAGATGGGGCATGGCTGGAGGAGGTTGCTTACTCTGGGGGTGAGGTCTTGGAATTTATCGATCCCTGACCCCTTCTTCTTTCTTTGTCTCTGTCTTTGCTTTCAGGTTGCCATAAACTGAGCACCTTTCCTAGGCCATGCCCTTCCATTATGCTGTACTGCCTCACCTTAGGCCCAGAGTAAGATCACACCCAACTGAACCTCTGAAATTTTGAACTTAAAAGAAACTTTTCCCCCTATAAGTTGTTCTTGTCAGGTATTTTTGGTCACAGCAATGACAAGCTTACTAATAAAATACATAGGGGCAAATCTGACATTGTTTCATGCCTTGAACCTGAATTTGCATAGACCAAACTGGGGCCTGTGACTTTGGGATCATGGCTGGTTCCTAGGCCCCCACAGTCAGCCTACTAATGGGAGTGGTCTGAAGCCTGGGACTATAAGTGCTGACCTATCACAGAGTTAGACCTGGAGCCTGGGTCCACAGAAGCCACCTGGATGGGTCTGTTGTTACAATGAATGGAGAAGCTGAGACTTCACTTCACTCTCTTTACACCAAGATTTTCTTTCTCTGCACTAAAGCGTGCAGGCTGAGAAGAAGGGTGATGTAATGTAAAACTGTAATTCTTGCTCTCTTCAAGATGTCTTTTCTGTGTTAAACCTAGATTTGTAATACCTTATTTGGGTTTCTTAGCTTTTGTGAAAGCGTTTTTATGTGTGAAAGTTGTTCACATGGATGTGCATAGGGGACAATGGCTTGAAAATTCTATTCTGCCACCTTGTTGGTCATTCCTTCACATGATTTGATCTTTAAAATCAAAGGAAAACTTACGTGTTTCAATATTATTTTTAATTCCATAATCTCCCAAGTACTTGGTAACTTCCAATGGTGAGCCTTCTCCTCTAGTCATAGCTTAGCTCTGTTTTTCACCTTCCCAATTAAACTTTTAACAGGTGTGTTATTCTGCACGTGTGTGTGTGTGTGTGTGATGAGTTGTGTGAGACTAAAGTATAAACTCAGATGGCATGCTGTCCTCCTTTGAAATATTAAAATGGGTAATAAATACCATTATTACATGTATATACTACAAAAAAGACACAATATGCAAATTGAGACAGTGAGTTTTGTTCTCAGAAACTGCTCTTTCTTGCTGCTGTTATACCCAGCTATACTGTATATTTTGTATCATAACGCACATTTATAATATGAGTGTTGATATCTACACATTTTGATTCTTCAGTTCTGACTTCCTCAATCTTTAACCAAACTTATAATTTTTAAGTAGTACATTCATATTTGTTCCAAGGAAATAATAAAGGAAATAATAAAGCCACTACTATGTTAAAGTTTTTGGGGAAAACCCTCATGAAATGAAAGGACACTAAAGAAAATGTATTAAAATGCAATAATCTCGGCATAGTAAATTTACTTAAATTTTTCTTTCTATTCTGCACTGTGTACATTTCACAGGAGGATATTTGCATGCATGTGCACACATTTGCAATGTGGCATAGCTGTCAATTATTTAATAAAGATTCCATGCAAGGGATTTCATTCTAAATAATATGTGCATTATAGAATAACTGCTGCGCAATCCATATTATAATAATATACTTATCTTTTAGTCATAATGTCAAGTATATCGAGGAGGTGTTTTGATTTAACAAATGCCTAAACCAGTGTGAATGTATAATTATATAGAGAGCTGATCTCTCTTTCACACACTCAGAATATATATATTAACATCTGTAAATTAATAAAAGCTGAAGAATGCTGTGAGTATAAGTTCTTCTCTTAGCTTTTTGTTACTGGAATAAAATACCTGAGGGAAGTAAACATTTAGAAGGAAAGATTTATTTATGCTCATGATTTCAGAGGTTTTTGTCCACGGTTGACTAGCTTCAAAGCAGAAACATCATGATAGAAGGGCAGGCAGATGAAAGCTGCTTACCTCATGGTATCCGTGAAGCAGAAAGAGAGAAAGGAAGAATGTGGGAACAAGATATAACCTTGCAGAGCAAGCACCCAGTGACCTATATCTTCTTACTAGATTCTGCCCATAATTTCTATCTCAACCCAATAATGCCATCAAATATTAATCCCTCACTGGATTAAAGCATTGATGCCTGGACCATCATGATTCCATCATTTCCTAAAAGCCCCAGCTCTGAACCAAGCTTTCAACACATAAGCCTTTGGGGGACATTCCAGATTCAAACCATAACACCTTCCTGTTGAGGTTTAATTAATTAATCTATTAGGAATTAGCTTTGTTCAAATGAGACATAAGTGAGTATATTTCAGTAAAATACATCTATTGAGAGTTTGTGAAATATACGTATATATATACATGCACATATGCACAGAATGTATATTGTATATGATATATAATATGTACAATATTATATATAAATATAATATATATAATTTTATATATATAATATCTTTACACATTTGTACACACATAAACACAGAAGCACAAACATGCATACCTATAGATCCATGTCTATGATTATAACAAAGATAGAGGTACAGGTGGAACATTTAGATAGAGATGACATGTTTTGACAAAAGTAAAATAATGCGAATACATAAATGGGAGAAGAAAAGGACAGGGAAATTGAAAAAGTCCTGTCAGTTTTAATCATATTCATAACTTCCATCAGGTAATGAAATGCTAATAGGAAAGCAAGGGAGGAAGATATTAAAGAGAAAAAAAGCATGAAGGTCATCACTAGTACAAAAAACAAATTTTCCTTATACAAAAACAGCAATTATTGCATAATGGCACAATAGATATAAAATTAAACATCAATCATGGTTGAAACAAAATTGTTTTTGTTAGTTAAATCAATACTATACATAGACTGAAATTAAATGTTACAATTTTTGAAACTCTCAGTCAAAAAGGAGGAACCAAAGCTATAGTCTATATTATCAAAAAAGATAAAAACAAAACAAAATGATTAGGAACAAATCATTAGATGGGCAAAAATATACCAGGAAAACAGAAAGAATGAGAAAAAATAGAAAAACAGGAGTATTTATTTCCTAATTGAACAATGACTAAGAGGTTTGCAGCTTCAACTTTCCACTTTCAGTAGGCACCACTGCCTTGTGAAAAAGTCCTGGTTCATTGATGATGTGCATGGCTCAACCAAAACCAACAGTATCCATCAGACACGTGAATGAGGGCATCTTAGGAATCCAAAGAGTTCTGGTTCTATGCAGAACAAATGCTGCTTCAGAAAACACCACCAAAACTGTTGGCCAGGGAATTGGGCACATATAAAATTGATGCTACTTTAGTCCGCCAAATTTTAGGGACATGGGGTAAACTGTTGTTGATAATTGGCACAGTGATTCCTTTTCAATCCATGTAAAGAAAGAAAAGGACTGTTTGATTTCTAATGTTTTTGTATTTTGAAATGATATGAATATAAAAGGCAAATAATAGTAATGAGAAAGCACACCTGACTTTTCCCTCTCATTGCCATTGACCTGTCCCACATCCTACAACCCACTGGCAATCATATTGAATATTCTCGTTTCTGTCCACTGAGAAACTTTCTACATAGGAAACCAGGTGTGTGAGTGTGAGTGTGTGTGTGTGTGTGTGCATGTGCACACACACAAAAGTTGTTCTTTTGCAGACACTTGGAGGAATAGACAATTAATCTACATAGAAAAGGAGGTATGTGGAGACACAGATGAATAAGGATTTGCTTTAAGACTTAAAAAAACACGTAAAATATTATAAATCAGTAACTGAAAGGAAGCCATGACTGATAGGGTTCAATAAAAAGAAGTAAATATAAAAGCATAAAGCCTAATGAAAGCTTGAAAATTTGTGAGAAACTTGAGCAACATATTTCTTATTAATTTTTTTTCTTTATTGAAAATAGAAAGGAGAAAGGAGAAGGGGAAGACAAAGGAGACAAAGTCAGTTCCCAGGACAAAAACCCACCACATACAATGCATGGAAGGTTAAATGCTGAATGATCCTCAATCATCACTGAATGAAATGGGGTTCTTAGCAGTGCCCTATGCCTTTCTATGAGCACTGTAGAGGATTTGAGTAAATTTTAAAAGCATCTACAATTTTTTATTCTCTCCATAGGATTAGAGTTTATGTTGCTTACTTCTGTAGTCTGGGATTTCCTTGTGGATGTCTGTGGACACTTGGACATCATCAAACATGATGGACATCATCAAACAAGCAGAAGGTTGATAAGTGGGTATGTATTACAATTTACTCATTTGCTGATAAATTATGCAGCAACTATGAGAAGTCCAGGCCAGCATGCTGGGGGTTGAAAGGCCATGTAGTCATACTCTCCAATAAATCCTGTCCAGGACATTAAAAAAAAAAACAAAAACAAAAAAACTACAAACCACACCAAACTACAGCAGATACACAATGAGCTCAGCCAAGATTAGCTAGTCCTGCTAGGATTAGAACAATTATCCAATTTATCTCATTCCCAATTGCTAACTTGTAAAATTATAAGTTTACAAGGTATTGATTTAAGTCATTCTGTTCCAAGAGAGTTTGCTATATAGCAAATAGTGAACTGATATAATAAACAAAAATACTTTAAATACGCAGCATACTCACAAAGATGTCCAGTGGTTTCCCACTTTAACATTCTGAGTGCACTATCTTCTATGATCTAAAATTATTTCAGTAATTATAATTTCAATCATCTAAAGTGTATCCAAATCACACAGAAAATTCAAGACCACTGACCCAGTTTTAAAAAGCAGGAAATATCTAATCCAACATAAATATCTGTAAAGCAGCTTAATCACTTTATTCTGATACTGAAATAACTCCACAACTTAAGCATGGCTTTCTAAAAAGGATCTAGAAAATTGCATGTCAAAATGATAAATTTGTCAATTTGTCCAGCTTTGTATTGTTATGAGCATAACAGAGATGATAAAATGAAGAAGAGGGAGGGATTTTATCCCTGAAAGCCTCATCTAAGATGAGCATGGTGCACCTGCTCTTTATTTTCATTTTTCCAAGTACTTTTCTGATTTTACTTAGTGCAATTTTTCTTTCCCATCTTCAAATCTTTTATTCCTTCCTCCCTTATTCCCTCTTTCTCTCTCTCTTTGTTTCTTCTTTCCTCCCTTCTTCCAGCCTTCTCTCCCTTCTTTATATTTTATTTCATTTTATGAGTCTACAAATAAAGATTCTATGTCATCATGAAATGGTTCACGTATGCTCTTTTCTATGTAGCTTATTGTAGGTGAAGTCCTTCATGTGCTGACAAAGCTCTTAGAGAGTAACTTCTTCATTATAACAAACTAAAATTTTTGCAAAAAATAAAAATGCTCCACTTTTAAATAGGAAATGTCATTATTAAACAGCATGTTAGTTGCATCTTGACTTGATAAAAGGGGTGATGGAATAACGGGAAAGATTATTCCTTCAAACTTTTTTTGAAAATATTTCCAATTTTGTGGTTTATATATGGTGCTTTTTACTAGCTTTACTCAAGTGTTATTCATGGTATTTTAAAAATTTATTTAGAAAAGAGTTATTAAATGTTTAGTTAATTACAGATCTTGAACCAATTACTGGAGATACCAATATTAAAAGTGTGAAACAAAATACCTCTTCTGCTTCCTCTTAGAAGGTAGCTTAGGGAATGGATATTCCAAAATATGTGCTGGATAGATGGGAACACAAAGTAGAAAAGAGCTAACTCTGAATAGTTTGAGTAGGCTCTATAAGATTTGGAAAAGTCGCTTTTTTTTTTTTTTTGTGGACTACACAGTCCAGGAAAGACAATAGTTTAAAGTAAATTTAGAAGCAGATACTTTATTCTACATATCCAGAACTTTAACAAGTGACAATAATTTTCTTTTGTATTATAGCATCCAGAGAGCTTTGTTCTTATGAATGCAAAGATAAAATGTATTTTCCTGGGACAATTAAATGTAACTCTAGGTTGCAGTGTTCAGACGAGACTTCAAGAAGGTGTGGAGAGTGTGAAATTAGGTATGCTCCTAGAAAGGTACAGTGACAATCACTAATCCCTGATGTTCTATCTACTTCAGATTCTTTCAGCATTTAAGAAAGTTCACTCATCATCCACACTGAACCATTCCACAATTGAATTGATGGACAAAAATGGGCTAATCTTAGTCTTGGGAGATATATAGTAGGGGCTGGAACATGGGGCCATGATTCATTGAGAATTTAATATGTATGCTGTAAAAGCTATGCTTATAAGAAGGAGAGAATGGAAAAACTCTGGAGTATCCTATTTGAGGTGTAACACAAAGCAAATACAGGTACCTGGGAAATTGGTACAGAGCTTCTGTACTTCATTCTTGGGGATTCTTGTTCATTCATTTGTCATTAATGAATACACCATCTCTTTCCTTCTTTAAAATTCAGAATGATTTAATTTTTCTGTTGAAACACGTGGGTAGTCTAGATGGAATAGAAATCAATTGTCTGTAAAACACTGACATATTCTTTATCCTTAACTCATTCTCAAAATATTATGCACAAGATAATGAGTATGATAAGAAATAACACAATCTAATGTTTCAGAAACCACAGATAAACAATACCGCATTTCTCCTTCTTGAGTCTCTTTTTCTTCTCCAATGTTTTAGCATTTTAATGTGACCTAAGAATTTTAGAATCTTGATAACAAACGTATTTTTGACTCTGAGTTCACATTTATGGTTTTCACTTAGCACCTTGATTTCATTGCCAACTTTAAGAAACATTTCTTAACAGAAATATTTAATACTTTGATAATATATAATGCAGTCATCATCTAGCATGGCACAAAACAAGTAATTCACAAGGTCAGCTCTATTTTCATAGCACAGTATGATGAGACATCATAGATATGAACAAAAGAGGCTTACAAAAGTTTGTTTATAGCAACCTTTCATGTTCAGTGCTAACAATTCACATACTGTACAGAAGAATCTCTAATAAACTAAAAAGCTTTTAAAAATTACTTCCACTTTATTTTTTATAGCAGAAGAAGATATCTAGCTTGTCGAAACTTTTGGGGGAAAAATAATTTTACCATACTTATAATGCAGACTTTTTATTTCACAAAATAGAACAGAATGGAACAAACCTAAAAATAAACTGACCTCGTCCAAACACAACAAATTACAAAGTCACTACCTTAAATGCTTTGTCACAGATTTGATATAAAAACATGCTTAGTTAGTAATATTTGTAAACATCAAATAGTATTATACACTAATAAATACCTTAATAGAGAAGAATATCAGAAATGTCAGCCTTAGTAATCAAATATGGGTGGAGAGTATACAATTAAAAAATACACACACATACATTTGTAATATTTGCGAAAACATCAAAGTAAATCCTCAATGTCTTTGTAACATTAACCTCGATCAGATGTTGGACTTGACTTACTGACCCTTTTTTTTTTTCTACAATTTTATACTTCATAAGCTTGGATAAACTTGAATCATCCTTTACAAGGGATTTGCCACATTTCTCTGTACTTAAGAGTTTTCTTTAGGAATTGACAGCTGCCATATTCATGGTCATTTTCATTTTCAGATATTCATTCAAAGAGAATATCATATCAAATTATAGAATTTTGATAGCCTTCAAAGATAAACTACAGTAAAACTTATACTTTTCTTGGCACAATCAAGGCTACATTTGCTCAGATTCTTCACTTATTAGAAACCCTATATATTAATATTAAGCTGTTATAACTACATAAAATTTATGTTAATTTCCTCTCTATCCTTAACTACAACTGCTAAAATACACCCTAGTCCAGGGAATTATTAATCTCTATTTTTCTGATTAGGTTTAAGGATGGGAGGACCTGTATTATTAGAATATCCTCCATAATATCATCTAGCAAAGAGAGAAAACAATTATATCAGACATGTTACATCAAGGGAAAAATATAAACATATTTAATTAAGAGACCAAAATTTTATTTTACTATATGTAGACAAGGATTCTTTGTTATTTCTGAACTTTATTGTAAGATACAATTTTTTAACCAGATATCCAGCCAAATAAGTTTTCTTTACCAAATAATGTATTAACATTCTTATTTTGGCAGATGTATTTGTTTACTCTTTGGTTTGATGTTCCACAAAGCACACTGCTGCATGACTTAGTTTGAAAAGTTTCCCAGCAAAACACATGAGAATCTTCTTACTCATTAGAATAAAACTGCAAAAATATTCCTAGTTAATATTACCTAACAACAACTGGTGAAGTGTATTGCCTAGTAATTTTGAAAGCAAATAGCTTTTATATAGAAAAAAAGTTAAGTGCTTTATTTCATATGTATTTAATGATTGCCTGATTGATTTTTTATGAGAAATTAGAATTAAAAAAATAAAAAAAGAAAATCATCTCCGAAAAATATACCTCCTTTGTCACTGCTAGAAACAGACTGATTGTTTGTTTTAATTTTTTTTTCTGACAGCCAAATTAAAGTGCAAAACCCAATGTTGCAATCATCCTATCCATAAAATTAAAGCAAACAAATTGAGCTAAAATGTTTGACTTCTTCATACTTTTTATATCTTGATTTGCCAAGAGTAGGTAATATAAAATGCAGATGGATTTTATGATTACAAAAAGTTATTTTATTTTTTACTTTTTTTCTACAATGTACAATTTAGGTTCTTTGAAAAAATCATTTATTTTTTCTGCAGGTTCACAAGAGTGTTTTATGTATTATTCTGACAGTCACAACAAAGGAATCGTTCTTTTTGTTAGCTCTCCCTGTATATTGCATTAGTTCTGAGCAGTAATAAAGGGAAACAGAATAAAATATAAAATATCCTTTCTGTAGAAACTCTTATATAGCAACAAGCCCAAAAGTTCCTTCCTTGAATTTCAGAGTAAGTTGGAATAAAATAGGCCATCTAAAGACACTTTTATCTGTTTTTTTTTTTTAGTTATTACTTGATGATTGTGTTAAAGGCACTCTTCCATAAACTGTGGAACCAGTCCACAAAAATATAAAAGCTGTTATACAGTTTTATGGAGTAGACATGAAATTAAAGACATAGTTATATATGTCAAATGATGGTAAGTACTTCAGAAAAGAAATCATAAAACAGGATGAGAAGGAAAGCAAGTTCCAGTGAGTGGGGTAAGGTTATTTTATAAGGAGTATTAATGAATAGTTGCCCTGAATGGTTCAAACAGGAAAGGGATACTTTGTTGTAGACTACAGCAATCCTGGAGACAAGTTGAGGTCTGCTTCACTGAACCGGAAGAGAAGAGACAGTTTCAGCACTAGGGTGAGTGGGTGGAAGAGCACCAGAGTGCCGTTGGTCAATGTGGTCCTGCTTTAAGTGTTTTGAAGTTAAGCTCCTACCTTTTCACTAGCATTTGGAAATAGGGGCTTTATGTTTCCAGATGATTAAATTCCAAAAGGAAGGCCCTTGACTACCAGGAAGACATGCCTGGTATGTAGAACTGGAAAGAGGCAGGGAGATGATTTGCTTTTCATGGAGGCCCAGGAAGTATTTACTCTGGAAAGTTGTCTAAGGTGAATGATCTAGGAAAAGGGAGGTCAGGAAACTGCTATCAGGAAGAAGGATGATGAAAGTTTAGTTAAGCTGAGGGGAGTGTTAATATCTTCCTGGTCAGGAGACTGTGCTATTCCACATTACCAATAAGGATAGCTTGGAAGAGGTATAGGGGAGTCAGTCTAGTAAGAAGTGACCAGACTCCAGATGTATTTTGGAGGTAGAACTCATGGTATTTCTTTAAAGATGGCATGTAGAATGTGAAGAAAGAATAAGAATGTTTAGAATGGTTTTGGATGATAAAATAGAAGACTTCCATTTACTCTTATTGAAAATGTAAAGATAATTGATGATCAAATTCTGTATGGGAAAAATGAGAAAGAAAAACAAACATATTTGTATATTTAGAATCACAAAATGTGCCATAGTCTAAATGTTTGTGTCTCCTCCAAAAGTTATATGAGGAGAGTGATACCAACTCCTAAGGTGATGTTATTAGGAGGGAGGGCCTTATAAGAAGCAATTAGGTATTAGTATCCTTATAAAATAGGCCCAAGGAAGCTTGTTCATCCATTCCTCCATGTAAGGACATAGCCAAAAGGGTCTCTCCATGAAAAAGTGGGCCCTCACTAGTCACTTGGATCAGCTGGAATCTTGAACTTGAACTTCACCATCTTTAAAACTGAGAGTTATTGTGGGAACTATATTTTGTTATACCTGAGAAGACTCAGGGGAAAAAATTAGCATATCAATCACAAAGAAAAAATAACAACAGTGGAAAAATTCCAAGAGATTTTCTATGTGGCCCCTTATCAATTACCAATTACATCCTTTTTTTTTATGTAACCAATTTTTTCTTCTTTTGTTTACTCTTAAGCAAAAGCTCAATTCCATGGCCCTCATGATCTAATTTTACTCAAAATTTGTGCGCTTCATTTGGAGAGCTAATCAGAACATCTCTTATGGATTAATTGGAAAATGTAAATTTTTTTGTGTGTCAAATAGGCTATAAGAAATTCATTCTGCACAGGCAGAGGAAAGAATTGTGACTTCAGAAATTAAGTAGACTTTACATTAATGCAATTTTTACATTGATTTTGTGTCAATATTGGCAATTATTTATATTAAATAAAAGAAAGGGAAAAGAAGCAGAAGATTAATAAAGTAGAGGGAAAAAACACTGACTAAGGAGATTATACATCTCTGAGCCACTAAAAGTTCTAAATCTACGCTGCTGGAAGATGAACTGCTCCATTTACTTGTCAGTTAATATTTTTAGTGACTTAGGAAGTCACCTCTCCTGAAGGATTAGTACTATAAGATATATATCTTATAATTATTTTTAAATGAAGAAACTACATTCCTCAGAGTAAGATGTATATTGCTTTCTGTATGGGATAGGTATTTTGCATATTGCTTAATACATTAATGGAGTTACAACAGAATCCATTATTTTTAGAGGACAGTATTTTCCATTACTACATCCAAATCTGTCTAGTTTCAAGCCAATGCTAGGTATTAATAAATAATAGTAAGAACTAGAAGTTTTCTGATTTGTTTTGTTTTGCGTTTTTAATGTGACCTTGGGCCCTGTTACTATTTAATGGGCTTTATAATTACATATATTTTTTATTTATATTTGTAATGGTCATGGATGTCTATTAAAACAATCTCAATGAATAAAGTCATTGAAAGATGCACAGCTAAACACTATTTAAAATCTCTATGAAGGTCCATAACAGAAAAAAAAGGATCTGTCAATATTTTAGCACCTAGTCTTATTTTTTTGGTTTTTCTTTTGCTCATTTGACATTTCTAAATTTGATTTTGTTTTCAATATTTTTGTACTTTCTTTTATCTCTGTTTTTATTAAAAAGTAAGTCTTTATAAAACTGCATATTCAACCTAGAACAGTAAGGTTCTATGCATATTTTTACATCCTTACCACTCCTTTCAATGGTAGGTTTAAGAGATCCATTCAATACTTGTCAATTATTGACTTAAATAATTCATATGAGTGTAATAATGATCTTGATTTTTAGAGTGACATCTTAATTGAATATTTTGCTAATTATAAAATGATATGTTATCATTATGTCAAAATTGAGATTTATAAGTATGCATAAATTTCTATTTTTCAAATTATCAGTACTCTTTTTTCTATGTTAAGTTTAATGTGAAAAACTTAGCATACTATTACTGCCTTTAAGTATTCTCCACTTTCATTGCTGACTTTGATTTTCTTAATATGAAATTTGGAGCCAGATTACTTTTATAAAATTATTTATTTAATATTATATACTTCATTCATATTTTTTCACTTACAAAACATCCTGCTTTGTAAGAACATGTACAACTCTAAATTAAATTTTGCATCATTCCTTTTTTCAAAACTTAATAATTGTTTTATGATAGATTAGCAGAATTATTTTGATTTACTCAATGTGCTGTGTCTTCGAACATTCTCTTTTCATGAAGACTATTTAAGGAGGGATTTCGTATCTGAGATTATTTTTTTCTCAGAAGAAGTGGATTGATTTAGAAATATTATTTTTATAGGAACTCTGTATATATGGCTTTATTTCTTTTTTATACCATGTGTGTAAATAACATCTGAGGACAATCAAATATTTATTCATATAGGTAAATTGACTTTATTTTGTATACATTCAATGTATTTCTTTCTCTATACTTTGTCTATATTATTTATGTGTGTATGTATATGTATGCATATTTTTACACATTGAAAGTTCAAAATTACCAAGTCATATTTAATGTGGTATTCTGTATTATTACTCATAAATATTTCCTCTTTTTTTGTGATCCTGAGAGGGCATGATCCTGTGACCAACTGATATTGAAAATGCAGAGATATGATTTACTTTCATCAGTGAAATAAGATGGTACTTGGTGTATGACACAGCTGAGCAGAATCATTTAGTGTTATTAAGAAATTTGGTTCAGTTTCTTGCTTCCATATTTTTGTGCACATTACCATGAGATCATCTGTCTTTTAAACAGTGTCCTGAAATGAGAAGACCCAGGGGGCCTGATATGAACCCTGACATCCAGAGAAGCTATAGCAGCTGTACCACATGAAAACAGTAACATAGTACCTGAGGGGGTGAAACATGTTATCATAGCCCACTGAGAACTTGAAATTGTTATGAAAGTATAATTTAGCAAAGAGTGATTCATAGATTAGAGATTAAGCCTTTTAATATCTTGGCACTACATAGAGGAGCCTCTTAAATCATCAGAATCACACTTTTAATTAGATTGACAAGGAATTCTTCAAATTTCCCTTTGTTTCTTTCCATAAGTATTCATGTTGCTGTTTCTCAGTGATATACATGTGAAACTGCATTTTCTGCCTTCTGTCAACCCCATCAGTAGCATCTCTTTTTTTTTTACTTTATGAATGTCTTAAAAATAGATGTTAAAATCTGTTCCTCCATTGTTTGCAAACATGCTTAAGGATGTCCTATTCTACATGTCTCTACCATTACTTCAATATTAATAATACCTTTGCTTGATATTGGTAAAATATTTTAAATATTTTTCTTTCATTTCAATCCCCATTAATTTCTGCCTATAAATACTTATGTTTCTTTTTTCCCTTCACTTTTCTAAAACTTGTGCTTTTTTGAGCATATTGATAAAAAATTTTACTGTGGAAAATGCACCATGCAACTTATTAAAATTAATTTTTCCTTCTTGAATTCTGTGTTTTCTAGATTTTGTACTGAAAATTTTGAGACAATCTTAGCTAAAATAAGAAAGAAAGAAAGAAAGAAAGAAAGAAAGAAAGAAAGAAAGAAAGAAAGAAAGAAAGAAAGAAAGAACCTATTTCCATTTGCCCATATAGAAAGAGAACCGTGAGTTCGAATCCAGCCTCAGCAACGGGGAGGCACTAAGCAACTCAGTGAGACCCTGTCTCTACATAAAACATAAAATATGGCTGGGGATGTAGCTCAGTGGTGGAGTACCCCTTAGTTCAATCCCCAGTACAAAAAAAAAAAAAAAAAGTTAATGGATACTTCACTGGCCATTTCTTTACTTTTGTTTAAGCAAATCTTTAAATCTTAATCTTTAAATCTTTAAATCTTAATCCAGATGACTGTTTATAGTTCAGTACTTATTGATTTATTGCATTCTCAAGCCATCTGACTTGGGTTTTTATGTAGATGCCCAGCAGGGATGACTTCACTCACATTCAAAGTGAAGTTATATCGGGATAATCCAAGCAGTCTGTATCTCTTTTGTAAAACATTAACATGGTTAAATCTACTTTAGTAGGGATGCTGCCTCACATATTCTATCCCAGAACTGCTGTTCTACAACCAGTGGCTTCCACATTGAAAAATTTAATAGATCTGTCAACTAACTACAAGGATGCTTGATCTTTCTGCCATCCATGCAGTAATTAGCTAGTCCTTCAACCTTAACACAATGTAATTCCTTAATGTCCGTGGTAGCACAACCTCCTCTTGATTAACATTTACTTCTCTGACCATTCATTTTCACTTTCCTCTTGTGCCCTTTATTAAGTATCAGATTTCACTGCACTTGTGCTGTGGTTATTCTACTCAGTAGATTACTTTTTCCCTAAGCTTCTAGTGCTAAATAAAACCAAAGGCTCTCAAATTCAGGGAGTACTTATTTATTGAGATATCTCAAATTCAACATGTCCAAATTGCATTATGTTTTCAGCAAACATTGATCTGTTTGCAACATGCATATTAAAATAAGTAGCTCCACCCTTTCCAGTTACTCATACTAGATGTGTGGAAGTTATATGAAACTATATGCTCTCTATGTTACACTTAAATTAATTTTCTTTACCAGAAAATAATTCCACTTTCTTGTTTATCAGTATTCATATCATTGTTTCTTAAATTTCAATATTATTTCCTCTAGTTCTATACTAAATAATATATAAAGTATTAAATAAAATTAATGGGTCATATTGATGTTTAACAAATGTCTGCATTTATCTATGATGTTTAATATGATAAGAATCCATGCAGTAGAAAGTCATAAAGAACTTGTAGCTTCTAGAAAAATGTAACAATTCACATTATGGATTGAATCTCATCATTAGGCTGAGATTTTGTAAAGGATTAAATCAAGGTTACATCTTTGTAATTACTAAAGATAAGGAACATAAAATGTCATCTCCACACCTTGGTTCTTATTTTTGGCATTTTCTGGTTGCAGTATTCATCAGGTAATCATATTTGCTTTAGTATATTGTATAAAATGAATAAGAGCCTGAATATGAAAGTGGGAATTCCTAGAGAAAAATGAATATTAATCAAATGTCTTCAACACAAATAGATGAACCCCATTGGTCTTAGCAATATTTTAGGATATATAGGATCAATTCTTTTATTCACATAAGGAAATTTGTTTTAGATATGTTAATTAGCATTCTCCACTATACATCTTATTAGCCATGGATTTAAGAGATATCAAAATAGTAACAGAGGCAATGACCTTTATGTTAGTCTATACTCAAATTTAATTATTTTAACCTCTAGAATTATTCAATTTTGATGGACATAGGTACATATCATATTGAGAGTGAGAATATATTTCCTGAAATCTATATTCAATAGGCAATAACTTCAATATATTTCATGTGATTTTACATATTTTATGAACCATGGTTGAACCCCTTCCTTGCTCTATATTATTTAATCAAACAAAATTTTTTATAAATTAACTCTGGGGACTACATTTTTAATACATAACCAGACAGAGATACCAACTACAATGTTAAACAGATGAATGAATAAGAAATAAATGCAAGATAAATAATTCAATGTTCATTTTTTTAGAACATTTTCTTCAATAATGAACAGAGAAAAACACTTGAAAATGCAGGGAACATAATAGATTGGAGAAAAATCAATGTTATAGTTTATTCATGGATTTGGTAAATTGCTCTTCCAGGGAAAGTAGAACAGGAATGATTGAAGTGGAATTAGTATTTCATTATGACACATTTCACTAAACCTCCTGAGCTCTTATGATTTTGCATTTTATCTGTTGCCTGTTTTATATAGTAATTTGGGAACTGTGACAAATCAGAATTTAATATTTAAAAAATGTTTTACAATTAGTTATGACCCAGTGTGTCAAGCCAATGTTATTTTACCTGATTTTTTACCTATATGTGGATGGTCAATTCCAATAACTAATATTATGACAAAGCAGCTTTCTTACTCAATTTAAACTCCTATTTACTGAATGTTGTCAAATCAGGTAATACAGAGAAAAATATCAAGCTATTTAGAAGCTATTAGACAATTGACATCCTTCAAAAAAATGGAAGCTGTGAATCCTTTTTTTCTGACTTCAAAAATATCTGTATTTAGTGTTGATTAGACTGAGAAATATCTAAAAATCATGGACACTTTAATTTTAAAAATATGAGCTTTTTGTTTCTTGTTTGTTTTTTGTTATTATTGTTTGGCAATTAAACAGAAGCCCTACTGAAACATTGAATACAAGTGTGACCTTACAGAGGTAGCTTCCTGTCCTTTTGTAATATATATATACATATATATATGTATATACACTTATATACATATATATTATAACTTATCTAACTATCTTTGATTTTCACCAAAAGCCACATCATTATTCAAATTCCCACATAAGAAAACAGTCATAGAATACGTATGTGATCTGATTCCTTGAATTTTAAATTCTTCTGTATTATATTCATAGAGTTCCTTTTTTGGCTATTCATTATTTGTACCTTAATTTATTCTTTTATATCTTGTTCATCATAAGATGATATATATATGTAAACTCCTCTAGCAGTTCCCTGACCCTCAGCAGACTCCTCCATTATTTTGGATAGTAAAAATAATAGATAATATGTGCCATTGCTACATCAAGCAAGCTAATATAATAACATATCCCATCCCTTTAACAATTTCAAAAGCCAGACTAAATAATAAAATTATCTACAGGCCTACATTCTTTAAGTAATTGGTATGAAAATTTGGAGGGATTTGACAAACAATATGTAATTCTTACCATATGGTAGTTATTCAAATGGTGATATTGATAGTGGTGATGGTGAGGAATATGTGGATTTTGAATCACTTGACATAGAACATCATTACTTGGACTCTTTATTCCAAGAGGTCCATTAGTTTCATATAATGAAAGTGATCTTGAGAGGTACCTATGACAAAGGTACAGAATAAGAATAGATTATGGTCAGGCAATGGGCCCTAATTAAGTTCTTATTCAAAGGTAGAGCACACATGAGGATAACCATAGAAATAATAATGGGCACCATGAAGACCTATTGCAAATGTAAAAGACCATAGGCTCACCTGTGAGAGTACTCCAATGTATTTCTTTGTCCCAGAGAAGGAGTAGTGGGGAAAAGAAGGCGGGAGTAAGCCCAAATGAAGTTACAGGAAGAATTAAAACTTAAGCTAAAGGAAATAGCCAATAGCTTTGATACTTTTTCAATGCCTGTTTAACATAGATTTTCATCCAAGCACATACCTCAAAACCATACAAGGCTAAGAGCTAGCACACCAAAAAGGATTTCTCTGCTATCTGGCCCCCTCCCTCATAAGAAAAGTTCTATCTCTTCTCACTTAAATAAATTCTACTCAATTTACTCTTTTCTCCCATCATTTTCCATGGATTTAATTCTTTATATTTGTGAGTGTCATGAGCAGTGCTATTAATAATTATTCAGAGGTAGATTTTCTTTAAATGCAAGTGTATATTCAATCATACAAATCATCAAATATAAACATTTAATGCAAAAAGTGTTGGATATGCTAGAGCACCCCAACAAGCATTCAATGCACACTAATTAGACATTCTAAGTAAGTCACACTATGCTAGTGCAACTGAACACTATAAGCAATTCACACAATCTTAGGGCAACGACAAACCCAAAAGTACCTCCGATGCCACACAACTTCTCTTAGCCGAGCAGACATTGTCTTTGTCTGGTGGTTCTTTCCAGCCAAGTACTGGATATCAGGGAATGGTGGAGTCAGTCCAGGGATAGACAACAAGGCAATCAGTCTCACCACTGTCCTTGGAGCAAAACCCTCAATGTGGTGGGACAAGCAGTTTAAATACAGTTTCAAGTTGGTGGTGTATATTGGTGATTGATTACTGTTAGGTCTGTTTAAGGTGGCCAAAGGGAAGAAAGCATCAAGCAGTCTGCATGTGCAAAAGAACAACCGATCAGATGCTGACATCTAAGCAGTAATAGTGTCTCCTAACAATCAGTGGACCTCTCCTGACCTATCTTGGAAGGACACAGATCTCAGCAGGATTCCCTAACCAACCCCAGGGGGACACGGGACTCCAAAAACCTCCTTTTCCTGCCCCAAGCCCTCCACTTCCTGCCCTAAGCCCACAAAATTTCTATACCTTGGAGCATGTGTGTGATTCTCCCAGACCCACTCTGTTGGATTGAGGAGTCTCGTCCAGGAGAGTACATCAATAAAGCCTTTCTCAGCGGTTTTAATTTGCCTACTTTTGGTCATCTATATCTGGCCTTACATTTTTGGTCTTCTATATCTGGCCTTACAGTTATACTCTGTGAAAGTTAATGTCTATTGGTTATGTTCAGTGAGAAGATGTAATTACAACTGGGCATATTCTTTGTGCATGTCCATGGAGCTATGCTCCCTATCAATTGTAACCAGTCATTGCTAAGCAGGCCTATGGCTAATGCCTCTTAGGGCTTCTTACCGGTTGCAAGCAGACATGACTAAGAATGCCAATGGCTGCTGTTCCTTATGGCCAACAACTTAGTGAGTCCCAGCATGCCCCAGCATATCTATGGCAGATGATCCTTACAATAAGTATCTTGAAAACAGAAGGAAATTGGTGAAGTGGAGAATCTACTTTCATCTAAGAACTCCAGTTTCAGTACCATGGTGGTGATACTGCTGGTGGGGAAAACCCAATCAGGGACAAGCTCCATTTCCCCAGATGTGAAAATTAAACACCCAAGAAATGCCAAAGCAAGCATAGAAAGCAAGCTTTATTTAAAGAATAGAACATAGATAGGCTTCTCTGCAGAGAAGGGGTCCAGAGAAGGCATACAAAGTGGTGGTGTCCTGCCCCTTTTATATATATTAGACTTTTGTGTTCTCATACACTCCTGGCCCTTTACCTTGCCTCTATCCTCCCTTAATCCTCTGTACATGACCAAAATGGGGGCTAAATGGTAGACTTATCCAGGCTGTAAGGCAGTAGCCCGGATGTATTAATTAATATAAGGAGCATATGCGACACACATGCCTGGATATGCTGAGAACTCACTAAGTTGCTGGCCATAAGGAACAGCAGCCATTGACTTGCTTAGTCATTCCTGCTTGCAATCGATAAGAGGCTGTAAGGGTCACTTAACCACAGGCCTGTTTAGCAATGGCTGGTTATAATTGATAGGGAGCACAGCTCTATGCACATGCTCAAAGAAATGCCCAGTTGCAATTATACTATCTCACTGGACATAACCAATGGACATTAATTTTTACTGGGTGTAAACAATCACCAGCTCACAACACCAACTTGGAACTGCATTTAAACTGCTTGTTCTGTCACATTTTGGACTTTGCTCCCAAGGACATCAGTGAGACTGGCTGCCTTGCTGTCCATCCCTGGATCAACTCCATCATTCCCTGACATCCGGCTGTTGGCTGAAGAGAACCACCAGACAAGAACAATGTCTGCTCTTTGGCTAAGAGAAGCCACGTGACATCGAAGATATTTTGGGGCTTGTGGTTTCCCTAGGATTGTGTGCATTGCTTGTAATGTTTAGTTTCCCTAGGATTGTGTGAATTGCTGGTAGTGTTTAGTTGTCCTAGGATAGTGTGACTTACCTATAGTGTCTAATTAGTGTGCATTGAATGCTAGTTGGGGTGCTCCAGCTTACTCAACACTTTTTGCATTAATTAATTATATTTGATGATCGTTGTGATTGACATACACAATCCGCCTCCAAGTAATTATTAATTGTGCTACTCTTGACAATTAACAACTTCTACACTCTCTGCAGGGAGAAACAATTCCTGGGGCAGGTTACCTTAGCAACAAGATGGGCCAGGGGGCTTTAGATATGTCAGCATTTGATTTTTTTGCCTTTCCAAATAGCCCTCATCTTTCCAATTAGACCCTATTATTTATTATCTATATTGACTGCCTTTTGTCCCCTGGCTTCAATGGTACATGATTTCACTTTTTAACTTCTGCATTTTCATTACTTCTTTCAGAAGATCTAGAGAGAGTTGTGTAAAGGAAGAAATTGGTCTTATAATGATTATTTAATTAGCATTAATTTATCAGTAGCATGTCAATTAAGAGGATATTCTCTGAGAATTTCTACATATCTATCTGTGTTTTGGTTTACACAGTATACATGTAAAGCCTGGTTAGAGGCAAAATTCATTGCCCTGGGGGACAACTTGAACAGGATGTTAGTACTTTCCTTGACATTGTGTTCTGGCTCAACACATCTAGACCCAGTGCTTTTGCTCACATTTTTATCTGTCTTTTCACTTTCTCCCTGGAATTGCCACTGGTATTCCTTCACTGTATACATTTGAAAGTTGACATGTAATCAAGACAGCAAAACCTATCTTGTTCTCAGTACTTAAAATTGCCACAGAGTAAAATTGACCTTCCAGTGGAGTCCATGTGAGATTCATCTTTGTCTCTACAGCTTCTCTTGAGGTTTCATATTCTCTTTTGTTTCTAGCTATTTTGTGACTTGCTACTACATTTTAAAATACTAAATGTTATATCCAGTTGAAACAAAAAATCAATATTGCCTACGGAAAAAGAAAATGATTAGTAATACATATTTTAAAAGGACGTATACTGATGAAGCAGGGAAGCAAATTTTCATATAAAAAATATTTAAGGAGAGCAGTGCCTAAAAGTGTCATAAATGATTCAAGTTTCAAAGGAGTGAATTATCCCCATTTCAACATGAAGCTGTTTCCTAATTCTCCATTCACTGTGCACCATACACATTTGATATTGCATTGTTTTATACATCAAGTCAGAACATCATTCTAGAGCACCCACAAGGAGAGAAGATCTGAACATGCCCATGTGGAGAGAGGACCCTACCCAGCTGTGGATTCCAATCTACTAATGTGTGGCTCCCCACAGACTACTTCCATTTTGAGACACTGTAGCCACCACCACACTACTTTCTATGTAGTAGCCTCCACTGTGGGACAATGGACAGGGCCTGGAGGGAGCTACTGGCTGCGGCACCACATGTCACACTACTCCATCACTACACAGGTCATTGGGTCATCCAATGCTATTGCATGGCCCGCCCTTTCATCTCCATCTCTGAAAGTGGTCACCTCCAGCTTGGGAAACCACTACCACCATTTTGGGTTACTCTGCTGAAGCCTCTGCCATCTTTACTTGGGGTAGCTTCCATCTTGGGACACTGACTGGGGCCTGGAAGCCCAAAAGCAAGTTACCTACAGATTTGATGCTACTGCTGTAACCAACTATGTACAGGACTACTTCCATCTGGGGACAACTAACATGACCTGAAAAACCCTCGCCAAGGTTCCTGCAGTCTGGCTACACCACAAGTATCCTTACCAGGTGGGCTAATAGACATCATCTTGTTGCAGAGACAAAAGAGAGCCCTGCATTAGAGTGTTCCATTCTTTTTTCTCTTGCTAACAGCTAACATCTTTTGATTCCCTTTTCCTATAATCTAATACCTATAATCTAATACCTCTATATTCTCACATCCTACCTCATCAACATCTCATTCCACACCACGTCCTTCTTTCTCTGCCCACCATAGAAACTGTAAACCTTTATGAAAACCTATTGACTACACGGTTGATGATAATCAAACACACCATTACTGTTTATAGCGACAAAACTGTAATTGTCTAAATAGGAATTATTAGATTTATGGATACATATTGTTTGCATTGGGTATTGTAAACATTGATCTTCTCCTTAAAGATGAGGTATTGGTAACCTGCAGGAACACTGCAAGACTATAGGATAAAAACTATAATGCCTTGAATCTACAATGCACTGCAAGAGAGGAAGACACATGGACAACATGAAAAACAAGGGAAGAAAGTGCCCCAAACAAACCAAGATGCTACGATAATAGAATCTATTGATAGTAAAGTAGATGAAATATCAGAGAAGGAGTTCAGAAAATAATGTTTAAAATGATCTTCAAATCAAAGAATAAGATAAGATAGCAAATACAAGCAACAATCACTCCAACAAAGAGACAAGAGAGCAAATACAAGTAGCAAAATATTACATCAACAAAGAGATAGAGATTATGAAAAAAAATAGAAATCCTTAAAATGAACAAAATGATAAACAAGATTTTTTAAAAAATCAATAGAAAGCATCATCAACAGATTAGATAATTTGGAAGACAGAACCTCAGACAATAAAAACAAAACAAACAATCTTGAAAATAAAATTAACCATGTAGTGAAGATGGTAAAAAATCATAAACAGAATATCCAAGAATTATGGGATAACATCAAAAGACCAAATCTAACATTTATCCGGATAGAGGAAGGTATAAACATCCAAACCAAAGAAATGCACAATCTCTTCAATAAAATAATATCAGAGAATTTTCAAAACACAAATAATTAATTGGAAAATCAAATATAAGAATCTTTTTTTTCATATTTTATGTATTTGTTCTATTTAGGTTTACATGATAGCAGAGTGCAATTTGATTCATTGTACACAGACGGAAGATAGCATTTCATTGCTCTGGTTATAAATGATATAGAAACACAACATACATGCAGTCATACATAAAGCTAGGGATATGATGGCCATCATATTCCACCACCTTCACTGTCCCCATGCCCTCTCCCGCCTTACACTCCTGTGAATAGAGTTCCTCCATTGTTCCCATGTCCTTCCCCACATTATGGATCAGCATCCACTTATCAATGAGTACATTCAGCATTTGTTTTTCTGAGATTGGTTTACTTCACTTAGCATAATATTCTCCAACTCCACTCATTTACCTACAAATGCCATAATTTTATTTTCTCTTATTGCTGAGTAATATTCCATTGCGTATATATACCACAGTTTTTTTATCCATTCACCTATCAAAGGGCATCTAAGTTGGTTCCACAGTTTAGATTAGCTGCTATAAACATTGAAGTGGCTGTGTCACTGTAGTATGCTGTTTTTAAGTCTTTGGGGTATAGATCCAGGAGTGGGATAGCTGGGTCAAATAGTGGTTTCATTCCAAGCTTTCTAAGGAATCTCCATACTGCTTTCCAGATTGGTTGTACCAATTTGCAGTTCCACCAGCAATGTATGAGCGTGGCTTTTTCCCCACAACCTTGCCAACATTTATTGTTGTTTGTATTTTTGATAATTGCCATTCTGACTGGCATGAGATGAAATCTTAGGGTAGTTTTGATTTGAATTCTTCTGATTGCTAGAGATGTTGAACATTTTTTCATATGTCTGTTAATGGATTGTATGTCTTCTTCTGTGAAGTTTCTCTTCAGCTCCTTGGCCCATTTATTGATTGGGTTGTTTGTTTTTTTGGTGTTAAGTTTTTTGAGTTCTTTATATATCCTGGAGATTAGTGCTCTACCGGATGTGTGTGTGGCAAAGATTTATTCCCAGAATGTCGGCTCTCTGTTCACTTCATTGATTATTTCTTTTACTGAGAAGAAACTTTTTAGTTTGAATCCATCCCATTTATTGATACTTGATTTTACTTCTTGTGCTATTGGAGTCTTTTAAGGAAGTATGTTCCTAATCCGACATGATGAAGATTTGGGCCTATTTTTTATTCTATTACACATTGAGTCGCTGGTCTGATTCCCAGGTCCTTGATCCACTTTGAGTTGAATTTTGTGCATGGTGAAAGATAGGGGTTTGTAGGAGCACTCTCCATACCTTCCAACCCCTCCCTTCCATCTTTCCCCATTCTATGCTAATAGACTGTGCTCTTGCCAAAGAGCAGCCTTTTGTTTTTGACATTTGGATCTGATTGGTCCAAGAGTGTATTTAAGCTTCTATAGTTTCTGGAATAAACAGTGTTTTCTGCATCTTGCTCTGGTGTTTCTGTGTCTCACTGGGGCAGAGCAGATTCTTTACCTATACCCCAGGGCCTGGGAAATTTGGATCCGTGGACCGTCACCATCCAGAAAGACCCCATATTATCTTCCTCCCTGAAGATACCTTCCTCATCTTTTCTGGACCCCAATTTGTACAGCAGGACCCACGTGTATTTCCCCAAACCCCCGCTCTTAGCAATAACTGGCAACCACAAATTCTTACCGACCGAGGAAGAGTCAAGAGGCCTGTCCCATCTGGGGTCCCTGGTTATTATTTTGCTGCATATAGATTTCCAGTTTTCCCAGCACCATTTGTTGAACAGGCTGTCTTTTCTCCAGTGTATGTGTTTGGCTCCTTTGTCTAGTATAAGGTAACTATGTAAGTGGGTTCGTCTCTGTGTCTTCTATTCTATACCATTGGTCTACACATCTATTTTGGTGCCAGTACCATGCCGTTTTTGTTACTATAGCTTTGTAGTATAATTAAAGGTCTGGTATTGTGATGCCTCCTGCTTCACTCTTCTTGCTAAGGATTGCTTTGGCTATTCTGGGTCTCTTATTCTTCCAAATGAATTTCATGATTGCCTTTTCTATTTCTATAAGGAATGACATTTGGATTTTCATTGGGATTGCATTGAATCTATATAACACTTTGGGTAATATGGTCATTTTAACAATATTGATTCTGCCTATCCAGGAGCATGGGAGATTCTTCCATCTTCTAAGGTCTTCAATTTCTTTCTTCAGTGTCTTGTAGTTTGTATTGTAGAAGTCTTTCACCTCTTTGGTTAAATTGATTCCAGAGTATTTTTTTTTTTTTGAGGCTATTGTGAATGGGATAGTTTTCCTAATTTCTCGTTCAGAGGGTTTATCACTGATGTACAGAAATACAATTGATTTATGGGCATTGATTTAATATCCTGCTAGTTTGCTGAAATCATTTATTAATTCTAGAAGTTTTCTGGTAGAATTTTTTGGATCATCTAAGTATAGAATCATGTCATCTGAAAATAATGATAGTTTGAGTTCTTCTTTTCCGATTCGTATCCCTTTAATTTCTTTCATTTGTCTAATTGCTCTGGCTAGTGTTTCAAGGACTATGTTGAATAGGAGTGGTGAAAGAGAGCATCCTTGTCTTGTTCCCATTTTTTAGCGGGAATGCTTCCAATTTTTCTCCATTTAGGATGATGCGGGCCTTGGGTTTAGCATAGATAGCTTTTACAAAGTTGAGGTATGTTCCTACTATCCCAAGTTTTTCTAGTGTGTTGAACATAAAAAGGTACTGTATTTTGTCAAATGCTTTCTCTGCATCAATTGATAAATTCATATGACTCTTATCTTTAAGTCTATTGATGTGATGGATTGTGTTTATTGATTTCCGTATGTGGAAACAACCTTGCATCCCTTGAATGAATCCACTTGATCATGGTGCACTATTTTCTTGATATGTTTTTATATGAGATTTGCCAGAATTTTATTGAGAATCTTTGCATCTATGTTCATCAGGGATATTGGTCTGAAGTTTTCTTTCTTTGATGTGTCTCTGTCTGGTTTTGGAATCAGGGTGATACTTGTCTCATAGAATCAGTTTGGAAGGGTTCCCTCCTCTTTTATGGAATAATTTGAGAACTATTGGTATTAATTCTTCTTTGAAAGTCTTGTAGAACTCAGCTGAGAATCTGTCTTGACCTGGGCTTTTCTTGGTTGGCAGGCTCTTGATGGCATCTTCTATTTCCTTCCTTGAAATTGATCTAAGTTGTGTATGTCCTCTTGGTTCAATTTTGTTAGGTCATATGCCTCTAGGAATTTGTTGGTGTCTTCAGGGTTTTCTCTGTTACTGGAATATAAATTTTCAAAATAGTTTCTAATTATCCTCTGTATTTCAGTATTATCTGTCATGATATTTCTTTTTTCATCACAAATTTTAGTAATTTGGATTTTCTCCATCCTTCTTTTCATTAGGGTGGCTAAGGGTTTGTCAATTTTATTTATTTTTTCAAAGAACCAGCTTTTTGTTTTGTCAATATTTTGAATTGTTTGTTTGGTTTCAATTTTATTGATTTCAGCCCTGATTTTGATTATTTCTTCTCTTCTACTTCTTTTGGTGTTGATTTGTTCTTCCTTTTCTAAGGCTTTGATATGAAATCAATCAACACTTATGTGTTGACTTTTACTTCTTCTAATGAATGAGTTTAGTGCAATGAACTTTCATCTTAGCACTGCCTTCATGATATCCCAAAGATTTTGTTATGTTTTATCAGAGTTTTCTTTTGCCTCTAAGAATTTTTTATCTCTTCCCTGATGTCTTCTGTTATCCATGCATCATTTAATAGCATATTATTTAGTTTCCAGGTGTTGGAGTAGTTTGTATTTTTGAATCTGTCGTTGATTTCTAATTTTATTTCATTGTGGCCAGATAGGATGCAGGGTAGTATCTCTATTTTTTTTGTATTTGCTCAGACTGGGTTTGTGACATAACATATGACCAATTTTGGAAAAGGATTCATGTGATGCTGAGAAAAAAATGTATTTACTCATTGATGGATGGAACACTCTATATATGTCTGTTAAGTCTAAATTATTGATAGTTTCATTGAGATCTATGGTTTCTTTATTAAATTTTTGTTTGGGAGACTCATCCAATGGTGAGAGAGCTGTATTAAAGTCTCCAAGTATTATTATGTTGTGAACTGATTCTTTTATTTGAGAAGGATTTGTTTGATATATGTAGAAGCCCCATTATTTGGGACATAGATATTTATGATTGTTATGTCTTGTTGATGTATGATTCTCTTAAGAAGAATGAAATGACCTTCTTTATCTCTTTTCACCATCTTTGTTTTGAAGTCCACTTTATTTGAAATGAAGACGGAAACTCCTGCTTGTTTGCAGGATCCATGTGAGTGATATGTTTTTTCCCACCTTTTCACTTTCAGTCTGTGGATGTCTTTCCCTGTGAGATGAGTCTGTTGAAGACAGCATATTGTTGGGTCTTGTTTTTTAATCCAGTATGTTAGTCTATGTCTTTTAATTGGTGAATTTAGGCCATTTACATTCAGGGTTATTATTGAGATATGATTTGTAATTCTGGTCATTTTGGTTTGTTTTTGGTTTTTACCTTGAGTTGTTTTCTCTTTTGAATGGTCTTTCCTTTAGTGTAGTTCCTTTCTTTGTATATTTTCATTGTTGGTTATCAATTCCTCCTCATGGAATATTTTGCCAAGGATGCTGTGCAGTGCAGGCTTTCTTGCTGTAAATTCTTTTAACTTTTGTTTATCATGGAAGGTTTTTATTTTATAATCAAATCTGAAGCTCAATTTTGCTGGATATAGGTTTCTTGGTTAGCATCCATTGTCTTTCACTGCTTGGAATATGTTATTCCATTATCTCCTGACTTTGAGTGTGTGGGTTGAAAAATCTGCTGAGATACGAACTGGTCTCCCCTTGTATGTAATCTGGTTCCTCTGTCTTGCGGCCTTTAAAATTCTATCCTTATTCTGTATGTTGGGCATTTTCATTATAATGTGTCTTGGTGTAGATCTGCTGAAATTTTGTATGTTTGGTGTCCTGTAAGCCTCTTGTATTTGATTTCCAATTTCATTTTTCATATTTTGAAGTTTTCTGATATTATTTCATTGAAGAGATTGTGCATTCCTTTGGTTTGAAATTCTGTGCCTTCTTCTATCTCAATAAATCTTAGATTTGGCACTACTGCCACTAAAGTTGGTGGTGGAGGTAGTGGCAGTACTTCTAGAGGGCAGTGGGAGTGGCCTTGGCTAGGCTTCTATGGTGGTCCCTGAAGGCTGTTTTGCCCCTTTCTTATGATCCTGCTGGTGAACAGGGACTCTGGAGCAGCACTAGGGGCGAGCCCACATCTCACTTAGGCAGGGTCACAAGCAAGAGAGTCTGTGTGCAACCCTTACTGAGGGTTTGAGCTTCCCTGGGACTCGAGGCTAGCAGGCCCTGGTCTGCCTTCAACTGGGCACCCCTGGCATTCCCTGAGGGTGGTTTTTGGCCTTCTATCTCTCCTGTCCCAAGGAACTCTGGAGTGGAACTGGGCCGAGCCCAGGCCGCACTTGGGTGGGGCCATCTCTGCTGGGGTTTCTGCAGGTGACTTTTACCCTAGGTGTGCATTTCCCTATCAGTCTCTGGTCAATCCTTGGCTGGAGGCCTGTGGAGTTTCCTGAGGACAGATTTGGGCCCTCTGTGGCTCCTGCCAGTCTGCAGGAACTCTTTAGTGGAACTGAGGCAGGCCCAGGCCTCACCTGGGTGGAGCCATATTGTGCTGGGATCTCTGCCATGACTCTTACCCTGAGTGTGGGCTCCCCTGTGACTAGCTGCTATCAGTCTCTGGTCTCCCTTTGGCTGGACACCCGTGGAGTTTCCGAGGGTGGATTTGGGCCCTCTCCAAATACAAGAATCTTACAGGACACTAAATGTACAAAATTACAACAGATCCACAACAAGGCATATTATAATAAAAATGCCTAGCAAACAAAATAAGGACAGAATTTTGAAGGCCACAAGAGAAAAGAAACAGATTACATATAGGAGGAGAACAATTTGGACCTCAGCAAATATTTCAACTTAGACCCTCAAAGTGAGGAGATCCTGGACCAACATATACTAAACTCTGAAAGAAAATGGATGCCAACCAATAATCTTATATCCAGCAAAGTTAAGCTTCAGATTTGATGATAAAAGAAAAACCTTCTATGACAAACAAAGGTTGAAAGAATATGCAGCAAGAAAGCCTGCACTACAGAACATGCTTAACAAAATGTTCCATGAGGAGAAAGTGAAAAACAACAATAAAAATCAGAAAAGGTGGGGAACTAAATTAAAGGAAAGGCTAGTCAAAGGAGAAATCAAGTCAAGTTAAAAACCAAAAAGAAACCAAAATTACCAGGGATACAAACCATATTTCAATAATAACACTGAATGTTAATTTACTAAACTCATCAATAAAAAAACATAGAAGGGCATATTGGATTTAAAAAGGCCAAACAATATGCTCCCTAGACTCATCTCTATGAAACAATAGAACTCAATAATACAACAATCAATAATTTAGACTTAACAGACATACATAGAATATTTCTTCCATCAATGAATGAATACACTCTTTTTTCTCAGAAGCTTATGGAACCTTATCCAAAATAGACCATATATTATGCCACAAAGCATGTCTTAGCAAATACAAAAAGATAGAGATACTACTCTGCATTCTATATGACCATAATGGAATGAAATTAGAAATCAAAGATGAAATAAAAAATAGAAGCTACTCCAACACCTGGAGACTAAATAGCATGCTACTGAATGATGCATGAATAAGAGAGGACATTAAGGAGGAGATTTAAAAATTCTTAAAGGTAAATGAGAACTCTGATAAAACATCAAAATCTGTGGGACACTATGAAGGCAGTGCTAAGAGGAAAGTTCATTGCATTAAGCTCTTTCATTAAAAGAAGAAAAAGTCAACAAAAAAAATGACCTCACATTATATCTCAAAGCCCTAGAAAAAGAATCAACACCAAAAGTAGTAGAAGAAAAAATATAATTAAAATCAGGGATGAAATCAATGAAATTGAAACAAAAGAAACAATTGGAAAAAAATGACAAACCAAAAAGCCAGTTCTTTGAAAAAATAAATAAAATTAATAAACCCTTAGTCATTCTAACAAAAAGGAGAGAGAAAACACAAATTAGTAAAATTTGTGATGAAAAAGGAAATATCATGACAGGCACTACAGAAAATAATTAGAAACTATTCTGAAAATTTATACTCCAGCAAAATAGAAAATCTTGAAGACACCAGCAAATTTCTAGAGGCATATGATCTGTCCAAACTGAATCAGGAGGACATAGGCAATTTAAACAGATCAATTTGAAGCAAGGAAATAGATGAAGTCATCAAAAGCCTACCAACCAATAAAAGCCCAGGACAAGACAGATTTTCAGCCAAGTTCTATAAGACTTTCAGAGAAGAATTAATACCAATACCACTCAAATTATTCCATGAAATAGAAGCTAGTATCACCCTAATACCAAAGCCAGAAAAAAACTCATCAAAGAAATAAAACTTCAGACTAATATCCCTGATGAACATAGACACAAAAATTCTCAATAAAATTCTGGTAAATCACATACAAAAACATATTAAAAACATATTGTACCATGGTCAATTAGGGTTCATCCCAGGATGCGTGGTTGGTTTAATATACTGAAGTCAATAATCATAATCCACCACATCAATAGACTCAAAGATAAGAATCAAATGATTATATCAATAGATTCCAAGAAAGCATTTGATAATAACAGCACCCTTCAATGTTCAAAACACTAGAAAAACTAGGAATAATAGGAACATACCTTAGCATTTCAAATAGTATCTGTGCTACACCCAAGGCCAATATCATCCTCAATGGAGAAATAAAAATGGTAGCATTCCCTCTAAAAAGTGGAACAAGACAGAGATGCCCTTTTTCACCACTTCTATTTAACATAGTTCTTAAAACTCTAGCCAGAGCAAGTAGATTAAAAAAATTAAATGGATATGAATAGGAAAAGAAAAACTCAAACTATCACTATTTGCCAATGCCATGATTCTATACTTAGAGGATCCAAAATATTCCACCAGAAAACTTCTAATCAATGAATTCAGCAAAGTAGCAAGATACAAAATCAATACCCATAAATCAAATGCATTTCTATACATCAGTGATGAATCCTCTGAAAGAGAAATTAGGAAAACCACCCCATTCATAATAGCCTCAAAAAAAAAACAACAAAAAACAAAAAACAAAAAAAACCCTTGGGAATTAATTTAAAAAAACAGGTGAAAGACCTCTACCAAAAAACTACAGAACACTAAAGAAAGAAATTGAGGAAGACCTTAGAAGATGGAAAAATCTCTTATGCTCTTAAATAGGCAGAATTAATATTGTTGAAATGACCAAATGACCAAAAGTACTATATAGATTCAATGTGATTCCAATTAAAATTCCAACATCATATCTCACAGAAATAGAAAAAGCAATAATAAAACTCATTTGGAAAAATAAGAGACCCAGAACAGCCAAAGCAATCCTTAGCAAGAAGGGTGAAGCAAGAGACATCACAATATCAGACCTTAAACTATACTACAGATCCATAGTAACAAAAACGGCATGGTACTGGCACCAAAACAGACATGTAGACCAATGGTACAAAATAGAAAACACAGAGACAAATGCACATAAATACAGTTTTCATACTAGAAAATGGTGTCAAAAATATACATTGGAGAAAAGATAGCCTCTTCAACAAATAGTGCTGGGAAAACTGAAAATTCATATGTACCAAAATGAGATTAAAACACTATCTCTCACCATGCACAAAAGTAAACTCAAAGTATATCTAGGACCTAGGAATTAGACCAAAGACCTTATGGACCTTATGCCTAACACAAGAAAAAGTAGGCCCAAATCATCATGTTAGATTAGATCCTGACTTCCTTAACAGGACTCCTAAAGCACAAGAAATAAAAAAGAATCAATAAATGGGATGGATTCAAAATAAAAAGCTTCTTCTCATTAAAAGAAATAATTAATCATGTGAAGAGAGAGCCTAGATTTTGGGAGCAAATTTTTGCCACACACATATCAGATAAATCACTAATCTTCAGAATATATTAATAACTCAAAAAACTTAAAACTAAAAAAAACAAAAAACCCAATCAATACATGGGCTAAGGAGCTGAACAGACACTTCTCAGAAGATACATAATTGATTGACAAATACATGAAAAAATGTTCAACATCTCTAGTAATTAAGGAAATGCAAATCAAAACTACTCTAAGATTTCATCTCACCTCAGTCAGAATGGCAGTTATCAAGAACACAAGGAACAATAAGTGTTGGTGAGGGTGTGAGGAAAAGGCATCCTCATGCATTGCTTCTGGGACTGTAAATTGGTGTAACCAATCTGGAAAATAATATGGAGATTCCTTAAAAAGTTTGAAATGGAACCACCATTTGACTTAGCTATCCCACACCTCAGTCTATACCCTAAAAACTTAAAAATAGCATACTACAGTAACACAGCCACTTCAATGTTTATAGCAGCTTGATTCACAATAGCCAAACTGTGGAAGCAACCCAGATGCCCTTTAATAAATGAGTGGTTAAAGAAACTATGATATATATAAACTGTGATCTATATATCTATATATATATAGATATATAGATATATATAAAATATATATATAGATCACAAGAGTACAGTTTTTATATATATATCACAGTTTATATATATATCAATATATATATATACACACACACACACAATGAAATATTAATCAGCAATAGAAGAGAATAAAATTATAACATTCGCAGGTAAATAGATGGAGTTGGAAAATATCATGCTAAGCTAAGTAAGCCAATCTCAAAATACCAAAGGCTGAATGTTTTCTCTAAAATGTGGATGCTAATCCATAATGGGGGGTAAGCATATGATGAGTGGAGGAACTTTGGATTGGGCAAAGGGGAGGGATGAGAGGGAAGGGGTCATGGGGATAGGAAAAGTGGTGGAATGAGAAGGACATCATAACCCTAGGTACAGGTATATTTGCAGGAATGGTATGACCCTATTTCATGTAAAACCAGATAAGTGAAAAATTGAGCTCCATTTGTGTACAATGAATGGAAGAGCATTCTGCTGTCATATATAACTAATTAGAGCAAATAAATAAAAATAAATAAATAAATAAATAGATAAATAAACAAAATCATTCTAAGTCAGTCAGAGGCAGTATCTAATACATGGAGACTGCAATTCCAAAGACAACTGGAAAAATAAATCAGGTAATTTTAAATATGATATCACAGACATAAAAATAGGATGGATGCTAGCTGGGTGCAGTGATACCTGCTCATAATCCCAGTAGCTCAGGATATTGAGCCAGGAGGATTGTGAGTTCAACGATATCCTCAGCAAAAGTAAGGTGCTAAGCAACTCAATGAGAACCTTTCTATAAATAAAAAAAATACAAAATAGGGCTAGGGATGTGGCTCAGTGGTCAAGAGCCCGAGTTCAATCCCCAGTACCCCTTTCCCCCCAAAAAATGATGGAAGCTAAACAGAATTTAAAGTTTATTTTTAACTTTGTGGAAACAAAGAGGATAGGGAATATAAGAACTCTTGGACAAATGGCCACTTGAGCTTTATTTTTAAAGATTCATATAAATTTGCCAAGGAAAGAAAGAGGAATGTTATGGCTTAGATATGAGGTATCCCCCAAAAGCTCATGTGTGAGACAATGCAAGAAAGTTCAGAGGAGAAGTGATTGGGTTGTGAGAGTCTTAACCTAATCCGTGAATTGATCCCTGATGGGATTAACTGAGTGGTGAATGTAGGCAAGTGTAGTGTAGCTGGAGGAAGTGGTTAATTGGGGGCTTGGGTATGGGGTATATATTCTGTATCTGGAAAAGGGAGTCTCTCGCTCTGCTTCCTCGTCACCACGTAAGTTCCTGCCCTCTGACACACTCTTCCACTGCCAAGTTGTTCCTGTCTCACTTGGAGCCCTGGCGAATGGAGCCAGCTGTCTGTGGATTGAGATCTCTGAACTTGTGAGCCCTCAAACTCATCTTCTTCTACAGTCGTCCCTATGGGGTCATTTAGTCACAACAGTAAAAAAGCTGACTAAATTAAGGAAGGATTTTAATGAGAGAGTCATTTAGGTAGAAAATATCTTAGCATGATTAACAAAAGGTGTATGGGGTAGAGGAATAGGTTTAGAGTAGGAAACAGGTACTATTTGTGTTGAGCATACATAATGAAAGGAAAATATTTGTGTTATTTTTCATTACATTTTCCTCTGTGTTTGTATTAAGTTCATAAATATATGAACATTCTAGGAGAACTTCCTAGCATCCAGTACTCTATAAATATTATATAGCTATCAATGTTAATGATATTCTTGCAAGTAATAGACTACTTTTTTATCATACTGAAAAATAAAGTGAATATCTTTAAAAGTATTTAAGTAAGCTCTAATATAATTAATTCAGATTAGTGTTTCCTTTTTCTTTTTCTAAATAATTGAGGAAAGAATGAATGTTTGTCAATGAAATTTTTTAAATGCCCATTTAATTATATGCATTCCTACTGAGTAAATTCTATGTAATGTGTGAACAATTTCATTTTACATTTCTTAAAACTGAATAAGCTGCAACTGGCAGTGACTTGGATTAGTTTCAAAAATCTTTTTGAATGCCACATGGGAATTGCCAATAAGACCAGAAACTAAATATTTAATTAAGATTATGTAAAAAGGCCCTTATAAAGATAACAAAGTGATGACCAAACTCTCCTAGGAGATTCTCAATTTCCTTCATTATTTCTGTCTCCAGAAGAGAATGTTAATATTTTCTTCTGAACTTTATTACAAGCACAAAGGTGAATGTCTTTTTATCAGTATGGTTTAAAGGACAGCGTGATTGTATGCTGCACAGTTTGCAAAAGAAAGCTAACTCAGGGGCTGAGGGATGTCACTCAATGACAAATTGTTTGCTTAGCATGTGCAAGGCCTTGGGCTCAATCCCCAGCAACACATGCATACACTCCAACAATAACAAGCTAAATAGAATTCCTGAAGAACCAAATGTAACTTCTTGTCAGCATCTTTTCACAAGGGTTTTTCCCAGACACTTAGTTCTGTGGGTTATTGACAGGTGATATATTATCTCTTTGCCATCTGGGAATATTTGAAAGCAGGACAAGTGCACGTTTATAGTAGGAAGTTGAAATAACATAGGTCTTGTAATTCTTTTATCCAGATGAGCACTTTAATGGAAAATTCCTACGAGTATTCTCTACAAAATTGGACATGCGAGTTAGAGTTCCTTCTTCATTCAAGATTTAAGATCAATAACATTCCAGCTTTCCCAGACTACTGGGATTTTTGGAAGAGGTCTTCAACTAAATTCAGTCTGAGGTGTCTTTTTCTTTTCTTTCTTTTTTCTTTTCTTTTTCTTTTTTTTTTGTACTGGAGATTGATCTCGGGGGCACTCGACCACTGAGCCACATCCCCAGCCCTATTTTGTGTTTTATGTAGAGACAGGGTCTCACTGAGTTGCTTAGCACCTCGCCGTTGCTGAGGCTGGCTTTGAACTCGCGATTCTCCTGTCTCAGCCACCCTAAGTGCTGGGATTACAGGCTTGCGCCACCGCACCCGGCTCTGAGGTGTCTTTAATGGGTTTGGCTGCTTGTTTTTTTTTCTCAAAGCATTTGATAAGTATTGTGCATTGCAAAAATAAAAGCTAAAGTTCCCATTGGTTGTCTACCTTTTCTCGATTCTAAACTATCTCTTTTCGTCTCAATCCTGATTTCCACACTTTCTCCATAGTTTTTATATTCCACTCTACTTTGGTCTTTTAGGAGCCCATTGTCTTCTGAGATGCCTGTATCTATTCAAATTCATTGGTCTTGTCCTATGAATAATACCCACTCATTGATTTCAATAGAAGGCAAAAAGGACTTTGTTTTTATTTCTTTAATATTGAACTGAAGTCTCTACCTCCTATTATTTTTTAAAGAGCCCATAGAAGTCTTTATTCTTCTACTAAATCACATTCCCCATTATACTGAGGTGGACCCAATCACATGCTTCTATGGATTGATCCATTTCTTGACAGATAAGTTATATATTGTGTTTCATTCTATTAGACAGAAAATCAAGTCCCAAAATCACTTAAACATTTCCATCACCATCATTAACATCATTGCTTCTAACATGAAGGATGGTCATGGATATTTTATTGAACTTCAAAGATGCTGCATTATTTTGCAAATGGAAGGTTTGTGGCAACACTGAATTGAATACAACTCTTGGCACTATTTTTCTAACAGCATGTGCTTGCCACAGGTCTCTAAGTAATGCTTTGATAATTCTCATGATATTTCGAACTTTTTCATTTTTGTTATATTTATGGGGATTTATAATCAGTGATCTTTGGTACTACTATTATAATTGTGTAGGAGCATCATGAACTGTTTACATAAGACAATGAAGTTAATTGATGAGTATATGTTCTGCCTGCTCCATCTCACTTGCTCTCATCAGTTCTCCCTACTATCCAAGACAAAATAATAGGTACAGTAGGCTAATTAATATCTTATAATGACCTCTAAGTTTTCAAATTAAAGTTTTGCACATTTCCACTTTATATTAGATTCTAGAAATGATTGAACTCAATGAGGAAGTTGTGTCATATATCAAGATAGGTCAAAATTCAACATCTACAAAACTACTAACCAAGTTGAAAACACCAAGGAAAAATTTTTGCAGGAAATTAAAAGTGAACACACAGCTGGGAGCAGTGGCTCACTCCTGTAATCCCAGTGGCTTGGGAAGCTGAGGCAGGAGGATCATGTGTTCAAAGCCAGCCTCAGCAAAAGTGAAGCCCTAAGCAATTCAGTGAGGCCTTATCTCTAAATAAAACACAAAACAGGCCTGGGGATATGGCTCAGTGTTTGAGTGCCCCTGAGTTCAATCCTTGGTATAAAAAAAAAAAAGAGAGAGAGAGAGAATGAAATAGTCATTTCTAATATGGAGACAGTTTCAGTGGTCTGGTTGGAACATTAACCTAGCCACAACTTTCCCTAATACAGAGTAAGGTGCTTACTCTTCAATTGTAAGAATGATGAGCAAGGTGAAGAAGCTGCAGAAGAAAATTCAGGAGCTAACAGAGATTAGTTCATGAAGTTTATGGAGAAAAGCCTCCACATTGTATAAGTGGAAAATGAAGCAGCAACTGCTGAGGAGGATCTTCAGGAAGTAATCCAGAAGATCTCATTGACGATTGATGACAGTGGCTACCCTAAACAAAAGGTTTTCAATGTAGGTAGAACAGATTCATATTAGGATAAATGGGCACTTCAAAGAGAAAGAAATACAAATATATGATATATATAATACAGATATAATACAAATATAATACAGATATATGAAAAAAAAGTTTAACATCTCTAGCAGTCAGAGAAATGCAAGTTAAAACTAAACTGAGCTGGGCACAGTAGCAAACACCTCTAATCCCAGCGGTTTAGGAGGCTGAGGCAGGAGGATCGCAAGTCTGAAGGTAGCCTCAAGCAAAAGCCAGGTGCTAAGGAACTCATTGAGACTCCATCTCTAAATAAAATACAAAATAGTGGCTTTAGTGGTCAAGTGTCCCTGTGTTCATTCCTGGTTCTTGCTCCCCTTCCCCTCCCACCCAAAAAAACTATACTGAGATTTTATCTCATTTCAGTCAGAAGGGCAACAATCAAGAATGCAAGTAACAATACATACTCTCAAGGATGTGGGGAAAAGGGTACACTCGTACATTGCCCTTGGGACTGCAGATTAGTGCAACCACTGTGGAAAGCAAGTTTTCCACCTTAGAAAACTTGGAATGGAACCACCATTTGACCCAGCTATCCCACTCCTCAGAATATACCCCAGTGACTTAAACTCAGCATACTACAGTGGCATAGCTACATTGATGTCCATAGCAGCATAATTCACAATAGCTAAGCTATGGAACTAACTTAGATGCCCTTTAACAGATATGGATAAATAAAATGTGGTATATGTATATATAAATATATGAATATTACTTGACCATAATATAATAATTACTTCATGATTTTTACCATAGCTGGATCTGGAGACTATCATGCGAGATGAAATAAACCAATACAAAAAAGCCAAAGGTGAAAAGTTCTCTCTGTTATGTAGTTGCTAACACATGACAAGGGAGAGGAGAGGAAGAATAGAAGTTCAATGGATTAGACAAAGGGGAGTGAAGGGAAGGGATGGGGGATGAGAATAGAAAAGACAGTGTAATGGATCTGACACAACTTTCCTAGGTACACATACGAATACACCACAATGAATCTCTACATCATTCATATACAACCACAAGAATGGGAATCCAATTAGAATAAGATATACTTCATGTTTGTACAAATACATCAAAATATACTCTAATGAAATGTATATCTTAAAAGAACAAATAAAATTTTTAAAAAATAATAAATTAAGAAAATCAAAAAGTCCATAAGCTACAAAATATCTCATAAGTTTTGATATTTTTGTCTCTATTTTCCATCTATCTCTGGATATTTTATTTATCTTATAATTATTTTGATACATTGGTTGTTTAGGACATTGTTGTTCAACTTGATTAGTTTCTCAAAACATTTATTTTATTGACTTCTCTTGTACTTTACACCTGGAATGCTCCCCTCCCCCCAGCAAAAGCTGATGTGGCGAAAGCTTGGTCCTCTGCTAGTGGTGCTAATGGAACGTGATGGAAAGTTTGGAAGTGGGGCCTAGGTGGAAAGTGTGTATTATGGGGATATGATGTAAAGGGTTTATTTTATTTTATGTCCCCTGCTTCTCTCTGTTTCCCTCTCCCCCTTCACTAAACCTGGGCCACCATGAACTGAGGAACTTTGCCTCACCATAGCTTCCTTGCCATGATGTTCTACCTCACAGCAGACCCAGAAATATTGGACTTAAGTGATCATTAACTGAATCCTCTGCAATTATCAGTCCAAAAAAAATCATTCCCCTTTTCAGATGCTTTTCTCAGATATTTTGTCACAGCAAAGAAAGCTAACACAACTTTTGCTTTCCTTTCTGTTGTAGTTGGAGAATATGTCTTGTATGATTTTTTTTCATTTTACAAGTACTAAGGCTTGATTTATGGCCTGCTATTGATCTATTCTAAAGAATATTTCTTATGTACATGAGAGATAAATGTATACTATGCTATTATTGATTACAGTATTCCAGAGATAGATGTTGGCTTCAGTTGTTTTCTGAAGTTTTTAAATTATTCTATTTTCTTGATAATTTTATGGATATTTTTACTATTCATTGTTGAGAGGGAGGAGGGATACTGATATCTTGACTATTATTACAAAATTGAATATTTCTTTTATTATTTCTACTAGTTTTTATTTTATGACTTTTAGCTCTATATAAACATTTTTTTTGGTACTTGGGATTGAACTCAGGTGTACTCGACCACTGAGTCACATACCAAGCCCTATTTTGTGTTTTATATAGACAGGGTCTCGCTGAGTTGTTTTGTATCTTGTCACTGTTTCTGAGGCTGGCTTTGAACTCACAATTCTCCTGTCTCAGCCTCTCAAAGTGCTGGGATTACAGGCATGCACCACCACACTCAGCTACATTTTTATAATTGTTGTGCATTTCTATTTGTATTCAATCTTTTATTATTATAAAACATTCTACTATGTGCAGTAATGCTTTGCATTAAGTATACTTTTCTGATATTAGTATAGCTAATCCACCTTTATTAAAGTGGCTATATGCATGAAATGTCTTTCCCTATTTTTAGTTTATCTATTTATAACTTTTAATCTGCATGTTTATGGGTTAAGGGAGAACTGAAGTATGATCGCTAAAAGAAAGCAGGGTTTGAAGGACCAATTCTATAATATTTCAACATCTATTTTCAAGATATGATATTAAAGTCAGTGTGTAGTTGGATCAGTGATAGAAAAATAAGCTAGTAAATTACAAAAGAATCTAGATAGAAGAGTAAATGATCTAATCAATCTGGAAAAATAAATGTTTGTGTGTAAACAGTGGATAAAAATAGGACTTCTTAGGACAACATTGTCCATATGAACCCCAGGCTAGGAGTAACCTCAATGTCCATCAGCAATAGAATGATTACATATGGTATCTTGTAAGACGGAGAATAGTTTACAGCAAAATAAATGAATTAATTATAGTCCATGAAAAGTGAGTATAAATTATATTTTATATAATTCCATTTGCAAAAGTTTTGAAATAAAATACTAATATCTATGTTTATCAATAAAGAAATTAAGAGAGACTTTACAAGTTTTCTATTAACTCTCTAGGCATGGAGAAGAGATTTTCATTGAGAAGGGTGAATATCAAAGGTGGAAGGATATTCCACAGTTCTGAGAATACAACTTCCTGAACTGAATGTTAGTTGCCTGAGTGTTTGTTTCATACTAATAAACTAAACAACAAACAATTTTTCTGAAGCAGAAAAATACAGCATCAGTCACAGCACTACACATGCTTGCTCCATCCGGATTCATGAATGATGGTGCCTGCATAGGCCCCAGGCAGTTAGCTAAGCTGCACATGTTGGTCTCAAGAACCATAAAATCTGCATAAACTTTTATTTATATTACTATGTACATAAACTCAAGACATCCCTTTCAGAAAAAAAAAATCAGGATTTTGAAAACTCAAATATTGAAAACAGTTTCTCAAATTTCATGAAGTAAAAATGCCCTTTTTAAATTTTAAAAATATTTTTAGTTGTAGATGCACACAGTGCTTTTATTTTATTTATTTATCTTTTAATGTGGTGCTGAGGATCGAACCCAGGGCTTCACACATGCTAGGCAAGCACTCTACCAGTGAGCTACAACCACAGCCCTGCCTTTTTATTTTTTAGATACTTCAGTATAAGTATCAAAAGAAGGAAGGCAGATGCTGAAAAGAGAGATTAGGCATCTAAAAGATTCACAAATTTTATGTTTATTGTCTATGATAGTGGTCACTAAGACAGCATTGCTCATTATTAAATCCTTATACTCAGATTGAATCAGGTATACATACGACTGAAGCTAAAATGAAAATTTTGTGTATGTTGTCTTATATTTTGGAACATTTGATTATAATACACTGTAATAAGGATCTTTCCTGGTAATTTCTATTTGGGGTACTATAGGCTTAATCTAACTGAATGTCCATCTCACAAGATAAGGGAAGTTTTTGTTATTATTTTATTGAAAATATTTTCTATACTTTTCCTCTCTTTTTTGTATTATAGGATTATAAAAATTCAAATTTTTGGTTTTCACTACTTTGTAAAATGTCTAGGAGGCTGTCTTCATTCTTATTTATTATTATTTTGTGTTTGGAATATTTCAAAACACCAGTGTTCTAGTTCAGATATTCTTTCTTTTATTTGATCTAGTCTATCATTAAGATTATCAACTATATTTTTATGACTTACTGAATTCTTCATTTTCAAGATTTATGCTTTATTCTTTTTCAGATCTCCATCTCTGCTAAATTTTAATTCATAGTATGAACTAATTTCCTAGTTTTGTTGAACTGCCTGTCTATGTTCTCATATTTTCTTGGGTTTCTTTATCATTATTATCCTGAATTATTCATCAGGCATTTTTGTCACTGTTCTTTTCTTTGAGGTCTGTTGCAAATGAGTTACTGTGTTCCTCTGGAAGTGGCATATTACCTTGCTTTTCCACACCTGGCTGTCAAGCTGGGGTTAGGGTCATACAAGTGCCTACTTGTTGGCCCAGTAAAGGTTCATGGGTCCCAGTGGTGCCAGGTGCTGCTACAAGTGGCAGAGGAAGGGACGCAGTATAGGAGGGTGGGCGTCAGTTAGAAGAGAAGAAGAACCCTAGTTTCTCTGGTCTTAGGGACAGAACCCCGCATCTCCCTGACATGCTGAATCACCTGGTCACTGTAGTGTAGTACACTGCTTAGCTACGGTGCCAAAGTCCTGGATGTGCCATGGGATTTATGGGATTGTAATCCTTGTTTTCAAGTGTGGTGGAATATTTCTGGGGCTACCAGGATGGAGATACATGAAGCCATCCATCTCCTTGGGAAATATGAATTCTTATTGTGGCTCCCTTCTCAAGATGGTTACATATTGCCATAGGTTATGCCCTGGGAATTTTGGAGTAAGCAATGTGAGTTCATTCTCTCAAGCAAAGCTACTTTGAAGACTCCAGATATAATCCTCACATAGCCTCAAATCTCTTATACTGTGAATTGCTCAGTTAGCTAGGAATTCTGTGTCCAGGAAAATGAAGTGTACTGGAGCTCTTGTATTTTTCCCTTACCTCTACATCAGGGATGCTCTCTAGCTATGGGACCAGGTTTGTGTTTGATAGTGCACTTTGTTTTTTTCCATTTTACTTTCCCAGGTCTTCATGTTCTGCATGGTTCCCATTCCTTTCTTGCCAGGGTTTAGTGTTATCACTTAGGCACTCACATCAAAACACAGCTATGACCTGTTATTTTGTTTCTTTTTTCTTTTTCTTTTTTGGTACTAGAGATTGAACTCAGGGGCACTCGACCACTGAGTCACATCCCCAGCCCTATTTTGTGTTTTATGTAGAGACAGGGTCTCACTGAGTTGCTTAGCGCCTCGCCATTGCTGAGGCTGGCTTTGAACTTGTGGTTCTCCTGTCTCAGCCTCCCTGAGTGCTGGGATTACAGGCTTGTGCCACCGCACCCTGCTTATTTTTTTTCTTTAATACGAATGAGAAGGTGAATTTTAGTTTCCTCTATACAGCCATCTTTTTCTCCTTTGCTAAATCTCTTACAGTAAGTTTTATTGTACATCATCCTGATCAGTATTCCTTTTATCTCTAATTTTGGCACACATAACGTTTTCTCCCTTAGTATTTTTAAATTATTGATGCATTATAATCACATACAATAGGGGAGTAATTGTTATATTGTCATATCTGGATATAACAAAATTCTTCATTTCTTCCCCTTTCCCTCTCCCCCTACCTCCCACAGATCTCTTCCTCTACTTACTGATCTCTTTTGTTCATGAAGTCCATATTTTCTTATCTTTTTATCTTTAGCTTCCACTTATGAGAAAAAAAAAATTAACTTTGACTTTGAGATTGGCTTATTTCACTTAATGTCATGTTTTCCAGTTGCACCCATATTCCCAAAATGACAATTTTGTCCTTCTTTATGGTTGAGTCAAACTATATATACATATACATACATATATATATATATATAAAATAGAGTTATATTAAGAGTTATATAATATATATGTTTGTTGATGGATAACTAGGTTGATTCTATATCTTGGCTATTGTGAATTTTGTACTGCTTAACAAAAAATACCAAAGTACCTACATGAGAGAAAAGACATACACAAATCGTGCTGTAAAAACTGGGCATCCATATGTGGAAGAATGAAACTAGATCTTTATCTTTCACCCTGCACAAAAGTGAACTCAAAGTGGATCAAAGACTAGGAATCCAACCAGAAATTGAAACTGCTGGAAGAAATCAAAAAATCAACACTCTAACATATAGGAGCAGGCATCAACTTCCTAAATAAGACTCCTAAACCTTAGGATATGAAAGTAATAATAAATAGGATGGCATCAAATGGAAAAGCTTTTGCATAGCAAAGAAAACAAGAGTGTGATGAAAACCCACCAACTGATAATATATCTTTGCCGGCTACTCTTCTGACAGAGGATTATTATCCAGATAATATAAAGCACTCAGAAAACTTAACATGAAAAACAAATAATATAATAAATAATAGAGTAAATGAGCTTAATAGAAGTTTCTCTAAAGAAGTTATATGAATTGGCAATTAATACAGGGAAAACATTTTCAATATCTTTGGTAATCAGGGAAGTGGAAATCAAAATTGCACTGAAAATTGTGCTACCTGTAATCCCAACACTTTGGGAGGCTGAGACAGGAGAATAGTGAGTTCGAAGCCAGCCTCAGCAACTCAGTGAGACCCTGTCTCTACATAAAACACAAAATAGGGCTGGGGATGTGGCTTTGTGTTTGATTGCCCCTGAGTTCAATGCCCAGTACCAAAAAACAAAAACAAAAACAAACAAACAAAAATAATAAGTGCTGGTGAGGATGTGGGGGAAACAGAACTCATATACTTTTGCGGGGGGGAATGATAAATTACTATAATCATTATGATTATCCATATGGAGATTCTTCAAAAGACTAGGAGTAGATCCCCCACATGACCCATGAGCCAGCTATACCACACCTTGGAATTTATCTAAAATAATTAAAGTCAGTATGCTTTTTTCACAATAGTTATTATAATCTCTTTTTTAAAGATGAGAAAATCAACTCAGAGAGATAAATTGCTCAAAGCTGCATAGCCAATACCCAATAGCAGTGATGTTTAAAATAAGTGGTCTTATTTGTCATCACAACTGCCATACTGAAATCGCTCAAAGCATTGTAAATCTTTTTTTTTAAATATTTTTTTAGTTGTAGATGAACACAATATCTTTATTTTATTGTTTTGTATGTGGTGCTGAGGATCGAACCCAGGGCCTCACGCATGCGAGGCAAGCGCTCTACCGCTGAGCTACAATCCCAGCCCGCATTGTAAATCTTGTAGCATCAATTTTGTTTAAATATTTGAGGGAAACACATTACTTTTGTATTAAAATAAGCAAAGACATACTATGGAACAGAATGTAAAAATTTGTGAATCTTTAATACGAAGTAAGGGACTTCAGACAATGTTAGTTCTTCAATCTGGATTGCTTCAGGTTAAGACACTTGATCTCAGGGGGTTTGCATTCAGTATCCTGTGCTAATTGAGGAATTTCCATGAAAAACATGAAAATTACTACATTGCATGAAGTTTCTCCTTGCTGTCTGCTGAGACTGTTAATATTTATAACATTCTGTTAGGCATGTGGTTAAACCAAACTCTTCATAACATATAAAAATAGAAATATTTTGAAGGAACACAAATATACAAAGATAGTTGCACTAAAAGATTTTGCAGTATCTAAAATGGTTGTGGTTTCATATACTCTGCCAAATTCTCAGTAATTTCAGAGGTTTCACTGGACTTAAAAGGAGTCACTGTCACTAAGAAAATACCAGGGATCCAGATTCCAATCACATTGCTATGTGCAGAGTGCCAAGATTTAAGTCCCATCTCATCCATTTTAAACTTGGCCAATGACACAGAAGTTTTTTATTAAGGTTTGGGTAGTGGACTCTGTGGCTGACACAAAACATGTTTTCATTGTTTAAATGGAAAACATTTTATCTATACAAAACATGCTGTGCTGAAACTATAAACATGTTCTAAGTAAGAGTTCATCTTTGTCATCCTAAATGTCTTTGATCATAATTTCTGAGTTTTGCTCACATCACTCCAAGGTCTGGTTATCGTAGGAAAAAGAGAGGAAATTAATTAATAATAACTAGTCAGAATTCTGTCAGCAATTTCTAAAGTGCCATTAGTCAATGATATACATTTTAGATATATTCATGTATATATGTCTTTATCTAGATAGTGCTATACAAAGAATTTCCCCTAGGTATCCATGGTGAATTGGTTGCAAAGGTCCTCACAGATACCAACACATAAAGATGTCCAAGTGTCTTATATGCAATAGTAAAGTATTTGAATATCACCTAGTCATATCCTCCCGTGCACTTCAAATCATGTCTAGGTTACTTATAATATGCAATCCCATGCAAATTATATGTAACTAATGATTATATGGTATTGCTTAGGGAATGATGGGAAGAAAAAGTATGAGCATATTACATATAGATTCAACTATTGTAGGACCAATTGATAAATGAAGGAAATGATGCTCAGAACAGTGAAACCGAGGATCAGTGGAATGGGGACAGGCTGCACCAGGTTGTGTCTATATGTCACCCCATTTCACTAGATTCAGCATAATGCTCAATGCCCAAAGAATCCAAACTTTGTCTTTTTTGTAAACTTCTGGAAATTTTTGGAAATGTATGTTTTTGTATTCAGAGGGGCCACTAGTTAAATAGGATAGATATCTTAAACACTGACTTTCAATTGTCTTACTTAAAAAATATTTATGTTTATATATATTTTATATATATTTTAAGAAAACTGAAAGTCAGTGGTTTAGACATCTGTCCTGTTTAACATATGTATATATTTAATATATATATGATATAGAATTTATATAGTAAATCGTAACAGATAAGTATTTGCTTATTGTATGAATCCATTAGGTAAGTTTAATTACTATATATTTATGTGCAAGTTCAACTTATATAAATGGAATGTCTTACATAACTATCAAAAATTTACAAGAGTGTTAATCATTATCATCCAGAAGTAGCTATGGAACTTGGTTCAATGATACTTGAATTACCTCATGTCCCAGACACTACCAAAAATTGACATATTAGACTACACTGTCACAGTTGTGTATATATCTTCCTATTTTTACAAATACTAATAATGTATCTAGGGAATTTTTAAATTATTGGAAGTCACAGAGGGTTCAAAGGAGAACTTTGAAACTGTGGCAAAGTAATTGCAATTAATGCTCTTTTAATAAATCTTCAATAATTTAAGGAGAGAGGAATAATTGTCTTATTCTTCCTAAGTGACAAGTCTGTCACAAAGTGTCATTTCTAGTCATTATGAGTCAACTTTTATCACTGAGACAACAGTTACACATGCCTTGAAGTGTACAATTTTGTGAAATTGTCCATAAGAATTATTGGCATCCATAACAACAAAGAAGAACAAGAAGATACATGAGGTCATTGGACAGTTGTTGTAGATTGAGTGGATTTCATATCATGGCATCATAGCTCATGAATATACATTTACATTTTCTAGATTTTTATGTTACAGGCACTAATCTGATAGTTTCACACATCCTTTGGTGAAGTTTCTGAGTACCGTTGTGGTAACTTTAGGACAAATTAGATAGAAAACAGTGGGTCAAATACTTGGAGATTATTTTATTTAGTTATTCACATTAAGCAACTGTATTATTTTAAAGACCTATCATTTATCCGTACATTAGTTGATATGTAATAATTCACTGAAATCTCTCTTTCTACTATGTCTTCGTGTATCATTTTACACTCACTTTATGTTGCCAGAGAAATATATACTTCAATTTTTGAAAGTATAAATGAGTTTTCCAGCTTATTTAGGTATTTTTTCTGAACTTTATTCATAGGTTCAGATTAAGTATGCTTAAGGATTGGCTTTAGTAGCAGTATTATACTTCTACTCTTTGACATGACTTCATAGAGTGTGTCTCTGGCCTTGGACTTTGAATATGTCATGTGATTTGCTTTGACCATTGGATGTGGATGAAAGAGATAATATTCCAGTTACAAATGTAGCTCTTATAAAGAAAAAAGAAAAAGAAAACAATAGATAAAAAGGACAGCTCACATATTTTAACTGACGAGAAGTCATCTTATAGTAATTCTCACATTAATAATAAGAATGAGTTTTATAGATAATCTTTATGTTTTAGAAAATATTTTTATGTAAAGTATCTCATTTACTCTTTGTAACACTTCCCTGGGGCAGAATGGAAAAGTTTGCTGTTCTCATTTTAAAGATGAACAAGCTGTGGCTCACAATGGTGACTCAATGTACCAATTGTCATAGGATCTTAAGGCAAAAAAGTCTTATCTTCATCTCATCCTTGTAGCCAGCACATATAGAAGAGATAATTCAGGGACTAATTTGAATCATAAAAGATTTATATTTGGCTTTAAACAATAACTATAAATTAATGTGGGTTTTACACCAGGGACTATTACTTGTTAAGTCACTTTAAATATTTATTGTTTATATATCTGAAATTAAAAATCAACTATGCATCTTTTAATATAAAAACTGGCAACCTAAGTTATTAATGTTATATCTGGGTAGAAATATACAGAAATGTGCTAAATTAATTTTATATCTGATGAATGTTATAAAAATCTTGCAATAGAAATGCCCTGAATATAAGAGAATATTATTAAACCAGCTCTGCCTTTTTAGATCTCCAGGTTTCTTTCAGATGTCCCAAAGATGAGAAAATGTTTCAAAAACAAGTAAATATTTAAATTTTAATATACTATATGTGCCATTATGAAATGGAAATTCTAGTATTTAAATTTCACAAGGTACACTTTTGCAGGTAGAATTTTCCTAGGATCCTGGAGTTATGGTATATGTTAGAAAATTATCTGAAATGCAAAATTAACCCGAGAATAGAAGAAGATGCTACATAAAGTCTCTAATGCAATAGACATTGTACAGAAGATTAAAAACAAATTTTGTTGGCTTCTATCATGTCTGTTTTGTAAGTTTACTGCTATTGCCTAATTCAAGCTAAATTTTACTTCTTTTCAATCTTTTAACTGGATTAGTTCAATGCCCCCTGATCCATTCTTTTCTATCCTTCCCTCATTTAGTTCCTTCCTCCCTGTACCTTTTCTTTTTTCTTTCCTTCTGTCCTTTCGTTCTTATTATATTTCTTCTTCTTTTTCCCTCCTCTTCCTTCTCCTCCTCCTGTTCTCCCTCTTTTGTTTTTCAGGTAAAATTCTAATTCTTAAAACAAAACAGCTTTATTGAGGTATGATTGATATGCAAAGACATGAACTTATAAAAAATGTGTGCCACTTGATGTATTTGGACATGTGAACCATGATTGCACTACACAATTAAGGTAACAGACATATAAGACACTACAAATTTTTTTTTATATTTTGTTCTTGTGTTTATTTTATTTTTATATTTGCATATGTTTGTGTGTCTTCTTTGGTAGGAATCCTCACATGATCTACTCTTTTAACAACTAACGAAGTGGACAACATCATTTTGCTTACTATAGGTGAAATGTTCTATAATACATCTCCAGAATTCATTCTTTTTATGTAACTCTCCATTTTCTGTAATTCCCAGTTCCTGGAAGCTGGTATTATATCCTCTGCTTCTATGCATTTGCTTATTATTGCCACTTCATATAAACAGAATAATAGATAACTTAATATTCAAGTATGGTCTTATGTGATTTAGTATAATGTCCTTCAGATTCATCCATATTGTTTTCATATGCAAGCTTTACCTTCTCTTTTTAAAATGAATAGTATTCCACTGTACATATATGCCATATATTTTTTATTCATTTATCTTTTGATGGCCACCTGAGTCAACTTCATATACTGGCAATTATAAATGTTGAAAAAATGATTTTTGAAATGTTGATTTCAATTATTTTGGAATTCACCTGGGGTTTCTAGACATAAAAGTAGTCCTATTTTTACTTTTTGAGGAGCCTTTATACTTCTTCATGTAGCAGTAATGTCATTTTAAATCCCACCAAGAGAGTACAAAGGTCCCAATTTGTCCACATCCTTGCCTACATTGTTAACTTTTGTTTTTTGTAATAATAGCTATTCTAACAGATGTGAGGTAATATTTTATTATAGTTTTGGTGAGGATTCCCTGATGAGTAATACTGAGTACCTTTTCATATACCCTGTGCTCATTCTATGTCTCTTTTGGAGAAATATCTAAGTTCAGCTTCTTATTTTTTTAATTTTACTTTCTTTGGTGTTGAGTGATAGAGGTTCTTTACATATTTTGGATATTAGTTCTCATCACATATATGATTTGTAAATATTTTCTACTCTTTCATTGTTTGACTTTTCATTTTGCTAATTGTTTTCCTTGCTGTCCAGAAATTTTTGAGTTTGGTGTAGTCCATGTGTCCATTTTTGCTTGATGTCTGTGTTTTTTAATCTTATCTAATAAATAATTTGTATGATGTCAAGATTGTTCACTATCTATATTTTTCTAGAAGCTTTAGATTTTAAAGTTTCTTTTTAAAATTCTTAAGCCTAATTACTGTGAATCAGATTTCCAGGACTCTTTGGCAGACAGGTGCTGAGAATGGACAACTTTGTCTTGTCTTGTTATTGATCTTAGAGAGAAAACTTTCTATTTTCCTGTTAATTATAAAATTATCTATATGCCTTTATTATTTTGAGGTTGACTTCTGCACTAATTTGAATTTAGCAGTTTTACCATAAAAGGGTGTTGAACTTTATCTATTGCTTTTCCCATATTTATCAAGATGACTTGAAATCATGTCTTTGAACATATTCCCATATAAAAACCATCAATGATATCCTATTGTCCCTGAATAGATGTGGAATTATAGTCCCCTGTATCACCAAAACTGTTATTGAAAGACTTCTTTAATTCCAGTGAGTTTATATATGTATATATTTGTCTTCTTCTAGGTTCTCCCATAAGTAAATATAGCATGAAGAATAAAGAATGAGATAAAGCATGAAGAATGATTACATTATTTGGGAGCTCACATAAATGATGCTAAGGAAGTGAGATTATATCACAGGAAAGGCATCAAGAAACTAATGCATTTTCAAAGAGAGAGAGAGAGAGGAAAGGTACCAATAGGCTCATATGCTATGATCTTTCCCTGATCATTGACCATTTCCTGCGTTCAGCACTTTAAATCCTTGCAGGCTTCCTTCATGTTTGGAATCCCTTTCCAAATAGTAAAATCTTATAAAATCTACATATAACAAAAGACAGGTTCTCCTGAGAGTGCTGTTATTCCACAGTGTTCCCCTTTCCACCACCAAGAGTCAAAAGTGATTTTCAGCTCCTCATGATGAAGACATCCTTTGCACTTAAAAATTTATTTGGAGATAATACAACAAATAAGCTTAAGAACACTCTTAAAGATAAGGAATAAAAGGTGATTTGAAAGCCTCATTACTTGAGAAATAAAACAGCAGTGGGTTCCCTGAGTTTCCTTGAGATATAGAAACCTATACGTGGGAATCACTGAAATAATGCATAAAGATAACTTCAAGAAAAGCATGATCTCTCGATGGCTAAAAGATCAGGGAAAAAGTGATGAAAAAGCAACCATAGATGTTTTCTGGAAATACTTCCTCTACTCCATGCAAATCCCAAAGTGAAAAGTATCTTTACCCATGCAATTATATTAAGCTGTGAGGGAAGTAGATCTTCCATCCAATCCACTCCCTCTCCCACCTTGTGATCACAGGTCTCATGTTTTAATTCCTCTGCCAGGTGTTATCAACAGGCTAAGTGTGGATCAGATCCTCTATATACTGCCTAGAATAATGAAATGCCAGTCATATTCTCTTCTAGGGTAGTGTGTATGTCAGGGGTAGTAGAAGTACTTAGAATGCAGCTCCTATTTCATTCACCACCTGGTGCAAGCTGGAAATGTTTTCTTCTCACCAAGGTAATATCATCTAGGTGCATGTATGAGCTGAACCTTTATGTGCCTTCTCTAGCAGCTGCAATATTGAAGAAGACACTATAACTTGGATTCAGTAAGCATTCCATTTTCCTTACTCCTGGTGTCAAAAAGGCTAATTGGACAGCTGTGCATACACAGATTCAAGAATCTGAGTTAAATACAAATGGGACAGATTTAAGAAAATCCATTTCAAGGCATCCCATAATTAAACTTCTTAAAAACTGAAGACTAAGGACAAAGTTTTGGAAGCAGCCAAAGATAAACAATATCTTAACTATAGAGACATAAAATTAGAATGACAGCAGATTTTTAATCCAAAACCATGGAGTCCAGAAGGCAGAGGCACAGTATTTTTCAAGGGCTAAGAGAAAAGTTCTATCTATTGCATACATTATATTGGACAAAAATATCCTTTAAGAATTCAGGAGGAATCAAGACATTCTCAGAAGAAAAAAAATAAGAGAATTTGCTTCTAGCAGACTAACCTTAAGGAATGCAAAAAAAAGTTTTTAAAAAATTAAATCTACCATTTTATTCAATTTTGAAAACTCTATATGCTACTAACATATCCTGATAAGTGCCACATATCATTATTCATTAACATGACACTCTCTGATACTGTGTAATATCTTAAGCACAGATACTCTGACTTAAACTGTTGTGTCCCAAACGAGCTAAGTAGTACCTTTACAAAGTGTTCCTTAGAGTTCTTTGATAAAGCTCTCTCAATGTGAATCTTCTAGAAACACTACGTCCTTACATGCTAACTCCTTTGTAGATGGTTTGACCATTATGAAATCAATACTCTCAAAATGGATAAATTAAGGCAATCATTTACTTATTTCATGACTGCATAGTTGACATTTTAGGTTGTGATCACCTAAATGATGTTTTCCATCTCTGATGGACTTCTTCATGTCTCTGTGCTCAGCTTCAGGATGGCTTTAATGCTCTCTTTTTTTTTTTTCCTTTGCATGGCAGGGATTTTGACTAGGGAAAATGGGCTGAGTCATCTTTACATCTATGATTTCTTTTCTGTCAGACTACCCTGAGCCTGTTCATTTAATTGTTTCAGGATAAATATTCAGTTGTTCTGTCTACTTCTCAGTGTCTTTTACTCTGACTTGGTAACGTACACTCATTGAGATGGTAGATCAATATCATCAATTATTAGCATCCAGAAGGAAGACACCATAAACAAATATTCTAACATTATTTGGAATTATATTTTTGTTCTTTAAGTCATTATTTTGTATTATTTTGTTATTGAAGTGTAATCTTCCCTATCCTGACTCATATTTATAGGTATTTAATTCCCAAATACATGTTTTTTGAATAAATGCTATTTCTATATTAACTTATTTATAAAGGTAGTCAAGGAAAATCTGATCTATTAAAAATATGTAGACATTTAAAGAAACACAATGTCCCTAGGACCAAAAAATATATATATATTAGCAACCAAACAAGAGTAATCATTAACTACAACATCCCCAGGACTGCCCCCACTGACCCAAGCTAGAGCCCAGGCCCAGGTCAGGTCCAAGACCACCCTTGCAGACTTGTATGGGAGTCCAGACCCAGGTCTAGGACCCATAGATCCCTGACCAGCTCAAGAGCCCAGGCCCAGGTCAGGCCCAAGACTGCCCTGCTGAGTGTGTAAGAGTTCCGGCCCAGGACCCCCCAGTACAGAGCTGACACCACGCTGTGGCTCCTCATTTACCATCACTCCCCTTGCTTGCCTTTGTCTTGGGACACTGCCGACATCCCCACAGCCCTCCTCACACTCTAGCCTCCACCTTGGGACAATGAACAGAGTTTGGAGGAAGCTGCCTGCTGCAATACGGCACGCCACAGTGCTGCATCTACGAAGAGGCAACCCAAAGCCATTGTAAGGTCTTCACTTTCAGCCCTATGTATGAAAGTGATTGCGTCCATCTTGGAACACCCCCACTGCTATCCTGAGTTAGTTCTCCTATTGCCGTCACTGTGTTTAGTTGCAGTAAAGTCCATCTTGGGACACCAGTCGGGGACTGGAAGCCCAACACCAAGGTGAGGTACAGGTAATCTGCAAGGACACTACAAGATTATAGGGTAGAAACTGCAATACCTCAGATCTGCACAGAAATAAAGGAAGACACAAAGACAACATTAAAACAAGAGAAGAAAGCACCTCAAACAAACTAAGATACTACAATGATTGAATCCATTGACAGTGTACTATAGGAAATGTCAGAAAAGTAGTTCAGAATGTACATAATTAAAATGGTCTGCAAATTAAAGAATGGCATGAGAGAGCAAATACAAGCAAAAATTGATCACTCCAACAAAGAAATAAGATAGCAAATACAGGTAATCATTGATCAAACTAACAAAAAGATAAGAAGCAAATACAGGTAGCAAAATAGTATTTCAAGAAAAACATAGAGATTCTGGAAAAAAAAAAACTTAGAAATCCTTGAAATGAAGGAAACAAAAAACCAAATTAAAAAAACGTAAGAGAAAGCATCACTAGCAGACTAGATCACTTGGAATACAGAACCTCAGATAATAAAGACAAAATATACAGTCTTGAAAATAAAGCTGACCACATAGTAAAGATGGTAAGAAACCATACACACACAAAAAATCCAAGAATTATGGCTTAGCATCAAAAGATCAAATCTAAAATTTATTGGGATAGAGTAAGGCACAGAGATTCAAACCAAAGGAATGCACAATCTCTTCAATGAAATAATATCAGGAAATTTCCCAAACATGAAGAATGAATTGGAAAATCAAATACAAAAGTCTTACGGGACACTAAATGTACAAAATTACAACATATCTACATAAAGACACATAATGAAAATGCATAACACAGAATAAGGATAGGATTTTAATGGCCAAGAGAAAGGAATCAGATTACATGTAGGGGAAGACCAATTTGGATCTCAGCATATTTTTCAACCCAGATGCTCAAACCCAGGAGAGCCTGGAAAAACATATACAAGCCCTGAAAGAAAATAGATGCCAACCAAGAATCTTATATCCAGCAAAATTAAGCTTCAGATTTGATGACAAAATTAAAACCTTTCGAGATAAAGAAAAGTTAAAAGAATTTATAGTGAGAAAACCTGCACTACAGAATAGTTTTGGCAAAATAATCCATGAGGAAGAAATAAAAACAACAAAGAAAATCAGCAGAGAAGAACTACACTAAAGGAAAGGGCAATGAAAAGAGAAACCAAATCAAATTAAAAACCAAAAAGAAACTGAACTGACCAGGAATACAAATCATATCACAATTCATAACCTTGAATGTGAATGACCTAACTCATCAATTAAAAGACATAGGCTGACAGATTGAATTTTTTTAAAAAAGCCTCATCAATATGCTGCCTTTAAGAGACTCATCTCACAGGAAAAAACATTCACAGATTGAAGGTGAAATGGTGGGAAAAAAAACATACACTCACATGAACTGCATAAACAAGCAGAGTTTTCCATCCTCCTATCAGATAAAGTAGACTTCAAACCAAAGTTAGGAAAAGGGATAAAGAAGGACATCTTACACTGCTTAAGGGACTCATACATCCAGCTGATATAACAATTGTAAATATCTGTGCCCCAAACAATTGGGCATTTATGTATATCAAACAAATCCTTCTCAACTACAAGAATCAAGTAGAACACAAAACAATAATACTGGGTTACTTTAACACAGCTCTCTCACCACTGGATAGATCTTCCTAACAAAAACTAAACAAAGAAACTATACAAATCAATAAAACAATCAAAAATTTAGAATTAAGAGACATACATAGAATATTCCATTCATCAACAAGTGAATACACAATTTTTTCTCAGCAGCACATGGATCCTTCTAAATAATAGACCATATGTTATGCTACAAAGCATTTCTTAGCAAATACAAAAAAAAATAGAGATGTCGCTTTGATAAGAGTGGGGTGGGGGAAGGGCCGCATGGCTTCTCCACGAGTTGGAGTCCAAGAGAGACGGAGAAGCGGTCCTTGGGCTAGACGAAAAGGGGTCTTTCTGGACGGTGGTGATCCGCGGAGCCAATCTCCCCAGGCCCCCGGGGTGTAGGTAAAAATTTGCTTCGCCCCAGCGAGACACAGAGATACCCGGGACAAGAAACACACAGGGGCGAGGAGCAAAAAACACCAGTTTATTCTAGAAACTATAGAAGCTTAAATGGACTCTTGGACCAATCAGATCCAAAGGTCACAAGCAATGGGGTGCTCTCTGGCAAGAGCACAGTCTATTAGCATAGAATGGGGAAGGATGGAAGGGAGGGGTGGGAAGGTATGGAGATGCTCCTACATAGAGATACTGCCCTGCATTCTATTTGACCATGATGGAATGAAATTAAAATCAATGATAAAATAAAAAATAGAAGCTACTCCAACACATGGAGACTAAATAATACACTTTTGAATGATGCATGAATAACAGAAGACATCATGGATGAGATTAAAAAATTCTTAGAGGTAAATGAGAACTCCAGTATAATATATCATAATCTCTAGGACACAATAAAAGCAGTGCTAAGAGGCAAGTTCATTACATTATGCTCATTCATTAAAAGAATAAAAAGTCAACAAATTAACAATCTGACATTACATCTTAAAACCTTAGAAAAAGAACAAACCAACACCAAAAATAGTAGAAGACAGAAAATAATTAAAATTGGGACAGAAATCAATGAACTGAAAACAAGAAACAATTCAAAAAATTGACAAAACAAAAAGCTGTTTCTATGAAAAAATAAATAAAATTGACAAACCCTTAAACACCCTAAAGAAAAGGATGGAGGAATCTTGAATTACTAACATTCATGTTGAAAAAGGAAATGTCAAGACAGACACTATTGAAATACAGAAGACAATTAGAAACTATTTTGAAAATTTATATTCCAGTAAAACAGAAACTCTCAAAGACACCAATAAATTTCTAGAGGCATATGATCAACTCAATCAGGAAGCCATGCCCAATTTAAACAGATCAATTTCACGCAAGAAATTCGAAGATGCCATCAAAAGTCTACCAACCAAGGAAAGCCTAGGACCAGATGGATTCACAGCTGAGTTCTACAAAACCTACAAAGAAGAATTAATACTAATACTCATGAAATTTTTCCATGAAATAATAAAGAAGGGAATCCTTCCAAACTCATTCTATGAGGCTAGTGTCATCCTGATAACGAAACCAGAAAGATATATTTCAAGGAAAGAAAATTTCAGATCAATACCCCTGATGAAATTAGATGCAAAAATTCTCAATAAAATTCTGGCAAATCACATACAAAAACATTAAAACATAGTGCACCATGAATAAATTGAGTTTATTCCAGGGATGCAAGATCAGTTTAACATACAGACATCAATAAACACAATTCATCACATCAATAGACTCAAAGATAAGAATCACATGATTATGTCAATTAATGAAGAGAAAGAATTTGACAAAATACAGCAGTCTTTTATGTTCAAAACACTATAAAAGCTCGGGATAATAAAACATACCTCAACATTGTAAAAGCTATCTATACCAACATCATTCTAGACAGAGAAAAATTGGAAGCATTCCCACTAAAAACTGGAATGCCCTCTTTCATCACTTCTATTCAACATAGTCCTTGAAACTCTAGCCAGAGCAACTTGACAGATAAAAGAAATTAAAGGGATACAAATAGGTAAAGAAGAATTCATACTATCATTTGCTGATGACATGATGCTATACTTAGAGGATACAAAGATTTCCACCAGAAAACTTATAGAATTAATGACTGTATTCAGCAAAGTAGCAGGATATAAAATCAATACCCATAAGTCAAATGTATTTGTATACATTACTGATGAATCCTCTGAAAGAGAAATTAGGAAAACCACCCCATTCACAATAGCCTCAAAAAAAAAAAAAAAGAGGAATAAAGAAAATGTTTGGGAATCAATTTAATGAAAGAGGTGAAATACCTCTACAATTAAAACTACAGAACTCTAAAGAAAGAAATTGAAGAAGAACTTAGCAGACAGAAAGATCTCCCATGCTCTTGGATAGTCAGAATTAGTATTGTCAAAATAGCCATTTGACCCAAAGCACTATACAGATTGAGTGCAATTCCAATTAAAATCCCAACATCATTCTTTACAGAAATAGAAAAAGTAATCATGAAACTTATTTGTAAAAATAAGAGACCCAGAATAGCTAAAGAAATCCTTAGCAGGAGGTATCACAATACCAAACCTTAAAGTATACTAAAAAACTATAGTAACAAAAACAGCACAGTATTGGCACCAAAATAGATATGTAGACTAGTGGTACAGAATAGAAGACACAGAGACAAACCCACATAAATACAGTTATATGTACTAGACAAAGGCTCCAAAAACATACATTGAAGAAAAGATAGCCTCTTCAACAAATGGTGCTGGGAAAACTGGAAATCCATATGCATCAAAATGAAACTAAAGCATGCACAAAATTCAACTCAAAGTGGATCAAGGACCTGGGAATTAGACCAGAGACCCAAACCTAATAGAAGAAAAAGGAGGCCCAAATGTTTATCACATCGAAATAGGCCCCGGCTTCCTTAACAAAACTCCTATAGCACAAGAAGTAAAATCAAGAATCAATAAATTGGATGGATTCAAACTAAAAAACTTCTTCTCAACAAAAGAAACAATGAAGTGAACAGAGATCCTACATTCTGGGAAGAAATTTTTGCCACATGCACATCTCCAGGATATATAAAGAACTCAAAACATGTAACACCAAAAACCAACAACCCAATCAATGAATGGGCTAAGGAGCTAAACAGATACTTCTCAGAAGAAAAAATACAATTGATCAACAAATACATGAAAAAATGTTTAACATCTCTAGTAGAGAAATGCAGTGAGACACTGTCCCTAAATATATATTTGCAAGTCTATTTTACCTTCTGTTTTCAATTTTCAATGTTAAATTTGCATACAGAGCACTGTATTATATATGAGATACATCCAAGCTTTCTCATATTTACATAATGTATTTTCCTATGGCTCTCTGTTGACACATGTTTTGCTTAGTGCCTTGCTTTTGATGAGGTTGGCTTTGAACATGTGATCTTCCTGCCTCAGCCTCCTGAGCTGCTGGGATTACAGGCATGTGCCACTGCACCCTACTTGGTTAAATTTTTGATAAGTATTCATATAAATATTTTCAGCCATTAATCACTCTTTTTCATTATAGAACATTATGGGTTTCTTGATAATATTCTAAAGTTTTTAAAAGTTTTAATCATTTTTCTTCTTTTTCTGTCCCTTAGAGTACAATTTTTTAAATGTTTTTATTAGTGCATTATAGTTTTACATAGTAGTGGGGTTCATTCTGACACACTCATAGATGCATATGACAAAATTAAATTTTTATTTTTAATATATTGATTTTTACCTCATTTTCTCTATTCTATTAAATTTAGAAAAAGTGAAAATCCCAGTTATTGAATTTTTCAGTTTTAAAATTTCCATTTACCCCTTTTCCAATAAATTTTATTCCTTTACTGAGATTTCATGTATGTTTGTTCATTATTAGCATATTTTCCTTCTTTCATTCGGGTGTAGTAATAATAGATGTTTCATATTCTTTTCCACTCAGCCCAGCATTTGGACTAAATCAGGATTGCTCTATATTGATTTTCTCTTAAGAATGTGTCATGTTGTTTTGGTACTTCATTTGTTGAATAATTTTACATTGATCCTAAACATTTTACATATTCTACTCAAAGTCCCTGGATCCTATTTTATTCATCTGAGTAGTTTGAAATTTTCTATTTGCTGTTATTTTCAGGCTTAAGTTCTTGGATTCATGCTGCAATCTGTTTCTTAAGTCGAATTTCAGCTCAACTCTTTTACCTTCCCTGGGATGCTTTGCCTTTGCATTGTGCATGTATAGTTTGGGTTATTCAGACATTAGTCCATTAATCATGGTTTATACACACTTATTTATTTATTTATTTATTTTCAGTACCAGGTATCGAACCCAAGGGTGCTTAACCACTGAGCAACATCCCCAGCCAGCTTGCTTGCTTGCTTGCTTCCTTCCTTCCTGTCTTTCTTTCTTTTCTTCTTATTTTCAAACAAGGTCTTGCTAAGTTCTCAGGGCCTCACTAAATATCTGAGGCTAGCTTTGAACTTGAGATCCTACTGCCTCAGCCTTCCCGGCATAGCCCTGGTTGGCTTCTTATATACATTGTTTCATTATTCCATGTGCTCATTACCAACCAAAATGGTCTTCTTTTAAACCTTCTTAGCTAATTGCAATTTAAGGATATTTTACTTGTTATATTTTCTACCTCAGCTCTCTCTTCCTAGCTTTCTATCTAAGTAGCTGTTCTTTTTCATTATGCTATTATTTCATTTATCTCTCTTAACACTTATATAACTATTTATCCTCCAGAAGTGATTTTCTGTGGGCTCTTTGGTTCCTCTCACACATCCTATCCTTTCATTTTTCTCTTTTCATGTATCACTATGTGGAATCATTTTATAAATTTATTTATATTTAAAAATAGCAATCTTCCCTCTATAATTTAAAATTGTAGGCCAATTTTAAATTATATTTAAATTCCACTTATGATTTTTACTGTATGCCCACAGTAGAAAACAATAACTTTGACACACTGGAGGTAATTAATAAACAAATTACAAATTAGCTTGGAGGAAAACTTGATAAGTGAAAGCATTTTTGGATGAACAAAAGAGAACTTTCATCCACCAAAGGATTGGGTATGTGTAAATGTATACAAATAACTATTTCTCTGAAATACTACTTGCCTATGTTTGAGTGGAATTACCCGATGCATTCCTAATTGGAAAAGTGAACACAAATCTTTCCTCAAGTTATCTGTTCCATAAGTTTAAGACCCATTCTAATTTATCCCATTAAGAAATAAAGAAGGAAAGCAAGGGGAGTGTTATCAGTGTTAAGGACGAATTGGAGTAAATATTATAAAACTGGAGCAAATGTTACTCTTAAATCTGGAATAGTACTTGGATCACACATAGTGAACTCACTACAAAGTTGTTAGGAGAACATATTCTAAACAATGGTTTTTAATGTTTAATTACATGATCGTCATACCTCCTCTGCCCTGTACAGTGAGCCATGATACTCTGCATTCATCTGTTCTGTGACAAGTGATCTTTCTGTATGAGGTGTTTACTGCTTAGCACTCTGAAACCAGCTCTGTGTGACAAAGCTCATCTGATTTCTTTCCTGCCCTTCCATCATATTTACTAGTTTACATATAAATGGTTTGCGCCAGACAAGTTCTTATTTGAATCTGAATTGTGCTGACACCAGAAATATTTGCAAATATTTCTTGACATGTCATCAAGCATCTTGTCAATTTATACCTTCCAAATTTATACACATACAGGCATTCCAAATGCTGTCCTCGGTGCAAGCAAAACACCAAATTTACTCTGCAAAAGGGATTTGTCAACAAGATCTCTGTGAAGGCCAAATACTGTTCAAACCAGGAAGGATTTTCTCCATTAAAAAATTTTAATTGCTAATGTAATAATCTCACATAAATATTATTTCAAAAATTGTAATTACATAAAAATAAAATATTTATCTTTTATGAAAATATAAGAAATATTCCTTATTTAGAAGTCATATTTTATCTTGAAACTTTAACTAGAAAAATCATCAAATTGGATATTGAAAATGCATGTAATTTCTTACCCATTTTTTAAAAAATGGGATTCCACATAACTAATATCTTCTTATATCTGCTTTACTAATCAGAATTTTTTTATCTTTCAAATAGATTCTATATAAATCTCTAATAACTTATTTTTATCTTTACTTCCTCAATAGTATAGCTATAATGCACATATATTTAATGATTCCAGGTAATAGTGAACTATACTTTTAAATTTTGTTAGCAATGATTTTCTTCTAAGAAAATTAAATATAATTCCCATTTTACAGAACATGTACAGATAGTCAGATATAAAATATTTAAATGAAAAGCACATTTAACTTTGGATTCTTCAAAACAACAAATTTTGTTTATGATTTACTGTAAATCTGTATAAATAACAATTTATCTGAACTGCTGCTTGCCTGTGTTGGAATGTAACTACTCATTTGTCAAGTCATTGATCCATACGAGGCATACTGATATTTTGATAAAGGCTTATAAAAATGGAGAAAATATACTAATAAATTTATATTATTTTCTAATGTTAAGATTCTCCAAAGTGACCAGATACCATCTCCCATTACCCAGGAACCATCCATTGATGTTTTTCATTGTCAAATTACTGTTGCTGGATAATTTCATACCTGCCAACATGTGAAGTTATGGATTGAATTCTTTCTCTCTCAGATTCATGGATTGAAGTCTTCATTCTTATACCTTACAGTATGACAAAATTAAAAACAGGGTTGGTATAGATGAGTTTATACTAGAGTAGAATGGGTCTTTAATAAATTGTGACCACTGTCCTTAAAAAAAGGAGAATATGGAAACATATTTGCACAAAGAGAAAACACCATATAAACTGGACTTTTGCAGTTCAAGCCAAGTAGCTATTAGAATCTAGAATCTTTACCTAACACCTTCAGAAGAAGTGTATCTACCAACAACTTGTGCCAACTTAAGTAACCTAGACTGTATTTCCCAGAAATTACTCTCCTTCATGTATGTTGTCTAAGAGAAAAAATTTTCTTGGGATTTAGAAGATGGAAGCGAAATAGCATACTTCCATGCTCTCTCTGATTATCTATCATTAAGTATAGGAACAGAGATGCCAGTGAAATATTGCACATCCTCCTTTTTTGGATTTCAGAGTTCACTCCCAGATGCAGTGACTACAGCTTCTGCGGACTTCTCTCCATACCCTCCTTCTTGGTCTCATTCTAGACAGTAGATGTGCTTGATTTGCCACATTTCTTTTCAAGTTCTGACATTTTCACCTGTATTACCATTTCAAGAAACCTGGTTGTTGATTTTTCTCTCAATTTGGGACTCTAACTTCCCCATACCTTCTCCCACAATTATGTAGGTCTAAATAATTGTGTAATGTTTACTATAACTCTGCTTCTGTAATGGATCACTTTTGAGTCATGATTTACCTGCTAAGTAAAATAAATGTCAATTAAACTGGTATTTTCACCCAGTGATGTCTGAGGTCCAAGGAGCTTTCAAGGAGAAATTCAGTGCCTCTCACTCTGAAATGGGTAAAAATAGAAAAAAAAAAAAATCATGCTTACATGCCATGCCTGAACAGAGTAGCTGTTATTTTATCCATTTTATATGCTGAGTTTCTCTTATGATTTCAAGAGAATCAAGTGACCTCTGCAAAAGACTGCAGTATTAGAAACCACAGTACAAGATATCTGTTGTTCTTCCATTTAACTCAAAATCTTGTTCAATACATGTCCACTAATTCCAAAACAATGTCTGCAAAGCTCCTTCAACTGTTGTGATAGTCTCCAGAGTTTCATTTTCCTTACTTATTCTACCTAAATACTCTTACTAGGAAACTCTTATCTATTTACATTTTGGTTTTCTTACATACCTGGTCAAGAGTGTCACGTCTTTCTATACTTATTGCCTTGATAAACTCTCCTAAGATTATATATTATATATACATAAAAGATTATATATAGTATATATTATATATATATATATTAAACAACATACTGATTATCCTCATACATATCAAACAACTTAAACTCAAATGACAGTCACATAACTATTATCATATTACCTCCAAACATTCACAGAATTCCTGTAGACCTTCTTGTATTATTGAAATCACTGTTGCTCTATTACTTAGGAATACCTAGAGTACCTTCCTTATGTTTTCCCTCATTCTTTCCTTCTTTTCATTCAAGTAATCCACTTCATCATAAAGACCTTTAAACTGCATCTGCTAACATTTTTATTCCACTCATCTTTATCCTTACTGCTATTGTTTTTATTAAGGATTTTATAACTTCTTTTTTCTTTATTATAAAGCTTTAGATATAATTCACATAACATAAATTTGACTCATTTAAAGTGCACAATTTGATGTTTTTAAATATCTCCATGGATATATTCATCACCAGAGTAAATTTTGGATTTTTATTCCCTCGGAAACACCATACACTTTATCTATCACTCACCTGCTATATCATCTTCTCTAGCCCTAAGCAAAAATAACCTTCATTTGTCACTATACATACTCTATTGTGCATTTTTGTATTAATGGAATTATGAAATATGTTGAGTTTTGTGACAGGTTCCTTTCAATTAGCATATTTTCAAGATTCATCTAAATTCAGTATGTATGAGCACTTCATTCTCTTTTAAAACCAAGATAATATTCTACTCTATGGTGATCCCATATTGTAATTGTCCATTCATTGTTTGATGAATATTTGAGTAGTTTCCATAATTTAGATATTAATGCTTACATATACATATATATAACAGTTTTTGTGTGGACAAATATGTTCACTTCTCTTGAGTACATACTTAGAAGTGCAATTGGTTTATATGACAACTTTACACCTAATTGTTCAACATTTTGCCATATTCTTCTCTAAAGTGGATGCACCATGTTAAATCCTCACTCATTATTTCTAACTTGGATTATGCTGATAGATCTCTAGACCTTAATCTCATCACCATTCCTTCATCCTACCCTTCTAATCCATCATTAACCATTGGGTTCAGTTTAACCTAGAAACTGTCCTATTACTACTGCATAAATCCTACAGCATTACTATTATGGTCAAATCCCAAATGTAAATTAAATTATTGAATTTGAAATCTTAAAATAAGTGATGAATTTTTTTCTATATTTTGTATTTTTTTAAATATAAACTTAATTTTGGTAATAATAAACAAATAATTTGTGCAAAGGTTCCATTCATGCTTGTTGTTTACCTGCATTCTTATACACTTGATGTTTGTTCAGTACTATTTTCCATCTTCTTTTTAGCTAATTTATAATACCTCCAAATTTATCTACTTATTAATGACATGTACTATAATATGATCTAGGTCAGTATCCCTGAACAAAGGACTTTTGCTTAATTCTAATTTTTGGTTTCTGTAAAACATCTTTAAAATAAACTGAAAATTCATTGAATTCATAGACTGTGTATTTCACCTCAAATAGAAAGAAAATTATAATTATGTGTTGAGTAAATAAATGAATTAAAAAGATATTATTTAGTTGTCTCAACATAAGACTTTGTCATTCTAACTGATAAAACTACATTTTTATGCAGATATCTGGACTAAAATAAAAATAGTGCATAAGGAAAATAAGAACAGAGATATTTGATTGATTACAATATATTGGACAAAACAACTATTAAAGTTCACACACTGTTATATCGATCTCATCTCAAAGGATGATTTACTAAATATAGAGGAACTGGAAACAACATGAATTCAGCTCATAATAAAAGTGGCACCAGCATTCGATATACTAAAAGTTTGTATAATAGTTTGGAAGTTTAGAATTTGTGTGTGGCTATTTTCAGGCAGAGCTGCAAACACTTTGTGAATGTTGGACAAATTCTCAGAAGGCAAGAAAGCAGTTCCATCAAAGAAAAATAAATAAATAAGCATTTGACACCTGTGTATTCCAAAATAGTAAGCTCTGAAAAGTGCCTGAATTAGTTGTAACTGAAGACTGACAATTGTCTTTTATCAAGACAAAAATAACTGGGTACCATGGTACCACAGTATGAAGTCTCCAGGTTGTTAATATAGGTATACTGACATGTCAATTACCAACTTCAATGCAGACTGCATGCTACCAGTCCCTCAAAATGAGGTCAACACTTAGAGTGAAACTTAGAGGATTTTAAAAGGAGAGAGATGTAGAAAATGGGTAGGGGTACAAATAATAGTGCATTTTAATTATTTGTCTTGGTTTCAAACTCTGTATTGATTAATAAATATCAACATTTACAAAAATGCCTAGTTTTCGATGGTCAATCTTAAAGTTCAAGTTATTTCACTGTTTTCACTTTAAGTGTCTGCATTGAAAATCTCCCATTAATGGAATTTGGCTCAGAATACAAATGATTTTATCTGTGGTCCAAATTACACAGCTGTAATACCAGTTTTGAAAATGTGAAAATACAGTTTTATGTATTTCTTTCTCAGACTATCTATACTATACAGATTCCAAATATAAAACAATTGCAATATCGTATACTATAAATTGCTTTGTAGAAATTCTATTTTTCATAATTTTTGAAGTTGACTTTGTCATATGATATGTAATAAAGATTTTTTTATGTTAAGTAACATCAATTAATAATTAAATCTTAATGCTGGTGTTTTACATTAACACAATAGCAATAAATTTTCAAATGCATGTAATTGACTTCTCTATTCACTTGACAATTTGTAAATGACAAAGTAGATTGTTCTTAAAGTTTTGGCTAGGGTGTATCTGAATTCTACCCAATTTTAATTTTGTTTATCTATTAAAAGTTGAAAAAAACAGAGGGTCACTAGTCCAATATTTGTTTTTGCAAGGAAAAATGTAATATTTTTTAGCAGACAATTTTAGGGACAAAAAATCAACCTGGAAAGTAGTATATTTTCTGTTTCTTTTGACCATGTTAGCTTTCATGCTTAATACAGTAAGGAACTCTGTAAACTTTTACTTTTTAATTTTTCTACTCTCTTTATAGAAAGCTTCAACTATTTTACCATTTAATGTATGTTGTGGAAAAACAAAATTGTAAGCTTAAAAAACATTCTGAATTAAGTCCCTGAAATAATGGCTAATAGATATATTCTAGGAACTCAATACTGTACTCATATGTACTAAAATCTTGACAATGAGACCATGTTTCTACAATGCACCAAGGATATGAATAACACCCAGAAGTTATAAAGGCCTTTGTATGCAATTTCTTTTATAATGTGTATAATTTATGCTTTCACTAAAGTGTTTTAAATATTAAAATAGCAAACTATAGCACATTAGGGTTGATGGACCTTACTCTATTTTAGTAATAATATTATCATATTAAAAACATACTAAAGGGCTTTCATGATTGTCTTTAAAATAATATGAGCTGTACTCCAATTTTCTTTTACTAAGAACAACCTGATAAGTGATATCCATATTCTCAGTCTTTGCAAAGCAAGAAATTGTGCATCGTAGAAAGCAGTAATATTTGCCAACTTCAGCTTCGTGGATTTTTATCAAAATGACATAGTGATGGCGTCTAACCAAAATTCCCATGCCAATATTGACTGAATCAAAACAATCGCAATCTCATGCTCTCTCTAAAGTCAGTTTATTGTAGTTTAAAGTGAAATCATTATTTTTTCTGAGACTTGGAACCTGTGTGGACCATTGAAAAAACTGAGCACCTGTGTTACTTTTCAGTGAGAGCTATCGAATTGTCGGTTCTCAGCTTCTGCTTTAAAGTATGTTTCAGTAAGAATTGTGATTTCCTTGAGTTCAAAATCCAAGCTGCATGTTTAATACAATTTTTAATTCATGCCACAGGTTCGAAAGGTGAAAGGTATTAATATCATTTAATAAATAATTAAGGTAAGATTCAGAAAGAAGTACTCAAGTTAGGAGAACACAATCAAAAATAAAACCAACAAGATAAAATGAATTCTTAAGTATCTGTATTGCTATAATTATTATTAATAATTAGCAGAATTAACATAGTAAATACAAATAGAATTTACTATGTCTGATAATTTCCTAAAAACACTGTGCCCATATCAAATCATGCACCTTTTAAAGAAAATAAAACTGAAGAACAAAGTATATAAGTAGCTTGAGACAACTATTTTTGACAAATAGGCTAAAACCTAGATATTCTATATGCCAAATCTGTGCTTTTACCAAGCTACCAGGCCTAGTTCCCAGGACTCAACTGATTTGAGTTTTAATTGCATCCCAGGACTGAAGCCTAACCCAAACCCTGGCTTTTGGCTAAAAGA
>CM053399.1:23369621-23533492 GCA_028644305.1 Xerus rutilus | reverse complement strand
TAGATACTACTCTCACAACCTAGTCATTTCACCTCTGAATGTTCTTGCAGTGTCTCCCACATGAGCTTTTGAGGGACACTAAATATCCAAACTATTACATCTCAAAAGTGTAACCCGTGTGTGTTTCTGTGTATATGCATGTGTGTACCTATAGTATGAAATGTGTTCTGCAAGAATATGCAAGTGGAGAAAAAAGTGATTATAGTTTAGTGTCAGTGCTTTAATACATGCTAAGATGCCAGTAGTTGCAACTGCGTCATCAGGCACAGGTCAATAAGATGATAAAGACAATGTCTTAGTGCCATTGGGGAAAGAGCTTCAGCATTACCTCACATACCCTCTGAAAGGGCTTTAATAGCACCTGGAGATAAGTACACTGTACTTTGTAAATCACTGATTTAGACTGGTATCCCTTAGAGAAAATACAAATGCAAGTTAAATCTCCAAATAACAATTATGCGTGTAAAATACTGAACAATAGCATACATTAAATTGATATTGTTCTTTCTAAAGAATATTTCTGATTTGAACATCTTCCATTGCTCACTCTTTTTCATATACCTTTAATTGCATAACTTGTCCTGCTTCAGTGTTTTCAAAATAACATAAAAATGCACAAAATAAAATTTTTTTTCTGATAATCTGACATAGGGAACTTAGAAAGACTTCACTAGATGAGTTGCAGGCAGTTGTGTATATTTTTCTTTGCCCATATGTGGCCATTTCAAGATTTAATTTTAGCTGAAGTTTCAAGTACTAATAATCTTAATCCTTAATGGATATTATTCTAATCAGCAAATCTAGATACATGTACAAAAACGTCAATGTATCTTTGAAAGCGAAAAAGGTTTGAAGTTTAATTTAGAAAAACATTGTGAAACAATGATTTTAGATGATGTTCACAAAATATGTTATTTTAAAAATGTCTAGATGTATGCATAGGTATGTGCTTATATATAGGTTTTATATGTTTATATATACACATGCAATAACAGGCACATACACCCACATGTCTATCCATATTAAGCCATTCACTTTTAGCTATCTTATTTCTTTCTATCATTAAAATCTCTTTTCAATTGTAAATCTTTTCTGGAATTAAGTACTTAATGTAATTAATTATACTTTTTTTAATCAGTGTTAGTTGTAGGAAAATAAAACTTCACTCTAAATCCATATTTATTGTTTACTACAACTCTAATTTTATGATCTATGAAATAAAACTTTGATTTAAAAAAAGTAATGTATGGGTTTAGATTTATGAAAAGTTATGAAAACAGTAAAAGATACATGTTATTTGTTCTCACAGTGTGGTTTTAGGTCAAGGTGCATTTAATTCTATAGATTTTTTAAATTAAAAAATGTATATGTGTAAGTCATACTTCAGATCAACTGAACAATAGTTCTTGGATTAGGAACTGGTAAATTGGATCTTAATACTTGCCATTGAATCTATTATGTACTTGATATTTTAAACTCAGAACTATTCCTAGATGTATGGATAGAAATATGTGCTATTTTGTTCATTTTGACATCTCTTGTTCTGTTCTTCAAACATTATCAGCGATTAGCTTTCTTTTACATTTAATTTAACATCTGATTAATGTTCAAATAAAATTTTCTAATTCTATTGCAGAAAAGTATATTTCATGTTGCAGTTCAGTTAACAAGTTAATGATTCATGAATTAAATGATTTATAGAATATGAATCATAATTTTAATATGGTTGGCTTTATGGTTGAAACCATTCTCTGTTCTTTCAACCCTTCATAAAAGGGTAGAATATGTTTTGTCAGAAAGTACCTGATAGGGAAATAATTGGAATAAGACTTTCTATCTTACTTGAAAAAAATTTGACAATTGAAAAGAAAAGTAGTAAAATTAAAATATAGTAGAAAAAAAAGTAAATACTAAATTTATTTGTGTAAATCTTGTCACATTCCTGGGAAATTCATGAAGCCAAAGGTGATAAAAAGTTTTCTTTTGAGACAGCATCTCTTACATTAGGCATTCTCTAGGAGAAAAGAAATTTGATCCTGGATCAAAGGAAGGAAAAAAAACCTGGAAATGATATTATTAAAATACCATCAATGATGTTTGTGGAATGTTGAAAATATCTGATATATTAAAACATGGCAGATATTGTTATCATGAATCTATATTTTATAGATTAATGACCTTAAAAAGGCAAAATTTGGACATAATTTGTATGATGCTTGTACTTGTGAGTTTTTCAAGGAGGAAACAGTGATCCACAGGTCATAATATATTAAGAAGTCAAGTAAATCATCCTTGAGACCTCTCATAAGTCAAGTAGACAAAATAGATGAAAATATAACTGGACTCCAGAAACATTTATGTGAGGGCTTTTTTTAAAAAAATTTAATGCAGGAAAATTTGCAGAAATTTGGAGGAGACACAAAGTAAATGTAATGTACTTTTAAAGGGCTAACCCTCAGCAACATTAGCGTCAGCTCAAACAGTTCTCAAGCAACATGTTATAAGAACCAACTGACAACTATTTATTATTGAACTATTTTTAACTATATGTTATGTTATCATAGAAAACGGACTTTTTTTTGTATGAGAACTTTAGAAGAATATATTGTGCAGCAAATTCAAGATAAAAGTAAATTTGATTTGCTTGAAGATAGGCTGTTTATAGGATAATGTATTCATTATTTATTTATTTATGTGGGAAAATTTACTCCCCCAAATAGTGGATCTAAACAACATACATTTAATATCCACACAGCATTTGGTTCAATACTCTGCTCAGAGATAAACTGCATCATTTCTTCTAGGGTTGGGTTGTCAAATTAGAAACCACTGCTAAATATAAACTTCAAGAGAATAACATTTTTTCCATTTGTCCCAAATATTTTATTGTATATACTAATTTAAAAAATTAGTTTTTGTTCATTTGAAATTCAAATTCAAATGGGAGTCTGCATTTGGGTTTGGTTATTGTTATCTAAATCTGGCAACCCAGCCTCTAGGTCTAACCTGTGACAGCAATCAAAGCTTCAGAGCACAGTGAGATTTCATCTTGAAAGCTTGCTGCCTGAGGTCTGTGCATGCAACTATCAGAATTCATGTCATAGGAAATTGCTGGAAGTGGAACTTTAGTTCCTACTTGGGTGTTGACATAGGTCAGCTCAGCCCTTTGCCAGTTGGGCCTCTCCAACAGATGATTGTTTACAGGTACATATGGGGAGTCTTTCGCTAGAAGCCCTCAAACCAACTACACAACTTCACAAAGAATCTTGGACAACCATAGAAAATATTCAACATTTTTTGTCAGTGCTTATTTTAAGATGATTTCATAGCATGATGATACTATTTGGCATCACAAAACAAGACTCAGAACACCACAGAAGTAACCATCTCTCTCTGCTCTTGTTCTGAAGAGATCACAAGTTGAACGTTAAACTCTTCTCTGACTATTATGCTTTACAAGGACAATTCATAAAATGGGAACACTCCTATTGGAAAAAGACAAACAAACAAACAAAAAACTATAAAATATATGATCTCTTATTTGGAAGAGTATAAATTCTTTTAAGGCATTTCTGGTAATAAGAGTATAAGATTTAATTGAAATCCTAGTTTAGCTTTTCTCTTGACCTTGGGTTCACAGTGTGTATTTTAGCCCCATATCTCTTACATGACTCAGTGAGTTTTAAAACTGGACTCTCAAGGATGTTCTTGTACTTGGTCACGAAAATCCTTCAGAGTAACTAGCAAGTCACTAACATAACCTGTGTTTACAAAAGAAAACTTAAGTACAGAATTCAGTGAATATTTAATTTCTACTTGTTTAAAAAAATTTTTTAGCTGTAGATGGACACAATGTCTTTATTTTATTTCTTTTTATGTGGTGCTGAGGATTGAACCCAAGGCCTCACGCATGCAAGGCAAGCGCTCTACCACTGAGCTACAATCCCAATCTACTTTTTTTGATATATGTCAAATTACAAACTTTATTCTCCACCATTTCTACTTCTGATTCTTATATTTTATTTAGACACTTCACGATAGGACTTTCACTCCTGCCACTGCAGGATTTCAATTTCTCCCATCATCTTACCATGTAACTCAGTCTAAGCGCTTTTATGACTCACTATATTTATCTGCTAATTGCAAAATATTATTTATCCATTCTTCAAAAACACAATAAATATAACTCCTTTCTTGTATGTGTGTGAAGACTAGCTTTCTTTGCTTCTTGTCTTACTAAGTATTGATTTCCTCCTCAGAGCATGTTGTTTTTATTTAAAGGTATTTAATTAAGTACCATCCTCTAACAAATGAGGCCATGTCCTTGAGTGAGCAAGTGTGCGGGCGCATGTCTTTACAAATAAGTGTCAAAGAACTAGAAAGCAGTTTAAAAGAGCCCTGGTCAGTCCAAATGCAATGAGCAATTGAATTAGAAAATAATTAAAGGTACGTGTATTTTTTTGAAACAGGATTTTTTTTTCAATTTAGTCTTGTTGTAATACTTGAAAGCTCACAGATAATGATTCATTTGTTTTTAATTTAAACCAGTTGGTTTCATGGTATAACACCCTCTGCTAAAATATAATGAAAGATTTTAGTACATTTTGTGACTGTTTCTATTATAAAGATGAAGAGCTAGGCACAGTTATGCGACTCAGGAGGCTGAGAGGAAGATCACAAGTTCAAAACCAGCTTCAGCAACTTAGGCCCTAAGCAATATTGTGAGACTCTAAGTCAAAAAAAAAAAAAAAAGTGAAAGGCTCTGGGGATGAAGTTGAGTGGTAAAGAATGCTTGGGGCTTGGGTTCAATTCCTAGTACCGCTCCCCCCCCAAAAAATGAAGAAATTTAAACAAAAGTCTTTGAAGCAAATTGCCCCATGTCGCTCAGTAGTAATGCTAGGTAGAGTCATTGCCTCCTGTCAATCAGTAAGTTGGAATGCCATGTTTTGCGATGGATGGGAGACTTTGACAACAGCAATAACAACAAAATATATGTACTCAAAAAATTTTTGTTTGTTTTCTATTGTTCCCATAACAATTTGTCGTAAATTTAGTATCTTAAAACCTATACATGCATTACCTTTTAGTTCTGAAGGTCAGAAGTCCAATAACACTAGACTTTTAGTGAGTTGGTATCAGGGTTGTATTCTTCTCTGAAAGCTCTAGGAAATAATCCATTTCTTTGCAATTCAGAAGATTGTTCCCTGTAAGTCTGAGGTCTCCACACCTTCAGTGCTGCCCTGAGGCCACACTCAAATTATTTGAGAATTTGCCATTTTTGCATATAGCCATGGGAATCGTAGAGCCAGTACATTCACTGCGAAGGTTCTTTTGCCCTTCATTCCCCAGATGGTTCTCCAATCTTAAAAACAGCTCTAGACCTATGTCATCACTGTTTCCTATGGAAAACTATAAAATTCTTTGTTGTGAAATACATGTCAGTTATTAAGAAGGCATTTAGAACATATAATCTTAAATGATTTAAGGCTAATAGTGAGTTTTCAAAAAACTTTAATCTAATACTTAACAGTGTTATATTGTTGATGCTAGCAGTTTGGTACAGTGAAGGTAAAGAGAGCATTTATATTTGCATTGGAAAGGCAGAGAGAGAGAGAGAGAGAAAAGATGACAAATACATAAGCATTTTATTTTCTTGCAGATAACATTCATGTCCTTGAGTCTGAAAATGGTCTTGGGTATTGTATTTTCTTTAGTAATAAAAATAAGATGCTATTTTTTGTAGAGTCTTATCTTTCAGAAAGGAAGATAAGTCATTTACAAAAAGAGACTTTGGGATGATTGTAATTTTTATGTGAAAATTTCAGTTTAAATGAAGAGTTTTGCTCTTGACCTTTAGTGATTGTATCATACAATTTACCTTCATGTAATCAAATAAGGTGATCTGGGGAAAATAGTTTTGTTGGGTACCTCTGAGAGTAACTTCTTTCAGTACCTGAGCATGACACAGGGCTTCAGAGTCACAACATAAGAAAACAGCTTGTTCTCATGACTAATTTGGACTTTCAGGCACTGCATTTAATACCAACCATTTCAACTGAACTAACCGTATTAGAATTCCGTGGGAATATTAGGGAAAAGAATTTTCAGGAAAATAATGATATGTGTTTGTAGTCATATTAAAGGACTACAGGTTTTTGTTAGTTTATTTTGTCTACCAAAATTACTGAAACTACTAATGCACGTCATATCAACTCCAGCCCACAGAATTGAATGACATTGGCTAATAATCATAGTCCTGTTTCAACATTGATAATCAGTGGTAAATGCAAATTCTATAATAACTCTTAGAAAAAAAATTATGATTTGCACTCAAACAAAACAACCAGAAAGTGATAACAGTCTTGAGCAAATATGCTGAATGGCAGAAAACACCATATTAGTTTTTTGCACAAGATTGAGTCTGGCAAGAGAATTGACTTTGGAATCTGATTTTCTGGATGAATGTTTGAGCCCAAATTTTTTACCTGCTTGTTGCCTTAGACAGATCACTTAAACTCACTTCGCCTTATTTTCTTTACTTTTAATGTAACAAATAATAGCATTGACATTGCAAGTTTGTTGTGAGGTATAATTTAATTAGTGCACATAAAGGACCTAATGCAGTACACAATTGATCAATAAAATCAGAAAGTATATGTTGACCTTGTTCATTGCTCTGTAGAGGAGTGCTTGTGAAGTTCTCTGTGTCAATCCCATTACATTCTGTCATTCCTCTACAGATATATAGATGAGAAGGAGAACCACAATATAATATTGTGTCCTCAACTGTGGTTGAGTAAAAGTAAAAACATACCTGGTCTTATCTCTGGTTCTGGAGAAGGGAAGCATAATCGTAAAAATCAGGAAACAGAGATGCTCTAAAACGTGATCATTAACACACAAATTTCACTTACATCATGTTTTATCCAAAAACTTCTGTCACAATGTGTTATTCAAATTGAACATTTCATTAAACCCACAGCATGAGATCTTTAATTTATTCTGAAGACCAACTTCAAACTTTTTAAATGTGGAATCAACATTCAGCATCACTGAAGAGGACTTGTAGAGCTAAAATTTTATATAGGACTCAGAATAAAATTTTGTATAGGTCTTCAGAAGTTCTAACAGAACTTGCCTAAAACATGATTTGGTTGTCACTTTCAGGAAGTTAACTGAAAAGGGAAATGCCTAAATATATATCCATATATGGATACATATATGGATATATGTATTTATATGTGTGTGTGTATGTGTGTGTGTGTATGTGTATGTATATATATATTTAAAATGCTCACTGAGACTCTAAAATCCTAAACTGTAAGTCTTTCCTTGGAAAAAGAAGTGTAAAATCTAGTATCATCAGAGTCCACAGGTTTAATTGGAGTCTTCTCTCAAATGTCGTATTTGCACCATTAGAGTACAAGCCAAAATATGGCAAATAGTGGAAAAGTATTATTTTTCAACTATAGAAAATTGTTCCAGAAGAAAAATTAAGAGTTTTAGAGGTGATCCACCAGTGCCTGTGGAAAAATGCCTTATAAAATAGCTAAAGAAATTCTGAAGTGCCACAAATGTGGCAGGTACCAAATGACAAGAAAGAACAGGCTCTGAGTCTTAAGTCATCCCACTCTAAGAGTGAACAGGGCTTTACAAGTATCCAAGAGTTTGGGGATTTAGGCTGGGCCTCAAGAGTATCATGAACCACAGGTATGTGCAAGCTAAACCATGACTCATCGAGATGATGCTAGCTCATACTTTTGCACCATGGTTCAAAGCAGTTATTGGTTGGTTGCTCAAGTAGCAGTGGATCAGGGATGTTTACAGAGGCTACCTTCTATAAAAAGGACCAAACGATAATAAGAAGAGCATTTTGAATGGTGCCCTAAGTAAGTACACATGAATGGACTTATGCTTTGTGGTTCCAAACATACAGTCTGAATCAATGAGTAGTGGAAAGTTGAAGTTAACAGAATCACAGAGGATAAAAGGAGATGGGGCATAAAATTCTCTGAATGTTGATAAAAATGTAACCATTTGTATTCACTAGCTTCATAGTGAATAAGCCTAGCTATAAACATGTAGGTTTTATAAGAAAGCAAAAGAGTGGTTATGGAGTATTCATTACAAGGCCTAAAACAGAAAGTAAATGGAAAATGGGATATTTATATAGCCCAATAATTAACCTTCTTAAGTCACTACAGATTCCAGAAGTAGAGCTATATGCAAAGGAAATATGGTCAAGAAAACCACAGGCATATGCAATATAAAATATGTAAAGGATTGTTTATGAAATTGTAAACAAGTTTTTATCCTAAAAGTCCCTATGCCTCAATAAAACAACAAAGATAGTAAAACCTTGGCACCTAAAACACATTACTTAATAATTGGCTATATTTAGGTTGATGTGGAAAAATAAAACAAAACAAAATTTAAAAAACATTCGTAGATTGAGTGTTCCATAGTTCACTGTACTGTACAATATACGTGAAAGTAGTTTCTTACATATACAGAAGCTACCACCAATTAAGAAACAAAATTGTCCAAATTTGTGTTGACTTCAAAAGTTTGACAGTAAAACAATTCTGTGATTTTACATCTGGAATTATCTATGAGTTGCAATTGTGTGATGCTAATTACAGAGAAACAATTGACAAAGTACTTAGGTACCTTGAAATCAAAGCATTTGGCAACTGATCACATTAATAGAAATCCAAGCTTTCCATAGTATCTGTATTTTTACAGATAGCATAAAGCAATAGCATCTATAGATTTTGTTTCCACATCTTTTGAGAAAGAAATGAAAGAAATGAGTCCATTTTCAAGAGTAACTTTTTGCCTTCGTTTTGACTGCCTAATCATGTTCCCAAAGACAGAGTGGTTTCACAGAATAATGTAAGGAGGGATTAGAAAAATAGGAGAACTAAGTGACAGTTAGGTTTTCTCTCTGAAACCTCAGAAATTTTTTCATAAGATCAGTTTAAATTGACATTAGTTGCTCGAGTCTAAGAAAGCCATACATTTATAAGCCTTTGTGAGAGGAAAAAATTCAAGACAATCATGAATGTATATTGTTTGTTGACTAATACTCAATACTATTACATATACCTATTATAGTGCAGGTGTGCTTAAAAGCATGTTTTCCAATGACAGCCCCATGATTGAACATGTGCACTATCTACTGCATGGTATTCTGCATCCAGCAGACTTATCTCATTTGATGGAGGAAGCATATTGGAATTGAAAAAATCATCACATCAAGGAGTATGGTGGCCAAGGAAGCCAAATCTTTCCTTCTTCCTGCCCCTACACAATTATAGGCAAACTAAGGACATTAGAGGCTCATCTAGAGGGGTTGCTAACAGCACCACTTGAAGACTCCACTTAAGCTGAGCTGAGAGAATTTGTAATGACTCTATGATGGTGATGAGTTCCATCATTGACTTCCATCAGTAGTGTTTCTATTTATTTATTTATTTGTTTGTTTGTTTGTTTGTTTGTTTAGATGCATTTCAAGTCATAGTACATATAGAACTCAATTTTCCATCTCTCTGGTTGAAATCTTTCTCAAAATTCACTGGCATGGACATTGGGACATAGAAAAACCACATTCTGGTATTAGAAATTTTGTCTCAGCATTCAGAAAGACTCAAATTCAAGATAGTAGGATAACAATAGCCTACAATTACTCAGATCTTAGTAACAGTTAATAAGAATAGGCACATTCACTATTGAAAGAAAAAAGAAAAAAATTAAAGAGTACTATCTTGGAGGTCCAGGTAGAATTTTTAATTAAATTCTAAATTTTTAATTAAATTCTGTATTCTGGCTAGTATATAAAGAGAAGAAAACAAGAAGGGCAACTCTCCAGAATTGAAGGGAAAAATATCAAAAGAGACTCCAGATATTATAGGAATTATAAGAACAAGGAATCAGGAAAACCTACAAATGTTTCCCCAATTAGGAAATACTTGGCAAATGCTCAATGTTGACAGATTGGGGGGTTTTCAGAAGTGGAACCTGGTAAATTATTTACATCAATAACTTTTCATCAGGCTAATCTATATTTCCCTTTTTCCTGATAGATAGCAATGGTAATTATTCAGTGATTTTCATGGAAATTTTAAACTCTCGTTTGCTGATATATCAATACAGATTTTTAGTATTGCTGATAAGTACTCTTTCATTTTTTCCAGTACCCATTCAGATATATTAACCTATCCAGGAACATGCATTATTTTTTTTCTCTTGATTCTCCTGATTTTCTGTAATGAGGAGAGACTTGATTTGAAAATTTAAGATTGTCATATTCTGTACTCCATATTCAGTACCTGTGGACCTTCTCGGGAAAACCACATCATTTGGATACGATGTATCCTTTTAAAGAAAAGTGGAACCTAGAGAATGATAGTCTCATACTGTGCTGAAAAAAATACTCTGGTGGGAAGCAAGCTGATGAATTACCTTATAACTAAGGGAAAATGATGTTGGCTTCATCCAAGGCATAGAACTAATAAAAATAACTTTACAAAGGAATAAGCCATGACCATATTCTAGACAATATCCTTTGTTCAGACCTCAATTGAAAGGAACAAAACTTGTTATAAAAGAATTAGAAAAACAAGGGGAAATTTGAAAAAAAAAACATTTACCCTTTTCATATTTCCATATTTTCACTAACTAAAGAAGGCTGATTGGTTAAACCCTACATATGTTTTCATGAGATCTATTAATCCCAGTAATTCCTAATCTTGAACTATTTTTAATTTTTACTTCAATATTATTGTCAGCATTGATTTTCTCTGTAATTGATCTATGCTCCTCAAGTAACTTTGCTTTCATTATTTTTTTCCTTTCTCTCCTTTCTTTTCTTCTAAAGGATAAGCCTAGAATTTTTTTGTTTTCTTTATGAAGGAGTACAAAATTCCTTAAGTCTTCTGGGTTCTTTTATAATTTTTCTCATGTATAAGAAGGAAGCAAGGAAGGAAGGAAAGAAGGAAGGAAGGAAAGAAAAGAAAAGAAAAAAAGAATGAGAAGAAAAGAAAAATTATCCCACTACATGAATATGTAATCACTAAAAATTTAAATGACTGTTGATAATTGCTGAAAACAGACAGTAACATAAAATTCACACCTTGACCTTGGTATAACTCCTTTCCCCACAAGGGTATAAAACTTCACTGGACTATTTGCAATATGGCCTCTAAGGCAGAATATTTAGTGTTATTTGCTTTTAGCCATAGGCTGCAGAGTGTCACAACTTGAAGTCAGTTTATTTTCAAGATAAAGCAACTAAATACAAAAAGAGGTGGAAGGGAAAGAAAGGAAGGAGAAAATAAAGGAAAAGAAAATGCTGAGATGATTTTTGAGTCTAGGATAGTGTTGTAGACAATAGATTCCAGTTTTTGCAGAGTAGACAAAATATTTGAAGGAAAATTGTATGGTAATTCTCCAGTTACTCTGGTTTGTATCTTGTGATCTTAAGAGGTTTCTTGATAATTGAAATTACCTAAAGCCTCTCCTCCAGCTCCAAATTTTGAAAAATCCAGTCTAATTTATCTGGTATTCTTTTTCTTATTTTATATTTGATAATATTTACTCAGGACAAAGGCAACCCACTTTAGACTTCTTATGCTATGGTGATTTATAAAAGCTGGGAAGTTTATGTTTTCTTTTGAGTTAAGTCTGTACAAACAGACCAATTAATAGCAATTACTAGAGCTGCAATTCTTGGTACTAGATTTAATATGAATATATACTAATAAATGTATGTTTGGTGTCTGTTATAGAACAACATTTTTTTTTAAAATAGAGGGTTTTTCACTGCAGTAAGAACTAAAATACCTCATGATAAACTAAAATGATAGCTGATTTGTTAGAAACTTTCCAACTGCCTACTCAGATATCATTAATTCATTGCTGAGCTCAGGGAAGAACAACAAAAACCTCTAAAGGCGATAGATTATCTTACTTATAGAGTAGAAGTGACTACTGCTAAAATACAGCAGATTCCAAATATACAAGTTCCAATTTTAGTCCAAAAAGAAACTTATATTAATTTATGACAAAAGAATCAAACACTTACATCTGTTAATCAACAAATTCTTCCATGGAGAAATATCCATGAAAGGTAAAAATATGAGAATGAATGCCATCTATTTTGTGATTCAGTGGATCTTGTTTTCCCAATTTATTTACAGTATGTCGTGCTGGTGTGATCTCTGGATGGGTAAGGTATTGCTATAGTATGATAGTGCATTTGCAGCTAACTAATTACAATTACAGAAGTCTTAGTAACAGACTGCTTGTGAAAAATACTAAAATACTCCATTCTGATTCACAAAGAGTTTTTTTTTTAATTGTTACAAGGAGGAATGTTTACAAAAACGCATAAAATCAGTTCTAAGTGCATTTCCAACAGTTCCTGACACTAGCTATTACAAAGTAGTCACAATGATTAGTAGGCTAAGTTCAGTCACATTTCCTCTTGAATCGCCTTCAAATTGTTCTTGAAGCATTGCTTATTCTCAGGACAGCATTGCCAATACAGTTTAGCTAAGTGCTGAGGCCTGTCAGTTACCTCCACTCAGTTTTGCTAAATGCTTGGAGAATAATTACTCCCTAGAGGATGGAGCGTGCCCTGTGCAATATGTGCTGAGTAGTCTGTCCAGAAATTCTGATAGAATAAGCCTGGTTACCTGCCAATTCAAACAGGGGGAAGATTCTTGTCTCCTAAAATATTTTATATAAACAAAACAAAGAAACAGTTCACACTTTGCTTCGATTTGAGTTTAAAAACAGTGCAGTCCTGGAGCAGCTTAGTTTACATTCCAAGAGAGACCTGAGAAAAACTGACTAAAATTGATCTTTTTAATTTTTCTAGGTAATCCAGGATATTGGAGATAAGAAATTTCAAGTGGGAGCAGTCATGTAGTTTAATTGGATTATTTTTGTTTAATAAGATTCTATCAATAGAACTGAATATGACCTGCTGTCTATAGATTTTAAACTTTAACTTTTGACAGCATATAAACAGATTCAATAAATTGGTCAAACCTTAGAAAACATAGCAATGAAATGCATATTCTCCTTGAAAATGTGTAACTACACAGTATAAAACCAGATGAAAGGCAAAAATAATTATCTGAGAATCAGTCAATGGGTTTGACTTTTTAGGTAGTATGTAATGTAATACTCTCCTAAAAGTGTTGAAAAACTTATTTTTAAAAAAATATTAGTTAAAACAGCACATAGATTTGTATCAATAATATAATTTTCTTATTAAATAATTTTGTTATTTTATTGTTGCTTTGCGTGAAGTTAGTTACATAAGCTGCCTTTTAAGAATGATATTGCATACACATAATTGAATAGAATTCTGTGATGAAAGAAAAAGAAAGACCTTATTTATTATATTTTTTGGTATCATTAATGAAGTCTAAGTAAAGTACAAGTTAAAACCCTTATCAACATTTTTCCCCATTAGTTCAATACCTAATTGAAGCATACAACTTAAATGTAGCATACAACTTAAAAATACTTGAAAATACTACAAAATATTACATTGTTTGGCTAGTACTGTTTTCCTACTTTAAGACTGTAATGATATGAAATACTATAAAATACTGCCTTGTAGAAAAAAGATAAAGCACTGAAGCAATATTGTAAACCACATACGCTTTTCTACATCCAGTTATCTACTTCTTCTTCAAGTAGTCTTTGTATTTAAGTTACATTGACTATTTTCTTCATTCATCAATTATGGCAAGTAATACTCATCAATAATAGTAGAGAATACTTGGCTTTAAGCTGTCAACATGTGGTGTCCTCTGGTGATGATTATTGGTTCATGAGTAGACATATATTTTTGTGAGCACAATCAGACTTAAGAAAATAGTTTATATTCAACAAATAATTTGACAGTCCTGTGCTCCACTAGATTGGAAGAGGGAATATGTTGTCTTTGACATTAGTAGCCATTTTCAAATCAAAGGTGAACACAGTCTAAGGGAAGAACCCAAAGAGTCAATAGTTTCTTCAGTATTTAATGTCATATTATGGGTGATTTTTCAATTAATACCACATTAAGTTGGGATTGTTAAAGCTAAGCTGAATGAACCCTCTATTGATACAAACCCAGTTATTTATGACTCCAAATCAAATTATTTATCATGGTATTTGAAATAAATCAAATTTATAAATGGAATATATTAGTTAAATAAGTGATGGTGTGATCTAGCTAATTCTAATCCACTGTGGTATAGGTTATTATGTCCTGTTCTCATATTTATCAAATAATGATTTTATTGAGCTCTCTGAAAAACCACTATAAATATATGAACATCTTGCCACTTATGGAACCTTAGTAAAGGAAGAATTGCTTTAAAAAATTCAATTGAGATCTAATTTATAACCCAAATACCAAGCATTTTAATTTTTTTAACTCCTTATAAATAATCATGCAGATTATGGTTTATTTTGACTCCATATTCTAATACTATTTTCCTTCTATGAATGATACTTGCAAATGTGTTTGAGTTATATACTTTTCTAATCTAAAATGACAGAAAATTTTTGTACATCCATTAAAAAATATATCTAATATAATATAATTATATATAATATATAATTATGGATTATATATTATGTTATATAATATATATACATTTTATATATATATATACATATATATATATATGGATTTGCACAACTAGGAACTTAAGGAAATTTAGTTAAAGAGAAGAAGGGGATAGAATGACTAAATTGATTCAAAAAACTTTATCTAACACCTAGTTGCCAGAAATATATCACAGGATCATTAAATATTGTGATTGGTCAGATGAGAAATTGATAGGAAATATTAATCAGAAAGGAAAATTAAAAGTAATTTTATAAATTAAAATTAATTATTATAATTATGGGTTTAATTTCAGAGAGATTAAATTTAAGAAAGTTAAATTGACAATGAGTAAGTTACATTTCCAGAAAAAAGAGAAACCATATGACTATTCTAATGAAAGGAAATGTATTGTGTTTGTTTAATAGGAGGAATGTGTTTAACCAGTTAAAGAGATTATAGACAAGCCAGTAAAACAGACAGCATAAACAAAATATTAATAAAAGATTGCAAATTACTTTTACTCATCAAGGAAAAAAATATTATAATTATTTACATTATAATTTTTGGGAGGGACTAGGGATTGAACCCAGGGGTGCCTTACCACTCTTTGAGGAGCTATATCCCCAGCCCTTTTTTTATTTGATTTTGTTTGAAGACAAAGTTTTGGCTGGATATGAACTTGTGTTTCTCCTGCCTCTGCTTCCCCACTTGCTGGGATTAATAGACATGTGTTTCTGCACCTGGACTACCATGTGACTATATAAAATGAATCACACAGCTATGTATAATTCAATCATAAAAATTTTAATTAAAAAAATCATATGAGCTAAGAACAAAGGTGAAATTTCTAGAAATGGAAGAGGAGATATATCTGAAGCTGAGTCATTACAGAATTAAATCTTTGTAGTTCTGGTAGTGCTATCAACCTATCACAACAGTGATATTATAAGAGTCACTTGAAAATGGAATTAATTATCAACATGGAGGGAACTAATTTTAATTAGGAAAGTTTAGAAAATATTTGGAAGGACATTGTATATAATAATCAAAAATGAGTTTATAACAGAATAGAGGTAACTGAAATAATAACTGAGCTCAAATTTCTGGAAAAAAAATTGAGATTTTGCAGACAAGTTATTTTTCCTTCTAATATTTTAATAGTAATTTAAAATTATTACAATTTTTTAAAAATAATGTTATCTTATCTGTTTTTGGTCACACCACTATAGAGGAGGGTATAATAGAGAAACCATTGGGCATATATATATTTGTTAGAGTGTAGATTATGGTGCTATAATAGAGGTCAAGTTAGCACCAGAATCTGTACTTTTTCCTCTATAGCAATCCAAGCATGAGTAGTTCAGGTTTAAATAATTGCTCCAAGAGTCAAAGCTCCTTTATTTGTATTTATTTATTTATTTATTTATTTATTTGTATTTTGTCTTCAAAACTTCACTCACAATATTAAAATGCTGCTCTGCTTCTTGTCATCATACCTGATTTGATAACAATATATGAGCCCCTAAAAGAGCCAATGCTGGAAGCCAACTTTATGTGGCAACGTATTTCTTTTAGAGGAATGGCTTATTGTTAGGTGTGTTTCTTATATTTGTGTTTGAAAAAATTTTAACTCAAACTTCGAAGTGCTTAACACTAAAACATTAAGGTATTTCCATACTCCAAATATAACCCAGACCTCTAGCCTGATTGCTACATTACAGTGAAGCAGAAATATATCACAGGATCATTAAATATTGTGATTGGTCAGATGAGAAATTGATAGGAAATATTAATCCAGTGAAGCACTTAGGATTAGAGTAACACAACAACATATCTAGAATATCCCATAAATATCCGTAGTGCTTCATTATTATGTCATTTGCTCTTTGTCCATGCCTGGAATGCCCTCTTCTCTGAACTTATATTTCACTTCTTTTCTCTAAATTATCATCTGCACTTGACCTCAGAAATCAGTTTCTTCATGAGTATTGACCTGTTTTCCTCAAAGAATGTACACCTTTATCTTCTTCCCTCAATAACAACTCAGAAGCATCTCAATCATTACATCTTCTAGAGCATGCTATGATTACCTAGTGACTACCCTCTCCCAAAGTAGATGTATGACAAAGTTATTGAACAAATGAACCAGGTAATAAGAATGCAAGGATTGAAATTGTCAGTTGCATGAACTTCTAAACTGGCTTGACTTGGGGCAGAGGGAATATTGGTTCAGAAATCAAATGATCAGAATTAAGTTTGGCTTTATAACTTGCCAATTTCCCACCCCTAAAGCCATTGTGTTATCTGTGCTTATGTTTTCATAACAAGAAAATTTCCTATGGAAATTTACAATTTTGGCTTCTCTTTCTGACCTTTGCTCATTCTGCACTAGATAACTAATATGGTGGAAGAACATGAAAAAGAAAACTGGGAATGAACAAGTTTGGTTTGATCCTTTTTTATATTTACTCTGATATGTGCCAACCTACAGGCAACAGAGGTCCAGATTTGTTTTCTGCCATCAACCCTAACACTTTTGTTTTGTTCTTTCTTTCTTTCTTTCTTTCTTTCTTTCTTTCTTTCTTTCTTTCTTTCTTTCTTTCTTTCTCAGGAGTCCAAATGTTCTAGGTATTATTGTGACAATTGCATAATCATGTACGATTTAGTTGTGAATTATCAACAGGCTAGTTTATCTGTAGACATAAGCGTTACCTTCCCATGGAACTGTCAGTTAATAGACTTTTTTTTTTTTTTATCTCCATCTGGTATGCCTTAGTTTCTTCAGGATGCTGTAACAAAATACTATAAATTGAATACATGATAAACACAAAAAGTTTATTTTTGGAGTTTAGGAAGTTCAAAATTAGGTCACAGGAAAATTCTGTATCTGATTAAGGCCCAGTATCTGGTGCATCAATAGTGGTATCCCTATATGCTGGAAGGGGCAATGAAGCTCTCTGGAATTTCTTTTTAAGGGTACTTATCATATCCTTATGACCAAATTAGCTCATAAAAGTCTCATCTTCTAATACTATCAAAATAATGAGTAGGTTTCAGCATGTTAAATTTGGGGTACACAATTCCTACCATAACACAATGTTCTAATCTTAAAAGTACTTAAAGCTAGCATGAGCAAAAGAGGGACTCTTTAACCATTTCAACAATATAAACCACTAAAATACTTCATATCCTAACTCACTACAGAAATTTTAATTGCACATGCTCGATGTTATTTTTTAGTACAATTAAATGAATAATACATATGCTCAAACTCAGAAAGTTATACTCTGGGAAAAATGCATTTTTTTCAAACATCTGAATTACATAACATGTTAGCCATATCAGTCATTTACAATCTAGCTAAAAACCACAGCACAGCCTTTGGGAAACATTTAATCAATAAAAATTTCCTCACAAACAACAGAGCTTCTCCATCATACTCTGGGGATAGAAAACAGGAATCTAATCTCTTTTCTTTATAAGCCATCCTAGTTATTTATAATATAAACAATCTTACCAAATTTTAGGAATTATTAATTTAACCCCATACCATGATCCAAATCTAACACATTCAATAATGACTAAATCATACAACTCATAGGATTTTCCATTTATATGCTAGTTACAATATTCTAACTTTGTTCCCCCAAATGCTGGTGTGCATATTACTTGGTCGCACCCATAGCATATGTGTGTGTGTACACATTCACAGGTATCATAGAGATTATTCTTGTCAAACACATTTGGAAAATACTGGAAAAAAGTTAAAATTAAAAACTTCATTTGACTTATTGGAGATGTATTATAATGAAGCTCATTGTGATCCTCTAAGAGCTGGTTAAATTGTCTCTATTTCCTATTTATAATAGATCCTGAAATTATACTTAATTCGAACACATTTGGGAAAATATTGAGTTTATGAATGCAAAAATGCAGTATAATTAGGAATCTAAATAATTCTGTTTATATGTAACATCATTGTTATTATGTACTTATAAACTATCCTCATGTTTGCTTAACTTAAAGAATATGAGTATCTTAATTCCCATAAGGGAATTTATGGTATTAAAAAAAGTATCCATAGAGACCTTCAAACTAAAATCATTCATGTTATTAATATTTAATAACTATCAAAATATGAAAAATAATTGTACATAACATAAAGACACTGACAATTCTTGCAAGATAAAAATCACAAAAAATTTCATTTTAAAGGTTACACTCATTTGAATTCACATATTCAATCACAAGAAGAATATAAAGATTTTTGGATATCTCATTTTTTAACATTTGAGCATTAATTGGATAAATATTATTTTATATTGCCATATTAAATCACCTTTATTATTATGCCAAGAAATTAAAACTATGTTTGCTATTCTATAGTAAAAATTAAAATTTTTAACAGTGTCTTTAAAATATTTTCATTTATGTAATATGTCCTTTTAGCCTCAGATTTGGTAGAAGTTGTAGATGAATAAATACATGTTTGAATTACTAGTTTAAAATTGTATAGCTAGCACATAATAGAAGCAATAATGGAACCTAGGTCCTCTGCACTCAATGGGATACTGTTTGTGAATATAACAACTAATCCCAAACTAGAGTTTTAAGTGGATGGCTATTGGCTATTCTTAAAAAAAAAAAAAGCTCATTCTACCCACTCTTGTGATGCTAATATCTGAATAAAAGATACTAACTGGCAGCTGGTGTCAGAAAAAGGAATAAAAAATTCTTAAGTAGAATCACACGTAACGATTTGTGAACCAAGGTTTTCAGAACTATTTTTTGTGAAAAATGAGCAACCTTCCCCCAATTTCTTTTTCTCTTTAAAGAGAAAAGTTTGTATACACCTTATTATAATCACTATAAGTTCCTTTTTCAAGTATTATTTTGCTTTTCTAACATATTCCTTTTTTGAAAACCATGGAACATCCGATGAACTAGTCTGCCTTCCTGACAGAGTAGACAATTAGCTAGCTATATATTATCTTTGATGGTCTACTGTATTTTGAACTATTGTTATATATTTAGAGTTTGGGGGAATTGAACCACTATTTCTGAAATAAATTACTGGTTCAAATGGAAACATACAGATTGCATGTATTTGTGCAAAAAAAAGTACATATAAATAACCCACATACTACAATTTCCTGTCTTTGCCCTTTAATGAAAATTCTGAATTCATAGCAAAAATTTTCAAATATTTTCCCTTATAACAGAATTGGGGAAATTTTTCCTGTAGTCCAGAATTTAAAGACTATTTATCTTAATATCAAGATCAATGCATTATTTATTTATGAAACAGTATTGACAGTCTTTTTTTCTTCTCAACAAGTATTTATTGATCTTCTACTAGTACTTGAGGTGCTTTGGAAACATCAGTGAACAAAGATGCTTATTAACTGCTCATCCCAAATGGAAGAAACCAACCAGTAATAAGCAGTAAGTAAAATGCATAATAAATGAGAAAAACCATATAATATATTATAGGTGATAGTGCTATGTAAAAATAAATAACACTAAGGTACAGTACCACAGTTGGGTTCAGTTGGGGTGGCTTAAAGTACGGGACAGGTGGTGAGATTCAGCATCAATGAGAAGATAGGACATGAGGGAAAAATAGAAGGAGGTAATAAAGTAAGTCAAGTAGATATTGTTCTGTGAAAACAGCAAGAGTAGAAACCATGTGGGAGAAATACTTGCGAATGTAAAGCCACAGTCAGAATTATAAGGGGAGTGGAGTGAACCAGAGGAGGTTACTAAAATACAAGGGCAGAAATCAAAGTGTGTTTGGGCTTTCTAAACCATTGGAGAGACTTTGGCACTTACTTCAATTGAAGTGAGAAACCAATGCAAGGCTTTGAAAAGAGAAATGAAATGGTATGATTTCCCTTCACCAAGGCCCACTCTGGACAGCCATATCAAGAATAAGCTGTGGGGGAACAAAAAGAGAAAGAGGGCATTGGTTAGGAGAATACTGAAATAATCCAGGCAGAGACACACAAGAGGACAGGAGAGAGTGCTACTAGGCAGCACTACACCCCCCTGCTTGCTTAGCTGACTTGGTCTCCTAGGTTTAGGAATGACTGCCTCCCTGCATGATCACTGTCACCACCTTTTACTTTAGAAGAGGAAGAAACATTTCATGCACCAGAGAAAAGTACTGCCTTCTTTAAGTAACATACCCTTGAAAAGATGGTCTGATAAAAGGGATGAAATCTAAATACCCATGCAAACTTAAATAACTAAGTTTAACTCAAAGGTAGAAATACAGCTTGATAAGGAAGACTTTCCATCTGAACTCCCTATTTTATGTATTCAGTATCAAAACCAACCATAGTGTTTCAAAAAGGACATTCACACACTTGTTAATTCTATGGGTCCCTATGTTTAATATTAGATTTATGGTTTAGTTCTATAAGATTTTAATGATTTTATAAACCCATGTAAAAAAAGGAAGTATGAAAGAATAGTTTGTTAAGGTACTTCTTTTGCTTTGATTGTAAATGTTCATTTTCATGCACTATTTCTGAAATTCGTAGATATGTTACAGTTAATTAAAATCTAATAGTAAACTATTATTTTATGCCATGTTGATGTAAGACTGGAATAAAATTTATATTTATATAATTATTTCTAGTTTTGCTCTAATTCAAGGAAACAAAGATGGCACTAAAGGGATTACAAAGTAAATTCAACAACTCTTGATAGAATATTGATTATGTGCCACTCCCATGCTTGAATCTATGAGAAACATAGATTAAAAATTAGATAAAATTCATGACTGCTTCAATTCTCAACAAATTAATGATCTTTCAGGGGGAAAAATAGATGAATGGACCCATAAGGAAGAATGACTGTACGAGCCTCTTAGACTGTTCTTTCTCTTTCTTTCAGATAATACAACCCCCATGCTCACATTGAAAAAAGAAATGTGTGGTGAGTTACCAAGACTAAAGTCACTCTACCCATGTGGATATCATTGCAGTCAATCAGCCTCTGATTTTTATGTCTAAATCCAATGAATGCAATTAAGCTCTGTAGCTGAAAACACATGAAATTTATCAAAGTTTAAATTATTCTTAGGTATATACATATATATATATGCATATGTACATACATATTTTGAAAAATATGTTCATATGTGTTCCATTGATTTTTTTCTATTCAGAAAAATTAATAGGAAAACAGTACACATGAAAGGAGTTGAATATATTCTATTTTATTTGTTCATACTAATATAACTAATTAGAAGATAAGCAAATATTTCTTTAAGTGTCTAAAAATTAGACATTTCAGCTACTCTTTGTTTACAGAAACAGATGGTTGGCAGGATATGTTCTCAAAGCCACTAAATTAGACTGTTAATTAGTTAATCGAAGAGTCCATCATGCCATGATTGTCTCTATATCCATGGTTACTGACATATCTTACACATATCAGGGATTTATTGAAGAATTATTGAGAGCATTAGTTAATAAATAAATTTAAACCAATGTAAAACTGTGGATATAACACTGTCTATAAGTCCCTTTCTTTAGGGAAATAACAAGAGAAAACTTGTCTCATGTGACATGATCTGTTTTCAGAATGACTGACTCTTAGCTCCAGAGAACCAAACTACATAAAAGACTCTGAAACAAAGTCAGCTCAGAGTAAAAAGAAAATCAAGGATGCCCAATTGCTTGAGTGATATGGAGCTACTGAAGTAATCTAACCTCTTCTAAAAGAAAGGAAATTATATAATAAATACCAAAGACCTAAAATACTGAATATTATTTTAAGGGACTGGAGATTTCAGGGCACATGCTTCCTTTCTCTGGTATCTGTGTCATATTTGTTTTTTATAATATCATCAATAAAATCCAAAGATAAAGTGACTTTGTTAGAAGAAAATGACTTTAAAAAATCAAATATTTATTTTAATACTTTTTAATATGCAATGTAAAGCAGTGTTTTATCAAAATAAAAGTCAGGAAAATAGAGAAAATAACACACTGAATAAAAATAATTTTAAAATAGACAACAAAGCTATATGAATAAATTAATGACAGTTTAGACAGCTCTTTAAAAGTCATTTAATGAGTCTCTTGCCTTGTTCTGTGTGTGTGTGTGTGTGTGAGTGATTTTTCATCGGCGGCTCCCTCGCCTGACTCGGTTTCCCTTTGTGCTGGCGCGGGCGCTGGCATCTGGAGGTTCCACCGAGATACCGAAAAAAAGGAAAGGAATCTGGAGGTCCCACCGAGATACCGGAAGAAGGGAAGGAACGCCGACGGACACCCCGGGACTGGCCAGTAAGTAGGGGGTGAATTGTTAATAGTGCAGGTAAAGATGGGCACTACCCACAGTAGGGAATTGTTGGAAAATCCGATCGAAACTCTGTTGAGGAAACAAGGTACGGGGCTAGAAAGGAGTACCCAGTCCCTTAAAGAAGTTGATACGGATAGCGAGGAAGGGAAAGAAGGAGAGGATGAGGAGGAAGATGAGGAATTGCAATTGGAACAGGATATCCAGACATTGCAAGAGAGATTACAGGAAAGAAAAAAAAAGTCATTTAACATTAATATCATCTGGATGGTATATTATGCAGCAGTTGAAACTGATCTATATTTATGAAAGCTCTCTGATTTCAAGAAATCTAAGCCATGGGAAAGGTTTCTGACTGATTCTTTGATGTTTCTTTCCATCACAAGGGGGAAACAAAGAAATAAATATAAAAAAAATCAATGTGTGTATGTGCGTATGCACAAAATTTTCAAAGATTTTGATGAATGACCTACATTCGCACAATCTTTTATTCAGAGTTTTTAACATGAATTTTGAAATACACATTGTAGTTTAGATATTAGGTGTCCCCCAAAAGCTCATGTGTGAGACAATGCAAGAAGATTTAAAGGATAAATGCTTGGGTTAATTAATCCCCTAATGCTTGGATTATGAGAGCCTTGACCCAATCAGTGAATTAATTCCCTAGTGGTATTACCAAGTGGAAACCGTAGTTGGGTAAGGTGTGGCTATAGGAGGTGGGTCATTGGGGGTGTGGTTTGTGGCTATATATTTTGTATCTAGTAAGTGGAATCTCTTTCTTTCTCTATTTTCTGGTCATCATGAAAGCCACTTCTCTCTACCACACTCTTCCACCATAATGTTTAGCCTCATCTCGAGTCCCGAGGAATGGAGCCAGCCTTCTATGGCCTAAGACCTCTGAAACTGTGAGCTCCCAAATAAAACTTTTCCTCCTATAAAATTGTTCTTGTCAGGTCTTTTAGTCACAGCAACAAAAAACCTGACTAAGACAATCTACTTTATGATTGCTATTCTATTTTTGGGAAAGTAAATAACCAAAGAATGTCAGAAAGCAAATAAGTGAAAGGAATAGAAAACCAAGATTGCTAAGTATATTTGCCAGGGGTCGTCGCAGTCCATCCCGAGCCAGGGTACCCCCACATTCACCTCACAGTGGAAGTTGGGAAGAGTTGAAGCCAGCTAGCCCTCTGCACCCAGCCCTGCCCTCTGTAGCCTTTTCATCACAGGACAATTTCCTCCTTCCTTTGTGCCTTTCCCATTTACATAATGGCTAGTCATTAGGGCATAGCATAGAGTTAGCCCCCCATATATATTTAATACAAAACTAGGTGAGAAAAGACATTCAGCTGTATGCAGCAGCTAATTTCATGTATGCAAGAAAATAAGGGCCACTAGCTAGATTTAATATATAGAATTGAGTAAGTCCCTATTTCTTTTTTTAGCACTAATTGTGAACTGAAAGTTAATCCAGGCACTGAAAATTCACATTAATTGATATACTAATTTATTTAACATGGACAATCATTCCCAGCAAATTATTCCTTACCCTCAATACCAGAGTTTTGAGAGAGAATGAAAGAGTAACTAACCACCAAACTTCTTCTCTTTCCACTTCCCCTTCCCTTCCCATTCCCATTTCTCCTCCTTCTCTTTCTCCTCCATCCCCGCTTCTTACTTTGTGTCCTCTTATTTCTCCACTTTCATATTTATTGCTTTCTTTCTAATCATTCCTTAATTATATTCAGTAATTTATATTTTAAAAACTTTTACATATTGTGCATGGTTGCTAATATGTTGAAATTTAAAAAGAGGGGGTTCATGAATGATGGAAACGTACCTGGTTAAAAAGGAGTAAAGACATAAATAAATAGTCAACAATAATTTTATGAACTATCTAAAAATCAACAACACACTGAGTTGGAGAACATTTTGCAAAGTCCTTTGTAAGAATTGCAACCAATCAATAATATCTGTGCACAGACACTCTTCTTTTTGCACAATCTACATTCCTTCCTCCACTACGAATTTTCCATACAGTTTAAGTCATAGAAAAGTGACTTGTATGTGAATGAATAGATAGATGATAAACAGATAGAAGAGGTGTTCAATTATTTTTTATGTGTGGTTCTCTTGGCACTGGGTCTTTGGTAAATTCATGTTGCCAACGAAAATAAGTTTTTGAAAGGCTTTTATGTTTCCATTGCTGCAATAATTAAGGGTAGTACAGTAGGAAAGAAACTTCTTGTGATTTTACAAGTTTCACCAGCAGCCTTCATGGGGAGAGAATAAGTAACCTCAGAGGTGTGGGCCTTCTGTAACTAGAAGTCTGAAAAGTAATATTAAGAGACAATACAAAGGACACAGGAAAATATATTTAAAGTGGGCTCTTTATGGGTGAAAGGACCTAATGAATCTGATCCTAACAAAGGGCAAAAGCCCACAAATGCTTTATTTATAGTGAAACACACCAAAGGAATTTATTGCGAAGGAAGGTTCTTCAAGGTAAACAAGAAGCCAGAGGCTCTGGGGAAGTTAGCCTGATTGGGGACTAATTCTTCCCTTCTCCAGGCAGCTGGCTCCTCAAGGCTACTTGGGTACATTGGTATCTCTTTCCACTTCTGAGGAGTTGCTTTTGAACCTAGGGCTGTTTGAGCCAATAAATTTCATGCTGTGACAGAATTCTGTTTGAGCAGGACATTTGCTAAGGAAAGGAAGCAGTCTCAGATCGGTGAGATTACACCAAGTTCTCTGATGGGCATACCTCCACTTAGAGATGGTTTAGACACACCCACAGTTCATTCCTGGCTTCCAACACCAAGGACATGGGTCTGATGGAAAGGACAATAAACTTATATGCTATTACAGATAATCAGGAAAATTGTTAAAATGTGATATGAGCTTTATATGTTAGGTAGTGCCTAACTATAGAGGGATTAAGTGATCTTGAAAGGACTATGTAAAATGTCCCCTTGATCATGGGAGAGACTTTTTTTGTGTGTGATGCTAGGGATTAAACCCAGGGCCTTGTGCATGCAAGGCAAGCACTCTACCAACTGAGCTATATCCCCAGCCCTGAGAGATACCTTTAAAATATTAAATTCCATGAATTATTGACTCCTTGACATTAATAACATTCCAAAAATTATTTTTCCAATATCAAGTACCAATACAGTACCTAAACTGATCTTTACATTAAAATCTCAAACTGATACTCACAGACATTTTGACAACCATCACACAGGAAAGAAGTGGATGGAACTAATACTAGGTCAAAAACAAAAGAATGAGTAATAGGTTAATGCCCTTTCATTATCTTTTATATGTGCACTATATAAATGTATATACATACATGTATACATAATAAATATGTATATGCACAATGGACATTATATGTATGTTACATATATACATATGTACATATATATGTGTATATCCCATATGTAGTTAATTAGTCATAACATCTAATTTATATTTTCAAGCAAATTTGTGATTCTTATGTTGGTCAAGTATGCCTGTGCATAGTTATGGAAGAGCATGCATTAAGTGACAGCACCTGCTTCAGCTTGAAATGCCCTATATCATTTTACACCAGTTCTTCATTTAAAAATATGACACATAATGAAAATAGAAGACTGGAAGAGTCTTGTGGAATGAGCTGAAATTGAGATTTGATTGGGATCAACAGTAGTTGAAAAGTAGAATTCACCTGTGAAGTTTACAACTTCAGTTTCTTGGATTCAAATCCAAAGCACATTTTAAAGTTTATGTGCATGTGTGTGTGAGAGAGGAAAAAAGAGGAGATCTCATAAAAGAAAACAAAATTTAAAATAAAACCTTAATTCTTTGTTTAAAGTACTCTGCTATGTCCATTAACAAACATTTTCAATTAAAAAATCTACAAAACATCTGCAAAATCAATTTATTGCTAAGATCTTATGGCTCTGTTAGATTTTTGCCTATGAAATCACTGTTATAGTTTTTAAACTAGCCTTATCAGTGGACATTGTTTTAATGAGATTGGCATTTCATACATTTTAAAATCAGCCTCTTGGTATCATAAATAACCATGTAATATGTGGTGCTTATGAGAAGTGCCTCCTGTAATTGAAGAGTAGAATGAGTTTGGTGACCTCTTCCTCTTATTGGCAGAAAACAAGACCCATTGCACCTCTTACTCTCAACTTTCCCATGGCATCTTTATTGCACCTTTTAATTTTTTTTTCTCAGACTGAAATTAAGAATTTACAAAAGGTAATTCCAGGATAGGTGCAGAAAATGCAATGAGATAAGTCATAGAGTCTTCCCTTTAAATTGGATATATTTTAAAACTCTTCCATACTTCAATACTGTAAAACTATATGAGGATCAATAATTTGGGTCAATGTAAAGAAAATTAAATATATAACTGAAAAAAATATAAATGTTTATCCTTATGACTTTCTAATTTGATAATTTTATTATGTAAGTAAACTAATTACTAGTTTTGAGAAGATAGATCTCAATCTGTTTATTTCCCTTTCCTGTTTTTTGAGAAGGTTGTAGGGGGGCAGCAAATCTGACCTGACATCTCTTTTTTTATAAATAAAATTGCTTCTATCATTGTTTTGTAGTCATTTCATTGTTGTGTGTGGATACTGCTGCACAATGGTAGAACACAATATCTATAGCAGAGATCACAGGATCGATATCTCAAGATACTTAATATCTTTACCCTTACAGAAAATGTTTTCTACCCTGTCATGTATAACATGGTGTATCAGTTATAAATGATGAGAAAAAGCTACAAAACAGTGGTGTTAAACAATATCTTATATAGTTTATGTGTATCAGAAATGAGGAATAGCTCAGCTGGGAGGTTCTGGCTCAAGGCCACACATAAGAATGAAATCAAAATAATGTTTGGGGCTATAGATCTCCAAAGGTAAAGAGGAATACATGATTTTAGAATTATCTATCCACAGAAGTCATGAAACTTCATTTGTATGTTACTGCATTAGTCACATGTTTAATTGAGCAAAGGGAAGGGAATACACAAGGGTCTGAATCCCAGGAGGCAAGAGACACTGGTGCCATCTTGGATACTGGCTTTCATACATGAGGACATGCTGTATTGTGAAGGGATATTAGAATGATAAAGACTAAGACCATGTGTACACAAAATAGATGTAGAGAAGTGAGTCAAATTTTCTTTTTTTTCTTTGAGGTATATAGTACACAGAAAAAATACACTCAATTAAAATTTAAAATAGCAAATTTTATCATAGCAAATACTCTTCTTCACATGCATGAAACTTATTGCCATATTTTATGTTTATGCCAGGAAGCAGTAAACGTTGGCCCAAGGATCAAATCTAGCTCACTGCCTTTTTATGCAAATAAAGTATTATTGGAACATAGCCATGCATGTCTGTTTATGCTTTTGTGCTACAATAGCAGAGATGAAAAACTGTGAAGGAGATTGCATGGCCAGAAAACCTAAAATATATTTTACCTGGCCCTTTACAAAAAAAAAGTTTATGGATCTCTGGTCTATTCCATATATTGCCTGACATTCCTCAGGTTTGAATTTATCACTGAATAAACTTGAAACTATATAACAGTGTGACCTAAACTATCAGTCTTCTTCTCCTCAGCTCCATAGAAAATACCCCTGGTTACAAAATATGTCACTCTCTAGGCAGATCCCACACTCACAAAACAAATTATTTTCAAGTCCCAATAACAAAGAATATTTCAATATTTCAGAGATGTGGAAAACCTTGATTAAGAACAAAAACAAAAACATAAAACACTCAGTTCCAGTTAAACCAGTCTCTCCTTTCATTCTCTAATAAAATGTTGTTACAGAGATGAGATAAAACTGTCTGGAACATAGTCTGTGTTCAATGACTATTAGATTCTTGTAAGATTTGGCACTTTGCTTATAACTATTTTTCATATCATACTCATAAACAATTTAGTATAATGGGACATACTCCATCTCTGTTGTTTGGTATATGTGAGCATTTTCTTACCAACTTGATTCCTTTGGGGAAGAAATGAGGTATTTGAAAACTGCTCAAAACAAGACTTAGTGCAGCATTCTGTACGCAGTTAAGAAAAGCCCCTTGATTGATTGTAATCAAATGGAACATAACAGAAGTTAGTATCTCAGTTACTTCACAGGAATATAATAATTCAGGATGGCTATTTATCTAAACTTCTCTAAAATGATTATTGACATGAGCCATTGAAAAGTAATTGAACACTCTGCACTTTTACATTTTACACTTTCTTTGATACCAGGGGAGGTGCAAAAATAAACTACGTGAATCCTAAAGCTATCAAATGGATAAGTATTAATTCTTCTAAGTCAGTGAGTTAAAGAAAAAATAAAGAGAAACAAGTTATCATAATCTATAGCCAGAATAAAATAATAGCAAGAATACTCTGAAACATTTGTAATTCAAGAGATCATTTACTCAATAGAGAAGATTTTTCTACTGAAAATGAATGTCATATTCATTGAGGCAGTTTTTGGGTTCATGTAACATTTGTTCACTACTGACACTGTTCCAGGCATTTTATGTAGTCATTTAACTTAATCATCTCAAAATTTTTGAAGTAGGTATTATCCCATTTTATAACCAAGGAAATGAAATCTGAGAGCATGAGTTGTCTAGAGGGAGACATCTTATCAATAATACAGCCAGATTTCACACTCAGGCCTTCAGCTCTAAGTGCTCTAGTCTTTCCTCTTCCAACTTAGAATCTCAGGATAGGTAAAATATCTCCTACCATGACGCATAGAGAAGAGTGATACAAATATTTTTCCAACTGTAATAACATAATAAAAGGTAGTTCTAAATTTAGATACCTAGTCTCTACTCAAAATATTTTATTTCATTGGTCTGCACAAATCCAGACACCTGCATTTTTAGTTAGCAACACTGATCACTCAGACTAGTTTTTCTGTATTCCATTTCACTCTCACCATTGGAGGAAGGCAAACTTGGCTATCCTTGGCTTTTACATAAGAAAAGTGGAATACTTGTAGTGTGATGAAATATAAAATAGTACATATTAAATGTAAATACTGGTTATTCAGATTTAATGATTTTATCTTGATTGATTAAAATTTATAATCATGATTCTTTTATGAATGCAAGAACAATTGTATTTTCCCTAAACCAGGGAACTAGGTTCTTAGAAAGAAATGATCAATTATTCTATTTTTTATTTGGTTAATATTCTCATGCAATGCAAAATTCTTTTTATCTATAGGGGATACTTCATCTTCAAGTATTTTAATTGGCATGTAAAAATTGTCCCTATTTAGTGGGGACCCTGTAACATTCTGCTACATGTATACATTATGTAATATTCAAATGAAGGCAATATTCAAATGTTATCTTCGAAAACATTTGTCATTCTCATATGGTGAAAATATTCAAATATTTTCTTACAGCTGTTTCAAAATGTACAGTCCATAATTGTGATTTATAGTCACACTGCTGGGCAATAGAACACCAGGATTTATTTCTCCTATCTATCTGTAACTTAGTATCCATTAACCAACACTTCCCTACCTCTCCTCCCTCCTACTTTCACCAGACTCTAATAACTAATATTCTTTTTTCAACTTCTATAAATCAACTTTTAAAATTCCACATGAGTCAGAAGGTACAACATTGATCTTCCTTTCCATGTTGAGCTTATTTCATTGCACATTATAACCTCCAGTTCCATCCAATGTGGCAAATGGAATGGTTTCATTTTTTATGGTTGAACAGTATTCCATTGTGTATATATATGCAACACTATCTGTTCATAAATTAGTGGACACATAAGTTGCTTCTATATTTTGGCTACTGTGGGTAGTGTTGTAATAAATGTGGGAGTGTAGATACAACATACTGATTTCATTCCCTTTGAATATATACCAATTGGTGGCACTGCTAAGTCATGTAGTAGTTCTGTTTTTGATTTATGAGAAATTTTCATAGCAGTGGCACTAATTTACATTCCCACAACACTGTGCAAAGATTACCTTTCTGCGCATTCACCTCTGCACATATGCATATCTTCTACTGAGTTTGTGTGTCATTATAAGTGAAGAAAGGTTCTATTTCATTGTTTTGATTTGCATTTCTCTGATAACGACTGATGTTGGCAATTTTCACATGTACTTGTTGAGCATTTGTTTTTTTCTGAGAAATGTCTGTTCAGGTCTACTGTGTATTTTTAATTACATAATCATTTTGGGGTGAAGGGTACCGGGTATTAAAATCAGGGGCACTGGACCACTGAACCACATCCCCAGCCCTATTTTGTATTTTATTTAGAGACAGGGTCTCACTAAATTGCTTAGCGCTTCACTTTTACTGAAGCTGGCTTTGAACTGGAGATCCTCTGCCTCAGCTTCCAGAGGTGCTGGGATTATAGGCGTGCACCACTGTGCCCAGCTTATATTATTATTATGGCTATTATTTATTTTTGCTGTTTTTTTCCTTTATTATAAAATATTTAATCTTTTGCCAGATGTATAGTTTGAAAATTTATTCTCTAATTTTGTATATTGTCTCTTTAGTATTTTGATTATTTTCTTGCTTGTAAAATCTTTTCAGCTGGATGGAATTTCATTTCTCTATTTTTTTCCCTGTGTTTTTGGGGTCTTATTAAAAACCACTGTTGAATTTTCATGTCCTAAAGTATTTCTCCTATGTTTTCTTCTAGCACTTTCATAGTTTCTGGCCTTGTATTAAAATGTTTAATCAATTTTGAGTTTCTGCAACTTGTGGGAAGTAGGCATCTATTTTTGTTCTTCTGCATGTGGATATTCGATTTTCCAGCATTATTTATTGCACAGACTGTCATTTCTCCAATGCTTGTTGTGACACATTTATTAAATATCAGTCAACAATAGACATATCAGTTTGCTTCAAGTCTTTCTATTCTATTTTGTTGGTGTGTATGTATGCGTGTGTGTGTCTGTTTTTCTGTCAGTATTATGCTGTTTAGATTACTGTGGCTTTGTAGTAAATTTTTGAACCTCTTAATGAATTTAATATTTTTGTGTCAATTGAGTTTATATTGATTACATACCTTAGACTTTTTACTAAAATGTTTTATGGACTGTGTCATGATTTTCCAAACACTTTAAATTTCTCGTATAGGGAAAACCTTTAAAAACAAAATTTTAAATCCATGTTAATTTACTCTTATTTATTTATTTGTTTGTGCTGATGATTGAACCCAGGGCCTCCCTTCCATGGACTTTAATCCTCAGCCCCCATTTATCTTTTTTTAAATGTTTCAAGAATTTTATTTTATTGATTCTTTTTGGTTACACATGGCAGTATAATTCATTTTTATAAAAATATATAAGAATAAGATATATCTTATTCTAATTAGGAACCCATTATTGTGTGTGGGCACAATGATGTGGTTCACTTAGGTATTTTCATGTGTGTACAGAGGAATATTATGTTTGATTCATTCTACTATCTTTCCTATTCCTCTGCCCCCTAACTTCCTTCTGTTCTCCTTTCTCTAATCAATTAAACTTTTCTTTTTCCTCTTCCTCCCTTTTGTTGTGTTTATCTTCCACATATCAGCAAAAACTTTGACCTTTGTCTTTTTGGGATTGGTTCATATTGTTTAGCATGATATACTCCAGATCCATCCAATTACTAGCAAATGTCATAAAGTCATTCTTCTTTATGGCTGAGTAACATTCCATTGTGTATATATACCACAATTTCTTTACCAATTTACCTGCTGATGGACATCTAGATTGGTTCCACAGGTTAGCTACTGTGAATTGTGCTGCTATAAACATTGATGTGGCTGTATTACTGTAGTAGGCTGATTTTAAATCCTTGGGATAGTTACTGAGAAATGGCATAACTAGGTCAAATGGTGGTTCCATTCCTAGTTTTTTAAGGAATCTCCATACTGCTTTCCAGAGGGGGTCATAAGAATTTGCAGTCCTGCCAACAATGTATGAGTATTCCTTTTCTCTTCATCCTTGGAAAACATTTGTTGTTACTTCTATTCTTGGTAAGTGCCATTCTGATTGGAGTGGGATGGAATCTCAATGAAGTTTTAACCTGCATTCCTCTAATTTCTAGAGATGTTGAACATTTTTTTCATATATTTTTTGATCATTCACATGTTCTTGGGTAGGTAGAATCCATATTATCAAAATGACCATACTACAAAAATCACTCTGCAGATTCAATGCAATTCCCATCAAAATTCCAATGATAGAATAGAAAAAGCAGTCATGAAATTCATTTGGAAAAATAAGAGGCCCAAAATAGCTAAAGAAATCCTTAGTAAGAAATATAAAGTAGGAGGCATCACAATAGAAGACTTTAAATTATACTACCAAGTTGTAGTAACAAAACCAGCATGGTATTGGCACCAACATAGGCCAGAAGACCAACAGAATAGAATAGAAGACACAGAGACAAACCCTTGAAAATATAGTTATCTCATACTAGACAAAGATGCCAAAAATACATACTGGAGAAAAGATAGCCTCTTCAACAAATACTTCTGGAAAAACTAGAAATCCAAATGTAATAGAAGAAAGTTAATTGCTATCATTCACCCTTTACAAAAATTAACTTTAAATGAATGAAAGACCTAGGAAACCCTGCACATACCAGAAAAAAAGGTAGGCTCAACACCTCAACATATTAGCAAAGGAAGTGACTTCTTGAATAAGACTCCTAAAGTATAAGAAATAAAATGAAAAAATCAATGAAAGGGATGGCATCAAACCAAAAGACTTTTTCATAGCAAAAGAAATAATCAAGAGTGTGAAGGAGCCTACAGAATGGGAGAAAATCTTTGACACTTGCACCTCTAATAGGTCATTAATTTTCAGGATATACAAAGAACTCAAAAAACTAGACACCAAATTGATAATAATAATGATAACAAACAATAATAATAACCCAACAAGAGTCACTTTTGAAATGCTGCTCAAAAGAAGAAATATGAATGATAAACATTTTTTTTTCCTGTAGGACCTTGATTCATTAAGTACAAAATTAGTGGAATATTTTATTTGAAAGAAAGATTGTGAGAAATAAAAATATAATTTTATCTGAAAATAAGTATATCTTTTGTAAATACTAGACATACATTTGTGAAAGGAACTTGCTAGAACACCAGATTGAAAAGTTTAATAAAAAGAAATAAAACAATACTAATGAAATGTGTCGAGGTAAATAAAAGAAATCAAAGTAAAATATTGAGAGTAATTATTTTCAACCAAAATAACATTTGAATTATTTTTAAATTCTGTATTTAGTAGCATTTTCAGCATAATTCTCTAATTAAAGACTTTCTTTTAAATTCTATCTGAATAAAATATCCCTGTTAATTTGATCTAGACCATATTGCATCCTTTACTAACAGACTCATTTTGTGATCTTCTCTTTAATTCAGAACACTAGTTCACTTCTCATATACTCCTTTATAGATTTTCATTTACACTTTTATCTTACAAAGCATAATAAGTAGTTGCAGTCCAAACCAACCAATTGGATAAAATTTATTTAATATGATTTGATGAGAACTATAGTTAAGATGTGGTTTGTGGCCGGTTGCGGTGGTGCATGCCTGTAATCTCAGTGGCTCCAGAGGCTGAGACAAGAGGATCTCAAGTTGAAAGACATCCTCAGCAACGCGAGGCACTAAGCAACTCAGTGAGACCCTGTCTCTAAGTAAGACTGGGGATGTGGCTCAGTGGGATTGAATGCCTCTGAGTTCAATCCTCAGTACCAAAAAAAAAAAAAAAAAAAGATGTGGTTTGCTCCTCAGAGGTATATGTGCTAGAAACATGATCTCCATGTGATAATATTGAGATGGCAGAACCTTCAAAAATTAGGGTTAGTGGAAGATCATTAGATAGATCATTTAATCCCCTCAGGAATGTATTAATGCTGCTTAATGGAAGTGAGTAGCTCTTGTATCCATAAATTACCTCCTTGAACAGCAGGTTGATATAAAAATGTTGAGCTTGCCCATGGCTCCTGATTCCTTGCTCCCCAGGTGATCCTGCACATGGCTGGTTTCCTCTTGCTTGTCTACCGTTAGATCATGGAGCAGAGACTTCTTGCCAAGAGTCTAATGTCAGCTACCAGGATCATGAGCAAAATTAACTTCTTTATTTTATACATAACCCAGTCTCAGATATTTTGCTTTACTATAACAAAATGATCTAAAAACAAGTAAAAAATATATCCTTTTTTCCTGTGCATTAAATTGAATTCAGTTCAACTCAGATCAGAATTCAGAACAGTCCTGACCATTAAGCTTCACTGTAATCTCAAAGTAGACCATATATATTAAATAATATTTAATTCAATTAACTTGGATTTTATCCTTCTGTTTTGTTAATTTAGATCAAAGCAATTACTATTAATATTAAATCATATATTAAAATTATACATCCCTCACCATAGTAGCACAAGAAACTTATATTTTGGTGTATTACAATAAATCCGCTTTTAGTAAGTCTTTAGGTTTTCTACAACTTAAGCTCTCTCTCCTTTTTAATCTTTATTCATAGAATTAACTCATCTATCTTCTCAAATACCAATGGTTTCATGATCCAGTAATTATACCCCTTTGTGTGGCAGACACTATGCTAAGTACTTAGAAGTATGTAGGTAAGTTAAGGAAAAAAGAAAAGAAAAAGCATAAGTTTCTGCAGAAGGTACAAAGGAAAGAAAAATCTAAAATCAGAAATATTGTAGATAAGGTGAATCACTAAGTGCATATCAAACTAGTTACAAAGAATTATGGAGGTTAACAGATAAAAAGAGAAAACAATGTTGAAAATGGTAAAGTAAAAATAGCATTTTTTCATTATCTTTCTCAAAATCACCCCAAAGCAACAAAGGAAATGAGAACATGCACAAATATATTGAGACAGTGAAACCATTACACTGAATTTTTTTCCCACAAAGTTGAAATTGAAATAAAATACCTCCAGAAAGTCTTCCAAGAAAGATATTTCTAGATGCACATGAATTTTTTTGTAAATTTTATCAAAAAATTTCATGAAGTACTAATGAAGATTTTCTAGAAATCTTTTAAGCCTAGTGAAAAAGAAGTACCATACAAAGTAAATTGAATTGATTAATTTCTCTGCCCAAAATATCCATAAAATGTAGACAAAATACATCAAACTATCCTCTGCCATCCCTGGTGAGCCACAGTATGTAGGGCTGCAGTCCATGGGAGAAGGAAAGGACAAGGTGAGGAGCTCTACGTTTGCCCTGGCACTTTCCCTATGGACATTGCAAGTTTGGGGGAATAAAGTAAAGAAAAAGCAGCAGGTTTACAAAAGGAGACAGAGACTGAAATTTTATATGTGAAAAGACCTGAGGAATAGGAGATACAGAAGTACAACGCAAAAACCTGTGCCATATCCTCATAACCTTTGGCTCATTTCAGTTACCTATGCATAAGGCTAAGCTCTTAGCAACCTAGTAGAAGATAGAAATCATTTAGCTAATTAAATACATGCAATTTTAAAGAGTTATATTTTCCCAAGGGACATATTGGAGTTGAAATTCTGCCAAGGAGTAGTTGGCTGACCACCTTAGGCTTTTAGGTGAGAGGACAGAATTTCTAGTCTCTGAGGTTAAAGGGGCAAGGTCAAATATCCAACTGTTCAAGGGAGATGGCAGAAGTCCAATGTGTTCACTAGTTTACCATTTTATGTCTTTAGTCTAATAACCATAAAAATTATGACTAAAATCTAGAGAAAAAATATATATATAGAGAGAGAGAGACCAATAATAATAAAACCTAAAATAAAACTTGGACAAGATCAGAATACTGATCTTTACTCAGGAGAAAATGTATCCTGTTTGTAAGAGAACATAAAGCAATTCTTCAAAATCTTCATGTAACAATGTTGTCACATAGCAAGAATAGGACCTAATAACCAAAACTAAAAAGGGAGTAATACACAATTGAAAGAAATCTATAGTTTAAGTGTTGGGTTTGTATGAGGTTGTTTAAAAGAATTATGAATAGGATAGTAGTGGTTATACTTTGGATATGATGTGTCACCCAAAAGCACATGTGTGAGACAATGTGAGAACATTCAGAGGTGAAATTATTGGGTAATGAGAGCCCTAACTCAATCAGTAAATTAATCATTTGAATGGATTAACTGATAACTGATGGCAGGTAGGGTGTGGCTGAAGGAGGTGGGCACTGGGAGCATGCTTTTGGGGTATAAATTTTGGATCTGATGAGTGGAGTCCCTGTTTTCTGATCATCATGTGAACCACTTCCCTTCATCACACTCTTGTTCCATGATGTTCTGCCTCACCTTGAGCCCTGAGGAATGGAGCTGGCTATGGACTGAGATGACTCAAACTGTGAGTCCCAAATAAACTTTTCCTCCTTAAAAGTGTTTTTCTCAGGTATTTTCATCACAATAGTGAAAGAGCTGACTGAAACAAAATTGATGCCAATAAGTGGGATGGTTGCTATGACTAACTTGACCATGTAGTTCAGAAGCTATTCAAACTTTTTAAAAAATTTCTGAGGAATTTTGATATCTTTACTTTCAGAGACTAGATTTCTGTCCTCTCATCTAAAAACCTAAAGAGTGAGCCAGCTACTCTTTGGCAGAGTTTCAACCCCAATATATCCCTTGGGAAAAATGTAACTCCTTAAAATTGTATTTATTTGATTAGCTAAACTATGTCTATCTTCTACTAGATTGCTAAGAGCTTTGCCTTATGCATAAGATGATAATACTCTAGATTGTTGTAAGCTGAGTTTAGTGGCCAATTCTGGTGGGAGCTCAGAAGACCAGAATGCCAATAGAATTGTGGACAGTGAAGACAAGGCTCAAGGGGTTTCAGAGAAGGAGGACTCTATTGAAATTGGACTGGAGGTCATTCATGTTATGTTCTGGCTGAGAAGTTGTCTGTATTCTGCCCATGTCCTGAGACTTTCTGTGAGGCTGATTTTTCAAGTGATAGACTTGTTAAATCTGGTGGAAGAAATTTCTAGGCAGTATGGCTGGCAACTTTTAGCCAAGTTTATTGTGGTATTCAAGAGCAGAAAGCACAGCAGAAAAATTTGAAAAACTTGTACTTGAAAGGCCAGAGTAAAACTGAGGCAAAGAAAGTGGTAGTTGTTAAAGACATTATTGCCACTAAAAACAATGCTAAAGACTTTTCAGAAAGACAAAAAGGCAGAGGGCATGAGGGCATCTCAGTAATTAGCAAGATCACACTCACCTCCAACTCAAGGGAGTTAAAGTAAAAATTCTCTTGAGAAGAGACCAATGGGGCACCTTTCTTGCACAAAAGGGCCTGGGAAGTTTGTCAACCTGTTCAGCCACCCAGGCACTGAAAGGCTGCCACAGCCATAGTCCCTGAAGTCTTGGGTATAGCTCAAGATGGTGGCAGAACTTGGTGTCAAACATGTGGCTGGTTCTGCAGGAATGCAGCATGCTGGAGTTAGGGGGTCTTGGAGGTTTTCAATGAGATTTCAAAGGAAGGTGTGGGAAGTCAGGTAAAGTGCAACAGGGTCAAATTCCTTATGGGCTGCCACTTAGAGAGCAATGAGTGCAGATGTAAGGAGGAAGCCCAAGCTGTGGAGAAATACCAGCACCTTGGAACATCGCCAAGGAAAGCTGCAGGCATGGAGCAGAGATAAGCGAACAGAAAGGCCACTTGGTCTGCAACCAACAAAGCCAAAGGGGCAAAGCTACATAAGCCTTTGGAGAAGACATCATGCCATGTCTTTCAGATGCTGGACACAGATCTATAGGACTTCTTTGCCTAGCTGGATTTTGGTCTTGCTTTGGTTTCATCCCTTCTTTCTCTGCACCTATTTTTCTGAATGGAAATGTTTACTCTGTACAATTATATACTGGATAATTTGTAAATTGCTTTTGATTTCTTCAGGAGCTCATGATGTGGGTTTTCCCTGAGTCTCAGAGGAGACTTTGGACTTAAACTGTTAAGCATTCTTGCCAGATGCAATGGCACATGCCTGTAATCCCAGCCGCTGGGGAGACTGAGGCAGGAAGACCGCGTGTTCAAAGCCAGCCTCAGCAAAAGCAAGGCACTAAGCAACTCATTGAGACCATCTAAATAAAACACAAAATAGGGCTGGGGATATGGCTCAGTAGTGGAGTACGCTTGAGTTCAATCCCTGGTACCCGCCCTCCTACCCCTCCTCACTCCTGCCTCCAAAAAAACAAAACAAAACAAAACAAAAACAAAACTTTTGAGCATTGTTGAAACTGCTGAGACTAAGGGGACTCTTAGAAATGGACTAAATGTATTCTACATTGTGAGATGGTCATGAGCTTCTGGGGTCCAAGGGTGGAATGTTATGGTTTGGATGGGAGGTGTCTCCCAAAAGCTCATGTGTGAGACAATGCAAGCATATTCAGAGGTAAAATGATTGAGTTATGAAAAACTTAACCCAACCAGTGAATTAATTCCCTGATGAGATTAACTCAGTGGTGATTTGAGGTGAGTAGAATGTGGCTAGAGGGCGTGGGTCAATGGGGCATGACTTTGGGCTATGTATTTTGTATATGGTGAGTGGAGTCTCTCTCTGCTTTCTGATCATTATGTGAGCAGATTTCCTCTACTACATTCTTCTGTTATGAAGTTCTGCCTCACCTTTAGCTCTGAGGGATGGACCAGCTGTCTATACATTGAGATCTCTGAAACTGTCAGCCTCCAAATAAACTTCCTCCTCTAACTGTGTTCTTGTCAGGCGTTTTAGTCACAAGAGCAAAAAATCTAATTAAAACAGTAGGAAAACAGTGGGAAGTTGGATAAATTCACCACAGATTGACAGTATACATATTTTTAAAAAGTAGTTTGGAATTCTATACATTAAAAATAAGTATAATCAAAATTAAAAATCAATAGGTATATTTGATAGGAAACTAATCAAGCTTAAAAAATAATAAACTTATTGGACTCTAGTTAGTCATCATAGAGGTCAATTTTAGGAGCACATGGGAAAAATGTGTTAGAACTAGGGCACTGGATTTTACTGTGATTGAAAGGCAAATTCAGCAAAAAGTTATAATAGTAAAATCAGTTAATACAAATGTAAACAAACAGTATAATAAAAAGAGAAAAAAATAATTGGTTGAAGACATGAAGGGTAATGTTTGAGTTGAATTTTTAAAATTATAAGTAAAATGTAAAGTGTTAAACATGAGGCTTAACTTTGACAGAAGGAGTTTAACTTTGACCCAAGAGAGTGCAAAATAAGGAAATCAAGTGGATGTCTAACTTCTAGCAGCTCATAGAACATAAAGTATCAAAGCTACAAAGTAGCATTTAAAGAATATGAACTTGTAAATTGCAACTTAAAAAGTGGATATGTGGATAATAATGGAAAGGATGGAGTGTTTTCTCATATGAACAATAGATGATTTCATAATGCCAGAGCTGAGAATGAGGATGTCATGCTGAGAATGGTTAAAGGAGAACAGGATAAGCTCAGTAAGCTCAGTTTTGGACAGGCTGATTGCTTTTAAAGGGCCAGCAGAATTATCAGCCAATTAATTATTAGTTTCATCTTATACGAAAGATTTAGTAAATATCTTCTTATGGTGAAAGTTGAAGCAAGCAGATTAAACTAAATATTTAAGGTAAAGCATAGACCAAAAGATAAGGATGACTTATTAGAGAATGTTATGATTTTGAACTGGAAATAAATTAGCAAAGTAGAAAAAAAAATGAAGAGTTAGGTGGAAAAGAGGAAATTCAGATATTACAGATATAGGGAAGCATTTGAAGTGGGCAAGTGAGAAAAGTATTTTTTTTTCCTTTTAGTTCTGAGGGTTGAGAGATAGAGGCTAATATATAATATTAGAAGAAAAGTTTAGAGGTAGCAAAGTGAATAATGATGGGTGTCTTAATGTTGGATAATGAACTCAGATGTTCTCATGAGGGTGGACGTATTTGGACAGAGAAAGAAAGAAGAGGTCACACAATGGACACACCAATAGACTCTTACTATTATTTACTTATTTGCTTTGTGGTGCTGGGGATTGAACCCAGGGCCTTAGTGCATGTAAGGCAAGCACTCTTAGAACTGAGCCATACCCTTAGCCTCTCAAGGGACTTGCTAAAGCTGAGGTGGATGTTTTCTACTCAAAATGTGAGGCCGGACAGGGATAGGAGGAGCAAGGAGGTGTTCTGCAACACATCTTTGGTTAATTGACTAGCGAAGAAGCAAGGAATGAACAATATGATTGTTAAATTTCAGCAAAAGCTTGTTACTAGAATAACATCGTTTTGCTGTTTAGCACTAAAATATAAGTGCTGTTCTGTAGCACTATACAGGAGATTTTCTGCCATCCAGAAAGTAAAAACCAGATTTAGTTTGCCACAAAAAGACCATTGCTTGAATTTACATTTAACTATTCCTCTTCTCTTCCCAAAAGTAAATTGTTCCCTGTCAGTGTGCAATGTATAATGATCCTACTCATAGTATTAATGAAATACTTTTAAAATTATTTTATGTTCTAATGACAATTTATGAGGACAAAATACTTGTCACCTAAATTACACTGTTCTGTAAATATTGAGATAATATAGCATATAAATGACCAAAAAGGATAAAAACACAAAGTGACATGAAAAGAAAAGCTTTAGACCAACATAAAAATAGAGCATTTTTTTTTTAGAAAGAAGGAGTGGGGAGCTAATTAGCTGTGCAATACCAACAACAACAGCAAAATATAAAAATATTTTTCTACTTGAATTATGAGTTCTACAGCCTTTGCTATAGATATATTTAAAAGAAAATGTCTTTAAGCAATTATAAAAGACAATCAGAATTATTTTAAGCATTCTAGAATTGTTTCTTTGTTTTTTTAAAACATTTTCTTGTAATTAAAATGAAAAGTGAAATTTGAGGATTCAAAAGTATAGCAGTTAACTTAAAAGAGGTTTTGAAATTTAATATAACTTCTTTATGTCTTGTGTGTTTCTCTCATGAGAAAGATGTTTCTGAAATATGTATCTTTACAATTAAACTATACTAATTACATTGACTGAAGCCACTGCATGGAATCCCAACAGACATACCTTTGAACAATGTATCAAGCAGTGATGAGGACAAACAATCTTCAATTTACATGACTTTATACTGTTTGCAAACTGTGATAAGCCATTTCTAAAAGTCCATTAAATAGTGTTTTGTGATGGGAAATCAAAAATACTAACAAAGATTCACTAATGAATGAGTAATGAAGTTAAGTTATTGGAAGGGAGGCACAGAGAGTATCCACAGAGCTTATATTTGAGCTTATCTTTATATAACTAATATTTTAAGTTTATTTTATATAGAATGAACATGTCACAATTGCTGATAAATATAGAAATCAGAAAATATGAAGTAGAAAATAAATGTAAGGATTATTTGATTGATTTCTAATCCATTGGCTTCTAGATGTTTTGAGAAATTCTTAGCATTTCAAGTACACTTTTTGTCAACACATGCTCAGTGCTGTCTTGTCCTAGAATACAGTAACGCAAGAGCAATAGAGGATACAGTCCAAGATCCCCAGCGAATGTGGGAACCCATGGCTATTGTCAAACCATGTATATGCTATGTTTTCTATACCTGCATTCCAATGATAAAACTTAGTTTATAAATTCAGTGCAGTAAGAGACAATAACTGACAACAAACTAAATCGATTAAAACAATATGCTGTGATGTAAGTTATGTGATTATAGTTTTCTCTGTCTTTTTTTCTCAAAGGATCTTATTGTACTTTCAACTTTTCACTTAACGGAAGCATGCTAAGACTTATCTCTGGTATATCCAAATACCAGTACCACTAATCTTGCATTTGGGGAACCTTATTAAGTAAAATAAGTGTCAATTGAGCACAACCAATGCAATATCTGGAGAGCAATCTGTTAGCCTACAGGACTGTTAAATAACTAATAGTTGCATGGCTTGTACAGCATAGGTAAATCGACAAAGAGATAATTGACATCCCAAAACAAGATGAGACCTGTGTGATATTTTAACACATGACTCACAACTCAGGATGGTGCATGATTTTAAATGTGTGTCTTGTATATTTCTGGAATTTTGCATATAATATTTTCAAAATAAAATTTATCATATGTAACTAAAAATGAGGAAAATAAAACTGTAAGGAAAGACCACTGTAATTTCCTATCTTGATTAAAATTTGACTACTGTCATAATTACTAAAATCTGAGATCACATAAGAGTTGTGCTTTATCTCTATTCAGCCTTGTTAGACTTGACTTCTTCAAAATGTTTTCTCATGTTTTAATGTGTTTTTTGTTTGTTTGTTTGTTTTCAGATAGTCATTGTTTGCAATAGATCCCTGAAAACTCTTTTAGTATAAATGATTTTAACAATTTGTATTCAGATTTCAACAATATAATATTCAAATTTTTATCACAAATAACATGGCAAATCTAAACATAGCAACAGCAAGCAATGAGATTGAAAGCAATAAAAAAGTCTTATAATAAAGAAAAACCCAGGACCAGATGGATTCATAGCTAAATTCGACTAGACCTTCATGGAAGAACTAATGCCAGTTCTATTCTGTTTACAGAAATATAAAGAAAAAAATACTTCCAAACTTACTCTATTAAACCCAGTATAGTTCCGATATCAAAACAAGATAAAGACATTTAAAAAAATAATAAAACTAGAGACCAATATCCCTGATTCATATGTGCAAGCACAAATGAGGAAGGCAGGAAGCAGGAAGCAGATCTCAGCTCAGCAAGCTTCCTTACTCACTGGGGGGTCAATTGGCATGGCTCATTTCCGGGTGAAAAATGGCCTTAGGCTGAAGCAAGGGTCTGGGTTATAAGGCTTCATTTAGGGTGGGACAGGAGGTAGTTCCTGGGTTGGCTGATCCATTAAGGTGGGACAGAATTGTGAATAGGGAATTTCCTGGGGATTATTGTATTGGGGTCAGCTGACCCATTAGGGTGGGGGATCAGGTGCACTAGTCAGGTGAAAGTTCATTTTGTGTTCCTTTCCTCTGGCTGAGGCCTGGGCTTTTAAATGACAAAACTTCAATTTTACACCAGACAGGGTAGGTGGGGGAACTGCTTCAGATAGGGGAAATGTCCTTGGCCTTAGTCTCCATATTCTTCAATATGGATATAAAAACTGTCATGATATATTATCAAACTGTATTCTAAATCACATTTAAAAGATTGTATGTCATAGTCAAGTGGGTTTTATTCCAGGGATGAAAGTATGGTTCCAACATTCACAAATCAATACATGTGATATACCACTTAAATGAATTCAAGGACAAAATGATCAGATTTCAGATCAGCAAGTGCTCGTGATGAGCAGATTCTCATGATCATCTCCATAAATGCAGAAACAAAAACAAAAACTTCTGTAAAATTCAACTCCTATTTATGACAAAACCCCTGAAGAAAATATAGGTTGAAGAAACTTAAAATCATAAAAAATACACATGACAAACCCTAAGCCTACATTATACTGAATGGGAAAAACTGAAAACATTTCTTCTAAAATCAGAATAAGACAAGGATGCCTATTCTCTCCATTCTATTCAATGTAGTAACTGAAACTTTAGCCAGAGAAATTATGCCAGAGGAGGAAATAAAAGATATAATCCGTGATAGCATCAAAAAATAAAATACTTGCATACAAATATAACTGAAGATATGAAAGACTTCCATAAGGAAAATTTGAGACTACTGGGGAGGAAACTAAAATAGATATAGATACCAGGAAATGAAAAGACCACCTATATTTATGGATAGGAAGAATCAATATTGTTAATATGGCCACACTACTGAATGATATCTAAAGATTCAATACAACTTCCTTCAAAATATCAATGATATTTTCTAGTAGAGATAAAACTATACTAAAATTTATATGGAAGGACAAAATATCCAGAATAGGTAAAACACTTCCTTTTTTTTTTTTTTTTTTGGTGCTGGAGATTGAACTCAGGGACACTCGACCACTGAGCCACATCCCCAGCCCTATTTTGTGTTTTATGTAGAGACAGGGTCTCACTGAGTTGCTTAGCGCCGCTATTGCTGAGGCTGGCTTTGAACTGGTGATTCTCCTGTCTCAGCCTCCCAAAGTGCTGAAATTATGGGCGTGTGTCACTGCACCTGGCCTGGTATTTTATCTTAATTCCATAGCATGGAATGTTGCCCCACTAATTTTCTGGTATGTCTGTTAACTGCATAAGACTGAGAATGAATTTGCCTGTCCTTTTTTCCCACTGAGAGATTTTTTATCCCTTAATCTTAAGGGGCCCTAATTTTTATGGAGGAATCACTGACTTTCTCAATTATACTTCAAAGGAACTGCTCTCGAATTTTTGAGAAAGGTGCTTAAGTGTTGCAAGAATAAAATACTTACAATTCTAAGCTATTTATATTCATGCCTAAAGAATGGTAGGTTAAATATCCATTATAAAGTATGTGTGAAATTCCTGTCAGCATGGAACTTTCTCAAGAAAGTCCTTCAAGGGGTTCTGGAGTCATACTGGGGACAGAATTGGATGCTGTGAGGAGCCATGATAGGATTTAGTTAAGTCATTTCAGGCAAGACTTTGGACAAAAAGGTTGTATACATATTCTGTAGTTCTTACCCTAATAAACCATATCAAATATGACCCTGATTATTATCTCCATATACTGAATGGAATGTTGCCTAGTGGATGGAGTTTAATTGCTGAAAATAGGGTATAAAAGGAATTTCTGCTTCCATCATGTTCTCTTGAATCAACTTGGTGGTGGAGTTTCTAGTCTTAGTCAAGAGTTCAGTTCTCCAACTTTGATTATTCTACCCAAAGTCTTATACATTACAGCAGAAGGGAGCAATCTCAATATTTATTTGAAATTACTGATCCTCAGATACTGTAAAGTAATAAATAATTATTATTGCTTTAAGCCACTAAATTTGGGGAAATTATGTGTTAACTAATAAATTAGTAGATAACAAATATGTTACAAAATGTATGTGGATATGTTTAATGTTAGATGTCTTACACTATCGGTGTGTATACCTTCTTTTCTATTACAGAACCATACTCTACTAATGTAAAAATAAAGGTATAATTTTATGTTCCTTATTTTGATATTATTTTACAACTTTTTGCATATATTTTGCCCAAGTTCACGTACAGCAACTCACCAATGATTTATCAAACTCTAGAAGTAATTTTTGGAAGAAAGTGTGTTTCTTTTATAAATAAGAATATGGAAGATTCATGCTTGAACTACAACACATAAATGTCTTGAAGCCTTGCTATTTGAAAATTATAGACCAAATATGCAAATATGCATCAGTGCATGTTTTAGGGTTATACAAACAACTAGTAAAATATTTAATGAGAAATGATTTGTAGTTAAAAAATAAAAAGTCAGCAATAGGATTAAGACAAAGTCAAGATATTTCATATGATGCAGTATTAAGAAAATATTTTGAAAAAAGCATACCCTTTGGTTATGTGAGTATAAATGTGCTGACTCATTAGGCTGTTGCAAGAAGGACTCAATACCTCCAACAATAAAAACAGAATTTAAGAATACTAAATTTGTGTTCTTTGATAACTTAATAGATTATTTATATGTTCTTAGCTGCATAAAAAAAGGAAATTCTCTTCAGTTCTGTATATTTAAAAAAATGTGTGTCATCTATGAATGAGCACTTTTCGAGACCACAAGCCCTGGAATTTGAAAATCCTGATTCCATAAAAATTACACCTGGCCACTAGTGCACATAAGAAGGAAATTTACTACTTGTCTTCAGTTACTTTTTTTCCTTTCTCCCCTTTATACATAACATACATCCAGCATCAAATATTTCTTCTCTCTCTGAATATTTTTGAAGAAAGCCTCACAAAGCCATGTGACTAGTCTTGGGTTATACTCAGCCTGGTCACAGGACTTTACAATCAACATGAAGATGCTACAGATGAAGAACAAGCCCTTGGCATTGCATCAGATGGCATAACTGTTTCTACAGGGACCATAGCAAGGGTTTGGAATTTGAAATCACTTATCTCAAAATTTATCTTGCCGCTAGCACCTGTGTGAACTTGAAAATGGCATGTTGTATGCTTTAGCTTCCTTATATGTTAAATAAACATTATTATAACACATTTTTAAAAGATTAGATGGGACATAAAATAAAAATGTAGAACTCCATAGAACACTTATCAAGCTGGGTTATTTGTCAATATTATGACTTGGTACTATTATATTGGCTCATTTTATGAGGTTATTCACACTTCATAATTGACCTAAGCATCCATATTGTAACAAAATGGCAATTTAACCCTCAGACCATACTTAGGTTAATCACATTAAAAACATAATTACCTCAAAGTATAGAACCTTGAAATTCACAGGCTGCTTTATAACATGTAGAGTCAAAATATTTAGTAAAACTGAAAAATCAATTACTCCAATCCTTCTTGACTCGAAGGTCAACCTTGAAAAATGGGGCTGCTATTTCCAGGACTTGGCTCTATAGATTACAATAAGGTAAAGAATCACAATAAACTGAAAAATCACAATACCTAAAACAAAGAGTTCAAGTATAGTAATATCTAGTGGAAAGTTTATTAAGAGCACAATGTTATACTTTTGACTGGAGTATTTCAGAAACTCCAAGGATCTAATGATTTTGCATAAAATAGTTTATTTTGTACTTATGTTCACATTACTTTCTCTCTTTTTCCAGTCAATGTTGCACACTGTGGTCTATTTTAACTTTTGGTGCTTGATAACTTTAATCCTATTATTTCTCTGTATATATGATTTCTATAAATATAATAGAACATAATAATATTATAGCACACATAGCATATTTCTGCATATCTTTTTTTCAGTTTTCCTAACAGTTTCCACTGTTAACTTTACAGAGAGGGGAATGATTGGTTAAGACAGGGTATATTTTTAGGGGACTTTGATGCATGCTTTCACATGACTTGTCAGAATATTTTAGAATCTTCCATATCACGGAGTTAAAACAGTCCTTAAAATTTTGGCAAGGTATTAAAAACTACAATTCCTTTCTATGTCTATTCATCTAAATTAATATATAAAATTTCTTAAGTGCTAAGGAGGAACTGTTATTATAGGCATGTTTAGGTTTGACATTTAAGTAAAAAGCAAGTGTAACTTTTAAATGCATGACAGAGTAGCAGTGAATTTATTTTAAAATGATTTTAAAGCCTGTTTATGGACTTACTGAACAATGCTCATTTTGGATAGGTTTTGTTGTGTTTTTTCTGATATTGTGAATACCACTGCTTTGGACTTCCTCTTATACTTAAGGATTTTTTTTCTTACATATGAAAGCTGTGATTTTTTTATATTGAGTTTTAATATATTTACATTTCTTTTTATCTTTAATTTTTATCTATATAATAGCATTACAATTTCACCAAGTTCACTTCAAATGCTCTATGGTCTGAATGTCTGGTCACTTCAAAATATGTACATTAAAAATCCTATGCTTCAAGGTGGTAATATTAGGAGATGGAGCCTTTGAGTCATGATAATATCATGATAGCAACGACCTCTGAATAGAATTAGTGTCCTTATGAAAGAAGCCTCCATAGAGTGATCTTACCTTTTCCACCATGTAAGGATACATTTAGAAGCCACCATCTATGAGAAAGTAAATCCTTTCCAGACACTAAATCTCACAATGCTTTGAATTTGGAATTCTCAGACTCTAGAATTGGGATAGTTTTTATGACATATCTAATCTATGGCATGTTGCTATAGCAGCACAAACAGTCTAAGATGCATGTCAGACTCTGTTAAATGTACGCAAATTTTAATTATTTTTTGCTTACTATAGGTAAAGCCTTGGAGCCTAAGGGAGCTTATTTCTTGAAATAAATCATGGCTTTCTACAAGGAAATTATTTACAGCTTCCCTTGTAATTTTTTTTCTCCAAACTGTTTATATAAATCCCCAAATTTAGTGATTGACTCAAATTTAGAGATTTAGAGAGTGGTCAATAATGAAGGTTTGGAAGAGAAGGAGAAAGAACTACATGGAAAGGAAATAATTATTAATGGATTTGATTGATAGAAATGATCTTTTTAGATCTGAAGTTTAGAGTGTTTATCCCAACCTCAGTGGGACATACAAACCCTTCTACTCAGTCACTGTACATATATTTTAATGAATACCACATATCAAGTATTAAAATAATAGGGCTTTAAAATGTTAAACTGAATCTTTTAGTTCTAATCTTACATGGTGCATAAAAGTTTTATTTATCTATTTAGTTTTTCTTTAATTCAGGCATCCACTGTATATTAAGGGTACAGATTTATAATGAGTGGAGAAAAGCAGTGGATGTGACATTCACCTTGACATTATTAAATTTATGATTAACTTTCTCACATGGACAAGACTATATGAAATACACTTAAGCTTATTTTGTCTTTAAGTATTCAATAGAATTTATCAAGCTGTATTGTTATTATAGGTAGCAAGAAGTAGTTGTGCTTTGTTGGGAAGATTAACAATAATGATTAATACTTTATTAAGAAACTAATATTTCAGTTGTTACATTAAGGGTTTTATCATTTGATTACTCAACATTATCAGATGTTGTCGTTCATTATTATGTTCATAGAAAAGAATCATTGAATGAATAACGTAAGTAGATCATTTTACTTAGAAGTTAATTTTTTTTTTTAAATATTTTTTTAGTTATAGATGGACACAATGTCTTTATTTTATTGCTTTGTATGTGGTGCCGAGGATCGAACCCAGGGCCTCACGCATGCGAGGCAAGCGCTCTACCGCTGAGCTACAATCCCAGCCCTAGAAGTTAATTTTGATAGCATAAGAGAGAAAGCAAGAGTAAACAAACCAAGATGGAATCAAATATAGCTAAACTTGAGAAGGAATCAGGACAAACAATTATACAGTGGAAAAAGAATGAAGGAAATGGTGAAGGGAATGAATGGTAGATTTCTGATCTGTACAAGTGAAGCCAGAATTGAAAGAGGCAGTCAGTTTAGATAGCTAAATTGGGTTAGATCAGGTCAAGGAGGCCAATTTGGGTCTAGGAAATTGGGGAGGGATTGAAATGCTAATGCCTTCAGAGCCCTTCCTCCACCTTATCAAGAAAACCTGCCCCTACTCAAACCTGTTGCTAAGGTAACCTATCCCAGAGATTGTCTCTCCCTACAGGGAGTTATAAAAGTTGTTGTTAATACACCCTGGGCCCCCTTCCTGCTTGGCCCCTCTAGCCCATCTGCTTCTCATCTTTTGGCCATCCCACCTGAGAATCTCCTATGTAGGAAAGAGAGAGATAAAAGGAAGAGAACAGGAGAACAAAGGACATATAAAAAAGCAGAACACTCTCACTTCTTGGAATACCAGGATACCAGCTATGGCCGCCTTATCACCTCAAAAAAGTTTATGTTACCCCTTTATAAATAAACCTTGCTTTATATGCTTGCCTTGGCATGTTCTCTAATGTTATATTTCAACATGTGAGGAAGCAGGACTCCTCACCAGTAACCAGCGATAATACCAGTAGATAGTGATTTTGCCATTAACCAAGTGAACAGTATTGGAATGACATGTGAGAGTTTAGAGGTGAAAATTAATGACCAAATTGTGGACTTGTTAAATTTGAAATTCACGTAAGACAAACAGTTAGATAAGGCAAATAGGCATTTGGATATTCAAACCTGAGAAGCAGAAAAGACACTTGGATTAAGATGAGAGATTCTTTTAATCTTTAGTATATAAAATTGTATAAATATAGCAAAAGTATGACATAATGAACTTGTATAGCATGTGTGCGTTTAAATATACATGCTTTCTAAATTAGGAGGTAAAGAGATGCTATTTTAAATTTTTTATATGTTGTGCATAGTATTTCAATCACTGTGAAAATGTACCAAGGAGAATATGATGTGGGAGACTCAAATGTTATCACTACTATTAGCATTTTTTTAGTTTTTTTCTACTAGCATCTTGCTCTAGTGAGTGATTTCATCTTTGGATAGATAAATTATTTCTTCAACATATTTCCTAAATGAAGAAAAATAGTTCATTTTATATTCAATGGAAGAGCAATACTCAGAGAGAACCTAGCTCTAGGAAAAAATGATAGGCAGAACGTTAGGTCCTTAGGCCAAAGTAACTCCATTTTGAAATTCAGCACCTGCTCACCCAGGCATGACCTTCCCATTAGGCTCACCTTGAAAGAGTCCCTAACTATCGAAACCATAGCAAAGACGTCAAGTAAAAATCATAGGACCAGATGGGTTATTTTTAACTACTCCATTGTTCTTGACTATAGAGTTAAGAAGTTTTTTTCCAGCAGGCTACTGTGCCTTGCAGAAGGGCAGCCTGGAAGATATTCTCTGTCAATAAACCTTTGTTTGAACTCAGAGATGTGTCTCTTGTGGATATTTGTGCCACACATCCTAACACAGAATATCCGATTCCATTGTGGCTTTTCCTAAAAGATTTACAAAGACCATTTGTGACATGCACACTTATCAATGCACTCAATCATTTTACTACCTTCATTTTACTTGACTTTAAGTAGTAAATCATCATGTATAATACTTGGCATATGGTAAATGAAGGGATCTAGAAACTATATTAGAAGAAGAAATAATCTGGCTCAATGGAAAACCTTGAAGAAGAAAGGAAGAGCTAATGTTTGCCGGCAAAGAATGTACAGTTTTCTCCCATTAACTACTATTTATTTTTCTTTGAAACATATTCAAAATCTGATGATTTAATGATTTAATGATTTAATCTCACCTTATGCTACAACCTTGTTCAGGCCATCACCATCTTTCTTCTGAATGATTGAAATTTCTCCTGAGTGTTGCTCATGATTCTTGCCTGTTCCTCTAAGCCTGGTCTCCACAGAGTGGTCAGAATGATGCCTATAAAATCCGTGTCAGTTGATGCCATGTTCTACTCAAAACTTTCCAAAGCTAAGAACTTCCTCTCCAGGTCCTACAAGGAGCTTCTCTGTCTAGGCCATTGTTACTACTCTACTCATTTATGATGGATTTTCTTATTACTTTTGCTTTACCACAATGGACTTATTATGGTTCTTCAGACATGTTCCAAGACTTGGAGACTTTGCATTTGCCAGTTTGCCTGCCTGATGAGATCTTCCCCAGGGACTGTTCCTGTTTCACTTCTTTGCCTTTTTTCTTGTTTTATAGTCCTCTAGAAAACAATAGCATGTTCTGACATAAAATGTTCTTTATTTTCTTATTATTATAATAGTTTTATTCACACACCATAATCCTCCTCCATCAACTGTACACTTTGAAGGACTTTGATATTTTCACAATTGTTCAACCCATCATCAAAATCTAATGTTAGGATGTTTTCCTCATATAAAAAGGAAATTCTTTACTCATCAGTAACCACTCCCTATTCTCCTCTCCGTAATCCTAGGCAGCAATTAAGCTGTTATTTTCTTTAAAGACTTAGATTTTGTGGACATATGGTATGAACAGTATAATAGAAAGTCTTGTGTGACTAGCTGGGACATACCACATTTTCTTTTTCATTTCTGAACAATATTCCATTGTATGTATTTATCATGTTTTGTTTATCTGAATATCTGCATATTCATTTGGGATGTTTGCACTTTTTGTTCTTTGAATAATGGTGCTATAATGTTTGTGTACATGTTTTTGAGTGTATATCAGAATATGTGTGTTACTTATCTCCATCAATAATAATTTAACTATAAGATGACATATTTTATCAGTTTTATTTACCTACTAATTGCCATTAATAAGAAAACTGCTTAGAACCCAATTAGAACACAACAGCATTTATTCATTTTTACAAAACGAGTGAAAAAAGCGACAGAGATTGGTAAAGATTCAACAATAAGTTACAAGTAATTTAACATAATCACAGTTCAGTTGCAGGCAGGTAAAAGAGAGTCAACCATTTAGTAAGATCACAAATTTACTGTTATTTCATTCTTTATGTGTTTATTAATTAATTATAATTATATACAATATTAAGGTTCATTTTGACATAAATATATGTGCATGGAATATAATTTGCTCCTGTGATCACAGGAATCTATGATGGAGGCTGAAGCAGCTTAATTAATTTACCCAAATTTACATGTCTTGGAAGAGACAGAGCTGGATTTTGAGCTTATGTGTTCTTGCTCTAATAGCTAGACTCAGTCAGAGATTTAGATGGAGCATTTTAGTAGATATCACATCATATTGGCCTAGACAAATGTTAGTGAATCTTTGTGATTTCTCCCCTGTCAGTTTACCTCTTAGATGTCAGCAATTCTAGTTGGTGTATCAACACTCATGACTTTCAGTACAGTATACAATGCTCATGACTTCTGAATCACTACCTTCCTTCCAGGTTTCTCAGCTAGGCACTATTTTTCAAACTAATTATAACTATTTTTCTTTGGTATTCTACTGTACCACAAACCGAGCACATCAGAAATCAAATTCACCGCCTTTGGCTTAGCATATGTGCCAATTCCAATATCTGTTTTTTTGTTTGTTTGTTTGTTTGTTTTAGTAATTAATGACAGAAAGAAAATATTTGTCCAAAATAGAAACCTTGGAATTAATATTTGCCTTCTGTATTCTCACAACTTCTTCCAAACTTTATATGGATCAAACTCTATCACTTCTACTTTTATAATAATTCTCAGGCTTACCTATATTCATCATACATTCATCCTTTGATTCTTAATATTTGGGTTAGTACAATAATAAAAATAATAAATTTACAGCCTTTATAGGCTATCAGTCCATTTAGGGAAGATACCATATATTACTTAAGCTGGTATCCTATGGACTTAACATGATACCTGCAATGTAGTAGGCACAAAAACATAATTGATTGTTAAATGGATTGATTCACACAGATATTGAGAAATTCTCTGGTACTGTGAAGATGAGTACTTTGGTTCCACATGATTGCATAATAAGGCTGGAAAAGAACTCTTCATCATTGGCTTTTCTGCTTTAGGAATTACAAGCTGCGATTAAGGGCAGCACGTAAAGAGGATACTAGCAAGACATCATTATTCCTTGTCATGTATTAACAACATTTACACACTTTGTTTGTTATCTTGTTCTTGGAAATAGTAGTGCTTCTCAAAATATTCAGGTGGCTTCTTTCTTTCTTTCTTTCTTTCTTTCTTTCTTTCTTTCTTTCTTTCTTTCTTTCTTTCTTTCTTTCCTTCTTTGGTACCAGGGATTGAACTCAGGGGTACTCAACCACTAAGCCACATCCCCAGCCCTATTTTGTGTTTTTTTTTTTATGTAGAGACAGAGTCTCACTGAGTTGCTTAGCACCTCGCCATTGCTGAGGCTGGCTTTGAACCCGCAATTTGCCTGTCTCAGCCTCCTTCAGATGGCTTATTGAGTCTAGAGTTTTAGAGTAACTTTATTTCAGGAACTCCTGCATAGTATGTGCTGAAACAGAAACAGTTGACTTAAGGTTGTGGTAGGACTGAAAGGATGATCTCCTCTAATGATTGTGTGAAATGTAATTATCAAATTGTAGCATTGTTCATACAGAGAGTAACAGAGTGCTTCTATATTTTTAAAAGACTTGTATGGTTTATACATAAATGAAGTACATTCAATATTGTTAAAATATCACTGAGAAGTTGATAAAGTGATGCTTTTTTCAACGTTATGTAACTGGCATACAAAGTTTCTCCTGTGTGCGCCCTTGCAAATGCCACAAGGGTGAAAAATTTCATAATTGTAATTATTTCCCAAAATTTTATTTCTTATAGTGTTTCTTTGCTAAAAACAAGTTTATAATTCTGTGATAAAGGATCTAACATAAATTTTTATATCATTCCCTAAAGTTCAAGATTCAGTACTTAATAAGTAAAAATGGACAAATTATTTCCTTTGTCTGTGCTTTGCTCTCTTGATTTGTAACTAGGGGATAATAATAATAATAACTATAGTTTACAATTATCTGAGGCTTAAAAGTGTTAAACACATCAATCATTGAGGAGTTTAAACAAATGACTTTTAAAAGTGGATCAAATATATTAGTTATAATTTAGGATCACTATCACTCTTAATTTGATATTTGCTGGTGCTCCTCATTGTAAGCAAGTCCAGTAACCAAGTGATTACTTCTAATAAAAAATGTATAACTGCATTATTACTGTCTTTATGCACAAGAATATCACAGATGTATTAGTTAAACTCCAAAATTAAGAAAAGAGACCTGCATGGAATAGTGGACATCTTAAAATGGGTTTTCATATCTAAATGACATCTTCCTTAGAAGAATGTTTCTTCTCTCTCTCTCTTTTCTTTCTCTCTCTCCTCCCCCTCCTCCTACCTTTGTTTCTCCACTCTGATCTCTTATTGTCTTTCTCTGTGCATGGGTCAGAGTGCGCAAAGTATATGTATACGCACATGGTAGGTAAAGTGGAAAGCTTCATGCAAGTAGACCATCATTCAATGGAGCAGGTCTGAATTCATCTGTTTTTATATGTTGGCTCTACTTAGAATTCTTTTGAACAAGTTGAAAAGAAATTTTCTACTTAGACTTAAAAGAAAAGAAAAAAAACCAAACTATTTCTGATCTATGCATATTTTTTGAAAGCTACAAGTAATTTATCCCTTAGGTGTCAGCTGGTTTTCCTCAGTCACATATCAGTTCGTTTCAGTGATTAACTTTAATGTCCACAAAACAAACAAAGCTTTCATGTAAAGTGCAGCCACATTTCCTACATTCATGTCATGTGTTCTGTTCTTGCAGTGACCCTATATAACCTTTTGCACAAAAATAAATTTACTTGATATGATAGAATATGTTGAATATTTGAGCCCAGGAGATTGAAACATGACTAGCATAATTGTATGAAGAAAACTATTTCACAGTCATATACTATAATTAAACCCTTTTTAAAAACTAAGCCTAAATTTAATTGATATTTCTTTTTAATTCTGTTCTCTGTGTACCTTTTAATAAAATATTTCCAAATTATCAACTATTTGTTTCAAGCACACACACATTTTTCTTGTCTCGTAGAAGAGTTAGCAGGTAATTAGTCTTTTGGTTTCACATGGTTACTTCTTTTTATGATAAAGAAAATTTCCAATGTGATTTTTCTGCTTTCTCTGTTAATATATGCAGCACCAGCTATAAAGAAATACTTCATTAAGAAGTGCAAACATCAACAGCCAGTTTGTGTCTATAGTTATAAAGACGAATTTTATAGTATAGTTGTAGAATTAATGACATAACCAAACAAAAAGGAAATTCTTTGCAAAATTTTCACCTAGCAGTTTGGTTATATGAGCTTCTTTATATTTTTATACAATTTTGTTTTAATTTTGTGATTTTTATGTAGAAATCCTGAATTTGATAATACCATTAAGAATTAGGAGCTAAAATTTTGTCTCTATAAGTTGCCTACAGAACCAATCCAAAGGGTAAATGCAGACAGATAATCAGTCTTATTAATTGGTGTAAGACATATGTTACCTGGACTCTCTTACAAGACAATTACAAAGTAAATAAGAATCCAGTTAAAACTATTTTGACACTGTCTTTCTAGATGAAGACCTGATTTATGCACATGTGAAAAAATAGAAGTTTTACATATATTGCTAAATCAACCACCTGAAAGAAAGATCATCATCGTCCAGGAGACATTCACAAGAGCCCTGAGAGTCTAAAATTATAATCACAGATTAAGAAAGGACACAAAGAAAAGTGTGATCACTAACCTTTCAGATAACAAAACACAGTCAAATCACAAATCCATGATTTATAGGAATATCTCTAAGGTATCTGATACAGATTATCCAAGAATCATCAAGAAGCAATATCAATAACATAAAGAACAAGGAAGTAGAGATAGCTCTACTAGAAAAAAAATAGGAAATAAAAGACAAAAAAGATACTGGAAAAAAAGTTTTCAAAATTTCCCCAAACTTCACTCATAACCAAAGACATCATCACTTATAATAGTGGGAAAAAATACAAATAATTTAAGTATGGGTAAGGGTGATTTAGTATGCATATTCAAATGTATATCCTACATGAATTACAATTATGATAGTATTTCTTTCTCAAACTTGGAATAATGTACTTATATTTAACTACACATTGAAATTAATATAGCTCCATAAACATTATATATTAGAGTACATTATGACATAATTTTATAGCATATTAATCTTACTCTTAAACACATCTGGGATAGTTGTGTATATCACAGCTTTTCCTTTGCCTCAAATTAGTAATTATTCTCAGAGTTGGTCAGGCATCTTGAAAAATGACTACTTGCTTTATTATTATTAATTATTATTGTTATCATTGCTATTTTTATTGTGATAATGACATGTAACATCAATTCTCTTACTAAACTTTTAATTCTGTTCTGCCATAGGCCACAACTCAGATCAGTCTTTGGTATATTATGGTAAGGGACTATGCATCTCTGTTGATAATTATCATTTTGGCTGGTTTATGATTAATTAATATTTATTTATGCTTTCATTCCCTCTGTTTTTCATAAAGACTTCATAAAAATATCAATAGTCAAACTCATTTAGCATGTGAAACCACGTTCCATTTTGGCTGGTGTTCAATGTTTGCATGTTGTAATAAATAGCTCTGCCAAAATGTTACAGCCTGGAAGGTATATTTTTAGATTGTTCATCCAAGGAGATTTTAAAACAAAGTCAAACAACTTCTGGATACATTCATCAGAGTTTTCTCACTACATAATAAGAGTGTGAAGAGCAAAGGGAACTGATCTTTTAGCTCTGGGCAACATGTGGTTATCGCTAGAGTACAATCGGAAGATTGAAGTGGGCTTCGACTTGTCACTGTCCCTCTGCCTGCTGTTTAGCACAATAAAGGGCTACAAAGGCAGCAGTAAAAAGTACAGCCCTGGATAATAGAGAAAAACATACTGTTCTCTTTATGTTTGTTAATAGGGCATGACAATTGTTCCCAAACTGCCTGGAAGCTATTGTGCCCTGCTACTCTCCAGTGCTGCATTGAAGCAATGTTGGACACAGTTACTTAACCAATGCAAGCAAAGCTTTTGCCCCACCCCAGAGCTGCCAAATGCGCAGAGCACTCATGGATTTCAGAAAGTCTTATAGGAATTTTCTTAGGCAAACAAAATGGCCTATTTTAACTCAAATTTGAAATAGATCAAAAAATAGACATTCTGTTTACACTTGAAAAAGAGGTCCTGTTTTAGAAGCTGTAAGTTCTGTACAAATGATGCAAAACAGGGATTTTGTTTTTTTATAATACGGGAGGAATGTACATTTATCAAAACAACATTTTATAATTAATATCACTTCATAGACATTTGTAGTTTCCTACATTCTTGTTGAATTCTCACTTACTTACAAAATTGTCATAATAACACTATAAACTATAAATATATAGTTTTTACATTTTACAGATAGAAAAAGAAGACAGGTGAACTAAGTAATTTGCCTACCAATACAGAGATAATAATTGACACATCAAAGGTTCAAACCATGAAAAACATTTGCGAGGAAAGCAACACGCTTCTACCAGATTTCATTACTATTTTTTTTCCAATTGTTTAATTTTGGTAAAATGAAAATAACATAAGGTGTAACATTGTACACATTTTAAGTATAACATTCAGCAGCATTAAGTATATTTATATCACCAATATCTTCTTAATGCTTTTCATCTTATAAAATGGAAATCTTGGAAGGCTGAGACAGGAGAGTCGTGAGTTCAAAGCCAGCCTCAGCAACGGCAAGGCGCTAAGCAACTCAGTGAGACCCTGTCTCTACATAAAACACAAAATAGGGCTGGGGATGTGGCTCAGTGGTCACATGCCCCTGAGTTCAATTCTGGTACCTGTGGGAGAGCTGGACTGGGCGTTTCCACAGTACATAATGTGCAACAGTATCAGGTTTTTCAATCATGTGGTTTTGGCCATAGTTCCACATTCTTGTAACAATCCCGCATTCCTGTGAATAGCCGCAGGGTGCTAGTAGAATAGTAACACCCTGTACACCCTGTAGCACTTAGAGGACATAGGGCGTCTTAGTATATATAAAGAGGGACGTGAGCTTAATAAAGCACTCTCTTGCCTTGTTATATGTGTGTGTGTGTGTGTGTGTGTAATTTTCCTCCGCAGCTCCCTCGCTGATCCTGATTTCACTTTGTGCCGACGCGGGCGCCGGCAGGTACCAAAAAAAAAATATGAAAATCTAAGCCCACTAAAAATAACTCCTCATTCACCCGCCCTCCTGTCACTGGAAGCCACCATTCTGCTTTCATTTCCTGTGATTTTTAACTACTCTAAGTTCCTCATATTAATGGACGTACTTTTTGTTGATTGACTTATCTCACTTAGCACAACATCCTCTAGCTTCATCCATGTCATATGTCAGGACAATTCCTTTAAAGGTTTCTTAATGTTCCATAGGACACACATATCACACTTAGCTTATCTGTTTATCCATCCATGGACAATTTGGATTTGTTCCATTTCTTAGTATTGTAAACAATTCAACAATGAACATGGGTGTACAAATATCAAGACTCTGCTTTTGATTTTTTAGGGCACATATCCAGTGCTGAATCCTATGGTAAATTTATTTTCATTTTTTGAGAAATCCCTATAGTTTTATCCCATTCAGCATCTGTGATGTTTTACATTCTCACCAGCAGTGCATAAATTTTCCAATTTCTCCGTGCTGTTATCAAAGCTTCTATTCTTTTTTTTTTATAGTAGCCATTTTAATGAGAGGGAAGTGGTATCTCCCTGTGGTGTGAGTTTGCAATTTCCTAATGGTTACTGACCGTTAAGTGATCTCTTCAAGTGCTTATTGACCTTCATATATGCCTTCCTTAAAAATATCTATTCACCCAGCCTCAGCAATGGCGAGGTGCTAAGCAACTCAGTGAGACCCTGTCTCTACATAAAACAGAAAACAGGGCTGGGGATGTGGCTCAGTGGTCAAGTGCCCCTGAGTTCAATCCTCAGTACTAAAAAAAAAAAAGAAAAATATCTATTCACAAAGCCAGCCTCAGCAATAGCAAGGCGCTAAGCAACTCAGAGAGACCCTGTCTCTACATAAAACACAAAATAGGGCTGGGATGTGGTTCAGTGGTTGAGTACTCCTGAGTTCAATCTCTGGGTACCAAAAAACCCCCAAAACACACAAACAAACAAACAAAATATATGTATATATATATTTTTTTCACGTCTTCTGTTCAGTTTGTTTTGTTTTGTATTACTGTTGAGTTTTAGGAGTTTTTTTATACACTAGACATTGATAATTGATTTACAAATATTTTGTCCAATTGTGTTGGCTGTCTTGTTACTTTCTTGATAACGATGTTCCATAACAATTTTCACGATGTTCTATTTGTAGATTTTTCTTTACTTATTTGTGCCTTTGGTATTATACCCAATAAATTGCCAAAGCCAATGTCATAAATCTTTTGCAAAAGATATTCTTCTAAGAGTTTTTACAGATTTAAGTCTTAGTTTTAGATATTTGTTCCTTTGGGGGATAACTTTGTATATAGTTTTAGGTAAGGGTTAAAGTTTATTATTTATATAGTCAATTATCTTGGGACTATTTGTTTAAAGTACTATGTTTTCCCTTTTGAATGATTTTGGCTTATTTTTGCAAAATCTTTTGGAGATATAAAAATGATATTATTTCTAGGCTCTGTATTCTATTCTATCTGTTTATATTTCCATATTTATGCCAACACAAACACTATTTCAATGTCTATAGCATGTTTTGAAATCTGAAACCGTGAATCTTCCAATTTGTTCCTTTCAAAAAATTAAATTGTCTCTTCGGGATCCTTGAGATTTCATATAAATTTAGGTTGCTTGAAAAAAAATCATATGAACTTGAGTCTTTGACTAACTTGATTAACTCCTGAGTATTATATTCTGTTATTTTCTAGAAATGGGGAGTCAAACGGAAAGATGCTTTAACACCGAGCTACATCCCAAGTGCTTTTTATTTTTTATATTAAGATATAGGTCTAACTAAGTTGCTTAGAGCCTTGTTAAGTTGCTGAGTCTGGCCTCAAATGTGCGATCCCCCTGCCTCAGCCTCTCAAGTTGCTGGGATTAGAGGCACATGCCACCACGCCAGAAGTATTATATTCTTTTTGATGCTACTCTAAATAAAATTGTCTTCATAAATTCTTTTAAGAATTGTTCATTTTTAGTATGTAGACTCCCAGCCAATTTTTAACATATTAACATTTTATCTTGCTATTTTGTTTAACTCATTTATTATTTAATGGATTTTTTTATTTCTGCAAAAAAATCATCATTGGGGTTCTAATGGAGATTGCTTTGAATCTGTAGATCACTTTGAATAGTAATGACATCTTAGCATATTGCTGTCATTCAGTCTGTGAACATGGGATGTATTTCCTTTTATTTTTGTTTTATTTTTTACCATTATTTTATAGCTTTTAACATTATTTTATAATTATATTATAATTATTCATATTAATTGGGTTTATTTTGATGCAATCATATATGCATGGAATTTAATTTGCTCCATTTCAGTCCCCACTGTCTCCTCTTTCCCTTCCCTTCTCTCTCCCCATTCCTCTTCCTCTAGTTTACTAGGCTTCTTTTTACTTATTTTCTCTTTTTTTAAATTGGTGCTTTATAGATATACATAAAAGTAGAATTCACTATGGTATATATATATATATATAGATATAGATATATCTATAAGTGTGAAGGAGAAATTATAACTTAATTTTAATTATAATCTATATATATATATATATATATATATCTTAATTTTTCCTTCACACTTACAAGATAGTTTTGCTGGATACAGGATTCTTCATTCGTAGTTCTTTTCCTTAAGCACTCTTAATATATCATCCCATTGTCTTCTGGGATTCAAAATTACTGATGAGAAATCTGTTGATAATCATATCTGATTAGTTATGTCTGTTGCTCTTTTTGTGATTTTCTGTTTGTTTTTATCTTCAAAATTGGATTGTAATGTTTCTTAGTGTGAGTTCCTCTTAGAATTTATTGAACTTCTTGCACATTAATATTATATATTCTAAGATGTCAAATTGAGAAATTAATATCCTTTAAAACTAAGAAAACAAGTACAGTGTTTATACGACATATGTTATTCTCTTAAATAGAAAAAACAATAAAATATATTATTTGTAGATGATTTTAGGTGAAATATTTTACAGTGAATAGTATTTGCATGATTAAAATACTTTTTTCAATAAATCATTGACATATCCATTCTCTTTTAGGAAAAAAAATTGCTCTAGCTCTATCAAACAATACAATAACATGAATATTTTAGTTATAAAAGTGTCAGTAATATAGATATAACAAATTCACAAATTCTTAACAACTGCTATTCTGTTTAAATTGTAAGAAATAAATTAATCTCATATACTATTTATGAAGATGGAAACTGGCACTGTTACATATTCAATTAAATTTAGAACATCTTTGTATGTTTCTCACAAGAAAATAATTTGCTCCACATGACAAACATCTTGAGCAGGGTGTGTGGCATGCACCTGTAGTGTAACCTGCTTAGAAGAAGGAGGCAGGGAAATCAGTTGTGCCCAGGAATTCAAGACTTCACTGAGTATCCCAGTAAGATTACACCTCAAAGGAAAAGGGAAAAAAACATGAGTTCCAATAAATAAACATATACGTGCCAACAATGGACTCTATGACTCTGTTTTATTTGTGAACTTAAGTAAGTCATACTTTCTGGTTACCCGATCTTTAGTCGAATGTTTCTAAGAAGACATTTTATAGGGGCTGGGATTGTAGCTCAGTGGTAGAGCGCTTGCCTCGCATGCGTGGGGCCCTGGGTTCGATCCTCAGCACCACATACAAAGCAAATAAAATAAAGACATTGTGTCTATCTACAACTAAAAAAAAAAAAAAAAAAAAAAGAAGACATTTTATAGAAGTGAATCAAGTCCCTAATAGGTTGACTCATGTAAGGGATATTACTGTGGACCTGATTCAATCAAGTGAAAGACCTTAAGATTAGAATGTAAGCTTTCAGAAGAAATTTCACCTGTAGGTAATACTTCAATTCCTGCAGGAGAGTTTTTCTGTCCTTTACAACCAGATTTAGAACTTCAGCTTGCCTTGCAAGTACCCACAATTATGTAATCTCATTACTTATTACATATACATATATATAATATATAATATATGTACTCACAACATACATGTATGTATCCTACTTATTCCATTTATATAAGAGTTGTAAAGTAAATTTGAATTTCATTCATAGCTAATGATCGTTAGGTCTGGTCAGGGTCCAAAATGTCCAATTAGGGGAACCGGTCAACACCTGAGGAGCAGCAGCAAGCCTGAAGCCACCAGTGGACATGCCTCCTGTCAATCAGCGAGTTTTCCTGACCTATCCAAGAAGGACTCTGGCCTTCTCTCCCTGTCCCCAAGCCCTCCCCTTCCTGACCGGGTTTTCTTGAAATTCTCTGTGCACGGAAGATCCAGTGCCATTTCTCCCGGACGCTCTGATGGATGAGGAATTTGGCCCGAGGTCGTGTATTCCAATAAAGCCTTGCCGAATGGCTTAAATTCATCTTCTCCCTGGTCATCTTATCTTTATAATGATGTTGAATACATCATAGACTTATTTGGTCATTTGCATATATCTTCTTGGGAATTACAATTTTAAAGTTTCTATGTTAAATTACTTAATTTAAAATTTAAAGTATAATTTATGTATAACAAAATCTGCCTGTTCTAGTATGCAGTTCTGTGCATTTTGATAAATTCATATAGACATTCAACCACCACTTTAATCAAGATTAAAAGAATTATATAATTCCCCTGTATTTTTCATGTACTTTGTAAACAAACCTGTCTTATACTCCCACCTAGCCCTTAGCTAAAGACTTGTTTTCTATCCCTATAGCTTTAACTAATGGAGTATGTCATATGGTAGATGTAATCATATAATATATAATTTGTCTTGCTTCTTGCACTTAACATTGTTTAGCATTCATAATATTGTTTACATCAGCAGATTGTGCCTCTTATTGCTGGAGAGTATCTTATTGAATGGATCAAACAGTTTTCTTTTCCATGAGTTGAAAGATATTTAGGTTACTTCCAGGATTTTTTTGTGATTAATAATATCATAGTTTTGTGCAAACATAACTTTTCACTACGCTTTGGTAAATATCCCTGAACGAAATACCATATGTCAAAGTTACGTTTATTAGAAATTGTCAAACTTTCCAAGTTTCTTTAAAATGTTGCTTTCACTGCAGCAAAATGGGAGAGTGCAAACTGTTTATCAGGCTTAGAAGTGTTTGCCATTATAAAGATTCATTTTTTCCAATTTTGTTAATTTACACAGATGTGTGCTAGTATATAATTTGTTTTCAATTTGCATTGTACTAATGATGAATGATGTACAAATAAGTACATTAGATGTACTTATTTGTTATCTGCATATTTTCTTTGGTGAAAACCCTATTTAAACTATTTCATTCTCTCTTATATTGGAATGTTTGTTTTCTAATTATTGAGTTTTGAAAGTTTTTCAAACATATATATTCTAGATGCAGAAACCTTATATGATATATTTGGATGTGCAAATAATGTATCATAGTACAGAGTTGTCTTTTTGGATTCTTAACAGTTAACAAAAGAGCAGAAGTTTTTAATTTAGTTGAAGTCCAATTCATCAATTTAGATTTTTGTAGGCAATTCCTTGTGGGGTACGTAAGAAATCTTTTAATGTTTGTTAGATCACTAAAGAAAGCCCATCTTTCAATTCTGATATTGTTCATTTATGTCTTTGTTGGTTTCCCTTGCTTAATCCAACCAGACTTATCAATATTACTGATCTTTCTAAAGAACCAGCTTTTGTTTTCATTGATTTTTTTCTATTATTTTCCCAGTTTAAACTCCATTGATTTCTGCACTCACTTTTATAATACCCTTCCCTACCTTTCTTTCATGTTCAATTTACTCTTCTATGTCTTGTTCCCAAAGTAGAAAATTATATGAATTTTTAGAACATTCTTCATGCCTCATATATGCATTTAGTGGAATACACTTCACTCTACGCATTGCTTTAACTGCATTACACAAATGTTGACATACTGTGTTTTTATTCTCCTATATGGAGCATACTCCCCTTGGACTCTGGTACTTTGAATATTTTCTCAGTGTCTTTGATTTCCTCCAGTTTTGGCTCTGCCTAGGCATTGCACCTTGGCTATGCATCCTCCTCCCTATACTGTTAGCTTCTGGGATCTATGGTTTGTTGTTTGTCACTAATTTAGGGGTAAAAAACAAGTTGGCCATTATTTCTTCAATGTCTTCTGCCCTATTTTCTTTTTTCTCTCTTATTCCAATTATGTACAGGTTTTCCTATGTAATGTTGTCTCACAACAAATATTTTATACTTTATTTTTTACTTTTTTTTTCTTTTTATGTTCCAGTTTGTGTAATTTACATGGCCTTCTCTTCAATTTTGTGATTTCTTCAGTTTTGGTGAATCTACTGACAAGTCCTTAAGAGCTATTCTTTATTTGTTACTATGTTTTATTTTATTTCTCCCATTTTCATTTTATTCTTTCTTACTTTCTCCATCTTTCTGTGAAATTACCTACCCAGACTTGCATGCTGTCTATCTTTTCCACTAAAGCCTTTAACATTCGCTATTTTAAACTTCCTATGGGATCTGAAATCTATAATACATTTGAGGCTTGTTTTGATGATTGCATTTTTCTCTCTGTATTTCTGTCTCTCTTTCAGGACTAGAATTTGATCCATGTGTCCTATATTTCTTTCCCTTATCTATAGTGAGTCCCTACCACTAGTCTTGGACTATCTGTGAAACATTCTATCCTGACTTAGAGCTGTTTTTTTCCTTTCTCACTTCTTCCCCTTGTAAGCAGTTTAGCTGAGCCTGGACCAAGTTTCCTTCTCGCCTTTCTGATGATATCTCATCAGATAATGTTTTTTCCCCTGAAAATTGCATTTTGCTTTCTAAGATATACATATTTGATAGGATTTCCCAGAAACTGTTGTATTCATTCTCTAACCAGGGGCATGGAAGGTGATTTCTTATGCCATCCAGCTGTACACACAATTTGGAGTTCTTTTAGGAAAAGCCTACCTCAAGTTTGACAAGCTCCCTGTGGCTGTTGCTCCAGGAACCTGACATCCTCATGCTAGGATACACCTGGCTTTCAGCAGTTCTTCAACAGTTCCAGTTTAATGTTTCTACTGCCTTTGTGTATGGCATGTGAAAGCTTTCATCAGAACAAGCCTCAAATATGTTATAGATTTCAGATCCCACAGGAGTTTAAAACAGCAAATGTTAAAGACTTTAGTGGAAAAGATAGACAGCTTGCAAGTCTGGATAGGTAATTTCACAGAGAGAGGGAGAAAGTAAGAAAGAATAAAATGAAAATGGGAGAAATAAAATAAAACATAGTAACAAATAAAGAATAGCTCTTAAGGACTTGTCAGTAGATTCACCAAAACTGAAGAAATCACAAAATTGAAGAGAGGGCCATGTAAATTACACACACTGGAACATATAAAGAAAAAAATAAAATATGAAATATTTGTTGTGAGACAACATTAGATAGAAAAAACTGTACATAACTGGAATAAGAGAGAAAAAAGAGAAAATAGGGCAGAAGACATTGAAGAAATAATGGCCAACTTGTTTTTTATCCCTAAATTAGTGACAAACAACAAACCATAGATCCCAGAAGCTAAGAGTACAGGGAGGAGGATGCACAGCCAAGGTGCAATGCCTAGGCAGAGCCAAAACTGGAGGAAACCAAAGACACTGAGAAAATATTCAAAGTACCAGAGTCCAAGGGGAGTATGCTCCATATAGGAGAATAAAAACACAGCATGTCAACATTTGTGTAATGCAGCTAAAGCAATGCGTAGAGTGAGGTGTATTGCACTACGTGCATATATGAGGCATGGACAGTGTTCTACAAATTCATGTAATTTTCTATTTCGGAAACAAGACATAGAAAAGTAAATTGAACATGAAACAAAAGTAGGGAAGGGTATCATCAGGGCTTTGCAATTTTGAATCTCCAGGCTTAGCCTCCTAAGCCGTTGATATTACAGGAGTGCAGCACCACACCTAGCAACAACTCACTTTTCAAAAGAAACAAGGCCAGAAAGAGTAGGTTAAGATATTCAAATTTTCTGAAAGGAAAAAAATGGTCAACAGAGAATTCTATATCCAGCTATCAACTTGTCTTGCACAATTTGAAGGTAAAATAAGGTTTTTCTGATTGAAAGCAATTGACTTCATCTAGTACTCCAAGTGCATATACACAAAAAAGAGCAAATAAATCAAAATAAAATTAAACAAATATGACAAACCAGTAAAGGTAATTTTAGTTACATAAGACTGTATAAATCCACATTTCTTATTTTTCCTTCTATTCAAAGATTTAAAATTTAATTGTGTCAAGCAAAATGTATGTAATATTATTTTATTTTTTAATATTATAGGTGGTGTGTATTTCAATAACAGAAGTATGTAAGAGGTGAACAAAGCTTTACTGGATGAAGGAAATAACTCAGAAAGAAACCTAAATTTTCAGGCACAAATGAAGAATACCAAAACCTGCAAATACAAAAGTTAATGTCACAAAATCTTTAAGTGTATACTTGCTCTCTTCTTGTCTCAAGTCCTTAAAAAAGACAAAAATTTACACAAAGTAATAACTAAAGCAATGTGCTGCTGGACTTTCAAGATTTATAAACATAAAAGTTATAATAACACCACAAAAGAAGCAAGGGGGTTGGATCCCTATGAGTAACATTTCTGGACCCTAGCACAATTCACTGCATGAATTTGAATCTATGAATGTGTGTATTAAAACCCAAGAGCCTATAGTACATGAATCACTGCAAAGGATAGAAGAACATTAAGGAAACCACACACAAAACCAAAAAACAGAGTATGAGAAGGACAAAAATACATGAGACATGTAAGAAATTAAAGAGACAGATGTAAATGGAATCATATCAATCATAATGTTTAATGAGGTAGTATTAAACAACCCATCAAAAGGTAGAGATGAAGAGGCTGAGTAAAAACATAATACAACTATGTGTTAGAGATTTACTTTAGAATTAAGTGCAAATATATTGACATAAAAATTATGAAAAATATATTTTACAGCAACCACCATAAAAATGGGTGCCCATATGGAATCTAAAACAATCAAGCAAAATACATCTGTATATATAAATATATACATATATATAAATAAATGTGATAAAAATAACATAAAATTATGGAAAATCTAATCAAGAATCTATAGCAGTAATAGAAAGTAGATATCAAATAAGAGAATGCCACAATACATGAAGCAAAAACTGAAGAAAAAAAAAAGAAGAAAAGAAAAAAAGAAAAATTGACAAGAAAATAAAAATAATTACTGGAGGCTTTAATATCCCATTTTAAATACCAGATAGAAAAACTAGGCAGAAGATCAGCCAAGTATTTGGAGACCTGAACAAAATTATAAACAATATAGACTTGAGAATCTACACAAGAATAACAAAATATATGTTTTCCTCAAGGGCCCATAAATTATTTTCTAGGACAAAATATATATTATGTCTTCAAAAGACAATTCTAAAAAAATTTACCTGGGCAGAAAGAAATAAGAATATGATCCCTACACAATTTAATAGGATTATATATAGAGAGATTTCAAAAACTTAGAAATTCACAAATTTGTGGAAATTAAACAGTATTCTCTTGAATAAACAATTTTCCTCAGAAGAAATCAAAGATAAATTTAAAAATTCTCAGTAATGCATGAAAAATGAAGATACAAAGTATTAAAACTTTCCTCTAGCTAACACAGTATTGTGAGAGAAATATATAGCTGTACAAGATGACCACAAGTCAATATCAGAGCTTTCTAAAAAAAATTATAAAAAGAGCAAACTGAATTTAAAGCAAGCAAAAATGAGTAAATAACAAAATAAAGAGCACAAATTAGTAAGCTAGACAATAAAAGAGAAATTATTTCAAATAATTTTCATTTGAAATAATTAACAATACTGACAATCATTTAGCTGGATAAATATAAGCTACACGAAGAGGAGAATAGTGGAAAATCCATTGGTGGAATAGTTAATGTGTAAAAGGCGATATTATTATAGGTCTTATGTAAATAAAAATAACTTAAAGAATATCAACAATAGTTGGATGCTGATAAATTAGACAACTTATATAAATTGGACAAATTACTTGAAATGAACTACATAAACTGATCCAATGAGAAAGAGAGAATCTATATAGATCAACAACATTTAATGATCCAAATTCATTCACAAAGAACTCAGACCAAGAAAAATCCACTGAAGAATTTACTGAACAATTAAAGAATGAATAACAGAAGTTCTTTACAAAATCCTGCAAAAAAAAAAACCAGAAGAAAAAGTCCTTCTATGAATTACATACATGGCCATTCAACAACAATCAAAAAACTTTCCTGATATTTACCCTGGCAAAGACATCTTGGATATGACATCAAAAATTGACAATAAAAACAAATTAGACAGCCGCGGTGGCTCACACCTGTAATCCCAGCACTTTGCGAGGCTGAGACAGGAGAATTGGGAGTTCAAAGCCAGCCTCAGCGAGAGCGAGGTGCTAATCAACTCAGTGAGACCCTGTCTCTACATAAAACACAAAATAGGGCTGGGGAGGTGGCTCAGTGGTCAAGTACCCCTGAGTTCAATCCTCAGTACCCCCTAAAAAAACCCCAAAACACCCAAATTAGACAAGCAGAATAATATCAAAATAAAAGCCTTTTGCACAGCAAAGAAAAATATTAACAACATAAAATAGAACCTATAGAATAGATGAAAAATACATACCTAACAAAAGTTAATATCCAAAACATGTAAGAAATTCCCACAACTCAATAGCTAAATAATACAATAATGATCTGATTTTAAAATGGGGAGACACTGAATCAATATTTCTCCAAAGAAGCCACTAAAAATGACCAACAGACATGTGAGACCCAACAATAATTATTAGGGGAATAAAAAACAAAACCACAAAGAAATGTCACTTCACATGTTAGTGTGACTAGTAAAAGGCGGCAAAAATGATAACATGTTTGTTCAAGATCTGAAGAAAAATGATGGCGTATACTCTGGTTGGGGGTAAAAATTGGAGAAGTTACTGTGGAAATAGAATGAAACCACCCAAAAATATTAAAAAATATGACTGTCATACGTTTCAGCAATACCATTTCTTACTATGTGCCTGGACAACTGGAATCATGATCCCAAAGACATATCTACACACCTTTGATCATTATAGAATTATTTAGAATAACAAAAACAGCGCAGCCACCTAAATGTTCAGTAATGGACAAACTATTAAAACTCACAGAAGCAGAAAGCAAAATGGTGATTTCCAAAAGGAGAAACACAGACATAATACTTAAAAGATAATAATTTTTGTTTATACAAAACAAAAAATATGCAACATGAATGTTTCAGTAAAATATATAAGGTAAACAATATCACATTATGTGACTAAAAATTGCTAAGAGGGTAGATTTTTTGATTTTGATAAGTGTTTTATCACTAATAATACAAATAATGAATATGATAACAATAGGCAGAAACTTTAAGAGAGTACATACTGTGTACGGTTTTGACTATGATGGTAGTTGTATTGATACATAACTTATGTTCAAGTTCATGTACATTAAATACACACAGGTTTTTGTATGTCAATTATACTCATAAAGTGTTTTACAAGATAAAACATGGGCCAAGAAGACTACCTGACAAATTTAATCATGTGATTTTTCCAATTTTAACTGGTGTTAGGAACAACATTTTATTGTATTTTTAAACACTGTCAAAATTTAGGCTAAGAATAAAATGTTGCGTGTATATTATAGGCAGTTTAACCAAGGTTCACATCTATTGTGTTAGAAGTAATTCATCATAGTTATTAGGGCTTCACCATGTAAGTGCATACAATGAATGTGGGATAAATAAATATTTGATTTATCGATTTTTTTCATGATTTCTTCTTCTTTAATATATCTTCCAAGCCAAAAATAAAATACATGTACAATAAATTGTGATAGTCTGATACATTCAATTTTTCGTACATCTTCATGGACTTGGAAAATAGTTTAATGGAATCTTCATGGAGCTGAAAAAAATAAAATCAATGGTTTCATGAAGTTTTAAATATGTACTTTAAGGTGCTTATAGACATCTCAACTATTTCCAAGTATCAAAGAGAATTTGTAATGTTAAGGAGTTGTGACATTTATGTCAATGATCAAAACCACACAGGCATGGGTATGAATATAGAATTGAGTCTCTATTGAGGATATCACTTTGGAAATACTTCTTTCTTTTTTGTGTGGTACTGGAATTGAACCCATGACCTAGAACATGCTAGCCAACTTCTCTACCACTATGCTGCTGTGCTACATGCCCGGCCCTTTTTTATTTTATTTTGAGACAGAGTTTCACCAAGTTGCCAGGGTGGCCTCAAACACTTTCTCCTGTCCCAACTCCTGAGATGTTGAGGTTACAGGATCTGTCCATACTTCACTTGGACAGATTCCTTAATCTATTTATATAATTTTCATCTGTATATTGATTATTTTTCTTAATCCTTGATTATTAAATAATAATATATGATATCTAAAAATATGTGTGTATTTTAGACCTCTTTCCATCATTATTCTACCCTCAGTTTTACATTCTTAGAAGCCCTTAAAGCAAATTCTGAGCTAAGGATTTTAGTTATGGAGAATTATCATTTTTTTTAAATTTAATTACACAAAACTCATGAACTATGTGTCTTAGTACTGGGAAAATAGAAGCGCAAAGCATTCACCTAAAATTTTAGGAAGGATGCCTGCTTTTACATCATATTAATAAGTTGAAAGCAAGAATAGATAAAAGAATCTAAATAAAAAGATTTAGATCACATTCTTGTTCTCCCTCTGCTCAAATTGCTTAACATCCAAAGTCCTCTATCCTCGTACAAACAGAAAGTGATGTGATGTGTTGAACTGAGAGTAGGGTTTCTGCTGGGTTTAGATAAGCACCTCAAAGGTTGTATGCTTATCATGACTATCTGCCACTCTTGAGACAGGAAAATTGCTTTGGATATCTTGCCAGACCAGCTTTACTTATGATATATATATTTTCCTCTTTCTAAAGTCTTCAGGATAAAAGCACAATGAAAAAGCATCAATCTCTATTCTTCTGATCCAATCAGAGTCAGAAATTCTACAAATCTAAGGTAATGTGTACTTTAGAAGTCAATGGAAGATTATAAATATTCTGAATTCATCAAAGTAGCCATTCTATTCATATGGTAGATTTTCAAATTAGATTGGCACCTAGTTGTCAAAAATATCTCGTACTGTGAATTTCTAGAAGTATTTTAATTTTATGAGGAAGGAAAAAGTTTAAGAGAGAAGAATAAATGTGTATGGGGGTAAATAGTATGAAGGAGAATTTCAATGTTATTTCTAATTAACATAGAAATAAGGCCTACAAAAAATTTCCTAAATATGAATATTTTAGAATGTTTCTCTCTCTTCCTCCCTCCCTTCCTCTTTCTCTCTCTCTCTCATACACACACACAATACTTTATAAATAACTGGAAATGAGATTTCAATACTGTGATTTTTAGTCATTAGTAATTCAAAATACAAAACCCTGATACAATTGTTTTGTAATAGTCCATATCATCCCAAATACTAAGTTAAATCAGAAGTAAACTTTTCATTCATCTATTAATTCTACATCTTTTTAGCTTATTACTGATATATAGAAAGCCCAAGTATAAGTTTCCGTGAGATGTAAAAAGTAAATGTGGTTGTACCTACCTTAATGTTTCTTAGTTCATTATTTTTCAAGTTTTTGATTTTGTGAATATGTCAACAAAATTGACACTGTTTCATTAAAATAGGTGAGAAATCATAATCTAGAGCTTCTATATATTGACATATTCTTCATGTATATGTGGAACTATATATTGTTTTTTCAAATGCTCTAATCATTCACCTGTCACTTTTCTCAAAGAATAGAATGCTAAAAAATATAATAGTTATTTCAAAACATCTATAGATAGGATAAATGTTACTCAATTTAAGTTTTTGTGGGTGTTCTAAGTATACGGTGATGGGACACAATGTATTAAAACAAACAGTAAGGAAATTGTAAGTCACTTTCTGCTAAAGAAATTCATTCTGAAATATGGTTCAGTGAGATGTTCTTAGACTACAGACTACCAACAAAAAAGCACAGTGTTCAGTGTCCTAGCAAGCATCAAGAAGACTTTTGCCAATGTGATAGAAGAGGAAACTCAAATTTGCATAACCAAGGATGGGTTAGATTTAAGGAAAGCATGCCTGGAAAAATTAAGTCTGTTGCTGAAAACATACAGCAAAAAATATTATCAATGTGATGACCGTGAACATTTTAATTCATAAAAGATTGGAGGAGCCCAGGAATATCAGCCTGGGACACTTTTACTTTGTTCTGCAGATAATAGAGACTTGTTGACTACTTTAAATCTCCTACATTAAGTGTAGTATTTTTTATTGAATGGTACCTATGGGTTTCGTTCTTTGTTCTTTATTTAAATGATTTTGTGTATAAAGTATTGATGAAAGAACAATTTCAGTGTCAAGAGAAATAAAAATATTTCGGATCAGAACACACCCACAAAAAACTAGAGACTTGTTGGAACATTTTGATTTAATGAATTGTATCTCAATCTCTTAATTCTAAATATTTTCTGTTTTCCAAAAACTTTTAAGAGAGTCCTACAAGAGGGATTATTATCAACACCAGTAAATTTCACAACTGGATCACCTTTCTGGAAGCAGTTTTCTTCTTTTTCCATTATTGACTTTTGGCTTCAATCATTATATGAACCTTGGTATTTTATGTAGTAACCCCTCTGCTTGCCCAGATAAGCAAGTTTTAACATTTTTTTTTCTGAAGAATAGCCATCTCCATACCCAAATAGAAGAGTGTCATCTTGATATATTTTAGCTTTAGAATTTAAGAAAAGCTGTTGTTTAAACATCTAAAAAATCTTAACTGACAAAAATGTAAACCATTTATTAGATGCTTCCAGAAAGTTTCTCACTTCTTTCCTTGCAAATCTCAGCTGAACTTCATGATCCATTCATTTTGCATGCATGTTCCCTCACTTTAAGTTACCTAGTTAACTTAAAGTTTTAGTGAAGATTAGCTCTCTGCTTTTCATTATTTAACATGCCTTGAGCTGCGCATGGTGATATATGCCTGTAATTCCAGAGACTTGGGAGGCCGAGGGAGGAGGATCACAAGTTTGAGACCAGCCTCAGCAATTTAGAGAGGACCTATGCAACTCAGCAAGACTCTGTATCAAAATGGAAAAGGCTGGGGATGTGGCTCACTGGTTAAGTAACTCTAACTCTGGGTTCAATTTCTGGTACCAAAAATGAATGTATGAATTAATGAATGAATAGATAAATAGAATGTCTATATGATAAGCACTTGATCACAATTTATGCACTGGTAATCAGGAATACATAGATCCTTTTTTCACACCAAATGTCTATCTGTTCACTGGTAGGTACAGTAGAAAGGAAAAGGGCTTTAAATCAACAATATGGTCTTGTTAAGAGATAAATAGTTATAACTATAATCTTATGAGATTACAAACTACACTTGGGTTAGTCAACCTTTCATTGCTTTGAGCAAAATACCTAACAAAAACAAGTTAGAGGAGGAAAAGTTTATTTGGAACTCATGGTTGCAGGGCTCTCTCAGTTCATGGTTGGCTGACTTCACTGCAGAAACATCATGGCAGAAGGGTGTAAGGAAGGAAAGAAAGGTGTTTAGCTCATGTCATCTTAGAAGGAAAGAGAGAGAGAGACAGAGAGAGAGAGAGGGGCAGAGAGAGGGAGAAAAAGAGAAAGAGGAAGAAAGAGAACTACACTTACCAGGGACAAAGTACAAAACCCAAAGGCATGGCCCTGTGACCGCCCTTCTCCAGTCATACCCTACCTGCCTAAAGTTTCCACCCAGTTAATCTATATCAGTGGATTAGATCACTGATTAGTTTATGGCTCTCATAAACTGATCATGTCGATACGAACACTGAGAGAGATTGGAGCCAGGAATAAGATGTAATCCCCATGGGCATGCAAAAAGTGACCTACTTCCTCCGGCTCTGCCTCATAAACCTACAATGACCACTCAGTAGTCCATTCAAATTGTCATCAAATGAATTAATCCACTGATGAGATTAGAAATATCATGATCTAATAATATCCCTTGTGCATATTTTTTTCATTGCCTAACACATGAGCTTCTGTGGGTTACCTCATGTCCAAACCATAGTAACACATTTTAAATGCACTCCTATGGCAAATATCAAATGTTAATATCATATTTAATTGCCTCTATCTACATTAAAGTAAACTTTCCTGTGATTTAGGAAATATTCTATAGATCAGACTAGGATTGTTTCTTCATTAAATTATTTTTATTTCTCTATCAATGTCTAAGATACTAATGCAGAATATCTGTTTTGGTATTTTGGTGGTTTTATTCTTAGATGTTCTTCCTAATAAAAATAACTCAAAGGCCTGTCATAATTATTCTAGTACATTTTTGAGGTGCTGTGATTATTATTTTTGTTGTCATTGTTTATCTGTTGTAACTATTGCATCTCACCAGATATGTTTTTAAGAGATTAATAATGCTGTCACACTTAGAGATAGAATTCATTTTTAAAACAAATTTTTTTCTGAGTGGTACAGGGGATTCAGGCAGGATGAAGTTACAGTATTGTTTACTTTAAGAAAGATTTACTATTTATTGAAACAGATGAAAATAAGTTTTTAATTCATAATTGAATCACATTATCAGCAAGACTGATCTTCTTTCAATAGGCAACAATTGAATTTTATAATCTAATAACTTAATTCCAAGAGTATCCTGAAAAAATATAATTGTATTTTCTTTCTCCCGCTCTTTCTCTTTTAAAGGGTACCAATTTATATAGTAGAAGCTTGGACTATGGCAATATTGTCTATTCCTGGCTCAGCCATTTCTGTAAATCTGGACCATACCACATTGTTTATCACCTCAGAAGTGACCCCATTCTTCATACTAAAAATGACCTTTATATTTCCAAGGTGACTTTCCTTGAACAACCACAAGAAAAATGTTCTTCCTTATTTTTCACTATTTTTCAATCCTGTGCAGCTTTCAGAGAACATACTCTAAAAAGATTTAGAGGCAAAGATAATCTGAGAATGCCCCCATTTAATTGACAAACAGACCTGCTAGATGGATGTGTCTTTCTAATAGGAAAACTTTTTGTTTTTCTGTTCAGGTTTTTTGTCAATATTGGCATAACCCCACTTGTCCATTTTTTATTGGTACAATAACTTCAGCAGTGGCAACTCCATGATGATATTTTGCAGGATCAAAAGTAAATTAGTGGGGCTGGGGATATAGCTCAGTTGGTAGAGTGCTTACCTCACATGCACAAGGCCCTGGGTTCGAGACCCAGCACCATAAACAAACAAACAAATAAATAAATAAATAAAATTAGTCACCCTATTCCTCCTCTTTTTGGGGCTCAAGGAAAGATGTTTCTTAGAATTTTTTGGCATGTCCCACAGTTATCTTTTTAACTAATTATACTTTTTTTTTCCTTTCCATGCATATTAATTTAGTCATTTTTCTACTCCTTTTCAATTAACTAAGTTGTTTTCCAATATAGCCAATTTATTACTTAAAATATGAATGAATTCCAAGTTTCATGTACTATATTTCTCAAATCAGCAATGCCAATTTTTCTTTTCTTTGTTTCTTTTTCTTTTCCTTTTTTTCTTTCTTTCTTTTTTTTTTTTTTTGAGATAGATTCTTGCTAAGTTGCAGAGACAAGCCCCCAAATTGTAACCCCCCCATCTGAGCTTCCAAGTAGTTGGGCACAGAGCTGTGCACCACTGTACCTGGCTTTTTTTTTTTTTTTTTTTTTGGTACTGGGGATTGAACTCAGGGGCACTCGACCACTGAGCCACATCCCCAGCCCTTTTTTTGTGTTTTATGTAGAGACAGGGTCTCACTGAGTTGCTTAGCGCCTCGCCATTGCTGAGGCTGGCTTTGAACTGGCGATTCTCCTGTCTCAGCCTCCCAAAGTGCTGGGATTACAGGCTTGAGCCACCGCGCCCGGCTTGTACCTGGCTTTTAATGTCAATTCATTTTTGAATTTAGAGTTCCAACTTCATGTTGAAATTCATCTTCATTTCATGTTTCTAACCCTCAGTTATTTTTGGTTTCTTTGACACATTAATCACAGTTCTTTGAGGAAAAAAAATGTTGGCTGGTCCTACACTATATCTTATCAAAGACCTTGACCTAACTATGCTTCTCATTTGTGGTTTAGGAGAGAAAATAGTGTAGTATGAGGTGATTATTACTTACAACTTGGAAGACTATAAAATCAATAGTTTAAAACTACATAGAGCATTCCAGTGAAAAACACAATTCTTTTTTCCTACACCAGCAATACCTCTATCATCTGTGCATGTGTTTCCTTTTGGTTTACATGAATTGTTAATTATATTTTCTTCCAGCTTCCCATGCAAAAACAAGAGTAACAAAGAATCTGCTCTACACTTCCAGAGACTAATTTTTTTTTCTTTTTTTCATAAGCAGATAGTGTGACTATCTCAGTCAAAAACTGGATTGACTATGGTCGAAATTGGGTTAGATTTGCAGTAAGGCTCCTGTCTATCTGTTTCAATATTATTGTTCTTCCTAAACTGCAGGAATTTTACGAGGAACATGGCATATTCCCAGTTTCTTTACTTTCAAAGTCTACAATAAGTCTATGTTTTCTATTTCCTAGAGCACCTCTTCACCATTTCATACTAAATAGCTCCAAATCAGAGAGATGCTAGAGACTGGTTGCTTGTTGGAGGCTGGCCTCCTCCCTTGTTAGCCTTTAGGAGAACTTTGTGAGACTGAGGATTTAGTCACTGTGACAAAGGTCTCAGCTTAGCATTTCAGCCTGCTACCTTCAAGACCAATATTCAACAGAAATGTCTGGGTGAAGCCAATTGATCATTTGGGGCCTTTAAGTTGACAATTTTTCATGCCAAATCTGAATGACCACTAAAAGGTTCCCTGCAATAAATCTAATCTTTAACCCACATTCAAAAACAAAAAACAAAAAACAAAAAAACCAAAACCACTTACTGGGGAAAAATGGTTATAACTGTAATTTGTAACAGTGAATTCCTGTGAAGGAATAACCAATGAAGCCGGGCCTTCCAGGATTATGGCGGCTAAAAACAAAGCATAAGAGTGTCTTAAACCTGTGAGCCTCCACTGCTCATGGAAAGAGCAAAGAGAAAATTGTGTTGTTCAGTCCTCCTTCTTACTTTTCTGTTGTTGAAGTGTCTGAAAATAAACTGTGAACAGTCACTAATACTCTTAATTTCATCTTGGTGAAATCTACGATTGCAATTCCAGAATAAAGGGCTAAACTATGTCCCACAGTAACATCCTTGTTAGCTTTTATGACTTTATATCTACATATTTGAAACAAGACTTTGCAAAATTAAGGATCATGAGAAATTGAAAATTGAGAACTTTTGATAATGCAGTATTACTAATTAACCATTAACCTTTCTGCAGATATAAAAGAAAAGCAAACAAGATTTGTATATCACTATTCCTCATTCTGCATTTTTGTATAATCATTTTAGATTTCTGTTTAGATCTATATAGTAATAAGGGTAGTAAAGCAATTTCATTATTATTTAGTCCAGTGTTTTAGTAATTCTATGTAGAATTCAGCATAAACTTGAGATATATATTCATCATGTGAAAATAGATGTGGTCTAATATCCGTGTGTAATTTTTTTTCTCTAAATTCCCAGCTTGTATGTGTCATGAGTAGGTGCTCCCTCTTAGGATTTCACTCTTGGTTGTGAACCTACTGATAAAATTTAAATAGGACTTAATGTAAAGGGCTTTAAATTTTTTTTCAGAGTTGGAAATATGTCTAATATTTTTATCAAATTATTCTTTAGGTAAAACAAATATATGGTCCTATATATTTTAAGACACAATGACAATCAATAAGACTTTTTCTGAAATAGAATAGTTTATTCTTAAATAGCTTTCACTCAAATATGTAGATATAAAGTCATAAAAGCTAAAAAGGATGTTAATGTGGGACATAGTTTAGCCCTTTATTCCTATCTTTCTTTTCTAGTAGTAGATTAATGAACATGTTGTAAGTTTTCCCATTAAAAGTCTTGTGATATCCACGTGTTTATGTTGTTTGGGTATGCAATCCATCATACTGTTTCATCTCAAAAAATCTCTGGTGTGAACTATTTGTACCACTGAATAATTCCAGAAAATCATAATTATCTTTCTACCACATTCAATGAAATATATTGCAATACAAATAAAAATAATGTTCACAAAGTAAAAAAATTGAATCCAATCTCATTTTTATAAAATAAATCATCTCATAATAATTGTATCTATATTTAAAATCAAGGATCTTGCCTCATGATTTATAATGCACCTGCTCTAAATCTTTTTTATAAATGTCCAATTTCAAAACTAAGAAAGCAGCTGTAGTACTAGTTTTAAAAACCAATGTGCTCATTTCACATTGTAATTAAAATCAGAGAATTCAAAGATTTAGTTACAACTCTGAGACAATCCATCTTCCTGTTTAATACACTAGAGAAGAAGATTTACAGATTGGATAAAATGCTTGCATTTTTATTTTCATTAATAATTTTTCTTTTAAAAATTTTGATTCACTCTTTTTAGTTACACATGACAGTGGAATCAATTTTGACATACTTATACAAACATGAGGTATATCTTATTTTAATTAGGACCCCAGTCTTATGGATATGCTTGGTATGGAAATTTAAAATTATATTAATGTTTACTGTAGCTCAATTCACAATAGCTAAACTATGGAACTAACCTAGGTGCCCTTCAATAGATGAGTGGATAAAAATATTATATATTATATATGATATATGGCACATGTATGATGGAATACATATGCAATCAAATATATATAATATATATCATTTATGATGGAATATTACTCAGCTATAAAGATGAATGACTTCATGATATTTGCCAGTAAATGGGTGGATCTGTATACTCTTATGATAAGTGAAATAAGCCAATCCCATAAAAACAAAGTTTGAATGTTCTTTCTTACATATGGTTGCTAACACATAACAACAGGGCAGGGATAGATGTTCAGTGTGTGCCTTTTGACTACTATTCAGAAGGGAAATGAGATTACATGATAGTGCGTAGTACAAGAATTTGGGGAAAATCCTTAATCATGATTCTAACTTTATTATTATTATTATTATTTTTGATCTGTGCTTCTTTCATTTGTTTTGACTTTTAGAATATACAAAAAGCATATTCTGTTCCTAATCACCGGAATCTTTAAGAGACTCATACTTGTTTGCTTTTTAATTCCAAATAAAATTGAAAAAACACAAACACTAAAACATAAATCTTGCAATTGTGTATAATCAAGTGAGATCAGGAAACCTTTATGCAGAAATTTCACCCAGTTGCTGGCATTTTATTTCAGAACTCCCAAATACTGGCTGATATCTGATTTAATGACTTAACTAATCCTAATACTGGATAACATCTTTATGTTCTATTGATTGAAAGTAAATGTCAGAATGATAAAAACAATCAAGTCTGTTTGACTCCATTGAAATGTTAAAAATCCCATAAACCTAGAATTCACAAACAAAAGTTGTCCTTAAGTTAAGGACACCAGATATTACCATTTTTATGATTGTTCAGTTTCCAGAATAGCTCTGAATTCACATCAGAGGCCTATAAATGTTCCAATTTTATGTCTTTAAAAGAGGAATACTGCCAAAAATCTACTACTATTTCAAATAAATTTCCTCTCTTATAAAGTTTTTTTAAAATCAAAACTTTCCATATTAGTGAGCAGCCATAATATAACTTGAAAGTTGCAGGATAGTAAGTTCAATGATCAAATGCAATTGGCATTCATAATTATTTTGAAATTACATTTGGTACCAATCACTAAATTTTTAAGTTTTCTTTTATGAAGACAAAGTGGCTGTGAGGTGATTAGTCATTTGTGAAGCATGACTGCCTGGAAGGATTTTTATGGAGCTTAAAATTTACAGTAAGTGGAACTTAGTCATCCTTACCTTCTTTTAGAATGAATGGTGATAAATCTCAATGTGTATGTGCTATCCGGATGGGATGGCCCACTGTTTCAAGGTGATGAATAGAATCCTTTAAACTGTGTATTTAAATATGCATCATTCCAATCAGAAGTAGGGGGCACTGGTTATGAATCACCTTGATATAAAGATACGTGTTTCCTCCTTTATTTTTCTTTTTATCTCTTACTCTAACTCATGATATTCAATCATGAAGAAAACAATACAGCTCGAGTAAGGTCATGGGCAAAAGAGCTAAAGGAGTAATAAGGCAGGACTGTACTGTACTGAATAAAATACAAGATGAAAACTAAGAAGTAAGCCTGAGTTAATTTGTAAAGGAAATAGGGACAAATGGGTAAAAAGTAGCATGGAAAATATCACACAATTTTGTTTGGATACACTTATATGCCCCTCACACATTTATCTTTAAGTTGGAATTCTTAGAATAATATTTTCCTAAAAACCAAATAGCCCTGTCTATTGGCATTCTTGGTATTACACATTGAAGGACTTCTCTTTTTGGTCATGCTCATAATTAATCTACATGCCAACAGGTGAGAAAAAAGAGAATGTTCACTAATGTTAATACTCAGATTTACGTTAAAAATTTGATCTTTAAAGAATTCAAAGCAAAGTTTGATAGAAATCTCCTAGAATGGAAAAACAATTAAATGACAATAAAGGGAAGAGTGTTTGCGACTCTCTCTTTCTGCCATGGAGTAGTCTTAAAAACTAACACAAATATGTAACATAAGCAAAGATCTTCTCAATCTTTAGGCTCCATATAGGTAAGTAAAAGTTTCTTATCAAGGTGAAATACAGCCACATAGACTAAGATTATGTGAGCAGCTGTGGGAGGGAAGAAAAATCTATATTCTGGAACTTAGCATTGTTATAACTCTTTTACATTTGTTGCTAATTTTAAGAATCACATCTATAAAAATTCAAGCTGAGAAATGTTCAATTAAATGTTTGGCAAACATGCTAATTTGTACACTTCAGAAAAAGCATTCAAAATGTATTATTCATTGGTATTAATTTAATACATTGATTTTACTAGAAATATTTCAATTGCAAAACCAAAAATATTAGCAAGATGGTTTCCTTTTTCCAAACATGTTCAAGATGTTAACAGTGTATTTCTCTAGATCAATTCTAGAAGCTTCTCCAGAACTAAGATGACAAAATTTTACTCATTTTCCATGGTTCAGTGCAAGAAATACAGTCACCAGTCAAATACAGTCACCAGTCAGGAATTAATATTTAAAATCCTAAATAATGAGCATCAACTAGGTGTTCTTCCAAAAGCTACTTTTCAAGCGATAAATCAAAATATACACATCTTATCCATTCTTCTCCTTCTGTGTTTCAAGGTTTTAAACTCAATGTATGCTACAACTGATTCTGATCATTTGAATAAAGAAAAAGTTCCTCTGGCCCTGTTTTCTTTCCAAGACAAGGCATATCCAGTGACAGAGCTTACTCTTCATCATTTCATGTTACAGATATCTGCCCTTTAGTTTGTAAAGCTAAGTTCACTAATTTCCAGTATTTTATACTTGGAACAGAGTTGTGAATGCTGTTAGCATATATAAATTTTTTTCAAATATTTCATCTTCTATATCTTACTGGGATTATTCCATAAGGTGGTGAGAAAAAGGGGTAATAAGATTCTAATCAAAACACTTGGTCCTAATTTCAACACTGTGAGTGTTTTAGGGGGAAAAATATCTCCATATATCTAGATTACAGTTTTCTCATTATTAGCATAAAGAAACAAGTCTAGATAAACTTAGACCAATTACATAATGTATGGTTCTATACTTCTTTGTAAGTATCCTTCATTTATCAAAATTATCCTGTATTTCAGAATGGTCAAAAAATTAGGAACTAAGTTTTCAAAATCCAATTTTATTATTTGTCGGTTATGTGCTCTTTGATACATTATTGACTATTTCTAATGTGGAAAATAAAAATAGTTTCAAATGTCATGTACCTGTTTTATGTGATAGAATATAGCTCAAGGCTAAATTAATATGAATTTCTTTCTCACTTTTTTAAATGTTTAATTTAAATCTCGTACTCTCTTGAATCTTTCAACAACTGATTTCAAAGCACATACTAAACTAGGCACTAACCTTTTTTTAACATACAGACAAATATCTGTATGTTGAACTTCATGAAGTGTTAGCTATATATTTCTGAGGTTCATTTCCACATTCTATTACAATGATTTATCTAGCTTCGTATTTTCCCCTTCAAATTTTAAATTCTGACAGTAATTATAACCTCATGTGATTCATCTTTATATCCAACAAAGTTTGTATGTTGCTTTATTGCACATGATAGAAACTCCATAAACAATTCAAAAATAAATAAGTCCACACTACGGTTATAACCAGCACCAAAATCCCATCTCTGGGAGGCACTATTCTTCTCATTGTATTTGTGTGTGTGTGTGTGTGGTGCTAGGAATTCCACCCAGGGCCTTACGTGTGTGAGGCAAGCACTCTACCAACTGATCTATATCCCTAGCCCTCTCATTATATTTTTTTCATTGAACTTCTATAGAAAACTTATCTCTGTAATACTGGAAAGCATCGTAAATCAACTTATAAGTAAATTTTAAAATATAACATTTAAGATTCTATTTTAGAATTCATTTTCAGAAGCTAGTTTACATAAACTCTATTTTTTGAAAATTATTGGTTAATAATAACTAAACAATAGATTTCATTAGGACAAACTAATACATGCACATAACAAAATTTGATCAATTTTGATCAATTTCATAGCCTCATATTGTCTCAGGATTTAGTATATCCTGAGAAGATTAAAGAAATAAAATGTGTCATTCAAAAATTTATTCTCATATCCAATACCTTGTAAAAACTAGTACAGTAAAAGAATGTGTTTATTATTTTCCTATAGTAACAATAAATATGGTTAATTTTTGCTTTCTCTAAGAGAATAATCATATTGGTATATTATACCTTTGTGCAATTTTATAAAGCACTGTTAAATTAATATTGGCTTAAAGATGCCTCCTTGCATAACAAACAGTAAACTAAATGTATAAATAGAGTGCTACCAAACTCAATAGTCATGCAAACCAGTAGTCAAATATTAGCCAATCAAAGCAGCTGAATTTTCTACTATTAATGGGCTGAAAGCTGCCAAAACATGTCCAAATATGACATTTGCCAAATTGCAGCAAATCTAGTTAAGTCTGCATATAATTTTGGCTCCTTTGGCTGTAGCTATGGCCTGCACCTGTGGGCGGGAGTTCTTGGAGCTGCTTTTGGTTTACAGGGCTGACCAGCTCATGAGCTTCTTTTTTTTTTTTTCCGGTTCAGTTAAGTAAATTTAGTGTGTGGAAGGTTTTTATTTTAACATTTCTCTGACACATTTTCCTCCTATGTGTAACTAGGATAATACAGGCACTTATTTTTAGTGTTGCTTGAGGATGGGAAGTGATAATTCATGAACATATTTGGCAGAGTGTTCTACAAAGAGTAAGAACACCATGGTAGCTAAATCTTATTAAGAGGACAGGAACCAAAAAGCTTGTTTCAATCCATTATCCCCAAACATAACTATTTCCAGACTTGCTTGGTAACTGTACGGTACTATGATTCATGATATTAAAATTTTAAAAAAAGAAAGAAAGCAATTCATCATTTTTACCTTCAAGAAATATTTATTGTGGGGTTTGTAGAAAACAAAAATGCAACACAGATATGCACGAATAATTGTGAAAAGCTACCGAAGGAAAGTATAAATTAAATAGAAAATACTGAGAGGTGACTGATAGAAAAGTGAGTCATTGGATGAGCGAGAAAGTACAAGAAAGATTTAGTTATACCACATTGGAAGTTGAGCAGACCATTATGAAAAGACTGAAAAAAAAACAACAAAACTAAAGTGACTTGAGTTTGAGGCTCGACAAGTATTATAATCCTTACTATAAAATGAAAATATCTGCAGTAAAAGAGATAATTTTGTGAGTGTGATAGACACTATGAATTACTAATGATCACAGTGTAATAAGAAGTGTGGTATTGAGTTAAATTGATTTTGTAATATAACTATTGTTATGAATGTTGTGTTTAAGACTAATAAAACGGGTCATAACTTTGTCCTACATAATAAAAACGGGAAGAATAAGCGAGTGAAACAGCACTGAATATAAATCCATTGCACTGAATGAGGGATTTTAATTATAAAGGAGTCAGAGAGCTAGTAAGAACGTATGAATGACTGTCTTGGTTCGGATCTTGAAAAGAGTTGCTGAAGCTGCAGAAGTCCAGAAATCCACACTTGCAAGATACCTGGGTTTCAATTAAAATACAATCCATGCATGGGTGGTGCTGTCAATTCATGAATCCTAAAAAACAGAATTTAACAATGGAAAGAGGATTATATTTGAAAGCATGATATCAAATTAATTCTGAAGAATGTATATTGTAGGAAGACATGACATTGAAATAAAACCACAGGCATATAGAAGTTCTTCGTTGGATTTAATATGTTTTTCCTTTAAATCACTTCAAGTTTATATTTGTATAAACAAGGGCAAAAGTAAACTGTAAGATATAGAATGGTGGTCCATAAATACGTTGTTTTGTAGTCCAAAGTGTGTTATACATTTAGGCTAGCATTGATATAGTTATAGAATCTTATACCTATCTGAAGAGACATGATATGTTCATTGCTCATAAATTATTTTTACTGAGGACTAATTATTATTTATGCTTTAATAGCCCCTTAATTTTTTATGTAATATCACAAAAGTTTAATTTTTTAACTTTTTTTCTTGCTATGAGAAATAACTTGAAATCTCTCTACAGATGTTACTGTGTGCTACACCATTAAAGTTGTCGTTGTGGTGGTTAATGAATCACTCAGTCACACTGGATCAACAAGTATGGGTACAGAACTCTTCTTAGAAAATTTATGTTCAAAAACTAAAAAAATGCCCTCCAATGTTAAGATTTCATTGTTTAATAATTATAGAACAAAAAGTCACTGGCAGGGTACGGTCCACAAAAGCATGTCATTTAACAGTTTATTTTTAGAGGTTTGGAAAAATGATGATTTAAATACTGTGGCTGTTGATCTGATCATACTACACACTATTATGTTTTTATCCACTACTGCTCAAATTTTCAAGGATGTGTAAGTTATGTATGCATAAAGCACAGGAAGATAATCCAGTGATCAATATAGGTTATTTGAAATTAATCCAACAAGGAAATCCACAGCTGTTCTAAGTATCAACACTAGAGAAGTTCAAGAGGTCTTTGAAGAAGACGGCCCGGAAGCCAATCAAAGACACAGATGCTGCTTCTGGAAGCACACTGGAGCCATCTCCATCTGGGCCCTTGGTGTGCCAAGTTTTTCTCATAAGTGGTCACAGCAGTTAGGTTCTCTGCTCCAGATGAGAGAGAAAGGCACCAAAGGGAACTATTCTCCACCCTGCAATCAACAAAAAAATGCTGTGCCAAGTGAAATCGTAATTATATATACACTGATGCGTTAATGAGCTTTGAAAATGTTTGGTTGGATAAAAATGTCTGGATCTGTCTAAAACAACTATGTATCTGAAAATGCAATACACAATATTAATTACAATGCTGTGTGCCAAAGTGTATTCACCTGTGTTTGTGCACATTTGGGGTTGAAATTGTAAGAACAACACATAGATGCCACTGTGTTTGCTTAGACATATAGCTTATTAACATGCTTCCATCTGAATTAAGAAACACTTTCAAATACTACAATTATATTGAAAATTACCTAAGGAATGCACCATGACTTCCAGCAGTTTTTAGATAGGAAACTCAAATCCAAGAACAACTGTCTTTGAAAAATAAACTTACTTAGAAATGTTTTCCCTTTAGTATGGATCAAATCCTATTGTTAAAGACCTGCTGTGCTCTCTGCCCACAGACCATACAGTTATTATAGCTAGAGTCCCTCAACTATTTTCTGTAAATTAAATTAGTTCGAGCTGCACAATTAAAAAATAAATCAATCTCGGGGCTGGAGTTATGGCGCAATGGTAGTGTGCTCGCCTAGCACGCGTGAGGCACTGGGTTCGATCCTCAGCACCACATAAAAATAAAAATAAAGATATTCTGTCCACCTACAACTAAAAAATAAATAAATATCTTAAATAAATAAATAAGTAGATAAATAAATATCTTGGGAAACATACACATGAAACTCTGAATCCTTCACAGTATAACTAACATTACTTCAGAGTCTCTGCTGATTCTTATATGATCCTGTATATTCATTTGATACATAAGATTTATCATTCATATTAGCTTCATGCTTCATCCAATTACAACACTAACTCCAGTACCATATTTACGTGTCTATTATTCTATTTTTAGAATTGATTGCTGTCAAGTTTTTAATGTCAAATTTATTATCTGCAAGTTCTTTGGCCAAAGTTCCAGACACATCAGAAGGATATTAGATGTTGGTGATCTACGCAGACACAGACTGGGCTTTAAGTAGTTCACTAATGATCCATTAAGTGACCAAATGTGCAGGAACTTAATTTTTTATAATTAGAATAAACTAAATTTGCCTCAATACAATTTTTATGTAATAATACAATATTTTTAGTAAGAAGAAACATGGTAAATCAGTATATGCTCTAATTTGTATTCATAAAATAAGCAGAATGTGCATATAATTCTTATTTTTAAGATGATAAAAGAAGTACTGCAAATCTAGAATAGATTTCAGTTGAAAGCAAAGTCCTGAAACTCAGTGAAATTCAGTAGATTTCACTGAAAATGTACTTGAGGTTAAATTACTCAAATACTTTCTTTTTAGTTATAACCATAACCTGTCTTGCCATGTAAAATCTGATCCATAGACCGGCAGAACAAGAATCAGCAATACATCTATATTTGTTAAAATTTGAGAAAAATTGTGCAACACCCAGAAAGCAGTATGGGGATTCTTCAGAAAAACTAGAAATGGAACCACTCTTTCACCCAGTTATCCCACTCCTTGGCATATATCCAAAAGATTTAAAATCAGCATAGTACAGTGAAACAGCCACATCAATATTTATAGCTCATGATTCACAATAGCCAAGCTATAGAACCAACTTAGTTGACCATCAACAGATGAATGGATAAAGAAATTGTAGTATACATACAAAATGGAATATGCAGCCATAAAGAAGAATGACTTTATGACATTTTCCAGTAAATGTATGGATCTAGAGAATATCATGCTAAGTGAAATAAGCCAATATGTGGAAGCTAACTCACAAAGAATGTGAAGAAAAGTTCAGTACATTAGACAAAGCAGAATGAAAAGAAAGGAGGAAATATAGGAATAGGAAAGACAGTAGAATAAGTATGACATGATTTTCCTGTGTACACATATGACATTACCGAAGTGAACCCCACATCATGCCCATCCACGAGAACTGGGTCCTAATTAGAATAAGATATATCATTTACTTGTATAAATTGATCAAAATGGATTCTACTGTCACATATAACTAAGAAGAACTAATAAAATATTTTTTTAAAAAAATTGAGCAACTCAGTTCATTATGTCAAGATGATCTAAATGCAATACCATTGAACAAAACTTTAGGTTATTGATTACCTGTTAAAATCAAGATACCACTACTCTAATATGCAGATTCATAAGCTTCCATAGCCTTCTACTTTATTTATGTAATTGTGCTTGGTTCTAGGTCATAACATACCTGGAATATACAAAACCAGGGCAAAAAAGAAATCCCACTGGAACAGGTATGTGGTCAATTTTGTATACAAAGATGACAGGAAATATTTAGCAATATTTCTAGACCTGTGGTTCTCAGAATTGGCTTCTCATTAAAATCACCCAGAGAACACTTGAAAATTCCTAGTGCAGGAGCCTGACCACAAAACAATTAAACTAGGATTACTAGAGGTGAGTCAGAACTATTGGCAATTCTGAAAATCTTCCAAAGAAATGTTAGTTTTCAGCCAAAGTGAAATCCACCACATCACAGAACACTTAGCCGGGATTCTAATTGAATTAAATTGATTTGAGGCAATGCTTTTCAAAGTTTTCTGGAAAATTGTTAACTATATAAAGACACAAAAATACAAGTGTCATCCTTATTTCTAGCAAGCACAAAAATATTGAGAAACATTTTTTTCATTGATAATCTTCTTTACTCAATTATACTGAAGTGAATTTTTCTATATGAACAACTCACCTCTTTAGTGTGGGGATATAAATAAAGTAGAAATATAATTGCAAGCAGGTAATCTAGAGATTGAATTGAATTATTGGCAATAAGGAATTTTAAAAAATTTGTAATTAAATTTTTAATTTGTTAATATTTTTGTAAGGATTTAACATCTATGTTTAAGAGAGATAAGGCTCCAAGGATTTCCTTTCTTAAAGATTTTTACCTGGTTTTGGAGTTCAGGTAATATAAGTTTCATATGAGGAGTTAGGGAGTGATTTCGTTGCTTCTAGTTTTGTGGGGGTTATGGAGAATTGGAATCATTGCATATGTAAATGTGTGATACAAATTCACCAGTGAAATAATACAAGCCTGTTTCTTCTGTTGTTATTAAGATTATTAATCATAGGTTCATTTCATTTAACAGCTGTAGAATTGTGTGTGTAATATATATCTCACTTGTGATTGCTGATAGCCTGTATCTTTTAAAGAATTCATTTGATATGTCCTCAAACTTTGGGGCACATAATTTTTCCTAGAATTCCTTTGTTATTTTTTTAATATCCAAGAAGTTAGTAGGAATGTCTCTTCCTTCATTTCTTATTTTCATAAAGTATGTTACTTATTATTTCTTCTTGTTTAACTAGGTAAGAAGCTTATTAATTTTATGTATCTTTTCTGAGAATATGTTTAGTGACAATAATTTTAATCAATTTTTGTATACCCAAGAAACTATTTTGCTCCACTTTTGAAGCATCATTTTGCTAGCTACAGAATAATTCAGAGTGTATAATTCAGTCAGCTTCATAACATTATAACAAAATACTTGAGCCATTATATTAGAGAAGAGAAAATCACTATTTTGACTTATGGTTCCAGAGATTTCAGTTCAAGATTGTATGGCCTCATGACTTTGGACCTTTGACAAATTGCAGGAGTGTGTGGCAGAGTCAACTGCTCACCTCCAGAGAAATAAAGAAGGACAGACTGAGGCTACTTAAAGTCACACCCCACTAATCTAAAGATCTCCCACAAGGCCCCACATCCCCAGGGTACTAACCACTTCCCAATAGCAATACCCTGGGAACCAAGACATTCATACTTTTGTGGGAATTTAATATCCAAACTCTAGAAGTATTTGAATAGAATGAATCTCAACTAACTTTTACTGATTTTAGTTTATTTGGATAAATAATTATACTTCAGGACCAGTGTTTATTTGAATATAATTTCATTTAAATTAATTAAAACTTTTAAATCATTAATATGGATTAAATCTATTGAATCTTATCTCTCTGACTTTCATTATATTTAGGTGTTTTGGATAATATGGATTACATTGTAGCTTTCTTGTTATTATAAAATGATTTTTAAAGTATTTTATATGACATTTGGCCTATTATAAATTATATCCTATAGAATTTTTCTGTCTAAAATGACTTGAATTAATTCATTTGATCTATTTTTAGTTTATTTGATGATTTAAATTAATTTTAATATTACATAAAGTTATTTTATGGAACAGTCAATTTTTCTCCGAATTAAATTTTATTTAATCAAATTAATCTTTTCTCATCCTATTCAGATTAAATTGACAGAGCCCGGTTTGACTTCCACATATATAGTGCTTTGGTTTTGATAGATTAAAGGAGGATGAAAAGAGTTTTCAAAAGAAATTTGAGACTAAAATAGAATGGAATAAAGCAGTTTGGATCTGGTGTTTTCTCAAATGAACTTAATTGAAGTGACAGCTGAGACCAGTCTTTTAGCATATTTCAGTCGAAATGTGCATTTGTCTTTCTGAGAAATAAAATACTAGCAATGATATACTCCCTTCTTATCCATCTTTCAATGTGAATTTTAGTCCCAGACCCTGTGAACTTACGTGTGTAAGTCTGAGCTTTGCTATTTCCTTTGCATCCCAAAACAGCAAAGTGAAATCCAAATTCTTGATCCAACAGTTAATTGGAATCTGGCTTCTATCTTCTTATATCTTTCATTGCGTGAACTCTCTCCCCTGTTTAGTCTGTATTCTTTACAGTCTTGCAGCATAGAGCCTACACATTTGGTCCCAAATATTTGTTCCTAGTCTTCTACTTGAAGGTTCTTACCCTGATAGCTCATTCCACTGCCATATTTACTACTTAATTATAATTTTATATTGTTCAACACACATGTATACTCACGCATAACACATTTTTTGTTTTTATTAGTGCATTATTTTAAAAATGTAGTGTTCTTGTCATAATGTAATGTTGAGGCACATTTATTGTATGTATTGACTCCTAATATGCTCATGTATGGATTTAAGTGCTTTGTATGAAATAATTCATTTCAGTTCTCAAAAATTTTGTAGTTCCAGTCATTATTCTCAAAATGATTTAAAACAATTTCAAAATTTAGTCATGTCATCTAAAAAGTAAGTGATATAGAAAGATAGTATCCCAAGCAACCTAAAGTCCATATCTTTTAACCACCAAGCTGTAGTATATCCATAGAAACTTAGGATAAAAAATTCAAAGAAGGAATTTGGTCTTCCAGCATATACTGGAGCCATCATGCAATGCTCAGTTTCTAGAACTCTGGTGTTTGGCTAACTCTAAATATTTTCATCATCATCCATTATCTATGTTACTTATAAATAATTTATTATTAAATAAATAATAAATTTGAACCTTATATTCCTTATCAATAATCAGAAATAATTCCTTATCAATAATAAATAATAATAACCACATCATAGAATTGCTGTGATGGTAGATAGATAAGGTAATAGGTAACATGCCTTGAACTTTGATTTTAATATGCAATAAATGAATATTAGGTGATAAAATTAAAGAATGCAATTTCATATTCATTCTTACATGAAATCTTCATAGCAATCTTAGGTCAAATTATTACTATATAAATTTTACTGATTAAAACACTGCAGTTAACATATATTAATTATTTTTCCCACCATCAAACAAGTAGTAATTGATAAAGGTAACACATAACATAAACCTAACTACTCTTGCTTTTTTTTTTAATATTTATTTTTTAGTTGTAGGTGGACACAATAGCTTTATTTTATTTTTATGTGGTGCTGAGGATCGAACCCAGTGCCTCCCGCGTGATAGGCGAGCACGCTACCACTGCGCCATAACCCCAACTCCTACTCTTGCTTTTTCTACTGATGATCTTACTGATTATCAAGGTGAGCCTTCAGGACCAACGGCATTAGCAAAATATTGGAAGGTTATATAAATGCAAATCATGAAGCCCAGCAAAAACCTACAGAATCAAACTCTAGGGCCCTGACCTTCAATGTGTTTTAAATGGATCTCATTGAACTAATGATGCATCTTCAAGTATGAAAAACCAAAAGTACATTAATGGGTTTTATGAAGAGAAATCTGGAAAATGCAGGGCTTTACTGGGATTGGTTTATTCTTAGAAACTCAAAGGAAAGAATTTTAAAACTCTGTTGGATAGGAGGATCCAAGCACATGTACTCCCGCGCTTGCTCGCTTGCTCTCTAGCGCTCTCTCTCTCTCCCACCAACCTCTCTATTTCTCTCTCATCCTGAGTGGGTGTGTAGTGTATCTATGTTGTGAAAAAAGAGGCATGTTGAATTTCTTGTAATACTATAATTTCTACATCAATTTTATTACCCTTTCATATAATATCTTCATGTCACAGAAGTATCTTAATATCTGATCTTTGATAATTTTATGTTCAGTCACAAACAGATGATTCTTCCCTTACATTTTTCAAGCTGTCCATTATTAATGCACATAATGCGTATTTTAAAGTTCTATAGAGAACTATTAAAATTTTGAGCTAATTCAGGTAAGTTCATCAAAAAATCAATTATGAAGAAATATTTATGTGATGCCAAATAACTGTCAAAATTATTTTCTATGTAGTAATAATTATAGTACAGTAAAGTTAACAGTTATAGGTTACTTTGTGTGGCAGATACTTTACATACAAATACTATTTTATCACTTTAAAAGGTAAAATTCCCATAAAATATAATTCCTTTTTTACCATTATAAATAACCTATTCAGTGACATGGCATTTTCATAATGTGGTCAACCATCAACGCAGTCCAGTTCTAGGATGTGGTCATTCACACAGAAGGGTACTTAGTATCCCTTAAACAGTTACTTCTTTTACTCTTCCTGGAAGCCACGGATCTGTTTATGTCCCTATGAATTTGTATATTCTAAACATTTCATGGAAATGGAGTCAAACAATACGTGTCCTTTTGTGCCTGGCTTATATAACTTAGCAGAATGACTTTGAGGCTCATTAGTATTGTTGCATCTATCAATATTTCATTTCTTTCTATGGTTTTATAACATTCCATTTTATGGAAAATACAAAAGTGTTTTCCATTTACCACCTGTTGCTTATTGTGCATTGTGGATATATGAACACTTATGTACAAGTGTGGTTTTTTTTGAACACCCATTTTAAGTTCTTTTGAACATGTACCTATGATCAAGTGATCAAGTGGCACTTTGTTCAACCTGCTGAGTAACTGCCTGTTTTGCACAGTGGCTGTGCAATTTTACTTTCCTTTCATCACTGCACAGAGCTCTTTATCCTGGGTTCCAATTTATTCTTCTCCATTCCAATACTTCTTATTATCTTATTTCATAATTATAACCATACAAGTGGTTATGAAGTGACATTTCATTCTTGTTTTGATTTGCATTTTCTTAATGATTAATATTGCTAATCATATTTTCATATGTTTTAAATTTGTATAGCTTCCTCAAGGAACAGTATGTTCAAATCCTTTCCCTAGTTTTAAATTGGATTTTCTTACTTGCCTTTGAGCTAATTGCCTTACTTGCCTTTGATATTTTTTTTGATCATAGCATTATGTTTATACATAGTTATTTGGTTTCCTTTTGATATAATTATACATGTAAGGAATTTGATTTCTATCTCCATTCCTCCTCTCTCCCCCATGCCTTTCTTTCCCTTTCCCTTTCTTCCTTCCTGCCTCTCATTCTTTAATTCTATTCCACTAATCTTCCATATACAAGATATATGTGGGATACTAGACCCCTATTGCACTTTAATAATAATCTCAACGGGAATATTAGAACTGACATTGGAGGATTTATGTGGTTTTCCCAAAGTCATGTAGTCAGTTAATTGCTGAGCTGGGGTTTATACTTATTCTTTTCTAATAGAAGAATAAAAGCCACTTAGAAACATATTGCGTGAGCCATGTACCACTCTCTCATGCTTTTCTCACTACTGAGTAGCATGCTTTCAACATGTGTGACTGCTTTATGAGTGTTCAAATCTTTCTCTCCAAAACATACTTTTAAAGTAAGAATAATAAGAGATGAAAGTTTGAATTCCTTTCTAGTTTTGGGTATGTCCAGGTACCTGACAAAACTTGCCTGCTTCAATGTATTATAAGTTAAAATAAGTAATCCACGTAAAATCCTTGATACCATGCCCAATAAAAACATTTTAAACAATTACTGTCCTTAGTTTTAAATGAGGAAGACCTTTGCATTTTTTTCTTTGTTTTCCTATAGAAGTCAGCCAGTATATTGTCTGTCTAACTATCTAGGCAGACAGAAGATTTATACAGAATAAATATGATTAACTTTTAATTCTATTATTAGTAGAATGCAAACATTATGAGGGCAGGGAGTGTTTACTATTTATTGCACAATTATATCCTTATCACCTATACCCAGTGCATAACAAATGAATAAATGATGAGGAAATCTACATATTCATGTCACTTTGAACTTTCTATAAACTCTTTCATATAAATATTATAAATATTACCACCTGTTAGCCCTCCCAAAAGCCCTGTGAAATCTAACTTTATCATTTTCATTTTATACTTGAAAAACTTACTCAGACAAGTGGAGGCAGCTATTGAAGACTGCATGAACTTCATGTTTTCTGACTTCTCTGCCTTCACAATTTTGCTGCCTCAGACAAATCTTGGCTATAGTAACTGCATAATATGTTGAACCTAAATAAGAACAAGACATTATTAATTGTTAAGTTTTTGTTTTCGAAGGTCTGTATCTCTCACTTTCTATGGCTATAGTTAGAGAATACATTGGTATTGGATTATCAAGTTACGTTGATCACTCTTTTTGGTGAATAATTTTGCACATAATACATCAAAAGGAATCACAGATAACTACAGGCTACAATGCAAAATTTGCATAAGCTTCAATGGTAAATCAAGAGTCTTTGAAGGAAATCTGTTCATTTCTTGCTTCATTCTCTCACTACTAATGTTCCCATGACACAAGTTCATTCTCCTCTCTGATTAACATTACATACTAGAGACTTAAAAAGCATTGACTGGGATATGTTGAATATGTGGGCATGGCTGGAAATGATTTCACTGAAGTTTGGTTTTAACATTGCTGTGTTATTAAAAGTAAGTCTTGTTCTTGTAGAAAGTCTGATCACATGGACACAGCCTGTTCCTTCTGTTTTCACCTGTTGTTTGTGAATTTAGAGAAGTTGCTCAACACCTATAAATCTTAGGCTCTCCTCATTTATAAAAAGGACAGGAAGGTTTGCTATCTGAAAAATTAATCATCATAAGTCACTTTTGAAATTTTCACACATGCCTAATTGCAGTAACCAGAAAAACACCATTAATAATAAGCACATTTTATAAGACCACAGATATTTTCTCATTGCCAGTGGGTATCATTTGTGTTCACTGATTAATGTATTAGGTAAACCTTTTTTATTAATGAGAACAAGATAGAACAAAAACTACACTAGTTTAATGTGTCTCAAAACATAGCAATATAAGAACAGAGGTCAAATGGGTCACATCTGAAGGGAGATACAGGTCAGATATTACCCTGGTGGCTTTAAGAATTTGCTTCATTTATGCTTCAATAGGTGATTTAAGAGTTCATCAAGAAATTGATTTTTAGGGAAAGGGGAATGGGTGTAGTAAAGATGGTTGAATGAGATGGTCATCACTACCCTAGGTGTATGTATGAAGACATAAATGGTGTGACTCTGTCTGGTTTGCAACCACAGAAATAGAAAAATTGAGCTCTATATATGTACTATGACTTGAAATGCACTTAAATAAATTAATTAAAAAGAAGAATTTGATTTTTAAATTAAAGTACTATATCCATACTTGGCCTTTATTTGTCTTTATTTTTTTTTTAATTTTGAGAATAGGTCAATATAAATATGTAAAATGATTTACATATATTTATGCAATTTTATTCTGCATTTAAAATACTGAAGTTCTTAACAAGAAATATAAATTGTCCTTGCTAATAAAAAAAGTATGGAAAATCTCTTATTGATAATGTGTGATTTCCGCTAACAAAATGGTATGTAGTAAAGACAGAAAATTAGGAGATCAAAGAGTGCTATTACCGAAACATAGTCATTTGTATTATTTTACTTTTAAATACCTCTGCTAATGAATTAACCCTTTTCTGTCAATGAATTTAACCCTTTTCTGTAAGTATTGGGTATTCCAATGTTTAACTAAAATTGGAAATGTTCTAAATGGATTAATTCTATTTTTACCCTTTTGAGTCTGCATTGTTTTACTCAATACTTTTCTGAGGTGGTTTCATGCTGTTGTTTCTAAAATACTTTGTTACCTGCACTGCTATACAGTTGGTCTTGTTTTGATTGCACATTATACAACTTATTTTTGATATATTCTATGTTGAAGGGTGTTATAGTTTGTATATAAACCTAAACTAAAACCTCACATGTGAGACAATGCAAGAAGGTGTGGATGAGAAATGATTGCGTTATAGACTTAGCCTAATCAGTGAGATAATCCCCTATAGGATTAACTGTAGTGGTAGGGTGTGGCTGGAGGAGGTGGGAATTGGGGCATGGCTTTGAGTGCATATTTGTATCTGGAAAGTGGAGTCTCTCTCCGTGTTTCTTGATCACCATGATGAGAACTGCTTCCCTCTGCCATACACCCCGCCATGATGTTCAGCCTCATATTGAGCTCTGAGAAATGGATTCAGCCTATGGACTAAGACCTCTGAAACTGTGAGTCCTCAAATAAAACTTTTCTCCTCTACAATTGTGCTGGCCAGGTCCTTTAGTCACAGAAGTGAGAAAGCTGACTAAAACAGTGGGTAGTTAGCTTGTTTCCTCTTCAGAATCATGTAGGATAATGTTGTTATGATCATTCCTGTGCATGTCTCTTCTTGAATATATATTCTCATATTTTAGGAAATACTTAAAAGTGCAATTTGTAGGTCATATTATGCTCACATAAAACTTTGGTATATATTTCCTAATAAACTTTCAAAGTAGGGTTGCCATTATCTTATCATTTGTAGTTCTAGATGTTCTATATGCTCATCAATACTTGGAATTATCAGTCAATTTGTTTTAGAAATTCCAGTGAATGAGCCTTGTATTCATTAATGGATTAATTCACATGTTCTTTGTGAGGCTGAGCAACTTTTCATATGATTATTGGTCATTCAGACTTTGTTTGCAAATAACCAAGATTGTTGTTCATTCCAAGGTGTCTCCTCCCTGTCTCTCTGTCTCTGTCTGTCTGTCTTTCTCTCTCTGTTTCTGTGTAAAAGGATATGGTCATATACATCTACTGGAAGTCTTTTTGTCAGTATGTCACTTGTCTTCTTTCTCTAAAATTACCATTTTTGATGAAATATTTCAATTCAAAAAATGTATAAACTACTGAACACTTGTTTTTGCATAGATCTTTTGTTATCCTGCTGAAGAAATATTTTTACATTCCAAAAGAATAAAATTTTCTAAATTTCCTTGTATGGATCTTTTTGAAAAAAATCTTTTGTGTCACAATTATCTGAAAATGACTTTTGTGTATCATGTGGAGTCAAAATTCACATTACTCCCATACAACCATCAGTGTAGCATCGCTTACTGACATTTATAATAATTCAAGTGATTGTGTATCTGCTTTTCTCTTATATGCCTATGTGAAAAACATACAAAAAATCAGAAAACATATCAGTTTATTAATGTTTTACAAAATGACTGTGTAACATTGGTCAAGCCACACTATAACTCAGATGAAGGAGAAATAATAGGCCCTCTGGTAATCAGTCAGTAAATTTAATACAATCTGGTCTCGATACAGTTTGGCCTTCTTACCATATCTAATATTTACTCATTTTTTGGGTAACTATACTTAGCAAAGAATTTCATTTTTCAGAGAGAAAGAAAGGCGTAAGGGAGTGAATTTTGTCAGTATGTTATCTCACTTAAAAAGCTTTTTTCCTTGTTTTGAAAATCCAATGATCCAGGAAGATGTTTGTAGGACAATTTATTTCAAACTTTGGCACAAAAATAACCCTTTTTATATTAAAACAAAGATTATGTGGTGCTCTTTTTAAACTGAATGCAATATTAAATAAGTTGCACTAAGATTTAACTTTTAAAAATTCTATAATTTTCTATTAAAAATACTACAAAGAATAAAAAACCAATAGTATACTAATTCATACATCACTACATTTGAGATATGATGTGACTATTTAAAAACTTTCTCAGATGTTTTTAAAACTTGTTATATAAAAGTCAGTCTGGAGACTATGAAGGTGACTAACATTGAGTACTTTCCTTCAATGAGCTTATATTCAAGTTGAGAAATTTTAATATGCTAACCAAACTAAATGCAAGATAGCATTTGACAAATACTTTTAATAAGTTCATGGCAAAGGGAATTTTTGAAAACAGGAAAGATATTTTCAAATCTAAGTATAGGAAAAATGAATGAACTTTAAAAGATGTATTAGATTTCTGTAAGACCAAAAACAGTGTGTGGGGCATGGAAAAAGAACTAGAGGTCCTCTATGGAGATGGAGAGATGGATAAAACACAATAAATCACATACCATCTAAATTGCCATGTGGAATACAAATAGCAGGGTCATATGAGAAAAAAAATTAATGAGGTGGTTATTAATTGGATTGGATATGGAAATAAGATTTGAAGTTTTCCTGGCTTTGAGTCTGTGTTATAGAAAAATTCAGTGGGAAAAAGACAAACAATACAGGAATGAGTATGACTTTGTAGTTTCAGCAGAAAGGGGGAGAGGGAAAGAAGAGGATGATTTTGATATTGAACAATCTAAATTTGATTTAATTATTCTTGTGATACTGGGGATTGAACCGAGGGGCACTCTGTCAGTGAGCTATACCCTCAGGTCCTGCCTTTTCTTTTAAATTTTGAGAGTCTTTCTAAGTTGCTGGGGCTGGCCTTCAACTTGTGATCCCCCTCCTCATCCTTCTAAGTTTCTGAGATGAAAACCATGTACCACTGTGCCAGGCCCAAGCAATATCTTTATAAAGTATAAAATGTTTTGACGTGATAAACAATAATACTTAGAGATGGAAAAAATGTTAGAGTAATCATATGAGGAAAGCTAAAAACTGATTCCAAGAAAAAACAAAAAATTTCCTTGAATTTCAAAAGGCATAGAAAAAGAGAAATCACCTTTGACTAGAATTCTGAAAGTCAGTCATTTTTATGGGGAAGGAAGAAGAGTGAGTGAAGGAAACAAAGACCAGTATTTCACAAAAGTCTCCTAGAACATCTTTTTTTTTTTTTTTGGTACTGGGGATTGAACTCAGGGGTGCTCGACCACTGAGCCACATCCCCAGCCCTATTTTGTGTTTTTTATGTAGAGACAGGGTCTCACTGAGTTGCTTAGCGCCTCGCCATTGCTGAGGCTGGCTTTGAACTCGCGATTCTCCTGTCTCAGCCTCCCTAAGTGCTGGGATTACAGGCTTGAGCCACCGCGCCCGGCTTCCTAGAACATCTTAATTTTAATAGTATGTGGCTTTGAACTTTCCTACATTTACTGTAGAATCCAAGATACTTTATACATTAAATACATTCCTTTTGCTTAGGGTATTGATTAATTATGCAGAACAAATCGTGCAAATTTTGTCTATGCTGAAGACTGGATGCTTGTTTTCTCGCAAAAGTCATAAGTCGAAGCCCTAATCTCCAGTGTGATGGTATATGGGACTGGGATATTTGGGAGGTAATTAAGTTCTGATAAAGTCATGTGAGTGGAGCTTCCATGGTGAGATTAGATGAGATCAAACCTCTCCCCTCCCCCATATACATTGCTTACCCTGCCAACTAAGAATATAGCAAACTTGGAAGCCTTCTGCAAGACAGGAAATCCTTCATCAGTCACCAGAGTTTGTGATATTTTGATCTTATATTTAATGGCCTCCATAACTGTGAAAAACAGATATTTGTTGTTCAAGCTACCCAGTCTATGGTATTTTATTACAGAAGCTCCAAACAACTAAAATAGAATTATTACCCAAATAGAGAGTGTTACTATAATAAATACCTAAAAACTGGGAATCGGCTTTGGAACTGGGAAATGAGTAAAGGCTCATAGAGTGTGTAGAGACATGCCATAAGCAGTTAATATTGCCATAAAAAGATTACCAAGGAATATTCTAGTGATGGCTCATGGGAAAGGGGAGAGCTAGAAAGAAACTATCTTCTTAGAGAACACATAGACAATCAGAAAAAATTGTGGGTGCCTGGCATGAATGATGTGTGAGTTTAATCACCAACACCACAAAAAAAACAAACAACAACAAAAAGATTCACCACAATGTTGTTATTAACATGGGTAGTAAAGGCCATTCTGATGAGATATCAGATGGAAAAGAAAAACATATTATTTAAAACTGGAGGACAGTTCTTGTTATGAAGTGTTGGAGAACTTGGCTGAAATGTGTACGTATAATAATTTTTTTTAGAAAGTGGAAATTGTGAGCAATGGAATTGGATATTTACCTGGGGAGATTTTTCAATGAAGTGCTAAATGAGTGGCTTGGTTCCTTCTGAAACTTATAATAAATGCAAGAAGAGAAATGAATTTGAGATGAAGTTGTTAAGCAAAAGTAAATTAGAATTTAAAAATATATAAAATGATCAAACTGTTCATATTGCAAAAAGTGAGTAAACACATTCAGAACACTGACAGTGTGACTGATCTACCATTTGATTAAGAAATTTAAACTACAGACAAAACTAGCCACCCCATCAGGAGCACTACTTGACAGACTGCTTGGATTTCACAGGATAAGTCCATATGTATTCAGCTGCAAATGTGCACAGTTCTTCAGGATGGGAGAAGAAAGGTCCCAATGATGATTCAGTATTACATAGACAAAATACTACACTCTTTGTAAAATTATTTTTTCCTTAAGGTACAAGAGCTCTCTTGACAATTTCCTTCCCAAATGGTTTCTTAGCACATTCCCAAATACACTTTGGCTTTTGCTCTTAACCTTATACAACCGAACCTAGAGATAGATCTGGAAGAAGCTGAATCAAGCTTGCTATTAGATTCATAAAGACATTTAGTGGAATAAAGGAAGACCCCTAACTTAAGGGCATCACAGAGAAGTCTGAGAATACTAATATATGACTGCCCAATGTGATTGCCTAAGTTGATCTTGTGAATATAAATTATTCTTTGTGGGTATATATGTGTTTGTGTGTGTATCACATACAAATATATATGGTTCCTTGTTTGTGCATTTTTGTACACTTAGATCACAGGGTAATATTTCTTTTTATGACTAAAAGTTAATTCTCATGTGTTGTCAAATGATTTGTTTGCTACCCCAGACAGACACAATGTGTAAGGGAACTAAATAATTAATTGTGCATAATCAATTTGCTTAAAGTTAGGTTTTAATGAGCCTCTAAAAGGAATATTTCTTTTAAAAAGATTTTAACAAATGATGCTAATCAGGAGGAAATAACATTACAATTTAATCAGAAATTCTGCCTTGCCATTAAATCATTTTGAAAGACTCTCATAACACCCATAACACTATGTATTAGCTATTGCAATAAAGGGTTTTCAAGTACTGTAGGATCATCATGAAGGGACTACTTAATTGCCTGAGAGACACCAGCAGTCATCATAGAAAAGACAACTTTCCAATTGGGTCCAGATGACAGCAAATGCTAGTTCTAATCGGGTAAATTTTCCATTGGATAATAACTATGTTTGGGTTCTGTTGGAAATATATATAGCACCTGAAAATAGGGTGGGATTTTTTTTTGTCAATTATTTCCCTCTCTTTCTTTAAAAATAACTTCACAGAATTTTAAATAAGTAAAATCCATGCATATTTTAATTCCATTCTCATGCAATCTTTTTTCATGAAAAGCAAGAATGAACTATGTATTTGTTTTATTTTTAAATGTACTGCATAGTGTAGATAATTTTACAGTTTCCCTAAATTTCTCAGGTTTAAGTAGAATCCAGAGTATGGTATTAGAACAAACAGACCAGAGAAGCCAATGACTCCTTGAGAGTTCTAATCAATGATTTTATGGATTGAGATTATATCATTCAATGGAAATCATCAAACTTCATCATAGCATAGCTGAAGAAAATAGAGAAATTTAAGAGTTTATTATTTCTTCCAGTGAAACATCAGCAATGGTGTGAATGTGTTCCCTCCAAAATTTATTTACTGGGACTGAAACTCCAAACTCATGGTATTAAGAGTTATGGTTTTGTGTATGTGATCAGACCTTAGGGGTACCACCCTAATCAACTGGATTGATGCAAACAATTCAGAGATTTCATCTATACCATATTTGAAAGGATTCTTAAGCTCAACATCTATTGCTTTAAGTCGCACTGTATGGGTACGCTCCATAAGTTGGGATCCTGAGAGATGAAGAGGGGTCTTTGGGAAAGATGAAATGGGGTCTCACAAGATGGGGTTTTTTGAGGTGACAGTCTGTGGTGTCACTCCCCTCAGACTCCAGGGTAGGTAAATAGTTCTGTTGGAGCGAGACACAGAACCACCGTTTATTCCAGAAAGTACAGAAGCTTATATACACTTCTGGACCAATCAGGCCCAAAGTTACAAACAAAGGGGTGCTCTCTGTCAAGCCACAGTCTATTAGCATAGAATGGGGAAAGATGGAAGGGAGAGGCTGAAGGTATGGAGAGTGCTCCTACAAATCCCCCTTTCTACTTTTATTTGAAAGGTCAGTGGGGCCTGTATGGTCCATAAGCAAGCATGTTGGAGGGATCTGTGATAACTTCCTCATGGGAGAGAATCATTCTGCTGGATTTCCAGACTCCTACAAGTTGCATATAAGAGAGAGGGGGCTGCAAATGAGGCTGCTATCTGTCTTAGGTTGTACTCCTCTGAGCATCTTACCTGTCGCTGACTAACCAGCCCATGCACATGAGAGTGAGGGGCAAATGAGGCTGTGCCTATCTTATGTTGTACTCCTCTGAGCATCTTACCTGCCTTTGGTTAGCCAGCCCGTGTGCACGTGCCCTGAAATGAGCTCTCTCCCAATTAGGATTCATTTTGACCTAATTATAAAAACATGAAATATAATTTAGTCTAATTCAGTCCCCATTACTTCTCCTGTCCCTCCCCCTCTTCCTCTCCCAGTTTCATTCCTTTTACTCTACTGAGTTTTCTGATATTTAATTTTTTAAGTTAGTGTCTTGAAGATGAGCATCTGAGGAAAGACCGGAGTCAGGCCTGTAAGGGAAAAGCAAAATATAAAGCTTTCATTATAAAAAACAGAGGATGGAATTCTGGAAAACTACAGCTGCTAAAATCCAAAGGGAGACTATTTGAATAAAGACAAAAAGAAGCCGAGTGCAGTGGCACAATCCTATAATCCCAGCACTTAGGGAGGCTGAGACAGGAGAATCGTGAGTTCAAAGCCAGCCTCAGCAACGGCGCAACACTAAGCAAATCAGTGAGACCCTGTCTCTACACAAAACACAAAATAGGGCTGGGGATGTGGCTCAGTGGTCGAGTGCCCCTGAGTTCAATCACCAGTACCAAAAAAAAAAAGACAAAAGACAAAAAGAGAGTGTTGCATTTTTGTACATAGATTCTGACTGCTGAAAGATGCTTGCTTGAGGTAAACTCAAAGCTACGTGAAGATGGGGAAGAGAGATTTCTGGTCCCCCACAAAGACAGTGTGCTAATCTAATCACGTTCTTTTTCTTTTAAAAAAGTAGATTTATTTTTGGAGTAGTATCAAAGAGTCCAGAAAGGCTACACAGAAAAAAATATACACACACACTCCACAGAGCAAAGAACTAATAAAAGTGAAATTTTGATTAAAAAGTCAATGCAATTCCCCAGAATTAATGATGTCACTGATGAATCAGCAAATGCCAAAATGGGAAACATCTTCAAATTGTTCAACATATTTCTATAATAAGTTGCCCATGAGAATTGTCAGTTCTAGTGCTTTATTGTCTTTATTTACACATAGAAATATTTGTTCCGAAATAAATCAATAAGAAAAAACTAAATTAAGCAGTAACTGCATATGCTAGCCTATGCCCTGCGGAACTGAGGCTCATTTTAACCCAAGACATTTAAGAGTAATGTCAAGTTTTCTGCAATTAGATACACATGTTGGGACCTAATATGGATGCATGGCTCATACACAATCAGCATATACCTGAGAACAATTTGGAAATTACACACAATTCAGAGCTGTTTGTCATTTGATAATGAAGTAAGAATGATGCATAGAAATTTGTTCTTCTCAATCTTATGAAACTGGGCAAGTCTCCAAGAACCTTCACAGATTCCACATTATAGTAGAATTATCATGGGCTTCTCTATCAAAACACACAGGTAATTTAAGTTCTAGTACAGCCAATTTTTGTTGAAAACTAAACTTCCCCAAACTTATTTCAAGTTAGAGTGGTGTGTGCATGTACATGCACGTGTGTGTGTGTGTGGGAGAGAGAGAGAGAGAGAGAGAGAGAGAGAGAGAGCCGGGCATGGTGGCACACACCTATGATCCCAGCACTTTGGGAGGCTGAGACAAGAGAATTGTGAGGTCAAAGCCAGTCTCAGCAACTGTGAGGCACTAAGTAAGTCAGTGAGACCATGTCTCTAAATAAAATACAAAATAGGGCTGGGGATGTGGCTTAGTGGTCGAGTACCCCTGAGTTCAATCCCTGGCACACACACACAAAAAAAAAAACAGAAAAGGCTTCAATTGGGGCATTCTTCTAAAACATCCAGAAAATGTGTCTCCAATGACAGTAAGCCCTCAGACTTCCTCCCGTTAATTTTAATATTTAGACAGCCCTGATCTCTTACACAGTGTTTGCTTATAGTGAAATCTTAGTTCATTGGCCCTGACTTCCAACTGCTCATCTGAGTACTGACATCAGTCACATAATGTAGAAGATGTCTCATGAATCAAATACATGTTCTCAAGTTAAATTCTTTTCATGTTTTTCTATGTACCTTTTCATATTGTCAAAACCTGTATCTTCCTCTCCTTCCAAGAAACAATGAAATGAATAATATATGATTTTAAGTGTGACTCTTATTAAATAAATACACAAACCATGAATAACCTCAGGGGCAATGTTTTTCCTGGTTGCTTTATCTTCTGAAAATGATCTTACTTCCTAGGCTTTATTATCCTGTTGTAACACGGGGATAACAGCAGCAAAAATACTGTAGAGTGTGGTCATAAGGTTTAAATGAGATAAACCTGTGAGCATCAAACCTACCTCATAGGTTTATGTAGAGATTTAAATAAGGAATAAGTAATTTCTGTCACATAATAAGAGACTTGTATGTATTCACTAGTACTCATTCACTCAATCAATATATATTAAGTACGACATGATTCTACATTGTACAACCAGAAGAATGAGAAACTATACTCCATCTTTGTATGATGTGACAAAGTGCATTCTGTTATGTATTACTAATTAGAATACATTTAAAAATATGTGCATATATACTATATATATATATGTATATATATATATATTATTCATAATGCCAAAGGCTCCATTATATGTGGAGATTCTAGAGTGATCAAATGTAGAAACATTGTAGTCCCCACAGAAATTGCTTTCTAGCGCACACATTCAACAATTCTTGAGCATGCACACAGTTTAGGGAAATCTTGGCATAGAAAATATATTTTCTGAGGCTGGCTTTGAACTCGCAATTTTCCTATCTCAGCCTCCCAAAGTGTTGGGATTACAAGCATGCACCACTGCGCCTGACTTTATTTTCTGAACCTTAGTGAAGAATCATGTGTGTGTATGTGTATGTGTGTGTGTGTCAATAATATATAGTTATATATTTAGATCACTGTCTTAATAATTAAAGTTTCTTCAGGTTATTTTATTTACATGCAATTCTCTAACAAAATAAATAGGCAATTGTAGAATTTTAAAACTCAGAATCTGAAAGAAACCAGAGACATTATACTTTGGTCAGATTTCTCATATTAAAAATAAGGTGGTATGCCTATTGTCCCAGCAATTCAGGGCTGAAGCAGGAGGATCACAGGTTGGAAGTCAGCCTCAGCTACTTAGCAAGAACCCCAGCAACTTAGTGAGACCCTGTCTCAAAATAAAATGTAAAAAGGGCTGGGGACTTGGCTCAGTGGTAGAACACCCTTAGGTTCAATCTCTAATTAAAAGAAGGAGGAGGAGAAGGGGGAGGAGAAGGGGGAGGAGGAGGAGGAGGAGGAGGAGGAGGAGGAGGAGGAGGAGGAGGAGAAAAGAAGAAAGTAAGAAGGAGGAGATGGAGGAAGAGGAGGAGGAGGAGAAAGTGAAAGCCTGGAAGTGTTTCTGAAAGAAAGTATTCTGAAAGAACACAGGACCAAAAGTTCAGATAACTCTGATGGAGGAAGAGAAATGAGAGCAATAAACCATGATGCATGAATTTAAACCATGATATACTTACACAGGAAGCAATGATGAAGAAAGCCTTTCACCAGGACAACCTGCACAAAGCGCTTCCAGATCAATGTTCTCTCAGCACTTTATAAGCAGATACATTCAGTCACACCAACACAAAATTCTCATTTCTCCATAAGGATTGAGAAGACTTACAACTGATCTCTGAAACCCAAATATAATTGTTAGCAAAACTCTCCAGGGAATCATAATGATCTGTCAATAAAACAAAAATCAAAATCATTAGCATTAATCTCTTCATTCTTAATTTTAAAAAGAGGTTTTGAACACATAAATCAGCATCAGAAATATATTCCTTTAAATGTTGTTTTTACTACTTACTAGACAAGAGATGTCAGGGAATTATCTTCCCTGTATTTTCTATTTTTTGAAAGTAAAAGAGCACATACACAGTATTATTGTAGAATTTAAAAAGATAATTGATGTTTTGTGGAGTGCTTGATACTAAAGAAAGACTTGGTAAATCTCAATACTACCTTTATTTGAATATTTATTTGAATATTTGAACTTTTTTTTTGTACAATTGCATTGTCTCATGAAATCCTCACCTCATTCTTTTGGTTAGGCATGAAAGATGTTATTTTCCCATTTTATAGAAGAGGTAACAAAGTCTAAAAATGGTTATAAATTTCTTTCCTAAGATCATGTTTTTATTGAATGCTGTTACAACCTAAATCATCAGTCAGTGCTCCCTCCAGGATGATACACTGACTCAAGTTCTATGCAGGATGGTTTCAGTTTTATTAACACTCTTGACCTGGGGTTGGTGATGTCTTATCTACAAATAGGAGGTCCTTCAAAGCTGCATAAGGGATTCTCACACTCTCTTGATGGATTTCTCCAGTGGAGCCAGGTTTCACTTTTCCATGAGTCAGGATCACATTCTTTTAACTCTATTTTGTCTCTATTTCCTGTTTTGTAAGTTTGTCTCCACTACTTTTTTAAATATCCAGGTGGAACATATTTTTGGAAATATTCAATAACATTCTGTATTTATTTACTGATCTTTCACAGCCCCTAAGATTTCTTTTGGCCAGTTGAATTTTATTGTAACTTTCTTTACTGCACAGTTTATACTGAGAATAAGTGGAGTTTAATTCCCAACTTGTAGCCCTTTCTTTTTCCTCTCTTAGGACTCTATTTCAAAGCCACCTAGAAGAATGACTTTTCTTCTCACATTAATGAGTGTTTTCATATTGAACACATTGAGTCTCTATGTCAGCACTATCTTTGTTTCCTCTACAAAATTTTATCACTTATACACTAGTCATTTTCTATTATTTATTTATTTATTTTTTGGCCAATTTTGTTTATTGTAATGGAAGAGAAGTTTTTATGACTATGTTTAAAATTGCATCTAAGCAAAAATGGTGCTAATAAACATTTCTACTATGAATTTAACACTGTGTTCAAAGGGTATAAATATAAGGGTATGTAATGTGTTCATATACACATACACACAATATTTAGCCTTAAAATATGTACTATGTGTATATGCATATCTATGTATATATAATAGAGGGTATATATGCACATATATTGATAGTATTGACAACATATACTGAATTATTTATGATTGGATCCCTTCAACTAATTATTTAAATTTTGACTATATTTATTTTGATATAACTCTTTTTTAAAAATATTTTTTAGTTATACATGAACACAGTGTCTTTATTTTATTTATTTTTATGTGGTGCTGAAGATCGAACCCAGTGCCTCCCAAGTGCGAGGCAAGCACTCTGCCACTGAGCCACAACCACAGCCCCTTGATATAATTCTTATCTGAATGTATTTCCATTTTTTTGAGGAAATTCATTCATCCCCATTCAGAGTAAAGAGAAGTGAAGCAATAAGTGAGGGGTAAGAGTTGATATTCAGCTGTATCTGATGATATTTGCACATTTTTGTTAAAATACAAAAATATTACTGGGGCAAATAACTGCTCACCAAAAGATCATATTTCACCTTCCCACACATATGTACACATAATTATCCCCATGATTGAATAAATAATAGGTGAATATTTAGCAAATCAGACAACATTTAAGAAACAACAATTGAACCATAGATCATGGTCTAAACTTTATAATTAAAATATTACAACTGATAAATGGTATTTCAAGAAAGGTGATTTGATTCAAGTTTTCTGTTCTTAATATTACTCTAAATAATGCCATTTAGCTACTAAAGCTGATGTAATAGATTTGCTACTCAAATGGTTTAGAGTTTTGTATGTTTTTGTTTTGAATACAGTTATATATTTGGATTAAATATGGAAAAGATATAAGATTTTTCCGGTCACAAAAAATGTATGATGTGCTGGTGTGTAATGTACCACCTTCATTTTATGACATGATTGCATTAACTATGAGTTAAAAAAAACAAAATTTCTACATAGAAATTCTCTTACTGATAGTTATGTACAGGCAGGATCAGAGGTATGCTTTATCAGTTAGCTAAGTCAAAAATCAAAGAAGAATAAGTAAAATAAAGAGTAAAGAGAAGAGACGCAATAAGTGAGGGGTAAGAAACGTTAAGAGAGAAATGAAGGGACAATGGGTTTGATGAGAAGTGTCTCATTGTGTTCCACTCAATTTTTTTTAAAAAAGTGTGATCACATTTTCTATTAATACTTCACAGAATTCTTATCAACTGAAAGAAGTCACTAAATCTAAAAAACCTAGATTTGTCTCTGTTAGATTTTATTTCTGAGCTTTTAACAGTCCTCTTGGTAACTGTCATGCAAATAGCTCCATTTCTATTCATTCCTGAACTCTTTTAAAACAAACTTTAATGTCAGTTCTAAAGTCCCATGCTAAATTATGTATTATTACTATTGTTTTATGTTTTTAATTATTCCAACTTTCACAATGAATCTGTCAATTATTTGAGTTTAGTGACCCCTTTAAGAATCTAATGTCTTACCCGTAGGGGGAGAAAATGTGTTCTGTGTTTTGATACAAGCACTTAAGTTAAATATGACTTCAAACACATTTTAATCACTGCTTACTTTCAGAAGGAAAGCTCTATTCAATAATCAAATATCATATGAATTTAGTTACAAAACTATTAAATCATATTTTCTTTAAGAATTTGAATACTCTTACAAGAATTTCTTAGCAAGTTATATGATCATATTTCAAATCTGAGATATCATTGATTATTTTCCATAATATCATGTACACCAAAACAATGTACATATGATAGGATTGTGCAAAAATAAGAACTATGTTGCTGAAAGGTGATTTTAATGTTAACTTTGAGGAATGCCATCTTTTAGGGAATATATCCTTCTTTGTGATTACCTAATTTTAATTGACAAGGAAATGTTAAAATTAATTCATTTTTTCCATTTGTTGTACAGATTGCTTTAAATATTCTTCCTCCTCCATCCTATCTCATTGCTTTGCCTAATATTACTTGTATATAGGTAAGTATGTTTGTATAATTCACATTTCCTAATGATAATACAAAATTTAAGAAATTACAACAGCTAGATTATGTCTCACCATAATCCCTTAAGGTAATTAAATGTGAACTACCAATCTTATGTATGGTCCATCCAAGGACACAAGACACTGTTTGGACAGTGTATGGAAATATAAAATGGAGAAAACTTAGTTTTCACCTCATCCTTTCTATTTCAATTTGATTTAGATCTTGTCTCTCATATCAGTGTCTCTACTCCTGGGATGCTGAGAAGTTTGATGAGATATAAGCAATGATTTTCAGACAATAATAGTGGCAACCAATGGATGTTCAAGGAATAGGTACTGTGGTGTCAGGGGTCAGTCACCATTTTTCTTTTCATTGTTCAAATTCTATTCCAATGTTTTTGGGTTTTTTTTGGTACTAGAGATTGAACTCAGGGGCACTCAACCACTGAGCCACATCCCCAGCCCTATTTTTTTTTTTTTAATGTAGAGACAGGGTCTCACTGAGTTGCTTAGTGTTGCGCCGTTGCTGAGGCTGGCTTTGAACTCACAATTCTCCTGCCTCAGCCTCCCTAAGTGCTGGGATTATAGGTTTGCGCCACCACGCCAGGCTCCAATGCTCTTAAAGGCATCTCTACCCAAGGAAATACTTTGTGTTTTTTTTTTTTTGAAATGGCATTGTAAATATTTTTCAACAAGTAAACTGTTTCTGTTAATTGACAGCTACCATCATTTTTTTTTTTGTAATTTTCAGAGGGTCTGTGAAAAATGCTAGCACTAATTGTTTGTAATTTCATATCCTGATTTCAGCTCAATAAGACATCCCCTGTCATAAACATTCCAGGAGAGGCTTCTAATGGCATCAACTCAGCCAGCTGTTCTTGGAAGATAATTAAAATTGATCCAGTTGTAAAATCTATCTGTTCATATATTTACACCTGATGCATAAATTCAAAATGTTATCTATAAAGCATTTTATAGTGCCATTAGCATGTGTCGACCTTATTTCAGGAAGTGCTCCTTGTTGATCAAAACCTGAGATGGTTAGAGAATAAAATGAATGAAGTCTTCCTAGAAACACTGAAACTTAGGGAATGAAACAAAGAACAACTGTTAATCTTAGTTTCATCTTATTCAAAGCAATACAGTAATATGAAAATCAAAAGTAAAAGCCATACATAATACATTAAATATTTGGATCTTCAGCAGTCTTTGGATTTGAGTAAGTTTTGGGACACTAATTACAGTAGATCCAATAAAACTTCAGGTAAAATTTGTCATAGTAATCAGTCTCAAGTTTATGGTTCAACATCATGATCAAGAGTAGTACATGAAGTAAATGGTAAAAGGATGTCAATTTATTAAAATATTTTAATTTGACTTTATCAAATTTGTATATAAAATTACAGAAAAAATAGAAATAAGTTGCTACCTAATTGTGTTTTATTATACAGCATAACTTTTAATTCTTCAAAACATTTAAACAACTTTTATATTACTTTTGTCATTGAAAAAATCAAGCACATTAAATATATACTATTAATTAATTGCCCTGTGATAACTGGAGAACTTCTTAAAATAGATGTGAACATATCTAGAAAAGGTTTTCAAAGCTCTTGTTCATAAGGCAAAAGATCTACAAATTATATATATATATATATAAAAATGTTGGGTGTTTTTAGACATTGAAAAATATCTTACTACAAAAACAGTATTTTTATGGCAAAAGGGTGGAGAGGATAGTTTGTATCTACCCAATCTTCTACATTTGAAAATAATCAATCCTACTTGGCATCAGAAGGGTTTTATGAGATCTATGCTTTGAACCAATAGGGCCAATTCCCCCAGAGCACCCTTTCAATTCCATTTCCAATTTTACAGAGAGGATTAATGTATCCTTATCCTCTGATAAACAGATATACCTTTCAGGATGTGGTGGCTTAACATCTCACACACAGAATCAGTGCAATTGGCTAAAGCTAAAATACACTGTCAATTTATATAGTAAAGAAAAACTGCGTATTTGTTCATTTCCTTCTTATAAGAGGTCTGCTTAAGCACATTATGTTACTTTTTCTCTCTCTAGTTTTGTTTTATAAACTCAGAGTCTCAAGATGTCCCCAATCATTCTAATGTAATTCCCCCTGTCTAAAGAAACATGAGTAGAAATAAAAAGTAGCATGGTTTTATGGCTGTGCATAACTTGGCTGTGGAGAAGAGAGGCACTGAGTATTGCTTTGGGCGGCAGGAGAGGATTGCCAGCTGCACCAAGGATTTCAGCTGAAGAGTCTAACATTTGTAGTTTGAAAGTTGTGGGTCATGAAGGTGATTCACTTAATAACTATGCATGAGCTAATGAAGGTAAAGAATATTTCTAAGAAGGTGATATAAAATAGGTTATGTGAGATGTCTGTCAAATTACTGAAAGGTCTAGTACAGATTTCCCTTTAGGTCAGCAATACGGTTGATAAATAAACTAAAATGTAGGTGAAAATAATCTCTAATGGTAATTTGTTTTGGTTTGATTTAAAATGATGGGCTCATTCACCAAAATTCTGATGTGTACTCTGTACATTCAAAAAGAAACACAAGTCTTGTTTTGTTCCAGATGCTGGGTCAAGTGCAGAGTCAGAATCAATTGTTGTCTAAAATTGTTTGATGTTAGAGACAGAAATAATGATTATTATTATGGAAACTTAATTGTATTTATTTAATATAGTTAGAGCACATCTATTTTCATGACACTGAGAGTCACATAAATAATTTTTTTGGTCCTCACAACCAGAAATTTAAATGAGGACAGGAAGGAAACAAACACAAAATAAAATTTGGAGTTGCTGGTAGGTTTCAATTATGTAATAGATTTTACTAGATTTCAGTTAACATTTAATAAACACAAGGTAAACTTTTTTCCTTTGATTGATTGTATTATAGAAATACTGATACATAGGAATGTGACCAAAATTCAGGAATTAAAATGAAATAAAATAATGGTTACTTGATTTGGAAAAAAATTATTGAGGTACACACTAGCTAAATGGTATAGGTTGCTAACTGGTAATAACAGCAACAGAAATAAAATGTGTAGCACAAATTCCTGAAATAATAACATATAAATTTAGAATGATTTGGTAGTAGACTAGAGGAAGAAGAGGGAAAACTCTAGAATAAATCTCAACTGGATAATATCCTGAAATGAGAAACAATAAACAACAAAAAAATACAACAACCAGACAGCAAAAATGATGAGTTCAGTTTTTGGGAAAATGTTTAGAATAAAATATCTGGACCCAGCACATAGTAATATGACAAAAAAGTTGTCAAGTGAATAATAGACTACCTGGTCCTAGGGAGAATTGAGTATATAAATCTTATCTTTGAAGATGAAGAGGCAGGGGAATATGTGGGGTAACTAGATATAAATAAATGATGAGAAAAAAAGTAGTAAATATATGTCACTTGATCTTATCCAATATTCAGCTGCCTTTCTTGTTTAGAGAGCATCTCATCTTATGTTACCAGGGATTGAACTCAGGGGTACTCAACCACTGAACCACATCCCCAGCCCTATTTTGTGTTTTATGTAGAGACAGGGTCCCACTGAATTGCTTAGTGCTTTGCTGTTGCTGAGTCTGGCTTTGAACTCGCTATTCTCCTGTCTCAGCCTCCCAAAGTGCTGGGATTACAGGCGTGGACCACTGTGCCCAGCTATTCTATTTCTTTATACCACGTTTCAGAAAAAAAAATTACAAGTCTTTCTGTTGAAAAATATTAAAATATCAACAAATAAATGACCATTAGTTAAAAAATAACAGCAATGCCTCAAATCATATTTTCAGCATCAGTCATGCTAGACCATGGTCCTGTCTCTTGCATATTAGAATCAATTACATTTTTCCTAAGATGAAGCAGAATTAATTAGACATTAAACAAAATTGTAATTTCCTCTCAAATTTCATTTAAAGTGATTTCTTCTTGCTAACCTCTTCACCAAACATCTAGAAATATATTAGCTTCTAAAGCATCATGCATATATAATGAAGAACAACAACTGAAAATGGCTGGAGATCTGTACCTTGAAGGAATTCAACATCTCACTGTTAGTAAAGACTAAATTATGGCTTGGAAGCTGTATGGTGTCTCCTCAAGATCTTACTTATGAATAACAGAATGAATCTTTTGAACATTAAGTATCATATGAAAGGCCATATCTATCATTTTACTTCTACTAAGGTAATAGCATATTTATCAGACAATTCAACAAGAAAGAACAACCCTTATTTTTTTTTAGGAAATTTGTTTGCTTTTTTAAACCAGATAATTAGTTTCACCTCTGCATATATTTTTCTTGCATTAAGTTAAAAAAATAAATCTTAGATTTATTTAAGCTTTAGTAACAATGTATGACCCCCCTGCCTCTTCAAGGACATAACTTTTGCTAGCTCATTGTCCTTCACTAGGGTCATGGAATCCAGGGAGGAGTGGAGATATGGGCACTCAGTGTGCTTGCTCATCTATGTAAATTAGGCTCTGATAAATCAAGTCTGGAATTCCCTGCTGCAGATTTAAGTAAACCTATTCATGTACAGGCAGCTAATATAGACAAAGGTATCAAAAACATACTTTGGAGAAAGGGTAGCCTTATTCAACAAATAATGCTGGGAAAACTAGATACCCACAAACGGAAGATTGAAAATTTTTCTTTTTCATTTTATAAGGAGATTTAAGGAGTTCTTATATATATCACTATTATAAATTTCAGTACTACTTTTCAGAAGAAACTACTTTCTCAGAATTTCTCATATAGGCCATTTAAGATGAAGTTATAGTCTCAATAAGAAACAAAGAAAGAAATGGAATTGAATTCAACTGACCAACTGGATTTTCTGATACTGACAGGATATAGTAAAACTTATACTGAAGGTCTGATTGTTCCTAAATTCCTTCTAATACTGCTTTCTAAATTTGAAACTTTAAAGAATTTTATATGATTTTTAGACATTAATATCAAAAAATGTACTGTAGGCTCAAACATTTTTCTACAGGTCTATCATGAAAACTTGATTCGAAGATAATAAATTTTGACAATGAAAATATCCCAGAATATACATAAAAATATTACTCTTAATACTGCATCTAAAACATTTATTGGTCATCTGGCTGAAGTAAAGGTAACTTTTAGCTCATTATTATTATTATTAATTGTTATTATTATATATGTCCCTACACTCTCTAAGAAATTCAAACTCTGATACAGGGATGGTAAATCCCTATGTATCAACCTGATCTGTAAGTAATCTGGTTCTAGTTTTGATATTTTTACTCTTGAGCTGGATATTTTTCATATATATAGAGAGAAAAATTGAGTAAGCCACAGAGAATAAGTAGAGGACACTTTTGAGAATCACCGGAAAGAACAAGAGCCTTGCAGATTTCATTCAAATCTGACACCAGTTAGGGAGGGCATCCCACAATCACAACTACACACAGCATCTATTGACTTCAGCTCTCTGGCTCTGTCTCCCTGTAGAGCAGACTGAAGCACAAAGCTCTCATTGTCTACAAAAGGAAGCTTTGTGCTTGGATGGGCTCAGCAGGAAAAAGATGAGAAGCTGACCCTGGTTCCTCTTCTTTTCTCAGATGCATTTGCCCAGGAGCTACTGTGCTAAGATATGAGAAATGCTGTGCAATTTTTAATGTGTTCATACTCGGGATGCTTAAGAAATGGCATTTTAGACTTTATTGTATTGAATTATATTAAGCAGCTTGAAATTGTAACTTCCACTTATTTATTGTAATAAAAGTTGATGTATATATATACATATATATCATATTCAGAAATTTTAGAAATGTCACATAGAGCCTATTTTCAACTGCAAAAAGATATACTCTATTTTTTTCCTAATCTAGAGTAAAATTCCCAAGGTATTTTAGTTTGACATTGGAGTATTTTAATAAGTAATTTGGCTATTTTCCCATTCTTATTCAGTTCCTCCTTGATTTCAAATCCACAAGGGAAAAAATAATAACACCTCTTAGGTAAATCCTTAACTTAAGTTTACATTTAAATTTGCTTCTTTAGGTGCAAACATTGTAATGAAGATTTTCAAGTCTCTAAAGGGAAATTCTCCTTTTTCAAAAGTTTCTTTGAGGATATATGTGTTACAAATTACCCTTCCCCCCGTTTTTATGTTCTACAATGAATTAATATTGTTGGCGTTCAGATCACAAAGAAAACAAATTTACCATTAGTTGTCAAATTTTAGTCAGATTTTGCATAGTTTATTAGATCCAAATGCAGTAAGAAATGCTGGACCAATGCTACAAACCAGCAGTGTTTCTGTGTGCCATAATAATGCCTTGCCAGCCCAACAACTTTTTATTTGTAATAGTGGGCTCTAATCCTTGAGATAATCCAAACAGCTTCACATTTCTTATTTGGTGGTGTTATTATAGGGAGTCAATAACAAATGAGTCGAAAAACACTGGACTGTATTTTTAGATAAATGAAGAAAATTTAATCTAAGGTGCTTTGAGCAATAACTTTGTCATTGAAGATATATTAAATAACATTTCAAGGTTTTTTTCCATATAGTTTTATGAATTACTAAAGACCATCCTCTATTATTCAAGTCTGACTAAAATTTATGCTTTTTGTTCAGGGGTTATTATTAAAGGCAATTCAATCTTTGAAAGATTCAAAGAAAATCACACACACCACACACACATACACACACTCATATGTATGAAAAAGAAAGTTTTGAAGTTTGAGCCTTTTGCTTTTTTCTTATATGATATATTCTATGTTTTAATTGTATCTCCCAGGCATGAAGAAATAAATTTTAGTATTCAAAATAGTAGGATGTTTCCAGTATTTAATGGGATCATACACGCACATACACACATACACACAAATGTTATGTACTTTTTGTTCTGACTCAGAGGAAACAGGCACTTTTAATGTTTAAAACATCAGATCTTAATATTCTTTATATTTTCTAAGAAATAAACTCTAGTAGATTCAGTAGATTCTTGGTATAATGAAGTCCTGAGTTGAAAAATGTGCTCTTCAGAGGAATACTCTGAATAACCATTACTCAAGCAGTAATAAAGTCTTACAACAGTTCAGAAAATATTTCCCTTTTATATTCACTTTTTTGGTGATGCTTTGTGTTAAATGTATCATGATTAAAAATTCCAAATATGTATAGCAAATTGCCTTGTGATTATCAACAATCAGATCTTAGAATAATTTATATCATTACTGTTAGGCGTCAGGTTAAGAAGACACTTCTAGGGACAAACTCCTCTACATAAGGGAGGAAAGCTGTTGTCCCTTTAGAAGACTGTTAATGTGCCTTCAAAGATGTTTCATTTTGTTTCAGGTCAGGCTTTTCACTGAAACTGACAAGGAGTTAGCCAAAACCACCAAGTCACACTGACTTTTGGTGGCCCAGAGTAAACTTTGCTCATTATAATATAAATTCTCTTACCAGAGGCATTTGAGTCCACCAGTTCTTTTTAAAAGGAATACGATTATGACTTCAATTGAGCGTGGGGCTCTACCTGTGATGATGCATCTCTCCTTCATGAATACAAGTTTCCCTAATAAAAGCCCCTTCTTCTATTCCTCAGGTAGAATACTGCTTTGGAAATTAACTCCAGTGCTCTCCTTAATTGTTCCAAATAACAAACCTCTCTCCACTGCTTTTTCCCAGGCTTTTTGTTTTGTTTTGTTTTGCATTTCATCCTATTACCACACCCTTAGTCTCTTTCTTTTTTCTTGTTTTAACAGGAGATTTTAAAGACAAATCCTAGATGTCATATCATTTTCTCCTTAAATACTTCAGAGTATCTTAGATAATTTGATAGAAAGTAAAATTTGAGCGACTTTCTTGTATGTCATGATGACATTGTCAAGCTTTAAAACAAAATCACATTTTTAAAATATCACCTAATATTCAGTCCTTATTATAATGTCTCTGTCTAAAAATGCCTTTTATGTAGTGACTTGTCCTATATATTTTAATTCATTTAAATTTATTTGGATCTATATTAGTACAGAAAAATAATGAGATCTGATGGATATCGTAAAAGAACTATTTAAAAGAAATATGTACAACTGATTTCACTTATTAGGCATTCTAAACTATCATTTACACCTTTGTTCCCTTCTCATTTCCTGGCTTCTGAAAATCTGCTTTTTAAGATCCATTGTTGTGTGAACTAAATGTTGATATTATCCATGGCTGGCTCAAATAATCCCAGGTAGAATTTGTCAATCCTTCTCAACCCTTGTCAATCATTTCATAGCATTTTGATGATGAAAAGAATCAAAAATTAGATAACCAAACTGTATTTTGGAAAAAATAATGCATGTTCTTAATTTGTATGATATCCTAATTATGTGTCGACTTTTTGAGACATCTCAGCTAACCTAATCCAATTTTATAAAGAAGTTCTCTGATTTTTTTTTCTGAAAACTTCTGTTTTACCTTTTCTTTTAAATCTAAGATATTCATAATTCCAAGAAGAATTTGTAAAAGATATGCTGCTACTTTCATAAATCTTTGACAAAATTTGCTAACAAAGACATGAAACCTGAAATTTTTTGTATGTGGCTATTTTAACTAACAAATTTAATAGTTTAAATTACTTAATTATGATGAGATTTTTCTTTTTTTCATGCATTAATTTTAATGTTTTGTTTTTCTAAAATGTTATCCAGGCTACCAAGGCATTGTAACAAAACCAGCATGGTACTGGTGTAAAAACAGAAACATAGACCAATGGAATAGAATAGAGGGCCCAGAAATAAACACATACTGATACAGAATTTGATCCCTAACAAAGGTGCCAAAAAGACAGTTTATTTCACAAGTGGTGTTGATAAAACTGGATTTCCATATTTAGAAGACTGAAACTAGATCCCTATCTCACATTCTATATAAAAATCAATCAAAAATTTATCAAACACCTAATATAAGACCTGAAACTGTGAATCTGCTAAAAAAAAAAATAGGGTAAACAATTTACGATTTAAACACAGCCAACCACTTCCTGAATAGAATTTGAATAGCTCAGAAAACAATAGCAAGAATCCATAGAGGTTTTGCATCAAACTTAAAGGGCTTCTGTACAGTAAAGGAATGTACAGAATGTAAAGATAGCCTACATTCTAGGAGAAAATTTTTGACAGCTACTCGTCTGACAAGATTAATATCCACAATATATAAAGAACTCCAAAACCAGCACAAAGAAAAAAAGCCCAATCAATAAATGGGCAAATAAACTGAAAAAAAAATTCTCCGAAGAAATACAAATAGCCAATAATCATATGAAAAATGTTCAACATCTTTACTCACAAAGTAACTGCAAATCAAAATTACACTTAGATGCATGAATTCAGAATGACATATAGAAAACAATAAATACTAGCAAAGATTCGGGGAAATGGAGGTCACATACGTTGTTGATGGGAACGTAAATTGGTAGAGCCCTTGGAAATAAGTATGGAGATTCCTCAAACAACAAAAGAAGTACCATATAATCCAGCTACACTACTTCTTGGTATATACCCAAAGGATTTAAAGTCAGCATACTATAGAAATATCTGCATACCCATATTTACTGTGGCACAATTCACTACAGCCAAGGTATTAAATCAGCCTGGATGTCGGTCAACTAATGAATGCATAAAGAAAATGTGGTATTTACATACAATGGAGTATATTGAGCAATAAAGAAAAATTACTTCATGACACTTGGAAGAAAATAGATAGTACTGGAGATCATTTTGTTAAGTTAAATAGCCAGACTCAGTGACGTATGTATGTTTCTCTCATATGTGAAATCTAGGGGAAAGAAAGAAGACATTGAAGTAGAAGGAAGGTAATTAAAGAAGAGAAAGGGAGTCAGGTGGAAGACGTAGGTAGGGGAGGGAGATAGTCGAGGTAGAAATGTCAAAGTATATTATATACATATAAGTATATATCATAATGAAATCCATTGTTTTGTATAATTAATATGCACTAATATAGAAAAAAACTGTTATACAGATTGTCAAATACATCTTCTTAATAGGCTTTATTTTTATTTTTTTTTATTTAAATGCATTTCAAGTCATAGTACATAACCAGATCTCTGTTTTTCCATTTCTCTGATTGCAAACCAAATAAAGTCACACCATTAGAGTCTTCATAGATGTGTTAATAGGCTTTATTTTTAAAAGCCCTTATTAATGGGTGTGATAGCGCACGCCTATAATCCTGCTCCTCCGGAGGCTGCGGCAGGAGGATTGCAAATTCAAAGCCAGCCTCAGCAATGGTGGCCACTAACAATTCAGTGAGACCCTGTCTCTAAATGAAATGCAAATAGAGCTGGGCTTGTGCCTCAGTGGTCAAGTGGCCCTGAGTTCAATCCTCAATATCTTCCCCAAAAAATTAAAAAATGTGTTTATCATCAGTAATGATCTCTATTGTATTTTCTTCCTTCTTTTGATAATTTAGGTTTTATATCTTTCTTTTAATCTTTCCTGCCAGAGGTTTTATAATTTTATTTAACATTATTGTGGAACCAAATTTTGACTTTATTTATTTCAGTAGTTAGTATTCATGGCTAATTTTTTTCTCTCTAATATTACTGAGAGTTTCATTTATTTTACTAACATTCTGTGATGAATAGGTTATTGATTGCTGAAGTTTTTACATTCATGCCATACCCATAAAATCTACACATTTCCATCTATATACTGCTTTGTGATAAATTTCCTGTTTTCCACGTAATTTCCTTTGTGTCTCCCCCACAGTGGCTTATTTAATAAATCAAAAATGGCCAGCCCACATGTGAAAGTAGGATTCTGACCTACTGTCCATCACATCAGTTTAAGAAGCCAAACCACAATCTGTGTAGCAATGCCCTCAAGTTAGGGCTGAATCAACTGGTTAGAACTTCATCACCCAAAGTCTTCCCTAATTTGTGCCTCACCTTAGGTAACAACCAGCCCGAAAAAGCCAAATATAATCTCATAACCAGTCTTACAGGATGTCTTGCTTGTATTTAGCCAATCTTTATCTTTCCTGTGGCAACAATGTTCTATCAGGGCATACCTAAACCCTGCCCTTTTTTCTGATATAATACTTATACTCCTTGTTATGGCCTATAAGTCTGCATTACCCCAAAGTTCTTGTGTTGCAAATTGATCCCCATTGTGATAGTGTCAAAAGTAGAGCTTTTGAAAGATGATTAGATCATGAGGGCTCTACCTTCATGAACATGAAAGAAATGGTCTTACAAAAGAGACTGCGGGAGCTTGCTAGCAAGCCTTTCTGACCCTTCCACCATGTGAAAATGCATTGAGAAAGCGTCATCTTTGAAACAGACAATAAAATGCTGCCAAATATCTAGAATGCTAGTGCGTTGATCTTTGACTTCCCAGCCTCCAGGACTGTGAACAATAAATCTCTGGTTTTATGAATTACACAGTATAAAACATTTTGTTATAGCAGCTTAAATAGGCTGAGATACTCCCTTGCCTGCCATTGAGTCTCTGCTGAATGCAAATTATGGCACAAGACTCTCTTGCTTTAATGAACATTTATTCATTCTAATTATGATGATCCTTATTTCCACAAATGCAATTATATAATAGTTAAAATGTTTTCAACACCATATTTCTATGAAATTCTAGAAACTTTAACCTCCAAGGAAAAATTGCATAAATCTAAATGTAATTTTTCAACTCTAGATAACAAAAAACTGAAAGCTCTTAATGAAGATGATATAAGAGCAACATTTAGAAAATAATAAGTGCTAACTGGAGATTTAAAAGAGAGATTGGTTTGGTCACACAGAATGAAGAATCACAAAGTTCAAGTGGAATTTCTTAACGGAATATTGGAGCATATTCCAAGCTGTTTGCAAGTGATTATTTCTACTCAATGAACCAGCCAACCAAACTGTTCAAATCCCTCATTATTCCTTCCAACACAGGACAGCTCTAAAGAACGCTGCCAGAGCAGATCTTAGGACAGTGTGTCCAGAGACACCAGATAATGAGTAAGCCTCTGGCTTGTACCAGTGACATTCCAAAGATGTGGTAATGAAAAGGGTCTGGTGGGAAAGTCTACCTTGGGCACAGAGTCTAAAGGGGTAAACTATCCATAGAATACTTTAAAACGACAGCCGAACTGAGGCAAAGCTGCTCTAGTTTTGATTATAACCATGCACTGGCAGGTAAAAAAATATCAGGGTTTAAAAAATTCCAAAGTATGGGAACCTCGGACATTTACTGGTCTAAATTCAAAACAATAGCTCTGGTTACCACTGAAATTGAGTTTGACAATATGTGAACAACATTTTAAGATGCTTTTATTTATCTTTAGTGAAATCAAATTTTACATAAAAGTAACACTAGATATAAGTTATTCAGCTAACTGAACATGAACAGGCTCAACCAGGCTCATCTCTTTCAGGCATGAGGTCATAATTGTCAAGTTCTTCATCCTCATTTTCTATATAGTTCATATCTTGAACTACATGCTTCTTCTACATGCCTTTATGTTTAAGGAGGAGATTCAAAATAAGAAAAGATAGCCTAATGATTTTGAAGATGAGACAGGAGAATGAGATTCACTTTATTTCTTTCATTCCATGTTAACACTTACTGTTTTTGTTGATGTTAAAACTTTTAAAACATTTAAATGAAGTGTGAAAAATAAAAAGAAATGTTTTTCTATGCTAAGTAGGAGTTGACAGAAAATGCAGAAGGCTTAGTTAAATTTGAATTAAGATAAAAATGTTAATATAATGTGTCACATGCACTCTTTAGGACATACTTAATGTGAAAATAATATTTTTATGTTCAGAAGTTCAAATATAACTGAGTATATGATATTTATGTTTGGTATATCTGTAGTATGAAGAGGATTTATCTTCAGAAATAACAGTTTACTGGATTAAACATTTTTTAAATAGAAATGTATTGCTTAATTTTAAAAGATTTGGAGATTTCCCCAGCTACCTGTCTTGCATTGAATTTTAATTTATTTCAGCAAAGAAATTTTGTCTTTTGAAAGTTATTGAAGATTACTTTATGGATCATCATTTTGATAATTTTAATACATTATTTTTTCCACTGAAAAAATGAGGGTTATAATGTTTTTGTTTTAAAAATTCTACATCTCATTTGGATTAATTCTGTTAATTTTGTGGTTGTGATCTTCAGTATACCTTCAGATTTTATTAGTTTTGCTTTCCTTTATTAGGTGATGTACCTTGAATTACTTCCTTGCAATAGTAAATATATTTTTAAGTTCTTTCCAACTTTTATTTCAGCATTTCAAATCTATATTTTCAGCCACAAAGACATTCAAAAGCATTATGTAGAGTAAATTAGTCCCTTTATTATTCTGAAATCCTATCTTTGAAGTTAATAATAAATCTGCCTTAGCTGGGCACGGTGGCTCAAGCCTGTAATCCCAGCACTTAGGGAGGCTGAGACAGGAGAATCGCGAATTCAAAGCCAGCCTCAGCAATGGCGAGGCGCTAAGCAACTCAGGGAGACCCTGTCTCTACATAAAACACAAAATAGTGCTGGGGATGTGACTCAGTGGTCGAGGACCCCTGTGTTCAATCCCCAGTACCAAAAATAAATAAATAAATAAATAAATAAATAAATAAATAAATAAATAAATAAATCTGCCTTAAACTCTAATTTGGAATATATTAGTACAGAAATACCAAATCTGGAATTTCTATTGTACAGATTTCTGTTGCACATCATTTTCCATCCATTTACAATTTACCTTATCTTACATTTAATGTCTTTTTTTATGTAGCACATATATTAGGGTTTTATGGTTTTAAAAGTAATATCTTTTACTTGGCAGTTCTTAGAACTTACAAGTTTAGTGTAACTACTGCTACAAATTTGGTTTTTATCAATATCTTTCTTATTTTTGTGATTGACCCAATTATTTAGGTTCTCTTTTTTATCACTAAGCCCTTTTTCCTTAGACTGTATATTACAATTTTATTTGTTTGTCTATTAACATTTTATGACTTTTTGTTCCTCTTAGATGTTACCCTGGATTAAAACATGCATTTCTTACCACATTCTAAATGTATCTTCTGATAATACTAGAATCTTACTTAGAAAACATTTCATCCATTAAAACACTGCACTCTTTTACATTATTATTGGCATGTATTTCAATGCTACACACATTTTAAACACCAAGAGACATTACCGACATAATTTTCTATATTCATACAATTATCCTTTCTGACAATTTACTTGAACTCACAAGGCTTGTTAATTTGGGCTTTAGTTTTGAAGGCTGTTGTACTAAGTGTGGAATTCTAGGTTGGCATTTCTATCTGGCTCTTTCCTCACCCTCTACACTGTAAAAGTATCCTTCCCTTTTCCATCCATCTCTTACTTTCATTGAATTTAATGTTGTGTCTCTGGTGTTATTGTCAATCTCTTCTTCTACCAACCAGTCTGTTAATAATTTTTTTTTAAATTTGTTTTGAGTTTTAACCAGATTGCCAGATCGTTTCTTGTGTTGTTTCTATTGTATTTACTCTGCCTAGAATCTGCAGTATTTCTTGGAACCATAGACATTTTTTACCAATTTTTGAAAACATTTGAAAGTATATGCATCCCACTTTCTTTCTACTGTCTTTATGGAATTCAAATGTCAATTCTTTTAAAAAATTTTTGTCGCATCTCAATAACTCTTACAATTTTTGAAAAGTAGGCTTTATGTTATATTTTGGAATTTCTTTCTGGGAATTTGAATTCACTAATCCTCCTTGGTGTGTTCAATCATTTAATCCTATCTATTGCTAAAGAGAGTCACCTCTACCCTTTACCCAGCAATTCTATCTTACATAACTTGGGGTAATTATTAAATTTAATAAATAAACATTAGTGCAATAGTATTAATTAAACTCTAGAAGTTAATTGTATTTTAAAATATTTTCTAATGTCCTTTTTTTCTGGTTCGTTGGTACCATTTACCATATCTTATTGCCCCATGGCCCTTTGCCTCCTTTATCTCTAATTTGTTAAAAACTTCTTAGTTAGTCTTTGATTTTTTTGTGACTGTGAGAATCTCAAAACTTACTGGTCAGTCAGTTTGTAGGATTTCTTTCCATTGGGATTTATCAGATACTTTTTCATCAGTAGACCAGATTTAAGAAGACTAGGAAAGTGATTTATTAATTGTGATAACATCACATTGAGGGGGTACATACAACATGATTTATAATCAGCAATGTTAAAATTGATATAATGGTTACAATGTTGTCTACAAGGATTTCCCACCGATAGACTTTTCTTTTTCTGTTCCCTATTTCATTTGTTAGAATTGAGTCAATAAGCCTAGACCATATTTGTTAGAAGAGGGAAATTAAAGAACTTCAGATCCTTTGTTAAGACTACCACATCAAATTTGAAAGGAACTGGTATGGGATTGTACCAATATCTACTTTCTTTTAAAATTCTGCCTATCAATTTTAGCATTTGCGTGAAATTATTCTACCTCCTTTCTTATTAAGTTCTCTTTTCCTTGTTATTTGGCATTATACATATATTATTTGTATCACTTGGAATTGTTCTATGAGGTTAGTATTTTTCCATACCTCCTCTTTGTTTAGTTAGTTCATAGTTTATTTACATCATCAATACAGATTCATAAACATGGTGGTTGTGCTTGGCTTAACAGGCACTTTGCTTTTTATTTTTTTGCTCTGGAAACATTGGGAATCCATTCATCTGTCTTCATTCTTTTTAAAACTTTTGATCCCTCCTTAACTTTATTGCACTGTGAGGTGCTTCAGGCTGTCTGATATTCTCTCTGGTCCACTCCTAGAATGAGCCCTTCCTCCAGAGATTTCTGGTTCCTTTATTGGAAAATGGTATTCAGAGACTGACATAGATGCTACATCAGCTGTTTGCTACTAAGCTATTGTGGTCTCTGTGCACATTTAGTGAATATATTTTTATTATAGATAAAGGTGTATTTATCTATAATAAATTGTGTCTAACTCTACATTAATGGTAATAAATATTTATTTAGACTGATATTCCCAGGTCTAATGCAGCAACACATTGTTCATTGTAGTCTTCTATACTTGTTTGTCACCTTTTTCAGACATTAAGAAACATGGCTTCTGCTACCTATAATTTGTTTCCTGCTTATCCAGCCCTGGTATGTGTGTTATATAGTTTCATAATTCCCAATCTGTACTCTGAAAATAAACAAGTCTACTAATAAGATTACAGTGAGTACACATAATACAAAGTAATTTTGTGTGTGTGTGTGTGTGTGTGTGTGTGTGTGTGCATGTTACTAAGGATTGAATGCAGAGCACTGTACTGCTTAGCTACATCTCCAAATCCATTATTTAATCATTTATCTTTATTTTGAGACAAGGTCTCACAGAGTTGCACAGACTGACCTCGAACTTCTAATCCTCCTAAGTCAGCATCTTGAGTCACTGGAATTAGAGATGTGTACCAATGAATCTGACAAATACAAAGTGATTTTTCGCAAGGATTTCAATAAATATAATGAGGAAATTGTAGACTTTTTGAAAAATGGTGCTAAATATTTGGAAAGATATATGGAAAGAAAAAGATGCATATACCTACCATATACAAAACGAACATGAAAAGAAAAAAAATAAATAAATATAAGTGGTAGAAGGATAAACTTTCCAAAAGAAAATATAGGGCAAACTCTTGGTGACTTTGTGCAGATAGATTTATTAGGATGAAAGAGCAGAAAATATGATTTAATTAATAAACTTTTTGTTCATTGAATAGAAGAGATTGCTTCCCATAATGTTTGCTGAAGACTTGTATTTTGAGTATATTAAAAATTTTATGAGTCTATACAAGAAAATAAATCCAGTTTTAAGAAGGAAAAACATTTATTTCTCTCACTCTTTCTCTCACCCACATACAAACATACATTTCCAAAGAACAAATGAATATGTATGAATGACAGATACATTAAATATGCTCACTAGGTTTAATCTTAGGAAAATTCATATTAAAACTATACTCATAACAATGTTATGAGTCAAAAAGATTAACAATAAAAGGTGTTGGTGAATGTATAGAAAAACTAGAATTCTTGTTCTCATGTGTTACTTGAGCTCAACTATGAGATAACGCAAGAAAGCTTAGAGGAGAAATGATTGGGCTGTGAAAGCCTAACCCAATCAGTGAATTATTTACTCTGATGATATTAAAGAAGGTGGGCAGGGTGTGACTAGAGGAGGAAGGTATTGGGGGCATGCCATTGGGGCATATATTTTGTATCTGGCCAGTGATATCTCGCTCTCTGCTTTCTCCAGCACACTCTTTTGCCATGATGCTCTGCATAACCTTCATCCCTGAGAAATGAAAGAAGGCTCCTGTGGAATGAGACCCCTGTAAATGTGAGCCCCCAAATAACCTTTTTCTCCTTAAAACTGTCTTGTCAGATCTTTTAGTAACAGCAGTGAAAAAAGTGAATAAAAGAGTAACTATTTTTTTAGATTGTTTTATTTATGACAGTAGAATGCATTTTGATTCATCATACATAAATGAAGTATAACTTCTCATTCTGGTTGTACATGGTGTAGAATCACACTGGTCATGTAGTCATGTATGCATATAGGGTAATGTTCAATTCATTCTACTATCCCTCCTACCCCCACCCCCATCCCCTCCTTTCTCTCCCCTCTGCCAAATCCAGAGTACTTCTATGTTTCCCTAGCACCCTGCATTGTGAATTAGCGTCTACATATCAGAGAAAACATTCCACCTTTCATTTTTGGGATTGGCTTATTTCATTTAGCATGATATTCTCTACTTCCATCCATTTACCTACAATGCCATAATTTCATTCTTCTTTAAGGATGAATAATATTCTATTGTGTATAAATACCACATTTTCTTTATCCATTCATCTGTTGAAAGGCATCTATGTTGGTTCCATAGTTTGGCTATTGTGAATTGAGCTGCTATAAATATTGATGTGGCTGTGTCACTGTAATATGCTGATTTTAAGTCCCTTGGATATCAACTGAGGAGTAGGATAACTGAGGCAACTTGGCGGTACCATTCCAAGTTTTCTGTGGTATCTCTATGATGCTTTCCACAATAATTGCACTAATTTGCAGTCCCACCAGCAATGTATGAGTATACCTTTTTCCCCACATCCTCATCAACATTTATTGTTGCTTGAATTCTTGATAATTGCCATTCTGACTAGAGTGAGATAAAATCTTACAGTAGTTTTGACTTGCATTTATCTAATTGCTAGAGGTATTGAACATGTTTTTTCATATATTTGTTGATTGATTCTATTTCTTCTTCCATGAAGTGTCTGTTCAGTTCCTTAGCTCATTTATTGATTGGGTTATTTGGTTATATATATATATACATGCATATATATGCGTGTATGTTTATTTATTTTGGTGCTAAGATTTTGGGTTCTTTACATATCCTGGAGATTAATGATCTGTCCAAGGTGCCTGTGGTAAAGATTTTTCTCCCATTCTATAGGCTTTCTCTTCATGTTATTGATTGTTTCCTTTGCTGAGAAGAACCTTTTTAGTGTGAATCCATCCCATTTATTTATTCTTGATTTTACTGTTTGCACTTTATGAGTCTTATTAAGGAAGTCAGTTTCCAAACCAACATGGTGAAGGTTTGGGACAATTTTTTCTACTATTAGATGCAGGATCTTTGCTTTAGTGCCTAAGTCCCTGATCCACTTTGAGTTGAGTTTTGGACAAGGTGAGAGATAGAGATTTAATTTCATTTTACTACATATGGATTTCCAGTCTTCTCAGCAACATATGTTGAAGAGGCTATTTCTTCTGCAAAGTATGTTTTGATGCCTTTGTCTAGTATGAGATAACTGTATTTATGTGGATTTGTCTCTTGTTTTCTATTTTGTATCATTGGTTACATAAATATAACCAATATATATCTGTTTTGCTGCCAATATCATGCCGTTTTTGTTACTATGGCTCTGTAGTATAATAAAATGTCTGCTATTGTGATATGTTCTGATTCACTTTTCTTGCTAAAGATTGCTTTTGCTATTCTGTGACTCTTATTTCTTCAAAATGAATTTCATAATTGCTTTTTATATTTCTATGAAGAATGTCCTTGTGATTTGAATAGGAATTTTACTAAATCTGTATAATGTTTTTGGTACTATGGCCATTTTGACAATATTAATTCTAACTATCCAAGAGCATGAGAGATCTTTCCATCTGTTAATGTCTTCTTCAATTTCTTTCTTTAATGTTCTGTAGTTTTCATTGGATAGATTGACTCCCAAGTATTTTATTATTTATTTATTTATTTATTTATTTATTTATTTATTTATTATTTATTAGAGGCTATTGTGAATGGAGTAATTTTCCTAATTTCCCTTTCAATTTATTCATCACTTATATATAGGAATGCCTTCAAATTGTGGGTATTAATTTTATATCCTGTTACTTTGCTGAGTTCATTTATTAGTTCTAAACAATTTATGATGGAATTTTTTTGGATCTTTTAAATATATAATCATATTGTCAGCAAATAGTGATTGTTTGATTTCTTATTTTCCTGTTTGTATTCTTTTAAATTCTTTCATATGTTTAATTGCTGTGGTTGAATTTCAAGGACATTGTTGAATGGAAGTGGTGATGGAGGGCTTCCTTGTCTTGTTCCAGTTTTTAGAGGGAATGCTTTCAGCTTTTTTCCACTTAGAATGATGTTGGCCTTGGGTTTGGCATATGTAGCTTTTACAATATTGGGGTATGTTCCTACTATCCCTAGTTTTTTTAGTGTTTGAACATGAAGGTATTTTGTCAAATGCTTTTTCTGCATCCATTGAGATAATATGATTCTTATCTTAAGTCTATTGATGTGATGAATTACATTTAATGATTTTCAAATGTTGAACCAACCTTGTATCCCTGGGATGAACTCCTCTTGATTGTGGTGCACTATCATTTTAATATGCTTTTGTATGTGATTTGCTGAATTTTATTGAGAATTTTGGCACCTACGTTCATCAGGGACATAGGTCTAAAATTTCTTTTTTTTTTAATCAGGTGATCAAAGCTTTTATTTATTTATTTATTTATTTACTCTACTTAGGTATACATGATAGCAGAATGCATTTTGATTCATTGTACACAAATGGAGCCAACTTTTCATTTCTCTGGTTGTACGTGATGTAAAATCACATCATATATGCAGTCATACATGAAGCTAGGGCTATGATGTCCATCTCTTTCCATCATCTTTACTGTCTCCACGCCCCCTCCCACCTCCTTCCGCTTTGACCAAAGTTCTTCCATTCTTCTTGTGTCCTTTCCCCCATTATGGATCAGCATCCACTTATTAGAGAAAACATCCAACATTTGTTTTTGGGGGGATTGGCTTACTTCGCTTAGCATGATATTCTCCAACTCTATCCATTTACCTGCAAATGCCATGATTTTATTCTCTTTTATTGCTGAGTAATATTCCATTCCTTGATGTGTTTTTGCCTGGTTTTGATATCAGGGTGATGCTAGTTTCATAGAATGAGTTTAGAAGGGTTCCTTCTTTTTCTATGTCATACAATAATTTGAAGAGTATTGGTGTTAATTCTTATTTGACTGTCTTGTAGAACTATGCTGAGAATACATTTGGTGTTGGGCTTTTCTTGGTTGGTAGAATTTTGATGGTGTGTTCTAGTTTATTGCTTGAAACTAAACTGTTTAATTTGTGCATGTTTTCCTGGTTTAGTTTCAGTAGGTCATATGTCTCTAGAAATTTGTCAATGTCTTCAAGATTTTCTATTTTATTGGAGTATACATTTTAAAAATATTTCCTAATTATCTTTGGTATTTCAGTAGTGTCTTTTGTGATATTTCTTTTTTCACCATGGATTTTAGTAATTTGAATTTTCTCTCTTTGTTAGCATATCTAAGGATTTACTAATTTTATTTATTTTTTCAAAGAACCAACTTTTTGTTTTGTCAATTTTTTGAATTGTTTCTTTTGTTTTAAATTTAGTGATTTCAGCTCTGATATTAATTATTTCTTGTCTTCTGCTTTGGGTTGTTGATTTGTTCTTTTTTTCCTAGAGCTTTGAGATATAATGTTAGGTCATTTATTTATTGACTTTCTATTCTTTTAATGAATGAACTCAATGAAACGAACTTTACCCTTAGCCCTGCCTTCAGAATGTCCCAAGTGCTAGCCTGAGTGGGCCCTGGGAACCTGAGGAGTGCCTAATCAGCCAGCTGGGTGAATGGAGAGCAAGTTGCCCTCATACTTCTCATCCCATCTTTTGACCTTCTGTTGCCAGTCCCTGTGCACTTCAGAACTAGCAGAGCTGGGGAGAGCCTGGCTCACACCTAGCAGGAAGATCTCAGGTGTAACCAAACTGCAGGCACCCTGACACTCGGCCTCTAGGCCCCTGTTGGTGTTACAAGATGAGACTCCTGTGCCCCAGGTAGCCTTGGTGGTGGTGGCTGCATCCCAAGATGAGGGCAGTAGCTTTCAGAGATGGGGCAGCTGCAGAGGGTAGAACGGAGGACCTGTGCTTTTATTTTATTTTATTTTATTGTTTTATATCTGAGTTTTGATGTGTCTATTTTTGCAGTAGTATTATCCCAGTACATGGCTATAACAAAAATAAACCCTGTTTTACAGCCAGAGATTCTGTTTCCCAGTTTAGTATATATTCCTGGAGATTTATTTTCTCTGTGAAGATATCAGAGTAAACTAGCTCCTCCATGAAGTCAAGCCCTGAAGTTTCTTTCTTTTTTTTTTTTTAATATAATATCTGTTTTTCTTCTCTTATCTGGAATAATCTTTTTGGTACAGGTTGATGATTTTTTGTGTGTACGGAAATTTTGAAGTGTAGTTTTACTTTATCAGACGAAATAATAAGGCCCACAATTTTTTTTGCTGGGGAGAGTTTCCAGGGATTGAACTCAGGGGCACTCAACCACTGAGCCACCATCCTGGTCCTTATCTTGTATTTTATTTAGACACAGGGTTTCACTGAGTTGCTTAGGGCCTCACCATTGCTGAGGCTGACTTTGAACTTGTGATCCTTCTGCCTCAACCTCCTGAGCCTCTGGGATTATTGGCATGCACTACTGTGCCTGACTCTACAATTGTTTTTAAGGTGTTATGTTCTCTTTCAATGTGAAAAAAAAATTTTTGAATAAAACATATTTTTGAGCACTCTCAAATTTGAAGCAAAATCTACTTAGCAAATTTCTTACATGTGTGCTTGAAAATCTTTAGTTTGCCAAACAGAGATGCATACAGGGCTTCTATCTTTTCCAAAACTATTTAAACAAAAATGAGTAAATTTTTAATATATTGAGCATTATTTTAGTTCATGTTTACATTTAAATCAAAGAAAATTATAAAAATCTATGTGACTTTTAAGTTAAACATGTAATATTTAAAATACTCCTCAATTATATTTCATTTTAGAAACTACTGCAATATTGGTTTAGAAATTCCTTTTCAAATTGTGTGTGGTGAGCAGCTATAGCTCACCCTTAGCCCTGCCTTCAGAATGTCCCAAGTGCTAGCCTGAGTGGGCCCTGGGAACCTGGGGAGTGCCTAATCAGCCAGCTGGGTGAATGGAGAGCAAGCCTCCATCTAATCTGGAGGCTGAGGTAAAAAGGTCACTTAAGAATAGGAGATATGGGCCAGCTTGGGCAATATATTGAGATCACATTTCAAAAAATAATTACTTGTGTCTCCATCCTTTATCATGTCATGGATAACAGCATTATTAAAGAAATGTACACAGCTTCCTCTAGCCTACCACATGCCTTCCACCTCTGAGTCACCACCTGTGCAAACCACAAAGACAATACTCTATCAAATAACATTTGATTAAATGGAGTGACCATCTATCTTCAAAGCATGGTGATTAAAACATCCTCCATTATCAACACTATCATCCATTAGTAAAAGACAGAATCATTTCAGCAGTGAAGGAAAAATCAGGTAAACAAAGTGCTACAAACTTGATTAATCAGGTTCTAATTACCTGAGACTCAGAGCACTTCAGAAAAGCAAGAAAAAGTCTTAGTAGAGAAATATCAAAGCACAAACCAAGGAAGCATGGGTAATATTTTATATAGTTGCATCTTCACAGTGGCATTTGTAGGCTTCAAGTGTCACTCAAATACTGGCAACCTTTTTGTTAGTGTTCTGCATTTGGCAAAGACATGCATGCTTCATCTAAGATAAAACAAGTTCCTTTTTGCTTACAGAAATACTGTTTAGGATAGCAAGACTAATTTTAGCATTAAGTGTTATAAATCTTCTAGAATTTAATAACCTGTGATTATACAGTTCTGAAAATTCAAAGAGTTCAAAGAAGACAGTTGAGGTGTTGTTCCATGCTGGGAAGGGATCCAGGAATGCTAGGATAGGTGCTGACACAATTCAATCAGGCATTTTTTTACCCTCGTTTCTCCCTGTATTCTAAATGACGATGTAGATATCAGTGTATGGTTAGTCTACATGTAAATTGATTTCTTGTGAAGATCAGCTTAAGCTAATCACTCACACAATTTCTCAAAAAAAAATCTATTTAAAACCTAACGATAATTAAATTTCTGGAAGTTAAAGCTAACCAATAGATATATGCACAAAATGTTTGGTATTTGGATTCATTGTTGTATAAATTCTAAGTAGCTTTGAATATTGGTTGTTTGGGCACATTATCTCATGTGATCTGTCATGAAAATGAGAACATTTCTGAACTAATCTGCAGGAATCAGTGAATCATGAGGCCTAGTTGTCACCCCTCTCTGTTGCCCACAGAACAGACAGCTGAAAGCCTTATCTGTATGTGTTCCAAGACCATGTGAGCCAAACCACCATGCTCAGCCTGACTCGCTAGAGTACAGGATCACAAATAAAAAGTCCTGAATGTACTATGTACAGAATAAATTCCACATTTTGTTCACAATGTCTGAGCTGACAATCAGTTACAATCTCCAGTTCTACACCACACTGCTATTCAAAACTCCAGTGTCACTATTTGAGACAAGTACTGTTTTTCTGATGTAACTAGCACCTTCCTAATTCAGGACTTTGTGGTATTCCTCTTGCTTGGAACTCCTATTGATTGATGCCTGTGTCTCACAGAACAACCTATCTGTAACACTCTCATCTCAGCTCTTTTAGGTAGCCTTTCCCAATACAGACTGCAGTGTATCTGCAATCTCTTCCTCCTGCTCCTTTACGTCTCTTGTGACTCCCCATTTGTTTTGTTAACATTTATGATAAAACTTGTGTTGGCCATAAGCCCTCTTTAATATGAATCACAAGGCAGTTAGCACTCACTACTGTTTTTTTTTCTATAAGCACAAACTAAAAATCTCATATAGTCTGAAAGACATGAATGAATTTTATTCCTAGAATAGTCTACAGATCTCCTCTCTAGGGAGTAAAGGAAGTAATAACTAAAGTATAAGTTTCATGACAATCATTGATGACAAGAAGGTTTCCTACGAGGTTGTCTCTGACCTGGAGAGAGAGGTCAGGAGGTTGTCTGTGAAGATTCACAAAATAGTAGGCTTCAAGCAAAGTGTTTAAATTTTTGCTAGGAGCTTGGAGCTGAGAGTTATGGAGCAGATATCACTAAGTGACTTTCTTGTCAGAACATTTTCTGCAATATTTTAATAAAAATGAACACTTGTTTCACCAAGACAGTTTTTTTTTTAACTTTTCTTCACTTGGCAATACCAGTATTGGTAAATTTCTTAAATGGCAGAAGTGTGACAAGCTTGAAAATCCAAAGCTTCAAATTGTTATTGAGCTTAGAGAAGACACCTTTTGCCATACTAGAATACTCTTCATGATTTAACTTACTATTGTAATTAGCTGCATCATATTTATCTTTTATTCTTAAACTTTAAGAAACATATATCAACCTGTTACATGGTCTTTTACACAGATCAGTACAAGGCATGTTTCCCATATGCCAGATATGAGAATATTTGAGTTGCTTTGCATGTTTTTATAGGATTATTTTGTTGCTTTGAATTAATGGACTCTTTCAACAGATCAAATGTTCATACTGTAATGGGGTGATTTAGCTAAGTGATTTTAGGCTGTCCCTTTATTTTTTCATAGTTATCCCTAAATAGGCTAAGTCAACTAGAAATATTGTCATGATCTTGTGAAAATGTAGATGAAGGATAAAAAATAAATAAAATTGAATGAACTACTGAGATTGTAGAATCACATTACTATATTTTTAAAAAGAGAAGTTCATCACTATGATAACAGAATTTTATTTTGTGTTAACATGTGTGATTCAGTCCTTTATCTGATCCTGATTCTTCCATGGTTATTTTGATATTTTCAAAATGAAGTGGATTTCAAGAGTCATTATTTTTTTTGTATTTGCCACAATAACAACAAGGAATTTCTATTCAGTAACTATTTGTTGGTGTGTTGATATTCAGCTTTATCACAATGAAAACAAAACAAACACAAACACAAATAAAACACACAGTATTCCCGTCTTCCTACTCTTGGCTATCACTTCAGTAGAAGTTTACAAAGATAAAGACACATAAAAGACCATAAATCTAACATAGCTAAAATGATAAAGTGAATAAAGAAAAAAATATTAAAATAAAATTAAAAATATAATCCAGTAGGAATATGACTACAAACCACTTACGCTGGCACATTTTATAGAAAGATGAAAATTAGAGAGGTTGGGAACTTTCCTTCAAGAAAGACAGACATGAAAAATGCCATGATGTTAGTTAACTAAGGACAAAAGAAATGAGTTACCCAATTAGAAAGACAGCTAACTCTCCAAGTGCACACCAAGACACTGATTGGTATTCTATGTATCTAAAAACATAGAGAAGGGAAAGTCATCTGTGCTCTATCTGGAGAAGTAAGTAGAGGAAAAACCAAGGTTTTTAGAAGTCATATCAAGGTTATGGTAGGCTCTCTAGCCTAAGAGCAAAAGGAAACCAAATATATGTTTTAAAATGGATTAGGGCACCTGACGCATCTAATTTGTTGGTTTGAAAAGTTTAACATCAATATAAAAATAACTGGGTGTAAAAAATGAAAATATATGCAACTTGACCTGTTAGGGCTACACTGGTGGTAATAGAGTAACACTGAGTAAATTCAAAACATATTTGAGATAATAAAAACAAACAAACAAACAAACAAAAAACCCACAGGGCTAACCAACAGACCGAATGTGGAAGAGTGAAGGGGAAAGAGGCATGACAATTAGATCCCTAGCTTGCCTGTTATTGCTGAGGGCCTGGAAACAATATGCAATGTGACAGGGCAATTCTACAATGGTCCCCAATAATCCTCATTATGTGGTATTTACATTTTTGCATGCTTCATTCTCTTTCCAAATCATGACTGACCTGGGGAACCAATGCAATACTGGCAAATGAGAAGGCAGTGCCAGCTTGGTCTCTCAAATTGCTCAGTTTGCAGGAAGCCATTCATCCTGTTGTAAGGATGCTTAAGTAATCCTCAAAAGAAGCCAATGTCGAGAATAACTGAGGCCTTTGGACATCTGCCAGCACCAGTTGGCCAGTCATGTAAGTCAAGTACATAGGCAGAGTACACTTTATATTTCATCAAGTTCAAAGGACTATAGTCATGGAGAACACTCAACTCAATCTCATAAGAGACCTCTAGATATAAAATCCTAGTCAAGCCACTCCCAAAATCCTGGCTTAAAGAAAAAGTCTCTCTCTCTCTCTTATTTATGTATGAATATATTACATGTGTACACACACACACACACTTTCTCATATATACAAAATCACAATTTTTTGTATATTTTTTTCATTAAGCTCCCAAATTTTGCACTAATTTGTTACATATCAGTGGATAACTGAACAAAATGGAATATCTCTAAGATTGGTTTGGGACATACCAAATTTTTGGCTTCTGCCACATATCCAAGAACGATTTTACATCTACAGTAAGATAAACTAACACTTGAGAAGAGAGGTCTTTGATATGTAAAATAGACAGTCACCCACTTATAACCAGTAGTTGAGATCACCTACAGTGAGAAAATAGAATAAGAAATTGGGCCTATGAGAGTGCTTGGAGATTTAACACTTAAGAATGCAAAGGTGCATAGACCAGGGGTGATGTGTGAAAAAAGGAAGAACATAAGATGTTCAGAAGAAGAGGTGATTTAAAAGGGAAGGTAGTCTCAACAGGACAAAATGTTGAAAGGTCACAAAATTAATGAACAGAAAAAGCATTTTGGATATAAAATATGGATTTGTGACATTTTTGCGAATTGCTTACATGAAACATTAGGGTAAGAAACTAACAGGTTCATTGAGAAAAACAGAACCTGTAGAGAGAGTGAGTAGAGTACATACAGCTCATTTGTTGTATTTGGAAGCACTAACTATGTAGTATTTCAAAATGCTTTCTAATTTGGCTTTCTGGAAGTCATACTGAATTATTTTCATGGTTCATTTGTATAATAAGTAGAGATCAAGTAACACTTATTACTCTTGAATTGGGATTTAAAATGTTGAGCACTTACTATTAAAGCCATCAAAATAAACAACTATAACTTCAGAAAAGCAAAGCCAATGTTAATATTTTATATTCCCCAATGTAAGCATATGGGAAAAAATAATTCCCAACTGATTCACAAAACTTTATAATACTGGAGGAAAAATTGAGAAGAATGAAAAAAAGCAGATATGAAATTCAAGGTGTTATTATTTTTTTCCATGAATTTAAGGCATGGATATATTTGACTAGAACTGAAGAGCAATAATTTCAGGTGTGAGATTTTAAAAAATATAACACATTGCTATCAGAAAAGAAATGAGCAGAAGAACACTCTACAATGAGTTACTTCAAACCTAGAAGTTTCACATTAATTTTATATCAAATACATTAATGATAATGTTCAATTATAGTAAAGTGATTATATTTCTCCCTTCTTCATTTACTGCTATATCATAGAACATTGTCAACTCACAAAGCTGAATCTTACCACCTGCCACTGTACATTTGATATTACACTTTCTTAAAAATAAGTATTTATTTTATAATCACTTCTGTAATTAAAACCTTTTTATTTTATTTCTTTCTTTATAAAAGAGGCTATATGGAAAAATACATTTATTTCCTTACTAAGAGTCAGGCTTTTCATGGGGCAACTGCATATTGAAAATATAATTCTTTTTCTCATGAGTGCAAATAAATTTCATACCTAATAAATGACATGATAGTAATTTTTAGAAAATACAAACACAGAATTTACACTTAACTACATATTACATTTCATTATTCCTTTATAAGCCTGACCATATAAGTCAAAGACATTTTTTAAATTACTTTATTCTCAGTTTAATACCCAGCAACCAAAGAGAAGACATGTGTTCTTCCTCACCATATTCCTTTAAAATTAAACTGAAATGATGATACACAGTCATTTAGTTCATTCAAGGTTATTCACATTTTATATTTATAATGATTTTAAGTCCTTAATATAAGTATTTAAAATGTGACATAATTTTTGGTCTTTGAGTTCAATATAACAAAAAGTTTGTTCTAACAATGATTTGTTTTGTTTTGTTTTGTTTTGTTTCACTCACATTTCTATAGGTAAGATGTCCACGTGGTCTTGACTTGGATCCATGGTCAAGGCCTGATAAGGTTAAAATCAAATTATCAGCCAAGGACATTCTCTTTGGAGATTGGAGTCCACTTTCAAGCTCATTCCTTCATTTGATAAATTCAGTTATTTGCCAAGTGCAGCGGCCAAGTTTCTTTTTTTAGCCATAAGCTAAAAAGTTTCCTTTAGGCCACTGAATTTTTTTACATGACCCAAATGTATCACCAATCCTTTTAAAGCACACCCCCCGTTTTTTAATCATTTAAATTTTAATGAATTTTCCTTTCATCATATGCTGAAGACATTTTCATTATATGATGAGATTAACCAACAAAGTTATCTCCCCATTTTATTTTATAGTACACTGTCACATATAACCTGAATCATGTAGTGATATCACACCCTATTCAAAGATAAATCACTTTTGAAAGTGACTGTAGGAATTTATGATACAAGTAAAAAAAAAAAGTTGAGATGCCTTCAACAAAAAGAAAATTTACAATGATCTCTTCAAGTAAGGCAGCTTGACATGTCTATTATCTTTCCCTGTGTCTGTTGCCCAAAGACATGGCCAAGTTTATAGTTGTCCCCTATGTCATTCCCACCACAACTGCATGTCTTTAGGTAGTATTTAATGTTAATCACATTCTCTTGCTTTCCATTAGGATAATTGTTTGTCTCTCTCCCTCCTGTAGGAGATTATTATGTGTACAATCTATCTATATAAGTGTTATGGGTTGTAAAGGTATATCTTCTCCCCGGGTGACTATTATGTACATGATCTGTTACCTTTTTGCATTAAGCTAATGAACTGTTGACACTTGTCGTTAGAACAATCTGGCATCTTTAAATGTCTTAAAAGTGAAAAATAAATAAAAAAGGAAATGGTCTACACTGAACAACACACACTGAACAACATGTTTTACATCCAGCATAGGGTAAGATGTGCCTCTCATTCTTACACCAATAGAAGGCATTCCATGGATTATGACTTGGTGGCTCTCCAATTTCAGTCAAAGCAAATTTGCTGATTCCATAAATTGAGTATTGCTTTGTTTTCTAACAATTACAAAAATATATAAAATAGACAAATTTTTAATAGTCCCAATGCTTAGATAAAATTGATTTGTACAAAATACCAAAGTTAATCACAAATAATGGCTGCAAATAATGGCCACACAGTTATGTATATTTAATAAGATGGATTCCAATCAGTGAAATCACTCTGTGAAAAGACATTTTAATTCTGATCAGCAGATAATTTTCAGTGTTCAATAAAAGGAGACCTAACATAAAGATGTTTTCAAAGAGTTTTTCTTGTTTTGAGATTCAGAATCCTAGGGTAATATGCCCAATTTTTGCTTTGAAATGTGTAAAGAGAAAGGTAACTCCACTGAGATGCTCCAGGTTGGACCTTGTACATGAACTTCACTCCTTTTTGCTCAGCACATTCTGCAGTTCTCCACTTCCAATCCTTACTTTCAAGGTAATAAACCCAGCCATCAAAATGGGCATTTAATCCTCAATTCTTTTTCTCCTTGTTTCTCCCCTGCCCCTTTCTTTTTTTTTTATGTATTTTTTTAGTTGTTGATGGATCTTTATTTTATTCATTTATTATTTATATGTGGTGCTGAGGATCGAACTCAGTGCCTCACGCATGCTAGGCAAGCACTCTACCACTGAGCTACAGCCCCAGCCCCCCTGCCCCTTTCTTTTAGTAAGCATTGAAATATGTTGTTATATCTAAAACTAAACTCCCTGGAAAATATCAGTTTAGATATACATCCTTCATCTTTAAATTCAATTTTCTCGTGAAAGCCTGTTCTTTATTGTTTATACTTATTCCTCTGCTTCTGCTTTAGTCCACTGCTCTATTGTTGCAACCCTAAATTATATAGTTGAAGTAGATAACTGGTTCCTGTATCTTCATCAGTCTCTGTCCACTTGAGCCAGACTGGTCCTTGTAAAATTCTGACACCATCACATCAATAAAGACTCAAGGACTTATTAAGTCACCTTACCTGGGATGAAGCCCTGTTCCTTAACTTTATTGTGAAGCCCACCTTTCCTTCAACTTTGTTTTCTGCTCCTTTTAAAACATACTATTATTGCCATCTTGTTTATGTTCCCATTATCTTCCTACAAACTTTGGTTGTCTATTTGGTGCACTTTATTGTAAATATTATGCAGCATCATGTTTTCCATTTCGAATTTTTCCAATTCTGTTCCACTCAAAGCCAGTTCTATTTCTCATCTCTGTATAAAAACTTCAAACAACATATGTCTTCTCTTCCAAAATGTGTGCATTATGACTGAATCTTTATAAACAAATACACACTCACACATTATTAACTAATAAGCTCACAAAGATTAGACTGGCTAGTGAATATAATATTGCATTCAGCAGAGGATATAGAGAATATTTAGTAAGCCCTTATATATTAATATATTGTAATACACTAATACAAACATAAAACGTTTGAAACTTGAGGTAGAAATGTTTTGGTTCAGCTACTATTGACCCTGCTTCCAACTCTAGCGTTGACTCTGATGAGATTAAGACTGTAATTCAAATTCTCATACTTACAAGAATGTATTTCAGGACTTCACTTGGAATAATGAAGAGGAAATTTTAGGAGTCCTGAAGAAGATAAGAAGAAAATTGTGCTCTTATTTGATGGAAAGTATTTTACAAAGATGTGGAATTTCAAAGCATTGAAGTCCTTTTCTAACTATGATAACAATTGAAAAATTATATCTTACTTTCCTATTGGATTTATATCAGACTTAACTGAGAATTTCATATTTGTTACAATTTATTAACATTTCATAATAATATTAGACAAATTTTATTTTCATGCTCCCAGATAAAGATATTGGGCCCAAATGAGGAAATTCAGGTAGAGATAAGAAAACCAAGGCTGCAATTTAAATATTGGCAACTAATTGTAAAGTCAAGTTACTAATTATGCCATATATAGATTATACTTGTAATCATGATGTAAGAATCACAGAAGAGGGATAGGAAAGGACTTCTTTGGTACATGGTATGGGGTACTGTATCAAACTCTGCCCGAAATTTTATACATTTTCATTGCAAAATTTTATACATATTCAGTGCAAATCTAACTCTATAATACTGCCTTAGAAAATACAGTTTTTAATGTGTCATGATGATTCTTATCTTGTTTTGATTCAAATAAATGGCTAATTGCTTATGATTTCAAAGCACAACACATGACAAATGAACTCTTGTTTTTATTTCCTTTATCTCACCTGTTCCTTCAGAATTGAATGAAATAATTAGTACACAAACATTGCAAGACAAATCACTTAAATATGGCTTGATTCACAGCATCATTAGAGATTCAACACAACATAATTTGTTATCCTTAATTAAACATATCAATCCCAGGGGATTGGATGACTTGAAAGAGTGCTATTGGCAGTTGATTTATTTATCTGTTGTTTAGTTTGCTGGTTACTCATTTATTACCTATAGGTCACTGAGCCTGATTCAATTTGGGTGGGAAGTTGTTATTATAAGATGGGAGTCTCCTGATTTGCGTGAATGACCTGGCTACACCAATGTTATCCCTTCACATGAGGCATAAAAATTAATATCATTAATGTAGATACTTATCCTAACACATTATTTCAAATTTGTCATTAAATGAAAATTTGACACCATTTTCGAGTAAACCAGCCTCCTTAAGCTGATTAAAATACATTGACTTAGATAAAAGTGCCTTACTGCAACAATAGGGTTGGTCTAGGAAGATCAATCTTTCTTTTACAACTCTTTTTTTTTTTTTTTTTTTGGTACTGGGGACTGAACTCAGTGGTATTCGACCACTAAGCCACATCCCCAGCCCTGTTTTGTGTTTTATGTAGAGAAAAGGTCTCACTAGTTGCTTAGTGCCTCACCATTGCTGAGGCTTACTTTGAACTCACGATTCTCCTGTCTTAGCCTCCCAAAGTGCTAGGATTACAGGCATGTGCCATTAGGCCCGGCTACAAGTCATTTTCTGTCTTTGAGATTACCTGAACAATTCTCCCTAAAATTTATACTGGTTAAAGCTGAACTATTATATACACTTGTACTATTTAGTTGTATGCTGTCTTCTAAGTTGTATAGCTCTTTGATTATGTACAAGTGTATTTGTTTTATTGTATAGATATAACCAATACACAATTACAAAAAGTCTAAGTTGAAAAAGTGATTAAATTATATACTTAAAGTCACTTAAATACAGTAAAACATATTTGGGACTATAAATGTTTAGACAAATGTGAAGCATGTGTTACCTATTTAAAAATATTGATTATATTTAATAAAATATGAATTCCAGTGTTTGTTATGTAGTGGAAGGTTGATAGTAGAGCTTGTTATCAGTAGATGGTTAATAAATAATTGTTAAAAAGTTATCCAGTATATAAATGTATATTGGATATTCAATATATAGACATTCATTGGGATATATATTATTTCGAAGTCTATATGATGTCCCGTAATACAAGGACTTTATCTTGTACTCTTAGTTTTCTGTAAGTCGATATACTTATACCAAATCTTTGTTGTTTAATAAGCAAACAAACTAACAAACCTAAAAATGAGGCATGAGACATATATGATATCAACATCCCAATTTTTACTCTTTAGTCATATATAGAATATGGAAATTTCACTATAAACAGAAAAGGAACCTAGATTTGTTTTCTTGCTATGTACAAATTCTTGAGGAAAAAAAGCTGTGCTTTGATGTACACATACAATGTTGTGAAACAAGGAGAAAGGACAGCCTGTGTTATTCTTAATTAGGTTGGAGACTGTTTTCTCTTCCTATCTGTGTTAACTGAGTATCCAAATACACTCAAGAGAACCCAAAATAAGAGAATCCTATTCATCCAGCCATCTTATTCCCCACCTATTCAATTTTATACATTTGAGAATACAAACCAAATGAGTAACCATCTATTGATAAAAAGATCTTGTATAAGTTTTAGCTTGGCCGTAATTTAATTTCCTCTGCTCTTGAATTTCTGTAACCTTCTGCAACCTTCATTTTATGTTTGGAGTGTTTTTTTTTTTTTTTTAATATATAAGCCAATTTCAAGTAGTCTGTTTTCTAGCAGCTCCTGAGAATATTTGAAAAGCTATCTTCTTAACCTTATTGGATTTCAACTTTTGATTGTGTAGACCTGAAAAATGGGACACAAAGCCTGGGCTGACAAGTATGTGACATTTTGTTTTCAAGTCATTGAAGATGCTTCACTAGGGGGGAATCCACAAGAAATATAATATTTCTTCAACTTTTTCAAAATTCCAAGAGAAAATGATGTAAATATTTTTGCTTCTGATTTAATTAAGAGGCTTAATTATTTAGAACTATGGTATGTTCTTCACAATTTGGTTTTTCCCTTATTATAAACCGTAACAAGAATCTTCACCAAATCTCTTTTTCTGCTCTTTTTCAGCTTCCTATCGGTCTCAAAATCTAATTCAGCTACATTCATTTTTAATGACTATTGTAAAGTCTCATCTATTTGGTACCTGACAATTTTTTAAATTTATTTTTTATTTATTTTTTGGCCCTAGGGATTGAACTCAGGGCTACTCAACCATGAGCCACATCCCCAGCCCTATTTTGCATTTTATTTAGAGACAGGGTATTACTGAGTTGCTTAGCACCTCGTTACTGCTGAGGCTTGCTTTGGACTCACAATTTTCCTGTCTCAGCCTCCCAAGCCTCTGGGATAACAGGCCTGCGCCAGTGCACCCGGCTTCTATTTTCATTTTAACCATGGTTTATTTTATATCTTTCTACAGGACCTAAGAGTCACTGGACAGACATTAGATCCAAGTTTTACAAAAAGAGAAGTCACTTGTGTTTTAGTGAGTTGGAAATAACAGGTTGTGATATAATTGTGTATTGGATAGTTTTATTTTTCCATGAAAAATTGTGAAATAGCTTATCAGCATTTCAATACTTTCCCTTCCAGTTTGAAAGGAATAAGACTACAACATATATAAAAATAAATAAATGATAATAGCAATAGAAAATAAAATTAGGAAGCGCAAGAAAGCAAAGAGTCAAAGACATACAGAAAAAAGACGATTTGGTTAGTTTTGTCAGTAAATCAATTTATATGAAAATAGTATCAATTTTGATAAGGTTTCATATTACCTTTATTCTGGGCATTTACTTTATGCTATAAACAAAATCAGGAAATCATTATAAACATTCTTTCATTATGTTTAATACAAATGAACTTTTCTCTTTTTTAATATTACTATCTATTTTTTTTAAAAAGCAGCTATATTTAGTTTTAGAAACCAGCTTTAAAAACAGAAAAATCTATTGAGATACAAATAAATGTAATAAAAAATCTATATTAAGAAGATAATATCTAATTTGTGTAAGTGGTGAAGATTTCTCTGACTCAGGCTTTACCAAAACTGTACATTGTGAATGTTTATTCAAGACTGCTCTGGGCATTATAATTGTGTAGTGAGTTTCTCAAAGGCAGATAATATATCCCCAACTTGATCTGCTGTTACAAAAGAAATGAATGATTGGATTTAATTATATGATCTGGAAAAGATACCCATTTAATCCCATCATAGTCCTCATCACTATCCCTTTCATTATCTCCTTCGTCAACAACAAATATGATATTTAGACAAGAGCAGCAAAAGCTAGAAGAAAATAAGCTTGTATACAAGAATAAAGGACAGCATAGCATTCAGGAGTATACAACACAGCAAAGTCACCAACACATTTATTTAAAGGCCCAGTAAAAACTTAGTGTATTAAAGACAGATCCCATTTACTCAGATATATAGGCTCCAATGCCTCCTCATTTAAGGAAAATAATAAGAAAGCAGAGAAAATGCTTGACTTCAGGATAGTCTCACAACTAGCTTTAAGGAGTCTATCCTATTCGCAGGTTGTCCCACAGGAAGCTCATATGCAGGTTTCAATTAAATTGGATACTGCCCTGTTAAAGCTGGATTGGTTCCTTCAAGCATAGGGCGCAGCAGCTCATTCATCCTGATCAGTATTTTCACATAGTATTTAGCCTCAGGAAGACTTGATCCACCACACGCCCGCTGTGAGTTGAGCATATTACCTAAGTCCTCTATGTCTTTGTTTACCTTGGCATTAATCACAACTATGTGATGTAAAATAACTCTTGTTTAAATGTTCAGCAAGGTATGTGGCACATATTCATTGCTTGATAAAGATGTTATTACCATTTCCCCTATTACTTAGTTTGCACTGAAAATCCTAATTTTACTCTTGCTCCCTCAGTGGAATGTTGAGACCTCAAAGACAGTTACCATATCCTTCTGCTACTTAAAAAATTATCTATACAATCACCATGTGTAGTCCCAATATCTTCATCTGCCTTTAAGAAAATAGGATCTTTCAATACACAGGTTTGGAATTAGGTTTGGAAAATGTTATTCAGGTTTCTCCTCCTCCCCTGGGGTGAGGAACTAAACTTGAGGTAATTATCCAGGCTATGAACATTATGAACATCCACATGAAATACAAAACAATGAATACAGTAAGAAAAATAAAATAACATAATGAAAGAAACTGATCCTTAATAGACAAAGCAACTATTTGGCTTAAGGTTACATTTAATATACAATCAGAGGTCAGTGACTACCCCAAGGAAAGTTAAAAATGTTCAGCCTGTCTACTCAACATCATGGTCCTGGACATTGCCCTTTTAAAAGCAGGAGAAACACCACTGGCATCAAGAATGGTTTCATTACACAGTAAAAGGGTTGCTTTATATCATGGAATTGCAGACATAATAGCTGAACAGTGCCCTTCCTTCTAACAAAATGGCTGTGCCAGTTTCTCACTCTGCATTTGGATAAAATTCCACAGTTGGTTGGGTGTACATAGATGAAACATGATGGATTCAATTTTCCCCTCACATCAAGAAGTTTTCCAAAGAGCATCACCATTAATCACCAAATTATTTTAAAAGTCACAACAAGTGGAACATGCTGATGATGCTAAAGTCACCAAAGACTCTTCGTAATAACACCTGATCACTTAAGGACTTACAAATTTTTCTATCAGGGTTGAGCACTGAAAAAAGCTGTTTAAGAATTTGTAGAACTACTTTCTCTACTATTGTCTCATCAAAGTTCTGGTATTTTTTCTACTCTAACCAACAAAAATCCAATATAATCACAAAAGCTTGAGATTCAATTATTTGAGCCAAATGAGGTAACTGCTGGTACGTTTGCTCTTATCAAACAAAGAATCAGATTAATGAGGAAATCTGATACAAGTCAAAGTCCCCAACTGCTTAATATTCCTTGAATGTAAAATTAGTTGGTTCATCATTAATCATGTTGAGTTGCACCTGATTTTTTTTTCTGTAGAATTTAATATGCCAGTTTTGTTAGTGTGACTGCTCTCAGGAGGTTTATAACAGTGATTACAACTCTGTTAATTATTCCACACATTTTGGGATTGTTTCAAAGTCAATGTATTTTTTTTTAAAGCAAGGTTATATGGGGGTAAAGACTAGATAACTTATTTACATAATTCTCATTATATTTAGAAAATTTTACTATGGGATTTGGCTATTTAAATACTAGTACCATGATTTAATTTATTGGTTTTTATTATCTTCAAAGTGGATAATTATTTCTGCATAATATTATCTTCCAATTGTGGATAATATTTTATCTATATTTTAATTCACTTGGATGTGAAATTTAGAAAATCTTAATTATTTAAATTATCCTCATTCAGCCTTCCAAGGAGTGAGCCTTCTTAGAAGAATCAAGAATATTCTTCTTCTTCAATAAAACCTATTTCAGACTTCCAAGATCACAAAGATGGAAACTTGAAGATGCTAAGTGATTTTATACAAAGTAATTTATGGCAAAATAATTATTTCCTGACATTTATATCAAGATGAGAATAAAAAATCAGTCATTATAGATGTCCAGTGACAAGAACTCAGTAAACTTCCCAAATTCCCTTGATTTTCTTACTAACCATTAAAATTAAGCTATGATAGTTACAAAGAAAGTTTTCTAATCTTTAATAGTCAGGACTCAAGGTTTTAGATTGACAGGACATCTGATAGAAAGGCAATAGACAAGAACTGAATCAAAAGTTTGGACCAAAATAATGGGATGGATGTAGTGCAGTCAGTGGACCGTCATAGGACTCAGCTGTGATATTTTAGACTGAAAAGAAATAGCATAAGCCAATTATCAAGGTTGCAGAATGCTATGTTGAACAAGAGCAAGGAGCTCTCCTGAGAAGTTAAGGTACACAGACAGGACAGACAAACACAGTTTTGATATGTCACCTTCTGGTTTATACTTGAGCAATTGTGCTGTTGGGTAGTTCATGATTACATACTTCAGCTAAACAATGTTTACCTTGAGGGACTGAAATTTGTTACCCAGCTTTAACAAAAGTAAAACATATGGATTAGAGAAATTAAGCTCCACAAAGAGCAAATCATTGTTATAGATCTCAGATTAGAATCAGGAATCCTGTTTCAATTTCTTTTTCATTATATAGATCTCTGATTTCCATCTGCATTGGTGAAAATTTTATGCTTCCTGAACTTTATGTGTCTTTGATTAATTGTGAGAACAAAGAGAGGTATATAAATATTTTCTTAAGTTTTGCAACAAATTATAACATAGATGTACAATGACTTGGAAATATGTGGGATGAATTTAAGGAAAATAAAATTTATTATTATATTCCCAATTTTGTCACAGATATGTGTCTTTGTTCCTTTCAATGACTGTGATTTAGCAAAAGAAAAAAAACTTAAATGTCTGTATGCAGGTAGATAAGAATATAGACTCAGGGTATATTCACTATATTCAATATAGGAAAGCGAGGTTTTACAAACTAGTAAGTAGCTTAAGGAGTGTTATTCAGTGCAAGTGACTCTCCATGTGATTGACAAAGTGAGTGTTTTATGTGTGATAATGCTTGATAAATTTAAACATTTAATCATAGGTAATTCACATTATAGAACTACAGTCCTTTCTCTCTGTCTCTCTCTCTCCATATATACATACATATATTTGGATATTTGCTTATTTGGACATAACTCATTTCATCATTCAAGATTGATGCCTGCTGATGGTTAAAAGCCATAAAATCTAAAATAGATGCTAAGCAAGTACTTGACAGAGTTTGCTTATAATGTACGTATAGTTCTTTATATGTGATACTGTTTATTGACTTGAATGTTTTTATAAAAAGATTTCATCTCTGTTAAGTCTCTGAAAAAGAAGATAAATAAATAAAAAAGATTCAAACTGATAAATAAAAAAGATGGGGTACAAGTCCTTAAGTTACTTATTTACCACTCTAAAATCTTCAAGAAGCTCTCTCCAGAGTTTTCACATGTATTTGTGTTCACTGTGATGATTTATGTACTCAACTCATTTAAGTATTTTAAAAGAATCCTCAGCAAGGTTAACATTAGTCAAAGAAATTAATTCGTGCTGAAAACATAAATAGAATACTGTAATCATAAAAATAATAGAAATCAGCTCTTGCTTATCCAACAAAAACTTTTTTAAAGTAAAAAAAAAAAAATCAACCAGCTTCTGTAATTACATTTTATTGTGTTTTTCATTTATACCATATTCCTTTTGTAGGTAAGCATGTAATTGCAGACAGTTCTACCTTATGTATTTAAATTAAAGTCAAGTAGACCCAAACTCCTAAGACTTTTTCTTTGTTCAGGAACTGAAGAGAAAATGTATTTTAAATTTGGTTCCTAGAAAAACATTAAAACTCTTTGATTGATTAGAATTATTCCCATAGTACAAATTACTGAGTAAGTAAATGGTAAAAAAAAAAAATTAAATTGCAAATACTGTAGTGTTTTGTAAGAATTATCAAATATAGTCCTTGAAACAATCTTAAAAATATAGATTTTTAAGACTCTTAACTTTAGTAGTATCAGAAATTTCAATATAAAGAGATTTAGAAAAAATAATATTTATTATTAGCTCTCAATATAGTCTGTACAGGACAGCTAACTTCAGTTATAGGTTGATCCAATGACATGCAGCCATCACTAAGGATGAAGTTGTATTATCCCATCTGCTCTCAGCTCCATATCATCAGCCTCATGCTAAGTAGTCCTCCTCTACTCAAAGCATGCTACATGCTTCCTTGCTTCTGTGAAGAAATGTCTTTCTTGTCCTGACATTCCAAGTGCTTTGAAATTTATTATATTTGGCTTGGTGTAAATCACAGGTCCAGCCCGGACTTCATCATTTTTGCCAGAAGAATGAAATATCATAATTGCTTGAATCATCAAGGCTTATGGTAGGAAATTTCGAGAATTGTGGTTCCTCAAACAAAATTTGAGTCTACTAGTTGAGGAGAATTAGAAAATTAGCTGCTAGATGGTTGTTATAGCTTGGATCTTTAACATTCCCCACAAGGCTCATATGTTAGGCAACACAGCAATGTACAGATAGATGAAAAGAATGCATTATGAGAGCTGCAACTTCTTCAGTAGATTGGTCCATTTGATGGAGTAACAATTTGAGTAGACTACCTGGTGGTAACTCTAGGTAGTTAGTGAATGGCTGCAGGAAGTAGGTCACTGGGGGCTTTCCCGTGCAGACTATATCCTCTCCTCGTCTCATGCCTCCCCCACTCCCTCTTGTTCACTCTCTCTGCTTTCTGACTGCAATGAGCTGAGCAGCTCTCCTCCATCATGCCCTTCTGACATGATGTTCTGCTTTGCCTCAGAACAATGGAGTCAGACAACCATACACTGAGACCTGTGCAACTGTGTTCCAAAATAAATCTTTTCTTCTTTAAGTTGTTCTGCTCAGGTATTTTGGTCACAGTGATAGAAAGCTGATTGACACAATGATAAATAGGAAATATCCATTAGATATTATCCTTGTTTAAGAAATGAGGAAACCAAAGTTTTAAGACATCAAGCAACTTAACAATGTTTATTCAGACAGATCTGAAGCCAGCTCTGTGTTGATGTTTTCCATAACTCCAACTGCATGAAAAAGACCTGGGGTTTTGTACATTGCCATGAATACTATGTCATATGATTCCATAAGTATTTTGTCTGTTCTTATTGACATTACCACACTTATTAACTGACTATATAATGTTAAGTGACTATCTTAAAAAAATCACTAGAATTATTTTAATTTCAGATTTTCTAATAAAAATCAAAATTAACAAATTTGGCATATTTAGAAAATACAAAACCATACTATGAAATGGATTATGCCCAGATTATTAAACTCTGAATCTGAATGTAAATAAATATTAAGTTCTATCATAACTAGTCTACAGTGCCTCCAAATTATTTTCCTGCCTTCATGTTTATACCATGCTTCACATCAGTAAGTGGTACCTACTGTACCCCTGAATCTGGTCCAGACTATGTACAGGCTCTGGCAAAAAGCATGTGGCAGAAGTATTATTCTAGAAATTCAGTCTGTAAGATCACTGCCATTGTCCACTTTCCACTCTTTGAAAGAGCACAGTGTAGGAAGTCCATGACACAGAGAACAGCCAGCACCAAATACTGACTAACCATGTGAGTCAGCCATTTTGGACACTTCAGATCAATTGTTGGTTGACCTGATTCTCTGACATTGACAGCTGCTTAACCATCTCTCAGGAAATATTACATGGAGTAGAAAAGCTTCCAGCTAATCCCAATCCTTTCCCAGAACGATGAGACATAAACAAATAGTAGCTTTCATTTCCTAGATTGTAATATGGATAATAATGCAAAATAAAAAAGGAAAATGAACAATATGTATGATATGTTTCTTATATTAATTCGAAATCCTGCTCATTATGCCACTGGTTAAAAAATTCAGCTAATATTTTCTTCCTTGTACCTGGATCTTATTTTTTTTTAAATCCAGTTATAATTTTCTGCTCTTTACCATGTTAGTTCAAAACCCAGTTTGGTCTATGTCATGCCCAGACTCAAGACCACCAGAGACCACCAGGAGTCTGATTCCAATGTAATCACAAAAGGGTCTTTAATTCAAGCTCGAGCAGGGTCTGCCAACCCACACCAACGCAGCAGATTAGGAAGCGAGGCCCCGAGTCTAGTGGAGCAGGGATTTTTATGGGTTACAATCGCAAGCAGGGGAGTACATGCCTTGGCGTTACATGATTGTGTAAGGAAAAACGCGAGCAGGAGGACAGCAGTAGGATTGGATGGGGATGGGTGAAGTCACTGGGTGGTCAGTGGACGTCTAGACTGATAGGTCTGGCTACAATGGGCCCAGTTGACCTTTAGGTTATTGATAGGTCTGGCTACAGTGAGCTCATTGCCTGGCCTTCTGATTAGCTGACTCAAGTTGCAGAACCACTTTTTGGCGCCAGGGAGGGGTGTTGTTGATTGTGTTGCAACTTCCAGTAACTGGGTGGGGGACCTAGGGCTCTGGACAAGAGGCCTAGAGTCACAAAGTGGCTTTAGTCTGGTCCTTTCAGTCTACATTTCTAGTTTCTGAACTAATGTGAAAACAATAGAAATCGTCAGTGTTTCTTCAATTTTTTGATCAGTTCTTAATTTATAGAATAGGTTCATATTATTGTATTTATAGTTACTTTTTTTCAGCAACTGGACATATTCATGCAGCACTGCATTCAAACAAAGACCAACTTCTTCTAATAAGCAGTTGAATAAATCACCTGAGGTCATTTTTCAGTACTTTTTATTTCAATTACAAGGTTGGATTTTCTTTGATTGAAAATTTGTAGACCTCCTTGGCTTCTGAGATTAAGAAATGAGACTATGAGGCAAGATTCATTTTGAAGATAATCCTCTGTACTAGAAAAAAATAATAATAAATCTTATTATCAATGACTATAAACACCCTAGCCTTACTTTTATTCACCACTATTTATTTCCAGATATTTTGCTTATTATCATGTCACATCCATTTTTCTGAACTCTGTGTTTTCATATAGCATATTTAAAATTTTTTGAATGAATGTCAGACAATTTGGTATTATGTGATTTCACTTTTTCATCTTTAATTTTTCTGATCTACATGAACAAAATAAAGAGGATAGAGTTGAATTAGGAAAGAAGACCTTAGATACATAATGTTCTGAACACCATAAGTGGCTGACATGGGATTTATTATTTTCAGTATTCAGTATATTTTCACTTAAAGCACAGTATGCAAAGCACCATAGAAATGCAAATCTCAAGTCATGGTTTTCTCATAGTCTAATAAAAGGCTTTTTTTAATTATGTAAGCAAAAACAATTTTAAGAAATTCATCATAGCCATGTTAGATTAGAATGAATGCATGTCTTTTTTACACAGAACAATTTTTCAGCAGATAGATATTCTGTATAATACTTATCTCTTCTCTGAACAAAACATTATAATAATCTTAGACTCCCATTTATTAAGAACCTCTAATCCCACTTAGGGATACTGAGACAGGAGAATCGCGAGTTCAAAGCCAGCCTCAGCAACAGCGAGGCGCTAAGCAACTCAGTGAGACCCTGTCTCTACATAAAACACATAATAGGGCTGGGGAGGTGGCTCACTGGTCGAGTGCCCCTGAGTTCAAGCCCCAGCACCAAAAAAAAAAAAAAAAAAAGAACCTCTAATCCTAATTAAAGCAAATTTACTGATCAGCATATTAAACAAATCTTTATATTATCAGAATGCAAAGAGTAAATAACAAAGGGACCCTAACCCAATATAAAGCATGTCAAATATCATTGAATTTTGCCTTAAAAATGAAACAAAATTTAAAACTTCAGAAAAAGTTGTTTTCCTGTCTTCATGCTTTTCATACTCATTGTTACTTCATTTACTCTACAAACTACTTAAACTTCCCTGCACTTAGCCATTAGAATATACAAACATCTATCATTGCTGTTACCAGCTGCTCACAGGAAGGTGTGTGTGTGTACATATCCATGAACATTTGTGTATATATGTATATACATTTTCATAAATATATATTATTGTAGCAAATAATAAGGTGAAAAAAGTAATACTTGTCCCAGGAATACTTTGTATAAATATGATATGCTTAGAATGAAATATCATAGAGAAAAATCTGACAATATTTTTGTCTGATTGGTAATTTCTTTTAACCAGCAGAACCTGTTCTTGTTTGCTAACAACTCTCAGTTACTCTTTTATGGCATCATTCTAGGTTCTTTTTAGGTATCCTGAGTTACATTTGGGATGGCTGCAGAAGGATTCTTATGAAAACCCCATTTTATTATAAGATGTTTCTTAAGCATCAGTTTTGCACTCAATCTTGTGCCAGGCACTGGGTCATAAATGAATCATACAAAACCAAGGCTAGGGTAAAGCACTGAAGTTCTTTTCTTAGTGCATGGCATTTAAGGTATCAAAACATTTAATGCACCTCTTAGGTGTTGCATAAGCTGAGTTTATGATTGATGTTTTATTTTTGCACAAATCTCCCAGGTGGCTCAGCACCACGCTCATAGCTTGTGCTCTCATTTGTCATCTTAGGGGGGAAAGGCAGTAAAGTTCAGGTCAGTCTGGATTGTTGGGCTACAAAGCAGGTGCATATCCATCAGCAGAACTGGCAAAATACATATATTAATACCTCTCCTAAGCAGACATACCACTTCTTGCTATTGTTATTGCTGGTGTTGTTAAATTACTTTTATGCAAAGAAATACCTGATATTTGATACCCAGATTTACTCAAAAAAACAAATCCTAAATGTGATTGCCACTTCAAACATCTTCTCTATCATTATTAATTGGTCAGGATAAAAAAATTAATTGTTTCTCATTTGAATTTGATGTGCTCCTATCTAATTAGCAATTAAAGAGTTTTTGCAAACCTAATGAATCTTCATCCCCTTCATCTGACTGTCTCTTACAGTGTTTGCAAATCAGCATACACACAAAATGGTATGTTTTCATTGAGTTGTCTAATCTAACAAGCACCTAACATTTTTGATCCTATTTCTCTGAAAGCTTCAGCATTTTGGTACTGACATATTGCTAATGTGAGGAAATACAACTATATTCTGCTGACTACTAATTAATCTTTATAATTACATCATCTCCCAAGCATAATCAAAATCAGAAATAGTGGCTAGAAAGTAAGAAATGTCTTTATCTGCAAGAATGCTTAGCTATCAGAAAAGACTTCAATAGAAGCCGCACTGTGAGATAAGTGATTTATTTGGTAATTATTGTTATCAAATTAAAGAGCGTTTAAAAGAAAGGAAATTAATTTTCGTATGCATCTTACACAATGTGTTATGTGTTTCAATGAAGAATTGAACAGTTCTGGAAAACGTTTTTAATAGAAATAATGATATTTTAGATAACATTACAAAATGTACAATCTGGATGTCTTAAAACGACAGATATTTATTTTTATCACAGTTTGGGTGGGCAAAACTCTAAAATCAAAATAGATGATTCCTTCTGCAAGTCCCTAGGGGAATTGCTTGCTCCCTCTCTTCTTGTTTACAGGGTTCTTGGCCATCCTTAATGTTCTCTACTTTGAAGTTGCACAGCTCTACTTTCTACCTCTGTCTTTGCATGGCCTTCCTGCTATTTTTTCTGTTTCTCAAATATCTGGCTTTTTACTCTTATTCAAAGAGCAGCTATTAGATTTAGTGTCTCCCTACCCTAAATCCAGTATGATCTCATCCCAAGACCCTTAGCTTAATAACATCTGTAAAGACCATATTTTCAAATAACATCTCATTCCCAAGTATCAGTGGTTACGACTTGGACATGTATTTTTTGTGGGCCACACTTCATCTCACTAGATAGATTTTGTTTATTTTGTGTTAGTAATGGTGAAGAATATAATAAATGTATCACCAGGAACTGCATCAAGGGAAGAAAAAAGATCTTGATTGGGTTTATTATATGCTTTGCTTCAATGACCTATTGCTGGTGAGGATGAGATCATTCTTAAATGTCAGAAAGCAGACAACAATAAACTATACTGGATGCAAAGGAGAAGACTTATTTTTGTTTCTTTTTAGCATTACCCACAAAATACAAAGAGGTCTGTGCAGGGCAGCAAGGCTTGCAATTAAGGAACAAAGGCATAAGATTGTACTGGGTGGAATGGTTAACCAGCAAGAGAAAGACTGAATATTCTGTCTTATTTTAGAAAAACAACTCATAACCTTTTAGAAAGTTCTTTCCAACACCATCATCCTCTCTCTTTCCAATCATGTTTGATATTTAGGTTCATCCACGTAGAACTAACAGTTATTAAGGGGAGAAGTGTGTTCCAGCCAAGCTTCTAGTTAAATAGGAATATGACTAGTATACCTGAAAAATAAGATGAATGCCAGAAAAGAGATATGTATGGATATAGGAAAATGTTTAAATTTGATTCCCATTGTGACTTCAGAGTTTCGTAGAACATATTTATTTTGATATATTTTGTGACTCAGACTACCCTTGTGTTTGTTGGCTTCTGACTGGTTTTGGAATCCAATTGCAGTTTGAGTTATTCAGTATTTTTTATTTGGCTAATAACCTGAAGTTTAAGATAATGGAATGTGTACCTTTGTACATAGAAGCAGCATATTGAAAGATTTCAGTGAGAAGACTGTTAATTTATTTGGAAAAGGGGAAAAACAATACTTTGTCCTTTTCTAACTGGAATTTACTATAGAAAGGACTTTGCTTGAACTAGAAATATGAGAAAATAAAATGATAATGACCAACTGTTTAATCACAGAAAAAAAGGAGAAATTTTCATGAAAAATTTGGGAGAGAATTGAGTTAGCCTTGCTAGTTGTTTGAGCAGGATGCAAAGTCAAGGATCAGACATTCAAAGATCCCTTGAGAGATGAATAATCATTAAATGTACTTTGGTGTAAATCTTTAGATTTACTCCAGAGCAAATTTGTCATTTCCAGACATTATCCTATATCCTAAGACTATTTCTGGTTCATCTGGGGATTGATAAGAAGGAAAATCTTTTAATTTCAACTCAAGTGAATGTAGGTGTCATTGAAAAAAAATGCTGCTTATACATAGAAGTGTGGTTACTATTCTGTACTGACCCTTTTTCTTGTTCACCACTTCAGCTCCTTAAGCCTGCCCTCCAAGGCCTAGGTATTAATTAAACAATTATCAACTATGCCTGTGGTTTTAAGGTGCTATACAGTTACAAAGTTGAGTAAGATAAAATCCATTTCTTTTATATTTTCAATTTAGATAAGAGAATTTTAAAATATATAAATGTCAAGAGTTAATAATGGGGTGACATCAAATTAAAAACGTTCTGCCCAGCAAAGGAAACAATGAAGGATGTGAAAAGAAAACCTATAGAATGGCAGAAAAATCTCTGTTAGCTACACTTCTGCAGAGGATTAATATCCAGAATATATTAAAAGCTCAAAACAGAACAAATAATACAATTAACGAGCAAAAGAACTAACCTGACTCTTCTCAAAAGAAATAATACAAATGACCCACAAATATATGAAAAAATGTTCGACATCCTTAGAATTAGGGAAATGTAAGTCAAACTACAATGAGGTTCCATTTCACTTCAGTCAGAATGACACTCATCAAGAATACAAATAATAATAAATGCTAAAGAATATGAGGATAAAGAAGAACAATTTTACACTGTTGGATGGTTTGGAAAGTAGTATAACCGCTACAGAAATCAGCATAGAGGTTCCTCAAAAGATGAGACTTGGAACCACCATATGACCCAGCCATACCATCCCTCAGTATTTATCCTAAAGAATTAAAGTTTTCATACTATAGAGGTACATCCATATCTATGTTTCTAGCAGCAAAATTCATAAGAGCTGAACCAGTGTAGATGTCCTTAAGTGGATGAATATATAAAGAAAATGCAGTATACACTACATAATACATAATGTATAACAGAGTGTTAATCAGTCATTAAAAAGAATAAAGTTATGTCATTTACAGGAAAATAGATGAAGCTTGGGAACATTATGTTAAAGGAAATAAGTAAAAGGGTCATATATTTTCTCTCATGTGTGAGCTAGAGAGGAAAAAGAAAAAGAAAATGTGTTGGTGGGGGAGTGTTTCATAAAAATTGAAGGGAGACCAGTAGAGTAGAGGACAGGAACCAGGGTAGGAGAAGGAAAGGGAGGAAAAGAAAAAATACTGGAGAATGCTGCTGATCAAATTATATTGTAATATATCATGTTCATGGATAAATATCTACAACAAATCCCACCATTATGTACAACTATGATATACCAATAAAATATGAAAAAAATAGGAATAATTTTAAATAATTGAAAATAAACAGCAAATAACATAGGAACATCTGGGTACCAACTCTACTGCTTTAGCACTATTCTAAATTTTTGTTACATTTGCTCCAGATTTTTGTTTTTCTTAAGAAATAAAATACTCAGAACCAAAAAAAAAAATGTTTGAGGAAAACTAGATATTTGTATAACCTCAAAATATCTTCTCCCATATAGATAGGCATGAATTACAAAGGAAAAAAATTGTAATTGTATTGTGCAGGAAATTGGCAGATACCACCTAACCAAGGCTGATAGCACTGGTAGAGACATATTAACATTATATATCTCCTCATATGATATGTTGGAAGGACATACTACTACTGTGGTTCAGGCCAAAAAAAAAAGCATAACTTCAATATAATTATAAGAAAACAATAGACAAATTCAAACTGAGGTACATTCTACCAAGTGCCTGACATGTACTCATTAAAAGTGTGAATAACCTGAAGAGAAGGAAGAAATGAGGAACTGCTTCCATAAAGGGACATAAAAACTAAATTGATATGGGATTCTGGCTTGGCTTCTGGACTAGAAAAGTATATCCATGGAAACACTTGTGAAATCTGAATAAAATCTATAGTTTAGTTAACTGTATTGTATGGGCGTTGCTTTCTTAGTTTTGGTCTCAGTTATAGATACTAACACTGGAAGAAGCTGGAGGAAAGAGGAGTTAGGAGTTGTCTCTATTATCTTAGCAACTATTCCATATGTCTAAAATTATTTGAAAATAAAAGTTTAAAAAAGTAAATAAATAATAATGAATTAAAATATGCAAGATAATTCAAACACAGTATAAAGATTACCCAATATCACAAGAAAGGCATAGGAAAAAATGAGTTTTGCGTTTCATAATGTGAGGTATTATTTTCCACTCTTAGAATATGAGATGAAGGATATGCTCATGAAGTCTTGCCTTTTTAGCAAAGCTTGTAATGATAAAATTAATTGGATCTGGGCATATAAAAAGAAGACTGGGAAAATGTATTTCAGAAAGAAGTTCAATCACTGTCTCTCTGGCAAATTATGAACTCCAAGGTGATAGTATAAAGAAATGTACAGGATTGGAGGATTCTGGTGGATTTCTTTGATGGCAGAACTAAAGCAATTAGAAGTAATTGATGCTATATCTGTCAGAAAAGCATAGTTTGCTTTTCATGACACTCTATCGTGACCAAAATGCTGAGTTCACTCACTGTAACTGGATTTCTCAACACTGATAACACTTAATATCTACCCTTTCTGAATTGTAAGGTAGTAAGGTTGAAATGTAGCTTTCAGGTTCAAGATGGATTATTGCATATTTGTGTGTACAGTTATTTTTTAAGGCACTATATATTGATAGTTTTTAGACTTACCTGCTACTCCAGAGGCCCCGCATATATATGCAATGGCACTTTTCATGAACTCAACCAGAGGTGCAAGCATTTTAATATTTATATTTATATGTGAATAAATATAATTCAGATAAAAATCTTTCATGGATATTCCCTAAAGAACTAGAAAAAATGCTATCTGAAGCAAGACACCATGGAAAGATTATATCGTGCACACTGCTTTAGGAAGCTTTGGAGCAGTCATTAAATAGTATGGCTGTAAATTTGTTTTACCAGTTAATTAAATCCAAAGCATTGCTAGAAAGGTTGTCATTTTATTTTGGATTTCATTTCTTAAAATACATTGATCTTGCAGAATTTGTTAATGAGTTATGAAAATGTATTTGGACCATTGACAAATGTTACATGATTTCTTCTTAATGTAAGCTTGGTGCTCTGTATTAATTTAAATTTTCTGATTTGAAAGAGAATGTATTGTTTTTACTATTGTTTTCTTTTGTATTACAAAGAGTTTAAAACACCCCATCTATTCCTTTGACATAAAATCACCAAGGAAAACGGCTTTTCAAAAATCCCTTAGGAAAGCAAATAAGCCATTAGCATTTATAAGATCTAGTTTATGAATAAGAGACAATGCAAACTATATAAATAACCTTACTGAATTTTGCCATGGTCCTCAATGTAGAGTAACTGTCTTCCCATTCCACTGTCCTATTTTACTTTTTTTGGGGGGATGGGAACGAATATTAAACCCAGAGACACTCGACCACTGAGCCACATCCCGAGCTGTATTTTGTATTTTATTTAGAGACAGGGTCTCAATGTGTTGCTTAGGGCCTCACTTTTGCTGAGGCTGGCTTTGAACTAATGATCCTCCTGCCTCAGCCTCTTGAGCTGCTGAGATTACAGGTGTGTGCCATGGCAACAGGCCCTATTTTACTATTAATGAAAGTAAATATCCAGAAGAACAAGCCACTTGAACAACATGACACTTATTGTTGTGGTGATGTTACAAATTGTATTTTAATTTCTTTAAAACCAAACTTTTTTTCTTATTCCATATCTACCTTTTGTATTTAAGTATCTTTCTTTTAAAATGGAATCTCTTTGACTTTAGAGGAAGAGATACAACTGACAAATTAAAACACAGAAGCTATAGATCCTTGTACATTCACCTGTACCATGTTCTTTCATTAACCATCGGCTTATCAAATCCATTAAGAAACTTTTCCCAGAGCAACGGTGGTGGAGAACAGTTGCAGGTGGCTTGGAGCTCCAGCCCAGGGCTCGCCCCGGGCGGGGACTGCTTCTACACGGGATACCTGGCTCCAGCGCCCACCCAACCACACAGGGTCCACAGCTCTGGCTCTCGTGGACCCATGGCCCCAGCCACTAGCCACTGGGGAGAAAAATTCAGGGTAGGAGATGCTTCAGAGACGCCAGTGGAGACAGCTTAGCCCAAGGGCGGCCTGGGCCGGCCTCAGTTCCATTCCAGAGTTCCTGAGGACCGACAGGAGCCGCAGAGGGCCCAGATCTGCCTAAAGGAACCTCCACGGGTGTCCAGTCAACAGGAGACCAGGGACTGCTACCTCGAGCCTCTGGGGAGCCCAGTCTCAGGAGGGCATTGGACAGCAACTTGGAACAAATTTTGGTGGCAACACCGCTGTGAATCAACATCTTCACCAGCGGCTCAGAGTTTCACCCTGCTGTGAAACCCACACCCAGGTCACCAGTGGAGAAAGTCCAGCAAATAACAAACAATGCCACCTACCGGATGTGAAAGGAGCCATACCTGTTTATTTACATTAAGACTTTAAAAAAAAATTTTTTTTATATTTTATTGTTTTTTATTTTCTTCTATTCTTATTTTTTATTTTATCCTTTATCTTTTTCTCCTAATATTTCTATTGTTCAATTTTTTTGTATTATTTCTCTGCTCTTTCCTTTCTTTCTCTTTCCTTCCCTCTTTTTCTCTCTCACTCTTTTCCTACCCTCCAATCCCCAACAGTTGTGAAACCAAACATTTGTTATACAGTGGGATATAGTAGATTGGGATCTCTGAACTGAATACTAGAGTGGTACTAGATAGTCTTATATCTCCCACTTGCATATGTTTTATTTCTCTTGCTATCATCTCTCCTCACTGTACCCTTCTTTTCTTGCTCCTTCCCAGTCTTCTCCAACTCTCTGTCACTCTTTCTAGTAATAGCCAACTTCTCTTGGATTCCTTTTTCATGCTTTCTAAGATCTAATAACCATATCCTCACTTCCTACTACCCCAATATTCTATCATACACCCCACCCTCCAGTGTCCCTAGCCCACCAATAGGAACTATAGACCCTTGTGAAAAAGTATTGGTTACATAGTGGATTGTAAAAGAACTCATAATTGGTATATATAGTGACTAAACTGTAAATGTATTTGGAAACAGTTAGGAGCTACTTGGTTTGAAATTATATATTGCTAGTATTGTGATCAACCAATATTGGTCTCCCCTTTAAAAGAGTGGTATTGAAATTCTGCAGGGAAACTGAACCCATATAGGAGTAAAAACTGTAACAACTTGGATCAACAAAGCCAGAAAGAAAGACACACAAACATCATGAAAAAACAAGGGAAGAAAAACACTCAAACAAACCAAGATTCTTCAATAATAGAATCCATGGTCAGTACAACAGAAGAAATGACAGATCATGAATTCAGGATGTACATAATTAAAATGTTCTGTCACTTAAAGAATGATATAAGAGAGCAAGCCCAGTCAGCAAAAGATCATTTTGATAAAGAGATACATAGGCAAATAGAGGAAGTAAAAGGTCACTTCAATAAGAACATAGAGATTCTGAAAAGGAACCAAAGAGAAATCCTTGAAATGAAAGAAGCAGTAAACCTAATCAAAAACTCAATAGAAAGCATCACCAACAGATTAGATCACTTGGAAGACAGAACCTCAGACAATGAAGATAAAATATTTAACCTTGAGAATAGAGTTGATCACACACTGAAGATTGTAAGAAACCATGAACAAAACATCCAAGATATATAGGATCACATTAAAAGACCAAACTTAAGAATTTTTGGAATAGATGAAGGCATAGAATTCCAAACCAAAGGAATGAACAACCTATTCAATGAAATAATATCAGAAAACTTTCCAAATATGAAGAAAGAATTGTATAATCAAATTCAAGAGGCTTACAGGACACCAAATGTTCAAAATCACAACAGATCTACACCAAGGCACATCATAATGAAAATGCCTAACATTCAGATCAAGGAGAAAATCTTAAAAGACACAAGAGAAAGGAATCAGATTACATATAGGGGGAAGCCAATTAGGATCACTGCAGACTTCTCAACCCAGACCCTGAGAGCAAGAAGATCATGGCAAAGCATATACCAAGCGCTATAAGACAGTGGATGCCAACCAAGAATCTTATATCCAGAAAAATTAAGTTTTAGATTTGATGACAAAATAAAAACCTTCCAAGATAAAGAAAAATTAAAAGAATTCATAGCAAGAAAGCCGGCACTACAGAACATTCTTGGTAAAATATTCCTTGAGGAGGAAATGATAAACAACAATGAAAACCTGCAGAGGGAGGAGCTACACTAAAGGCCAATGAAAGGAGAAACCAAGTCAAGTTAAAAACTAGGAAAAAACCAAAATGTCTGGAAATACAAACCATGTCTCCTTAATAACATTGAATGTCAATGGC